>CAJQUN010000095.1:0-1200000 GCA_907163345.1 Haberlea rhodopensis
AAAAGAGGTGAATTTGCAAGTCTGAGGCAAGGGGACATGACAGTGGCAGACTATGCCACACAGTACTCATCACTACTGAGGTATGTCCCCCATATTGCCTCTGATGGACGTGCCAAGATGAGAAATTTCATGAAAGGACTGCGACCGGAGCTCTATGACCGGTTATCATCAATAACCCAACTTCTTTTGATGATGCTCTCACAAGAGCGGAGCTTGCTGAACTAGGAGTGGGAGCTTATGCCATGCCACCACCGGTACCCCGCAACAGAGGCAGACTAGTGACAGTTTGAGGACTCGGGAGTGAGCCATTTAAACCCCGTGGTGCCTTCATCTTCGCGGTATGGTGGAAAGAAATATTTTGGCCAGAAACAGGATGGCAAGAAGGGAAATTGGTCCGCCAGTCGAGGATCTTCACAGGGGGATAGGCCGGGAGGAGCCGAGGTGCAAGCAAATTGTGGAGGGCCACATTCTTCAAACAAGTGTCCTGCATGTTATGTCTGTGCAAGATGGGCCACATTGCTCGGTATTGTCCCACCAGGGGAGGCCAGTCAGAGTATCAGGGCAACAGGCCAAGGTTTGAGGACAGGACAGTGCAGCAGAGGCAGCAGTTTGGGCCTCGTCCATCGGGAGGTCAGACAGTGGGACCACCCCAGGGACAAGTATATGCACTGACCAGGGAGCAGGCTCAGGCGGCTCCAGAGGAGGTGATTGCCGGTACGTGTCATTTATTTACGTACCCTGCTTTTGTTTTGATAGATACAGGTGCCTCCCATTCCTTTTGTGTCTGTGGGATTTGTGGAAAGACACCATATGCGCACGTCTTCTTTGCCCACGCCTCTATTGGTCTCGACACCCACTGGAAGAAACGTCGTTGCTGATCAGTTTTTGGCAGATAGCCTCATTTATTTTGAGGGCAACGAGTTGAGATCAGACTTGATTGTGCTGGGTATGTCAGGACTTCGACTGCATCTTGGGTATTGATGTTCTGAACAGATATCAGGCAGTGGTAGATTGCCGCAGAGAACAGTGAAGTTCAGACCTGAGTTGGGCAGTCAGTGGACTTTCTTTGGCAACGGGTCTCGTGCGAAGATTCCGTTGATTTCAGCGATCAAGATGTCTCAGCTGTTGGAACGTGGGCACACGGGCTATCTTATTTATGCCGTGGACATGTCTGGAAAGAGTAAAGAACTGAGAGTTGAGGATGTACCAGTTGTGGCAGAATTTGCTGATGTATTTCCAGAAGAGATCCCAGGATTTCCACCGGCCAGGGAAGTTGAATTTGGGATCGAGTTGTTGCCAGGGACATCCGCTATCTCTCGTGCACCTTATAGGATGGCACCGGCAGAGTTGAGAGAGTTGAAAGAGCAGTTGCAGGATCTCCTTGACAAGGGTTATATACGCCCGAGCGTGTCGCCATGGGCGCACCAGTTCTCTTTGTGAAGAAGAAGGACGTTCGATGCGGTTGTGCATCGATTACCGGCAGCTGAACAAGGCTACAGTGAAGAACAAGTATCCTCTCCCAAGGATAGATGACTTGTTTGATCAGTTGCAAGGTACCAGGGTGTATAGCAAGATTGATTTGAGATCCGGGTATCATCAGATTCGGGTCAGAGAGGAAGATGTGCAGAAGACAGCGTTCCGGACTCGATACGGGCATTATGAGTTCTTAGTGATGCCGTTCGGTGTGACGAACGCCCCGGCCGTCTTCATGAGTCTGATGAACAAAGTGTTTCAGCCGTATCTTGATCAGTTCGTCATCGTGTTTATTGACGACATTCTCATCTACTCCCGGAGTGAGGAAGAGCATGTGAAACACTTGAGGACAGTGCTTCAGATTCTTAGAGAGCATCAGTTGTATGCTAAGCCTCAGTAAGTGTGAATTTTGGCTGAGCAGTGTAGTGTTTCTGGGGCATGTCATTTCGAGCAGTGGGATATCAGTGGACCCCAAGAAGATTGAGGCTGTGATGGAGTGGACTGCCCCCACTTCTGTGCCTGAGATTCGGAGTTTTCTTGGTTTGGCCGGGTATTATCGGCGCTTTGTCGAGGGCTTTTCGAAGATTGCTAAGCCGCTGACTCAGTTGACTCAGAAGGGAGTGCCTTTCTTTTGGTCAGAAGCTTGTGAGGAGAGCTTCCAGGAGTTGAAGCACCGGTTGACGACGGCGCCAGTATTGGTGATCCCTACGGAGAACTCCAGATTTGTTCTGTATACTGATGCATCGCTTCAGGGCCTTGGGGGTGTTCTGATGCAAGATAAGCATGTGGTAGCTTATGCATCGAGGCAGTTGAAGCCGCATGAGACCAGATATCCAGTTCATGACTTGGAATTGGTGGCTATCATCTTCGCCCTGAAGATCTGGAGGCATTATTTGTATGGTACGTCGTTTACCATCTATACGGACCACAAGAGCCTCAAGTTTTTATTCACTCAGGCAGAGCTGAACATGAGGCAGAGGAGATGGATGGACCTACTCAAGGACTATGATTGCGAGATAGAGTACCATCCGGGGAAAGCCAATTTGACAGCAGACGCTTTGAGCCGGAAAGTGAGGAGTTCTGCTGAGGACGTCATTCATTTGTCGGCTATGATGACCTCCTATTGCCATCTGGGCTATGACTTCGACATTGATGCATCGCCAGTGTATGTCTCTACCTTATTAGCTGAGCCAGATATTTATGAGAACATCAGGAGAGCTCAGAGGTCAGATGCTGAGGTTCAGAGATGGTTGTCTATAGTGCATCTTGGTCAGCCGACGAAGTTCAGAGTGGCAGACGACGGATCTTTGAGATTGGGTAACCGCTGGGTAGTTCCAAGTACGCCGGAGTTGCGTAAAGGGATCTTGGAGCGAGCTCACAGTAGCAGACTTAGCATCCACCCAGGCGGGAAGAAGATGTACAGAGATCTGCGTGGTCAGTTTTGGTGGAAGAGAATGAAGTCTGATGTCGTCGCTTTTGTGAAGAGGTGTTTGATCTGCCAGCAGGTTAAGGCAGAGAGACAGAGACCTGGCGGCGAGTTGAGAAGCTTGGAGATACCGAAGTGGAAGTGGGAGCACATTTCCATTGACTTCGTGACTCATTTGCCGAGGAGTGCTTCAGGCTTCGATGCTATTTGGGTGATTGTGGACAGATTGACCAAGGTAGCCCACTTATCCCCTATAGCATGACATTTACATTCTTGAGGATGGCGCAGTTGTATATTAGAGATGTGGTGAGATTGCATGGGATCCCCGTTTCCATTGTGTCAGATCGAGATCCGCGATTCACATCTCATTTCTGGGAAGGCCTTCAGTCAGCTTTGGGAACTGAGGTCAGATTGAGCACTGCTTATCATCCTCAGACGGATGGCCAGACCGAGCGCACTATTCAGACGCTCGAGGACATGTTGAGAGCTTGTGTATTGGAGTTCGATGTTTCTTGGCAGGATTCAGTGCCTCTGGTAGAGTTTTCTTATAACAATAGCTACCAGGCAAGTATTCAGATGGCTCCGTATGAAGCTCTTTATGGCAGAAGATGTAGATCGCCCTTGTGTTGGGATGATTTGGACAGTAGATCAGTCGGAGGGCCTGAGTTGATCCGGGAAATGGAAGAGAAGATAAAGATTATAAGGCAAGAAATGAAAGCGGCCCAAGACAGACAGGCAGCTTATGCGAATAAAACGGCGGAGACCGTTAGAGTTTCAGTTGGGAGATAAGGTCTTTTTGAAGATCTCGCCTTTCAGAGGCGTTGTGCGGTTTGGGATGCGCGGGAAAACTGTCTCCGAGGTTTGTGGGACCGTACGAGATTTTTGCAGCGCATTGGCACATTGGCTTACCGACTGGCTTTGCCGCCTTCTTTATCTGGGATACATGATGTGTTTCATGTATCGATGCTGCGAAAGTATGAGCCGGATCCGTCTCACGTGTTACAGCCTTTCGAAGTTCAGTTAGAGTCAGATGTATCTTATGTGGAACGGCCTGTTAGAATTCTGGACAGAGCAGACCGTAGACTTCGGAACAAAGTGATACCGATGATCAAAGTTCAGTGGGATCGCAGGGGTGTCGAGGAGGCTACGTGGGAGACGGAGCAGCATATGGTGCAGCACTACCCGGAACTATTCTCTGGTATGAGTTTATGTTTAGTTTCTGTTGGGGTAAGTGCATGTGATTTCGAGGACGAAATCTTATAAGTAGGGGAGTATTGTGACATCCCCGAAATGGTTAATTGCTATTTGGCTTAAATTGTGTTTACATAATTAATTATGTGGTAATTGATTATGTTTTGGGATTTATTTACCTTATGGAAAATGCATGGTCATGTAGTAAGGGGTGACCCGGGATTGCATTTTTGGGTGCATGTGGTGCATGTTGGGTAAATATTATTGGAAGCATGATTCATTTGCATTGGTTAGCAATTAATTGGAAATCATGTGTTAATTGATATTATGGTGCATTTTGAGTAAATGCTTTGAAAAATATCATGTTGGGGTGTTTTATACACCATGGAATTATTTTGGTATCATTTTAAATTACCTCACATTTTAATACCCAAACCCCACTTTACATCCCTCACTCTTACTTTACCAATATCACACCAAACCCTTCCCTTCTCTATATTTTCGAGCTCAAGCCTAGGGTTGAGGAGAAACCTTTCAAAAATCTTGATTTGTGGAGCATTTTGGGTGATTTGAGATCCCCAAGAGGTATGGGTACCTCATGTTTTAATTTTGTAAGGTTTTATTTGAGTTTGGGTTGGTTTGAAGGGTTTTAAAATGGGTTTGTGTTGAGTGTTGTGATTTTGGTAGTGTTTTGGTTGGATGTTGTATATTTGAGTTTATATTGATGTTTATGGGTGGTTTTGAGTTGTTGGGTTTGATTAATGTTGGTGTATGTGGGTGTGTGTGAGATGGGGTTGAAGATGGGTGAATAGTGCCCAAACCCCGCATGCCCGCAGCTCGGCGATCGATCGGCGTTTTTCTCGCGATCGATCGCGAGCAGCAGTGCTGAGGCAGAGGGCTTCAGCGATCGATCGCGAGATGCGCGCGATCGATCGCGGCGCGATCGATCGGCGAGGCCGCGATCGATCGGCGCTAGCTCCGCGATCGATCGCGGATTGTGCAATTTTGTTGGGCGAGGCAGTGTGATCTCGCGATCGATCGGGGCTTGATGGCGATCGATCGCGAGATGCCAAAAATGATGTTTTTGGTTATTTTTGTGGGATTTTTGGTATTGGACTATTATTGGGTTCTAATATTGGTATTTGTGAATATGTAGAACCAACCCAGGTGGCAACGCAGCCAAGGAATTGAGGTCCAACCACATTCCACATTTTGGAAAGGTACGTAGTGGACGTACGGGCACCCAACGGTAACATGTATTTTATATACTCATTGTTTATGCATTGTGGATGCGAGTATATATGTGGTATTGCATTGTGGATGCATATACATGTTGATTTATGCCATATGAGGTATTGCATTGTGGATGCATATACATGGTAATTTATGCATATTGATGATAGATGCATATTATGGTTATTGGATGCACATCCCATGAGTCGTGGTCATCCTTTGATGATTTTAATGCTTGCCGCTTTTTGTATTGGTTCCGCTAAATGTGAAGCGAGGGGTGGGAGCGCCGCATGTCACATTTGAGCGTGGTTGTCATATGGGGCGAGGAAAGGGTATTTGCCGCTCTCTGTGAAGCGAGGGGTGGGAGCGCCGCATGTCCATTGTAGCGAGGTTATCCTATGCCGCCCATATGAATATAAGCGAGGGGCATTAAAATACACTGTGATGGACAGACTAGGGAATGGTGACCAATATGTGGTACAGTTGAGATGGTATATGATGTCATGACATGTTTTGGCCATTAAAAATAATCTGTTGATTATACTCATGAGTTATGGTACAGGGACAACCACGGGAAGCGTTTGAAATGCATGGGAAAACAGGAAGTGTTTTATATTGATTATGCATTTACGCTTTATCTTCATATTGTGTTGAATATGAATGATTATTATTGCTCATGTTTGGGGGTTGTCCTTGTAGGTACCTTTTTGGCATGATAGATGGGCTTGAACGGGTTGAGGTGGTGAGCTTATGAAGCATTCTTTTGAGGCAGAAAGGACAGGATTATTTTTGATAGTATCTACTCTAGGAGTAGTATAAAACTATAGTTGTACATTCATTGATTGGAATGTAATTAATCCTTTTTGGTAGTCCTTATTTTGGCATGTAAAGGCTTAAGCTCATAGACTCAACATGTTTATTCTACTCTGATCACATTATTAGCCCTAATTATGCCTTGATTCCGCACTTAAGGATTAGGGTCCTTACATGCATCCATGTGCTCTTCACTTGGGTTGTGCATGAACTGACTTATCACACTTACAACGTATGCAATGTCTGTTTGAGTATGAGATAGGTAGATTAGCTTCCCTACCAACCTTTGATATCTTCCCTTGTTTGTGGGGGTTTGGTTCGAAGATTCTGTGAGCCTGTGGTTTGAATCATAGGAGTGCCTGCTAGCTTGCAATCTAGAAGCCCCACTTCTGCCAACAAATTGAGCACGTACTTCCTTTGAGATAAAAATATGCCATGTTTTGACCTCGCTACTTTCCTAAAAAGTATTTTAGCCCTCCCAGATTTTTCATTTCAAAGGCAGTTGATAGCTTTGCTTGAAGTGATGTTATTTCCTCAGCATCGTCACCTGTAATGATCATATCATCTACATAGACAATTAGAGCGGTTACCTTCCCTTGTCGATGTTTTAGGAAGAGTGTATTATCCTTGTTACTTTGGTTGAACCCGTACCCTTTAAGCTAAACCTTCAAAACCATGCCCAGGGTGATTGTTTCAGGCCATACAAGGCCTTCTCCAACTTGCATACTACATTGGTTCCCGAGGAGGATGTGTAGCCTGGTGGAATGTCCATGTATACCTCTTCTTGGAGATCCCTGTGAAGAAATGCGTTCTTCACATCTAATTGTAGCAACGACCAATCCAAGTTTGCTGCAAAGAGATAGTAATACTCGAACGGTGTTTAGTTTTGCACTGGTGAGAACATTTCAACATAATCTATTACATACGTCTGTGTAAACCCATTTGCTACCAACCTTGCTTTGTATCGATCAATGGATCCATCTGTGT
This sequence comes from Haberlea rhodopensis, assembly GCA_907163345.1. Taxonomy (NCBI): domain Eukaryota; kingdom Viridiplantae; phylum Streptophyta; class Magnoliopsida; order Lamiales; family Gesneriaceae; genus Haberlea; species Haberlea rhodopensis. The sequence goes on from CAJQUN010000095.1 coordinate 7,124, forward strand.
TATATTTAATCAAGAACACCAACATGCATCCCACAATTTTTTCCCTTCTGGTTTTGTTACCAATTTCCATGTATTTTTCTTATTCAAAGTTGTTAACTCCTCTTGTATCGCTCTTGCCCACTTAGGATCGATCATGGCTTGCTCTACATTTGTTGGGATATGATTTGATGACAATGCTTCAGTGAATGCTTTAATTGGGTTGGGTAAGTGTTGTGTAGATACATAATTGGCAATGGGCTTTTTAGATCTCCCTGTTTCATCATCTGGTGAATATCGATTAGGAGGTTTTCCTCTATTGTATATGAAAGGCAACATAGACTCCATATGGATATTTGGGTTAGTAATATGATGAATAGTAGTAGGAGAGCTTACCTCAGGAGTATTCTCACATGAAGACACGGACATTGTAGCGAGAGAGGGTTCTTGATCTGGTTCATGATCATGACTCATGCATTGTTCTCTATCCGTATGCTCTTCATATGTAATTTCCCTCCTTTGTTCTTTGCCTGCATGGTTGGTTTCTAGAATGGTGGTGGTGTTTTTTTCTTCACGTTCACTTGTTGTGGGACTTATATCCGTGTGTCCCATGAACCAACTTAGGTTCTCACATACATGCTCCTCCTGTGGACCTGAGTTGATTGTTGCAGGTGGAAAATACAGCTCGGATTCAAGGAATGTGGCATCCATGGTTATATATGTCTTGTGAGTTGTAGGATCAAGACATTTGTAGCCCTTTTTTCGTACCCATATCCTAAGAAGACACAGCGCACTACATAGGATTAAGTTTGGTACGGTGAATTTTTGGAATGTGAACACAAACACTACATCCAAACACTTTAGGTGGAAACATAAGGACCGAGGATAAGGGAGTGTGAGAGGAGAGCACATTTAGTGGTGTTTTAAACTGTAGGATCTTTGAGGGTATGCGATTTAAAAGATAGACAACAGAAGTCACTGCATCATCCCAGTGTTGAGTTGGAACGTGAGAGCCAAGAAGAAGGGCACGGGCTATTTCTAATATGTGACGGTTTTTTCTTTCAAAAATGTTGTGGTGTTTGGGGACATGATGTTTCATGAAAAAAGACCGTGTAGTTGAAAATAGGATTGAAATCTTTAGTTGACAAACTCCCCCCTGTTGTTGGACCTAAGGATTTTAATGTTGGTTGAGTATTGAGTTCTAACCATTGCATGATAAGCCTGAAAAAATCGAAACACCTCATCCTTTGTTTTCATACAATAAAGCCATGTTATTCTGGTGCAATCGTCAACAAATATAAAAAACCAACGATGACCAGAAAGAGCAATATTAGGGGATGGTCCCCAAACATCCGAGTGTATTAAAGCAAATGGAATTGTACTTTTATTCAAACTAGGAGGATAAGGAGCTCTATGACTACAAGTATCACATTTAAATTTATTCGGTGGTAAAGATTAAAATTAATTTGGAAACAAATGTCGTAGATAACCGAATGAAGGATGCCCAAGACGACGATGCCATAACCAAATTTCTTGTTCTTTATCACCGTGTTTGATGCTTTATGTGGTTTTTCCCTGGCATACGTTGTCTAAGTGGTATAACCCCTCTTTCAGTATCACGCCCAATAATCTTCTTGGTGAGAACTTCTTGTAGAAGGAGAACAGTAGGATATGTTAAAACAACACAATTGAGATCCTTCGTTAGTTGGCTCACAGATATCAGTTTGCTAGATAGGGAAGGAACGAGGAGTGTATGATCAAGTGATAGTGAGGGAGATAGGGATACAGTGCCAGCGTTTGTAACCGAGTATGCCACCCCATTTGCATTTGCGATGCTTGTTCTTCGTGGTTGGGTATGTGCAATGAAGTCGTTTGGATCGAATGTCATGTGATCTGTAGCCACGGAATCCATTATCCAGCCACCTGAATTATGAGATGCAGAAGTATAGTAGGTGTAGCTTTGATTACCTTGATCGTCTGGAGTGGTTATTTTGTCCGATTGAATAAGAGAAAAGTGAGTTTCATTTATCGCCATCGCCACTTTCCCGGTATCTCCTTCGAGTTTTGGTGAGTCCTTCTTCTTTTTTGCTTGTAATTCATGCCATTATTCTGGGTAGCCATGTAATTTAAAACATGTCTCATGCTACTGGTGGATGAATTCTTTGGTTTGAATGTAGATTTCCCAGCTGCTATTATTGTTTGATGTTTTGAGCTTATCCCTTTTGTAGTCATCACTACCCCTTCTACCATATTCTGCACCCCCCCCCCCCCCCCCCCCCCGCCAAGAAGTCATTATAGCTTGGCGTGTATCCTCCCGTCGGACATGCGCATAAGCTTGTTCTACAATGGGAAAGGGTTTTAGTTGAAGTATACCACTTCGAACATGATCCAATCTATCATCCAGTCCATCGAGAAAGATTGTAGATCATTGAAATTCTTAATGTCCGTGGGATATTGCATCGGGTTTGGACGGTGAAAATCTATCTCACGCCATAGTCCCTGCAAGCCATTGTAATATTTTTCTATGGGCCCGCCATCTTGTCGCATGTGTGTGACACGTCATCGAAGTTCATACACCTGTGATGTATCAGCACCATCAAAGAATGTGGTCGCCATTGAATCCCATACCTATTTGGCTGTTGGAAAGCGAATGAAATTTGGAACCAAAGAAGGATCCATTGAGTTAATTAGCCATCCTTTGACTATGGCGTTTTCAGTTCTCCATCTACAGAATTCTGGTTCGAACTCGGACGGTGGAGGAAGGTCACCGTTAATATATCCCAGTTTGTCTTTGCCTGAGATGTACATCTCAGTCACCTGAGACTAGATGGCGTGGTTGGAACCATTTAACTTGATGTTGAGTGGTACAATGGGGGAATTCGATGCGTGTGTTATGGTTTTTGGGCACTGGTTAATACATCTCTCATTTTGCTGGTGACATCATGATTTGTTTGGTTGGTTGTATCGCTGGATTCAACCATGGTTCGAACGTTCCCGTCAGATTACCAAGAACCTAAAGCATGTTCTGATACCATGATACAATTAAGATCTTTTCTTTTATTCAAAAACTTAACTTTTCATTAAAGATGTTTACAACTTATATAGACACAATCTAATCTTATGGTATATAATCAAATCCCATATTATAGGTAAGAAATCAAAATTTAAAATTAGATGATTTGGTACATTTATCTACATGATTTGATACAATTAGTTTCCTATTAGATTGGGATTCTAATGACTCATGCTAACAGTTTTACAGTGAGGAACCAGGGAGCGGGCAAGCAAATCCTAATTGAAAAATCGGTTGTTTCCATTTCAGGTGAAGGTAGCAGCCTAAATCGGCTCTGCATTTGCTAATCATCAGTATATTTGATTACTAAGTTGGATTTTGATGGCTTAAATAATTAAAATTTTGGTACTAGCAAAGAGAGTACGCGGCGATGGTGGCGTCATGTGATCGTCACTTTTTTAAACAATAAATTTTTCAGTTGTGAACGATTAATCCGCAAGTGTGTGGTTGTCAAGTTTTAGTATAGATCCTGAGAAGTAAGAGTGTCGAACCCACATGGACTAACTGTAAGTATCAAATAAAATTTTTTTAACTATATTTAACCTGCGATAATTAATTGAATAAAATACTAATTAACTAACTTAAACTACTAATTCAACCAAGCAAATCAAACGTAACGAGAAAATTCCAGTTGACAAGATTATCAAGACTTCAGTTCACTAATGTATTATGGCCCTCAATTGAATATTCATATATCTCTAAGGTGACGAATTCTTCAATTTTATCTAATATACTATCTCGATCTAAATTAAACATAATATCAAATTGCAGTAAGTCACCCCGTGTACTTTTTTAACAACTCAATATTGTATTAAGATCCGTGAAAACTACTAGCTTTTGATTCTAAATATATATGGCTATCACACGCGTATTTGATCTTATCTCTCGATCTCAATCTGAAATCCACAACACAATTTACTAGTGTGTATAACTATATCATCTCTCGATCTCAATCATGGTAACTAATATCAATTCAAAGGTAGTTATTCACTTGAAAGTATTAAGAACATAAATTATGCATATATGATAAATGAATTCAATCAATAACCAATAATCAAGTCATATGTTCAAAATAAAGGTTCCCCTAATCTTGATAAATAAATTAGTTCGTAATAATAATGCAAAACAAAACAAACTAATGTTTAAAGAAAAAGATAAACTCCCGGCGTCGACTCTGTTTGTAGATCATCGTTTCCTCTCTTGCTTCCTTCTCAATCGTCTCCTTGAATCACCTTGTTGACTTGTTACAATTCCTAGGATGAAGTGATGGTGGTGGATGAATGTGGGATGGGCGTATGGTATGATGGATAGAGGATGTGGTATATGGTATGCATGTCTTCCATACCATATAATACCAAGTGATGGTGGTGGATGAATGTGGGATGGGCGTATGGTATGATGGATAGAGGATGTGGTATATGGTATGCATGTCTTCCATACCATATAATACCAAAAAACGGAATATCGTTCAATAATTACAGTAAAATATATTGAGAAAGCATAGAAAAATAAGTGCAAAAATGACACTTATCAACTCCCCCAAACATATCACTTGATCGTCCTCTAGCAAGAACTACAATTAACAGTCGAGTTCATTTTTTATACTTGAAATGAATTAGTTTGCAACTCAAATGTACAGCTCAGAAACATCGCCAACACATAAACAAGCATCCATCCAAAAATAATACAAGGCATGTTTTCTTCTAAACCAAGCAATACATCGCAAAATCAGAACGTGTGTGTGAGCTATTGTCATTCTCAAGTTTATGCATATCTCCTAGATCAAATTATGTTATCAAATCAAAGTCAAGATTATCGTCCCCAAAGGCCTACTTTTCAAACACTTCTCCATTAATGTAGTTACACTCTAAACTTGGATCTAGAGGTCTTTTAAGCTTGTAATATTAGGCTTTTGGTGTCAGTTACAAAGAAAATGTAGGATAAACACAAAGAAGATAGTATAACATATAAAGTTCACTTTTTAACACATGTTGAGCTACTCTCTCTTTTTTTTTTTCTAGCCTTGGCTCATTTCTTTTTCTTTTTTTTCACAATGCTCTTTTCTTTCACGCTTTAGCTCGTTTGGGTCTTATTTCTTTTAATCCATACATCATTTCCTTTTCTTTTTATCTCATTCATTAATATTTTTCAATAAGCTCCTTAAAGTATAACAATTCACGTGCATCTAATGAGATTCATTATATCCCTTAAGTTAAGGATACAATTTCAATTTAAGCTTATATATGTGGGTATAATGAGTTTATCAAGAATGTCGAATGAGTTTAATTGTATATTAAATATATACCATTCTTTTCCACTTAAGCTCAAAGTGAGACACTAGTTAATGATATATACAATGTAGGTTGAAAGGTTTAAATGTTCCAAAAATCGCCTAAATCATTTCCAAATCAAGTTTGTAACTATAAAATTTTGTCTCAAAGTGCCTTCGAATAGGTTTGTTAGGATCGGTCCAGAGTGTTTAGAGGGGGGGTGAATGAACACTCCTTCTAAAGTTTAATCCCTTGTGATTTCTTTCGGATTAGTGAAAGAAATCTGTTTCTTAATCAACTCTTTTATTGAACAGACCACTGAATGTATAAGTGCGGAACAGTCTGTTTATATATTTGTAAGAACGGCTCGATGGCTTGAATGAAAGAACGAGTGCAGAAAGATAAGAACACAGAATATGTTTCTGGAAGTTCGAAGGTGGTGTAATCCTTCTACGTCTCCCCTTCTTCCAATTAAGGAAGGTTCTACTAGAAGACTTTGATTTATACAATCCTGTTGTACAAACCCGATTCAGGCTGGATTTACCCCACTACCAGACTGAAACTCCTAGTCACTCGATCTGTTCAGACACTCTCTGTCTGACAGTTACAATTTGTTTCTCACTTCTATTTTTCAATACAGAATACACAAGATGCACACAGTGATCCTAAATGATCAAATATTACAATGTAATCGTGCTTAAGAATAATTTCAGCTCGAGAGCTTCTGAGCTTAAAAGCTTGTGATGTTTTTGATTGATCAGCGAGAGTCTTGTTTATCTGTATTGTTGAGTCTTTTGTCGTTGTTTTTCTGTATTGTTGATGCATCCTTTTATAGTTGCATGTACCAACGACATTATTTCCCTTAATGTGCAACTCTTGACTCTGCTTAATCTCTGAGTAAGCTGCAGTCTTCTTCTTCAGGATACTTGCCGTTCTGGTTCATGCTTTCGGCGACTGTTAGGTAAGCTCTTCTTTGTCTTCTTACCTTTTATGGTAATCTTCAGTCTTTGGTCCTTTGTAGCCTTAATTACAACATTAAATGCTACAATAAATAACCGTTAAAGATTCGGACTGAAGAACCAATCTTTATACATCCTTGTCTGCTCTGATCTGATATAGGTTGAGATCGATCTGAAGCTTCGATCTAGTCAGTCTGATATATATCGATACGGTCTGATATGTGATATGCCTTATCAGCTTGTTCTGTTTTGAGCTATCGATCTGGTCAGTCTGATTACCCTCGATCCGGTCTGATATGCTTTGTCATCTTATCAGCTTGATCTGTTTTGGGCGATCGATCTGGTCAGTCTGATTTCTCTCGATCCGGTCTGATATGTTTTGTCATCTTTAAAATCTCATTGATAAAGTTCGGAACTAACAAATTCCCCCTTTTTGATGATGACAAAACCTAGCTTCTAAGTCTTTTTAACCAGTCTGATAAGAACTCTGAGGCGTATACTTTCGGATCGATTACGTCTTTTTGTTCAAAATAAATGAACCTTATTAAGTTGGATCGATTAAGCCTTTTATTATTAAGCCTTTTATTTTAGTTCAAAATAAATGAACAAGGACTTAACAAAGAAGGATTTCTTTATTGATCACCAACAATCTTGCATACAGACAGTCTGAATATTTAAGCAAACTATTTTCTTGAAGACTGGGACTGATGTGGCTTGAAGTCTTTTTTCTTTTCCCCCTTTTTGTCAGCAGCAATCTCTTGGAGAAAATCTACAACTTGTGCTAGCTGAGCGCTGATAGCGTCAAGACGAGTATCTTGAGCGCGAAGGGAGTTGGCGACGGATGCTCTTACTTCAGTGGCCAGCTCGATCTGCTCTTTTCTCAGGCTGTTCTTATAAGTGGCTTGCTGAGAGAACAAATCGTTCAGTCCTCGCTGAAGGCTGCCGATACTGGCTGTCATCTTCTCTTTGAATGAATCAAAGGCCAAAGCTGTAAGCCTCTGACCTTGATGAACTTCTATAACACGTTGAGAGAGTGACATGCAGTTGTCAGATAGGTGCTGAATGGTCCTTCCCAGGAATGGAGGTGCATCAGATAGTCGGCTTGGAGAGTGATCTGATGATGACAATGCGTGATCATCTTCTTCAGCAATTGGCATAATTGAAGATACAACAGCTTGGTGACTTTCGGACCGGATCAAGGTGACCAGATCCGAAGAAAATGCTTGTATGAAAGCTATATCTTCATCTGATTGGACTGGAGGAGTGCTGGGTCTGGAGGGCTCCTCAATTTGTAGAGCTGCAACAACTGTGGACACTACTAGATCCGGATCGACGAACTCCGGTGCGCCAACTGTTGCAAGGTCTGCGGTTGGACTGATTTACGTGGGAGACTGATGATCCCAAAGGAATATATGTTGTAGGAGAGTCCAACAAGACATTCAATGGTTCATAATCTGTAGCAGACGGAGCATTAGGCAATGGCTGCTCCGCTGTCTGATCGGCTACTAGTTCTGCAGTCTGATCTGCTGTCTGATCTGCTGCTCCAGAGGGAATAACCTCAATGAAAGGTTCTGCCAGAGTCTTGCTTGCAGAGGGATGATCCGGGCTGGTTACTGGAGTGGATATGCTGATTCTCTGTCGTTGAAATCAGACAGCTAAATGGAGAGCATGAATATCCATCTCTAATTGAGCAATAACAGCCCCATCATCTCTGGCAGTTGGAACATTCGGATCGAAATTTGCTTTCTTAGCAGCTAAGAGCAGAGACGCCAGTCTGAATCTTTGATTGGCCTTAAATAGCTCTTTGCGCTGCACAGCAATCCGAACATCATCGGTCTCTGTCCCCTTCAGAACTTCTTCTTCCATTTTCTGAAGGCGTTTTGAGTTTGCCGAAGAACTTCTCAATGTGGTTGATCGTTCTGTACTCGACGTACTCATCAAAAACCATAATGAGCTCCTTTACTTGCTCTTCAACGTCCTCCATAGCAATGTCAATTGCTGTATGCGCTGCAGATTTGGGCTTAGAGGAGAGTGGTTCGGAGAGAATGGTTTTGCCCTTGCCGGTGGATGAAGGGGACTTGATCCCTGATTGGGTATAGTCTCCCAACTCAGTGATAACAATCCCTTTGACCACGAGAATGGCATAGGGGACTCGGATGGTTACTGTGGGTGCAGTGGTTGAAGTGGTTGAAATTTGGGTTGTAGGTTGGGGTGCAGGGGTGGCTTTTGTTGGAGGAAATATGGGTAAGGCTTTGAGAGGTAAGGTTTTGATTGGCTTGGTAATCTGGGTTCTTGACTTCTTGGGAAGGGGCTTGGCTGGTGGCGAGGGAGCAGACTGAGTTTCTTCAGAGTCAGTCTGGATGGTTAACTTTCGCTTGACCCGAGGTTTGCGAGCAACAGCCTGTTCTTCTCCCTTCTCAATCTTGACTGCCACCAGATCGGTAGGAGTAGGTGGAGCACTCTTGGACTTCAGCAGTGCTAGCCCTTTGGAGTTGAGAATTTTGAAGGGACTCAGAGCAGATTGCTTCCCCAGCTCAATGTCCAAAGTTTCCAGTAGCTTGCTGAGAGGAACAGCAAAGCAGACGGCCTGTTTGGAGGCGATCACTGTTTCCATCAGAACTCCAAATAGAATCACGGACCAGTTCATCTCCTATCCGGAAACAATAGCAGACATGGCCCTGAACTTCTCGGCGGTGACGGCGTCAAAACTCCCAGCTTTGCCCAATAATGGCTTGCCCACAATTTCGCACAGCACCTGGAAATGAAAGAGCATTTCCTTCTTTTTGAATGAGGGCTGCAGGCGGTGGCCAAATATAGAAATCTTCCCCTGAAGAGCGGTGAGAGAAGCCTGAGGAATCTGCCCGAACTCAGTCAGTCCGGAGTTGGGAAGACCAAAGGTCTTGGCCAGCGTCATCGGCGAGATTTCAAATGTTTTGCCCTTTACAGAGGTGGAGATAGATGTCTTCTGGGATACATCATTGGCAAAATAAACCACCGTGCCACACTCCAGAAAATTCCGTAATCCAGACGATTCCAAAGCTCGGAAAATGGAGACCATCTCTGCATCTTCAGCCCTGTAAATATCATTGAACTCAACGGAGAGAGAGCTGTGAGTTATGGTAGCCATTGGAGTAAGATGGAAGAATATACGAAGAGTTTTGAGAGGTTATGAGAGAGTTAGAGACTGACAGCGGTAAATGGTAAAAAGTGAATGAAAATGAAATGTTCAGCCCGCTAAATAAGAGAGAGAAGACACGTGTCTTTATCTCGAAGACTGATAATTAAAAAATTCAAAATAAACGGTCATGATAAAGGAAAGATAAGGCGGTTAAAATTTGCAATCAGTCCGGGCTGTTTTTGTTTTAAATAAATACAAAATAAAGGATTCATTGTCCAGACAGATCATAGGATAACATCAGATTGACATAGATCGGTCTGAAAGTTCGGACCGGTCTGTGTCTTTCTGAACATTGTATTATCGATCTGTGCCAACAAAAATCTTTAAACGCGAAAAGAAGAAAACATCTAAACTATCAAGATAAGTCAATTAAACCAAGAATTTGACGGAAATAAGTAAACTAGCCTCAGGGAGTGGTTTGGTGAAGATGTCTGCTGCTTGCTGCTCTGTTGAGATGTGCTCGATCCGAATCTCCTTTTTGCCAACATGATCTCGAATAAAATGATGTCTTATATCAATATGCTTTGTTCAAGAGTGCAGAACTGGATTATATGTGATAGCGATTGCACTTGTGTTGTCGCAAAATATCGGAGAGTCAACAGCTTGGATGCCATAGTCTTTGAGCTGGTGTTGAATCCAGAGCATTTGAGCGCAACAGCTTCCAGCGGCAAGATATTCTGCTTCAGCTGTAGATGTGGCAATTGATGTTTGCTTCTTACTGAACCAAGAGATCAATCTTTCACCTAGAAATTGACATGTTCCACTGGTGCTTTTACGATCAATCTTACAGCCAGCGTAGTCTGCGTCTGAATATTCGATCAAGCTGTAGTTAGAATCTTTGGAGTACCAAAGACCAAGGTTCTGAGATCCTTTCAAGTATTTCAGAATACGCTTAGCAGCAATAAAATGTGATTGCTTTGGTTCTGACTGAAATCTGGCGCACATAAAGACTGAGAACATAATATCAGGCCGGCTCGCTGTAAGATATAGGAGCGATCCGATTAGTCCTCTATACATAGTCACTTCGACTGCCGTTCCCCCTTCGTCTTTGTCTAACTTGATTGTAGGACTCATTGGAGTGGATGCAGTTGAGCATGTTTTCATTCCGAATCTCTTAAGCAGCTCTTTGGTATACTTGGTTTGGTTGAGAAAATACCATTGCTGAGCTGTTTGACTTGGAGACCCAAGAAGAATGAGAGTTCTCCCATCATGCTCATCTCAAACTGTCCCTGCATCAACTTGGAAAATTTCTCGCATAATTTGGGGTTAGTTGACCCAAAGATTATATCATCAACATAAATCTGAACTAACAGGGTATGTTCCCCCTTAATAAATTTAAAGAGAGTTTTATCTACTGAGCCGATCTGAAAATCATGGTTCAACAGAAATTGAGATAGAGTGTCATACCAGGCTCTTGGTGCTTGTTTCAGACCATATACTGCTTTATTCAGTAGGTATACATGATTAGGGAATGAGTGGTTCTGAAATCCAGGAGGTTGCTCGATGTAAACTTCCTCCTGAAGCTTACCATTAAGAAAGGCGCTTTTGACGTCCATCTAATATACCTTGAAGTCTTTAAAAGCAGCATAAGCAAGAAATATTCGGTTTGCTTCAAGTCTGGCAACTGGTGCAAAAGATTCATCGAAGTCAATTCCTTCTTCTTGTCGGAATCCTTGTGCCACCAGTCTAGCCTTGTTTCTAACCACAGTTCCATCTGCGTCCAGCTTGTTCTGAAAACCCATCTGGTTCCAATAACAGGCAGATCTCTTGGTTTGGGGGTTAGACTCCAAACTTGATTTTGTTCGAATTGATTAAGCTCTTCTTGCATGGCCTTAATCCAGTTGAAATCAGTCAGAGCTTCATCGATCTTCTTAGGTTCCAGAGTTGAGATGAAGGCAGCATGAGTGAACTCATCCATCATCTGTCCTCTGGTTCTAATCGGTGCAGAGGGACTTCCAATCACTAGATTAGGTGGATGCCTCTTAGTCCATCGATAGCTTGACTCTTGATTGTCTGTTCCAGCCGGATGAGTAGTAGTAGTGGTATGATCAGCATCTGCTTTGATATGAGAGTTTGGATCATCCGGATCGGCTCGATCTGAAGAAGCTTCATTGGCTTGATCCGATCTGGCTGGTACTTCAGGTTCTGGTGGATTGTCTCTTGACCTGTTAGCTACAATCTCATCATCACTGTTAGCTTCGAGATGGATGTTTTCCATCTGATTTTGAATTGATTCTTTGTTACCCTCAACACACAAAGATTCATCAAAAACTACATGAACTGAATCTTCTACAGTTAAGGTTCGATTATTAAAAACTCGATAAGCTTTGCTAGTTGATGAATATCCTAAGAATATTCCATTAACTGACTTAGCTTCAAATGCTGTAAGATGATTCTTACCATTGTTGTGAACGAAGCATTTACAGCAAAATACATGAAGGTGAGAAATAGACGGTCTGTTACCAGTCCATATTTCATATGGAGTGAGATTCAGCTTCTTGTTAATCATAGACTGATTTTGAGTGTAGCATGCAGTATTCACAGCTTCTGCCCAGAACTTTTGTGAAATTCCAGAATCAGCAAGCATTTTTCTTGCTGCTTCTTTGAGCGTTATGTTTCTTCGTTCTGCAACTCCATTCTGTTGAGGAGTTCGAGCGGCTGAAAACTCATGCTTAATTCCATGATCTTCTAGAAAGGATTCAAGATTATGATTTGAAAACTCAGTGCCTTTGTCACTTCGAATCCTGTCTATGCTGGATGATTTCTCATTCTGAGTGCGTTTCAGCAGCTTGATCAACTTCGGACCGGTCTGATCTTTACTGCTCAAAAATATAGTCCATGTAAAGCGTGAGTAATCATCAATAACAACAAGAGTATACCGCATTCCCCCTAAACTTGTTATTGGTATAGGACCAAACAAGTCCATACGCAATAGTTCTAAACAACGGGATGGGGATTTGGCATTCTTGTTTTTGAAGGATGATCTGCTCTGTTTGCCCATTTGGCAAGCTTCACAGATCTTATCCTTAGCAAAATCGATCTTGGGCAGACCGATAACTAAATCATGTTTACACAGGCTAGAAATAGTCTTAAAATTGATATGATTCAAGCGTTTATGCCATAGCCAGTGTTTATTATCATTGTTAGCGATGAAGCAAGTAGGATTATCAGGTTGAGCATGATTCCAGTTAATCTTATATGTATTTCCATTCCTGATTCCTACAAGCATGGTTATACCGTCTGATGATTTAACAGTGCAAGTGTGTTTATGAAATTCTACAGCATAACCATTATCACAAAGTTGACTTATACTAATCAGATTATAGCACAGATTTTCAACTAACAACACATCATTGATAATAATGTTACCATGGACAATCTTACCCTTGCCCACGGTCTTACCCTTTGAGTTATCCCCGAAAATGATCTTGGGTCCAGTACATTCTGTAACTTCAGACAGCAGCTCGATGTTTCCAGTCATGTGACGAGAACACCCGCTGTCCAAGTACCAGTCTGATGCAGGTTTCTTCGGTACCTATCATCAAACATATTTATTGTTGGTACCCAATCCTATTTGGGTCCAGAACGGATTAGCCCTTTGGGAACCCACACCTGTATCAGCTTTAATGGCTTGTGTGTGTGTGGTATGCTGTGAGGTGATCTGTTTCGATGTTGTGTGTGATAATGTGTGCGATATGTAAACCTTTGATTCTCATGGGGTAGTCTATATCTTCGTTGAACTGGTTTTGAATTATAGTAATTGTATTGTCTTCCTTGCCTTCGATCTTGCACCCTTAGATTTGGTCTGAAAGACGCCTGGTGCCTTTTCTTTGGCTTGGTTGACATATCCAATTCCTTTTCTCAAACCTTGGTTCACGAAAGAGACTCCCGTTTGAATCGTAGGTGCTTCAGTCTCATATACTGTGCTGGATTTAACAAATGTCATTTGTTTGATTTTGTTCTTTACCAGCAACAGTTCAGATTCATCTTTGGTGGATTCTTTGGTGTCAAAGCCTATGCCGGTGAAATCACCAACGTTTCTTTGTACCTCTTGTAATTCTTCCAAGGATGTTCTGGATTTTGTCCATGTTTTGAATATATGAGAAAGCTTAGCATTTTGTGTGCTAATTCTCTTATTTTCTTCCTGGAGCTGATCATAGGAGATTTTCAGCTTATTCAGCTCGATCTGGAGATTGTTGCACTCACCCTGCTCAGAGCAGCTTGGTTGTTGTGCTCATCCATTCGATCATTGACTTTAGCTTTATTTTTCTCAAATGATTCAGCTAAGATCCTATAATCATTAGCCATGTCTTGCAGTGCGGACATGAGCTCTTCACGTGTAAATTCATTTGAGTCAAAATCAAATACCTCGTCTGTCTGACTCAACTCTTCGTCTGCCATTAGACAATGAATATCTTCTTCGCTTTCGCTGGAAGAATATTCGGAGCTTTCTGAATCGGAGTCAGTCTGAGCCCACTTGCTGTTTCCTTCTTCAGCTACTAGGACCTTTTGGGACTTTCCATGATTTTTGCGGTCTTTGTAATGCTTCTTTTTCCTGTCATCGCGATGCTTCTCCTTCCGTTCTTCTTTCTTCGGTCTGGTGCAATCTGCAATGAAATGTCCGGTCTTACCACAATTGTAGCAAGCCTGATCATTAACAACATCGTCCTTTCTTGATTTATAAGGAGAGGGTTTAAAGTTCCTCTTATTTTTAGACATAAATTTACCAAATTTCTTGATAAATAATGACATAGCATCATTACTTATCTGTTCGATAGATCGATCTGATGTGGAGGCGATCTGGTCTGGAATAGCTGCCAGTGCTTTGTTTAGTTGAGAGATGAATGGCTCTGCTTCACCTCTACTTATCAGTTCTAACTCATATGCTTTAAGATCTGCGAACAGATCATGAAGTTCAACCTTGTTCAGATCTTTGGACTCCCTCATTGCAATGGTCTTAACATCCCATTCTTTTGGCAGGGCTCTCATAACTTTCAGAGCGATCTCTCTGTTTGAGTATTCCTTGCCCAGACCATTCAGTTCATTAATGATGCCAGTGACTCTTTCATCAAACTCATTTAGAGTTTCTCCACTCTTCATCTTTATGCTCTCAAATCTTTGAAGAGCAACAGTCAGCTTGTTTTCTTTGGTCTGGTCTTTGCCTTCACATAGCTGTGCTATCTTCTCCCAAATTTCTTTGGCAGTAGAGCACATTTTGATTTGCTGAACATGTTCTTGTCCAATTTCTTGAACAAGATGTCTTTGGCAACGTTGTCGAGATTTGCTTTCTTTCTTTCCTCATTTGTCCAGAGGGATCTGTCCTTCTCTACCATTTGTGGTTCTCCACCAGTAATGGCGACTGCTGTATTGACTTTCAGAATCTTCATTGGTCCATCAGTGATGACGAACCTCATATCGTCATCCTGAGCTGCCAGATGAGCTTGCATTCTGATTCTCCAGTCATCATAGTCATCTTTTGAGAACATAGGAATTTTGTTGAATGATGCCATCAGCTCAAGTGTCTTTGTGCTGATTAAGATAACCTGGCTCTGATACCACTTGTTAGGATTGGTCCGGAGTGTTTAGAGGGGGGGTGAATGAACACTCCTTCTAAAATTTAATCCCTTATGATTTCTTTCGGATTAGTGAAAGAAATCTGTTTCTTAATCAACTCTTTTATTGAACAGACCACTGAATGTATAAGTACGGAACGGTCTGTTTATATATTTGTAAGAACGGCTCGATGGCTTGAATGAAAGAACGAGTGCAGAAAGATAAGAATACAGAATATGTTTCTGGAAGTTCGAAGGTGGTGTAATCCTTCTACGTCTCCCCTTCTTCCAATTAAGGAAGGTTTCTAGAAGACTTTGATTTATACAATCCTGTTGTACAAACCCGATTCAGGCTGGATTTACCCCACTACCAGACTAAAACTCCTAGTCACTCGATCTGTTCAGACACTCTCTGTCTGATAGTTACAATTTGTTTCTCACTTCTATTTTTCAATACAGAATACACAATGTTGAGCCTTAAACGCATGGTTGCGTTTAATGCGTTAAATTATCCCCGGTCAATCTTTGAGTTTTGATGATCAACAAAACTTGTGTTTGTTATACTAATGCATCTACTTAGTGTGCAGATTAAGTGATGAAAAGTGGTTTGGATTGAAGAAATTCAAGTGTGCATATTCTGGCCTGGATCGCCCCAGGCGATGGTGATCATCGCCCCAGGCGATGGTGATCATCGCCCCAGGCGATGGGTGTCAGACCAGGCATCGCCACGCCCATCGACAGAGGCGATGGCCAGGCGAGCATGCGAGGAAGATTGCCCCAGGCGATGGTGACCAACGCCTGAGGCGATGACAGCCACAGGGACATCGCTCCCGCACATCGACTAAAGCGACGCCGAGGGATGGCGTGGGCATGCGCGCAGACAAGTTCGCCCGAGGCGATGGCACGAACGCCTGAGGTGATGGGCTGGAACGCCTGAGGCGATGTGGAGTTCGTTTGAGGCGATGCAAAATTTGGACATGCTGAAGCTACGGCCTTAATTTTTGCTCTTGATCGCCTGAGGCGATCCGTGATTTTTGCTGACCGTTGGGGCGCGGCGATGGTGATCGCCCGAGGCGATGTCCGAGGCGATCGAGGAGTGATTCAAGCCTTTTGTTTAGCAACGGCTAGTAGGAGCCTTGGGGGCCTTCTACACTATAAATATTGATGCTTTGGAGCATTTTGAAGCTAAGGAACAAGCCTACAAACTTCCACAAAGTCTTGATAATTATTATTTGAATTTGCTTTGCAATCTCCATACATTGTTGTTGTATTGGAGCTTGTAATTCTTATCTTTCTTAGAGTCTTGTTCACTTCGTGTTGGTACACCGTGAAGGTGTGTGTTGGCTTATTGTAAAGGTCCTCCAACACCAAAGCAAGTTGGAGAATTGTAAAGTCATCAACAAGTCTTGTTGGTGCAAGTGTGTGTCTATCCTTGGAGCCCTTAAGGCCAAGAAGACTCGTGAAGAGTGTTGGTAGCTCGAGAAGAGCTTTGTATACTCGGGAAGAGTATTGTGCTCGGGAAGAGCTTGTGTACTCGGGAAGAGTAGTGTGCTCGGGAAGAGCGTTGTAAACTCGGGAAGAGTTGTTATGTGGCTAACTTGGAGCCCTCAAGGCCAAGATCTATTGTTCTAGTGGAACCTCGGTTGGAGGTTATCTAACCGGGAAGAGGAGACGTAGGCGATTCATCGCCGAACTTCTATAACAAATCCTTTTGTCTTTTATTGCTTTATTTTTCATTACGCATTTATTTATTTATTCTTTTTATTTATCGATTGACTAAAGGCTTCCGCAAAGCGCAAAATATTTTTATTTTTCAAACTCATTTTAAAACGCTAAAGTAGACAAGGAATCTCATTCACCCCCCTCTTTGATTCCAACAAGTGGTATCAGAGCCATTTGATTTTTGTTTTTAAATCAAATTTTTTATATGGCTAATCTAGCAAATGAGTTTGCTCAAGGTCAATCGACGAATCGCCCTCCGCTTTTCACGGGTGATAACTACGGGTATTGGAAAAATAGAATTTCTCTATATATCCAATCCGTAGATTATGATCTATGGAAAATCATTGTGAAAGGTCCACATACTCCTTTAAAGGATGTTGGGGGAATTAGTGTTCCCAAAGAAATGGACGACTTCACAAAAGCGGATATGATGTTAATTTCTCAAAATGCTAAAGCTATTAATATTTTGCATTGTGCTTTAGATATGAAGGAGTACAACCGGATCTCGATGTGCTCAACCGCTAAGGAGATATGGGACAAATTACAAATTTTTCATGAAGGAACCAACCAAGTAAAGGAGACAAAGATAGACCTCCTTCAACTCAAATATGAGACATTTGAAATGGATTCCGGAGAAGATGTGGATTTCATGTTTAGGAGGCTCACCCAAATCATCAACGAACTTGCTCAACTTGGAGAGAAGTATCCTCCAAAGCAAATATGGAGGAGAGCACTAAGGGCCTTACCTAAAGAATGGGACGCAAAGAGGATGGCCATTATCGAGTCCAACAAAGGAGAAAGTGCTTCCTATGATCTTGATGAGCTCCATGGCACATTGGTGACTCATGAGCTTGAAGTTGCCACAAAGAGAGAAGTAAAGGAGGAGGATAGATCCAAGAGAAATGGGATTGCCTTGGTTGGAAGGAAAGACCACTCCGATGATGAAGAAGATGATGATGATGAGGAGATGATCCTATTCACAAAGAAGTTCAAGAAGCTCTTCACCAAACATAGCAAGTCAAAGACCTCAAGTGCAACAAAAATGAATCCAAAAATGAGGTAACTTGTTATAATTGCAATGATAATGGTCATTATGCTAACAAATGCCCTAGGAAGAAGAATGAGGACAAAGGGAAGAAGAAGGCGTTTATAGCCACATGGAGTGATAGTGACTCCGATGAAGAAGAAGCCACCAATCTATGTCTAATGGCTCTTGGAGATGAAGGAGATGAAAGTGACAATGAGGTACCTTCATTTGATGAACTTTTAGAGTCTTATAATGATCTTATTGATGCTCTTGGCAAAACCAAGATGAGTAACAAATTACTCAAACTTGAGATTGCTAAGAAAGATGAAGAAAATAATTCATTGAAAAATGAATTAAATTCTTTAAAGATATCATTTTGCAAATTTAGTGAAAGTAGTAAAAAGATGAATGAATTGCTTGGCTTGCAACGTTGTAGCTTTGACAAAGCCGGGTTAGGTTTTTCAAGCAAATCAAAAACTTTTTCTAGCTTGTTGGCCAATGCAAAGCATGATTCTCCTACTTGTAATTATTGTTGCAAAAATGGCCACACTAAAAATAAGTGTAGGTTTGCTAGAATCCAATACCAACCTAATAAGAGGTGGAAATGGATTTCAAAAGTGCCATTGAAAGTTAACCCCCTAGGACCCAAAAATCAAATGGGTACCAAAGTTCCTCCAATTGTAAATTTGTCTTGTAGGGACAAGAATGGAATGAAGGATGAAGGGCCAAGCAACTCAAAGGAGGAGTTTGTATTATTCACAACTATAGAAGAGGCTCGAGGCGTTGGACCTATGACAAGAACGAACTCTTGTCATTGAGGGTAAAAAAAATTTTGTTAAAAGAGCAATTTCAAAATTCATTGGCACAAATTAATTGTGATCAATAAATATTGAAGCTCAATATTCATTGGAGTAAAATGCATAACCCCTTAGCATAATTGTTGAAATGCATGATGTATGCTTATCTTTTTATAGTAAGTAGCTTGATATGCTTTGCATTCAAATTTGAATATGCTATGTGAAAATGTGCAAGTATATGATTTGTTATAATGCCTTGATATTTTTAGTATTTTGTTTTTTGGCATGAATGCATGAACATATGCACACATTGCAACTTTTAGAATTAATTGTTGTGTGCCTTAAACACATGGTTGTGATTCACCTCTATATGATTTAATCTTGTTTGATGAGGAACATGTGTAATTTGAAGCTATATGTCAACATATAAATTATGTCATGTTTATTTGAATTTTATGCTTTTTGATTATCACAAAAAGGGGGAGAATTTTGTGATAAACTTGAACCTTAATAAATGCATAGTTTAAGGGGGAGAGCTTATGTATGCATGGTTTGAGGGGGAGAGTTATTTGTTTAATGATTTACTTGATAACTTGTTTGTGTTATGCAATTGTTAAGGGGGAGTTATTTTTACTCGCATTTCATGCATATTACTTATTCAAGTTTATCAAGTTTTGTGATCATCAAAAAGGGGGAGATTGTTGAGCCTTAAACGCATGGTTGCGTTTAATGCGTTAAATTATCCCCGGTCAATCTTTGAGTTTTGATGATCAACAAAACTTGTGTTTGTTATACTAATGCATCTACTTAGTGTGCAGATTAAGTGATGAAAAGTGGTTTGGATTGAAGAAATTCAAGTGTGCATATTCTGGCCTGGATCGTCCCAGGCGATGGTGATCATCGCCCCAGGCGATGGGTGTCAGGCCAGGCATCGCCACGCCCATCGACAGAGGCGATGGCCAGGCGAGCATGCGAGGAAGATCGCCCCAGGCGACGGTGACCAACGCCTGAGGCGATGGCAGCCACAGGGACTTCGCTCCCGCACATCGACTGAAGCGACGCCGAGGGATGGCGTGGGCATGCGCGCAGACAAGTTCGCCTGAGGCGATGGCACGAACGCTTGAGGCGATGGGTTGGAACGCCTGAGGCGATGTGGAGTTCGTTTGAGGCGATGCAAAATTTGGACATGCTGAAGCTACGGCCTTAATTTTTGCTCTTGATCGCCTGAGGCGATCCGTGATTTTTGCTGACCGTTGGGGCGCGGCGATGGTGATCGCCCGAGGCGATGTCCGAGGCGATCGAGGAGTGATTCAAGCCTTTTGTTTAGCAACGGCTAGTAGGAGCCTTGGGGGCCTTCTACACTATAAATATTGATGCTTTGGAGCATTTTGAAGCTAAGGAACAAGCCTACAAACTTCCACAAAGTCTTGATAATTATTATTTGAATTTGCTTTGCAATCTCCATACATTGTTGTTGTATTGGAGCTTGTAATTCTTATCTTTCTTAGAGTCTTGTTCACTTCGTGTTGGTACACCGTGAACGTGTGTGTTGGCTTATTGTAAAGGTCCTCCAACACCAAAGCAAGTTGGAGAATTGTAAAGTCATCAACAAGTCTTGTTGGTGCAAGTGTGTGTCTATCCTTGGAGCCCTTAAGGCCAAGAAGACTCGTGAAGAGTGTTGGTAGCTCGGGAAGAGCTTTGTATACTCGGGAAGAGTATTGTGCTCGGGAAGAGCTTGTGTACTCGGGAAGAGTAGTGTGCTCGGGAAGAGCGTTGTAAACTCGGGAAGAGTTGTTGTGTGGCTAACTTGGAGCCCTCAAGGCCAAGATCTATTGTTCTAGTGGAACCTCGGTTGGAGGTTATCTAACCGGGAAGAGGAGACGTAGGCGATTCATCGCCGAACTTCTATAACAAATCCTTTTGTCTTTTATTGCTTTATTTTTCATTACGCATTTATTTATTTATTCTTTTTATTTATCGATTGACTAAAGGCTTCCGCAAAGCGCAAAATATTTTTATTTTTCAAACTCATTTTAAAACGCTAAAGTAGCCAAGGAATCTCATTCACCCCCCCCCCCCCCCCCCCCCCCCCTCTTCGATTCCAACACACAAGATGCACACAGTGATCCTAAATGACCAAATATTACAATGTAATCGTGCTTAAGAATAATTTCAGCTCGAGAGCTTCTGAGCCTAAAAGCTTGTGCTGTTTTTGATTGATCAGCGAGAGTCTTGTTTATCTGTATTGTTGAGTCTTTTGTCATTGTTTTTCTGTATTGTTGATGCATCCTTTTATAGTTGCATGTACCAACGATATTATTTCCTTTAATGTGCAACTCTTGACTCTGCTTAATCTCTGAGTAAGCTGCAGTCTTCTTCTTCAGGATACTTGCCATTCTGGTTCATGCTTTCGGCGACTGTCAGGTAAGCTCTTCTTTGTCTTCTTACCTTTTATGGTAATCTTCAGTCTTTGGTCCTTTGTAGCATTAATTACAACATTAAATGCTACAATAAATAGCCGTTAAAGATTCGGACTGAAGAACCAATCTTTATACATCCTTGACTGCTCTGATCTGATATAGGTTGAGATCGATCTGAAGCTTCGATCTAGTCAGTCTGATATCTATCGATCCGGTCTGATATGTGATATGCCTTATCAGCTTGTTCTGTTTTGAGCTATCGATCTGGTCAGTCTGATTACCCTCGATCCGGTCTGATATGCTTTGTCATCTTATCAGCTTGATCTGTTTTGGGCGATCGATCTGGTCAGTCTGATTTCTCTCGATCCGGTCTGATATGTTTTGTCATCTTTAAAATATCATTGATAAAGTTCGGAACTAACAAGGTTATAGGATAACTCTAAGATGCTCAAGACAAATAATCGAGTTCACAGCAATAATCAGTATTCAACATGCAATCCACAAGATCATGACTCAATATGCTCTATATATTCCTCATCATTGACATATTAACTCAACAAAGGATATTCGTATACATGTCCAACAATTTTCAGGACTCAAATTGAGATGTAAAGTGAGATCAATTTCATCATGTAATACAGTCACGACTATAACTCAATTATTTCTCAAGTTGAACTCATATTCCTAAAAACAAATAAAAACTTTAAGCTCATAATCGGACAATTCAAGTTCTCTTTCCAGCACACAACATGCAAATTAAATAAGTAAACATGCAAGTCACTCCCCCAAATTTAAATGAAACATGATCTTCAATGTTTAAAAAGAATCAAAAGGGAAACAGTAAACTCCCATGATCAACACGCTTGCATAAGGACTATGAGTGATTTGGCTTTTGAAAGTTCCGTTGAGATTTATTGCTCCAACAGAGTACCTAGCAAAAGAATAATGTAAATAGTAAAATTGCCGACTTGAGAGATAATAAACTAAATGCAAAAACTGAAAATTAAAATAAACTAAATAAAAAATGATATGACTTGGGTTGCCTCCCAGGAAGCGCTTGATTTCTAGTCTATAGCTTGACCATGAGAAGCTGCCATCAAATAGTTGCTTCCGCACATAGTAAGTATCATATGATACCACGAATGAGTCTTGATTCAGTATGCCCTCAAGCTTGGCAATATGTGGATAGTAGACGATCATCGGTCCAATAACATTCTTCTTGAATTGGTAGGAATGGGGAAGGATTCTAAGTTTGGCTTCATCTCTTGGTGGACATAGTATAGTTAAGTTGGCGTCGATGGGAAAAACGGATCCACATATGGAAAGAACATGTCACCGTCGATGGGTGTTCATCACTATTTTCGAAAATATGATCATTCTTCAACATCACTCTTGGCTCATCTTTCCGTGGGAACTCCTCAGATAGCTTTTCTAATGTACGTCATTATCTTGAAGAGGCTCAACTTCCCTTGACTCTTCCACATGAGTAGGATCACTCTCCCAAACTTGGTCGGTGCAGTACTCATCAAAATGTAACAAAACTTGCTTGTCGTCAATTGATTTGTAGATCCCATCTCTTCATATTAGTAGCTTGTCAAAAATAATTTTGTAAGGATCTTGAATTGCTGCTCCACGCCACGTATATAGGTGGTTTGGTTTTCTAGAATTGTCTCAGATGATGCCATGAATCGTTGCATAGTATCATCCAATTTATCAGAACTATACATTTCCTCTCCTTGATGTTAAAATGGTTGTGTTTAAAATGAGGGTAGCGAGGCTCTGGCGAGTTTTGGAGTCTCCAACCTTGCAACGAAGGATCTCAATGCCAATGATAATCAAAAGTCCGCAATATCATTGAGCATGTGCAAAACACTGTCTTCATCTCTATCAAACAGGGACTACAAGTTGTCAAAGCTCCATAGACTACCAATTCTTGTGTCTCTGCATCCAATCCAATGTAGACAAACTGAAGAATGGCGTAGTTTGAAAATTCATGGTAGCCGAATGTGTCTGCCAATTCATTGAATCTCTCTCATGCTTAATAGAATGATTCTGAATATTGTTGGGCAAAGCTTGTGAAATCTTGTTGATGAAACATCCCAAGTACCTCGCAAAAACAACAAAATTAAATAATAAAATATATTTTTTTCGAAAATAAATATACAAACAAAAACAATGGTTAAAATACAGTCAAAAAATCTCGTATGATATTACTAAAATTAATCCACGAAAAATCGCCAAAAACTTGATCGTTACTTTTTTAAACAATAAATTTCCCCAGTTGTGAACGATTAATTCGCAAGTGCACGATTGTCAAGTTGTAGTATAGATTATGAGAAGTATGAGTGTCGAACCCATAGGAACTAACTGTAAGTACCAGATAAGACGCTTTAACTATATTTAATCTTTGATAATTAATTGAATAAAATACAACTTAACTAACTTAAATTACTAATCCAATCAAGCAAATCAAAGAAAATTCCACTTGAGAATGTTATCAAGACTTCGGTTCATCTAAGGGTTGGGTCTATACTTGATGCGTGTGAAACGTACCGCAAGTGTACGGTGTCAAGTTTTAGTATAGAATTTTAAAATACGGATGTCGAACCCACAGGGATTGAAAATTAAGTTACACCAAGTACTGTAATTAGAATAGTCTCGACTTTATTTAGACAATCGAGAGCATAATTATTATATTAATCTACGAAAATAGAATAAAAGATTAACAAGATGGTAATTTAAGTGGAGAAAATCAATGAGAACGGATTCTAGAGGTTCGACTTCACTCAACTATCCTCTATGTCGTGTTTTCCTAGTTTACTAGCCGAGAATTCTTATTTATTTCTACTCCCCCTCCCGGGTGTTAAGCAGAAGTAATTATCTAACATTAATCTTGATATCCCTATCTAAGATGAATTATCAGACAATTGTAAAAGCGCAGTAATTCCTATGACGACTTCTATGGAGTTATAGGCCTTCCGAACAATATAACTACCACCATACGAATTCCTTCTTTTCTATTCACAACCCCCTCTCCCGAGTGATAGATCACGAATATGGAATCATTCAATCCATGGCCAGTAGATTAAAAGCATTAAGAACAGGAAAACATAAATAAACCATACGGAAATCCAAATAACATAGTTTCAAGTCAAGATCCGTCTAACCCTAGAATAATAAATTAGTTCATGAATACATTAAATAAACACATAGACATGTCTTTAATCATCATAAACATAAGGGAATAGATAATCAAACGAATTGGATGATGGCCCTCCATCCCCGGTAGTCGCCGTCTTCTTCTCCGTCGTCAAAATCTCTACCCTTCGTTGTACGCGCACCGCCTCGAATGATCTCCTCCCCTTCTCTTTAGCTCTCGGTCTTCTCTTCTCTTTTTCTTTTCACGTGAATTGCTCCTCCTTTCCCGCTGCTCTCTTCACGTCTTAATTCTGTACGTGCCTCCTTTCTTTCCCTTCCAATCTTTTATTCCTTCTTTCAATTAAATCTTCAACTTTCCTTTATGCGTGTACTTTCCCTCTTTAGCCAATGAAAATCCTCCTATCAATCCAAATCATGTTTCATCCGTGAATCTCGATGCATTTTATTCCTCCAATCAAATTGAATGATATCTTTAATAATCTCATCATATTTTGTTTCCCAATCTCATCAGATTTTTCTTCCGGAATTTTGCAATATCTCCTTCCAAATTCACATGAAGTATGCTCCCGAAAATATTTAATAAAATCTTGTTGCATAAGTGGCGCTAGGGTGCAACATGTATTATATCCCGGTGCACGATTTTTCACTGTTGAGTCCCAATTTGAATTCTTGTCATATTTATGTATTTTTCAACATCTTTTAATAATAAAATGCTTAATTCCTTGGATTCCTGCAAAACAACACAAAACAAGACCAAAAGTGTAATTCTGATCGAAAACTAACACTAAACCATGCAAAATAAGAGGAAATATAAGTGTATAAAATACACTTATCAAACCCCCTAAACTTAAACTTTTGCTAGTCCCGAGCAAAATAGAAATGGAAAAAGACTAAGAAATAAAAGAGAAAAAGAAAACACACTACTAACGCAAGTCATGAAATGTTATAATTGCAAATTGGCCTCGAAGATCAATGGTTTAAAAATTTCACGTCAAGTATGCATATCACTTCTACTCAAGAGTTCTCAAGTGTGTGTGTGTGTTACCACTTCCATTTAACCATTAACTCAAAGCAATCTTTACTCACACAAATCAATAGGACTTTGCAAGGTGTATTGGTTCATTTGCATTGTTCATAAAAAGGAGTATAACTTTGACAAACAATGAACAATGCATCAAATCAAAGTAATGAGATGTGCGTGTGTGAATGTCAAAACCATATGCATTACAAGTGTTTCTCGAGTGTCCATAAGCTTACTATTCGTAACCTTCTCCACTAGTATATTAGACGAATGTGGCTCGGTCAATAGGTCTTAATAGGCTTGTAATGTAAGGCCTTGGCTCATGGCTTCAATAAAAAGATTGGATATTCAAAGCAAGAGAGTAAGTCATATATAACCATGTTGCGCACTCTCATCTCAATTTCGATTCCTTCTATTGATGATTCATCATTTTTTTTTTTTTACATTTTGGATTCACCCTCCTTTCTCATCCGCCTCACCATTCACCTCAATATTTTTTTTTTTCATCACTATTTTCTTCACCTCTTCAACATATTTCTATGCATTCATTCCATTTTTTCATTATTATCCCCCTTCTATTTTTTTAATGAGGAACATGGGGGATATTTGAAACTTTAAAGTGCAATAGGGGCTTACTCACTTGAGGGTAGGAAATAGTGTATAAGCTTTTAACAAGGTGGTCGATGTGGGATTTTGAAATGATGCCGAATGGAGGTTATTATGTGCCTAAGCACATGCCATTCGATTTTCAATAAGCTCAAAAGGGTAGCTAGGGATAAAAAATGATGTCATTTGGTGGCTTCAAAGGCTCAAACGAATCAAAAATTACCTAAATCATTCCTAAGCCACATATGTCTGTATTTCGCCTCAAAGGGTATTAAAGCAAGTTCTAGACTATTCTCAATTCACAAATAACTTATATGATTTGACCAATGTGCTCAAATGGTATCTCAAAACCAAGGTAATATAAGAAAGAAATTTGAATGAGATTCTAAAAATATTGCAACAATTCAATCCTCATTCTTTTACGTTTAAGCTCAAAGGGGCTACTATGGCAAATTTATATCAATGAATAAAGGCCCAAAATATTATCAAGAATTGCCTATATCATATTTGTGTTCATTCAAATCAACATTGATAAATCAAATGGTCGTGGTCTCTAGTGCATGAATGTGAGAAACTCAAGAGCAAAGTGAGTGAAAATTTTAAAATTTTCACAAATAAGCTCAATTCTTCATCATCGGCCTTCACAATTACTTCAAATCACGACTTATGACACAAAAAGAACAAAAATGACTAAAAAAAAACACAAAACAAAACACACATAGGAATCCAGGAAACAAAACATCTTCAATGTTTAAACACCCCCCCAAACTTAAAATCGTGCATTGTCCTCAATGTACCATACAACATATAAAATAAGGGACAACACACCTACCTGCGACGACGATCGTCAGTAATCGTCGCCCATCTCATGCTCATGGGTATGGTGAGAAGATGATGATAGGGACCTCCGCATCAGTATAGACCCAACCCTTAGATGAAGAATTTTCGATTTGGTTGGCTAAGCTAGACCACTTTGATGCAACCCCCCTAAACTTGCTTCCTTGCACCAATAGACTCCAAAAAAAACCTGCAATTAATCGATAAAAATATGGACTTTAGAGGTTGGATAGCTTAATTAAGAGAGATTGAAGAGAAAAAAAAATCGAAATTGAAAAATTGAGGGTAAGAGGCGTGGGTTATGGTTTAAAGAGAGGAGAAAGTTTGAAGAATGATGCGCAGATGCCGAGTTAAAATACGCGAGGCGTAATTACGCCGCTGGAGAGGCGTAATTACGCCTCGCCTACGGCTTTGAAAACTTTTAAAAAAAATGGTAGGCGTAACTACGCCGAAAACAGGCGTAGTTACGCCTACGCTACGGCATTTTTTTTTCTGAAATTTGACAGGCGTAATTACGCCTTGAAGGAGGCGTAGTTACGCCTGTCCTACGGCATCTCGATTTTTTTTTTTTTAAATAAAATAAAATAAGGATACAGGATTCGGGTTGCCTCCCGAAAAGCGCTTTGTTTAAAGTCGTCAGCCAGACTATGCGAAGCAACCATCAAATAGCGGCTTCCGCCCATAGTAAGTATCATATGACACTACATGTGGGTCTTGGTTGTGTATGCCCTCAAACTTGGCAAGATAGTGGCAGTTAACGCTCGTCGCTCCAACAACGTCTTTCGAAAATTGATAAGCATGGGAGAAAGATTCTAAGCTTGGCTTCATCTCGTGGAGGACGTAATATGGTGAAGTTGGCATCAATGGGAAGAACGGATCCACATATGGCATATAGGACATCACCATCGATGAGTGCTCCTCACTATTTCCAAAAATATGCTCATCTTCCAACGTCACGCTAGGCTCATCTTGACACGGGATTTCATCAGATAACTCTTCCACAGTAGGCTCAACCACTTGAAAATGCTCATATTCCCTTGAATCTTCCGCATGAGTAGGATCACTCTCCCAAACTTGGTTGGTTGGGTTCACTTCGGTGTTGCTAGGAAATGATCCTCTTTGTTGGTTGTTCATGGCATTAGCAAGCTGCCCAATTTGCACCTCAAGAGACTTCATTGTAGCACCCATGTTGTTCATGTGACCCTCAATCGTATCAAGCCTCGACTCATTCTTGTCAAGCCTCAATGTCGAACTTTGAACAAATGTCTCTATCAGCTGCTCAAGGCTACTTCTGGTGGCATTTCGATCTTTGGTTCAAATGATGGCCAGAATTTGCGCAAACTATCCTCCAACTTAGAGACTTTATCAGAACTATACTCATCCTCTGCTTGATGATCGAATGGCTGGTGTGTAAAATGAGGGTAATGATGCCCTGGTGGATATTGGTGACTCCAACCCAGCATTGAAGGATCAAAGTGCCACTGATAGTCGAAATTCGCCATATGGTTAAACAGGTGCACCCTGTCATCATCTCTACAATATATGGAACTACCAGCTGCCAAAGCTCCATTAAATACCCATTCTTGTGTGTCTGCATCCAATCCACTGTAGAAAGATTGAAGAGGAGCGTAGTTTGAAAAGTCGTGGTTGAATCTGTCCCAAGCTGCATAGAATGGTTCATACGGTTGTTGGGCAAAGCTTGTGGAAACTTGCTGATGAAACATCTCCAAGTACCTCACAAGAAAAATTCTAAAGTAAAATCAAGACTACTTGGTAACAGTATCAGTAAACAAAATTATATCAATCCCCTGCAACGCGCCAAAAACTTGAAGCGTGTAAAACGTACCGCAAGTGTACGGTGTCAAGTTTTAGTATAGGAATTTGAAAGTACGGATGTCGAACCCACAGGGATTGAAAATTAAGTTACACCAAGTACTGTAATTAGAATAGTCTCGACTTTATTTAGACAACCGATAGCATGATCATTGATTTTCTCCACTTAAAATTTCCATCTTGTTAATCTTTTATTTTATTTTAGTAGATTAATTTAATAATCATGCTATCGGTTGTCTAAATAAAGTCGAGACTATTCTAATTACAGTACTTGGTGTAACTTAATTTTCAATCCCTGTGGGTTCGACATCCGTACTTTCAAATTCCTATACTAAAACTTGACACCGTACACTTGCGGTACGTTTTACACGCTTCAAATATTCACATATCTCTAAGGTGACGAGTTCTCCGACGTTATCTAATATACTCTCTCGAGCTATATTAAACATAATATTAAATTGCAGTAAGTGACTCGCGTGTACTTATTAAACAACTCAATATTGCATTAAGATCCGTGAAAAATGCTAGCTTTTGATTCTAGATATATATGGGTATCACACGTGTATTTGATATCATCTCTCGATCTCAGTCTGAAATCTATGGCACAATTTACTAGTTCGTATCACGATATCATCTATCGATCTCAATCATGATAACAAATATCAATTCAAATGTAGCTACTCTCTTGAAAGCATTAAGAACATATATTATGCACATAAGATATATGAATCCAATCAATAACCAATAATCAAGTCATATGCTCAAAACAAAGGTTCTCTTAATCTTGATAAGTAAACTTAGTTCATAATAATAATGCATAACAAAACAAAATAATGTTTAAAGACAAAGATAAACTCCCGGGGTCGACTCCGTTTGTAGATCTTTGCTACTTCTCTTGCTTCCTTCTCAATCATCTACTTGAATCTCCTTGTTGGCTTGTTCCAATTCATACGATGAAGTGATGGTGGTGGATGAATGTGGGATGGACGTAAGTTATGATGGATGGAGGCCGTGGTATATGGTATGAATGTCTTCCAAGTTTGATTATTTCGTCCATAATGTTGTATTTATAGTGGAGGAGGAATACTTTTACTTGTTGGATTCAAAGTCTTCAAAATGAAAAATATTATCACCTACCGATCGATCGCTAGCTTCTTACCGATCGATCGGTAATTCTTCAACTTCTATTTTTCATCTTTCATACTTTACCGATCGACCGGTAAAACTCAAATTTTGTTGCTTCAGCTTCGTAAAGGACCGATTGATCGGTGTCTTTGGTGAAGATCGATCGGTTACTTTAGTGAAGATCGATCGGTAGCCATTTTTTCCCAAACTTGAGATTCTTGTCCCTTCTTCAACGTGTTGGCCCGGTTTAGTCATGTTTCATCATTTTTGCTTTTCAAACACTTCTCCATTAATGTAGTTACGCCCTAAACTTGGATCTAGAGGTCTTTTAAGCTTGTAATATTAGGCTTTTAGTGCCAGTTACAAAGAAAATGTAGGATAAACACAAAGAAGATAGTATAACATATAAAGTTCACTTTTTAGCACATGTTGAGCTTCTCTTCTTTTTCTTTTCTAACCTTGGCTCATTGCATTTTATATTTTTTTTCACAATGCTCTTTTTCTTTCATGCTTTAGCTCGTTTTGGGTCTTATTTCTTTTAATTCATACATCATTTCCTTTTCTTTTTATCTCATTCATCAATATTTTTCAATAAGCTCCTTAAAGTATAACAATTCAAGTGCATCTAATGAGATTCATTATATCCCTTAAGATAAGGATACAATTTCAATTTAAGCTTATATATGTGGGTATAATGAGTTTATCAAGAATGTCGAATGATGTTAATTGTATATTAAACATATACCATTCTTTTTCACTTAAGCTCAAAGTAAGACACTAGTGAATGATATAGACAATGTAGGTTGAAAGGTTAACCCAAATAAAGTTTGTAACTATAAATTTTTGCCTCAAAGTGCCCTCAAATAGGTTCTAGGATAACTCTAAGAAGCTCAAGAAAAATACTCGAGTTCACAGCAATTATCAGTATTCAACATGCAATCCACAAGATCATGACTCAATGTGCTCTATATATTCCTCATCATTGACATATTAACTCAACAAAAGATATTCGCATACATGTCCAACAATTTTCAGGACTCAAATTGATATGTAAAGTGAGATCAATTTCATCATATAATACAGTCACGACTGATAGGCTTAGAATTTAAGTGTTTTTAGCTGTAATTTCTTCCCATTTTTCATACTTTTTCCTGGATGATATTATGCTTTTTGGTGTTTAATTGTCTAGTTCAGGAAAATTAGTTGGAAATGGAAGAAATGAGCTAAACTGAAGAAAAAGGGCGAAATCGAGGCGAGAAAGAGTTGAAATTGAGGACGTGGGATTTTAGGAATCTCGATCGATCGAGAATATTTCTCGATCGATTGAGCCAGACAGTGTGCTGAGAAGAAAAGAATTTCAAGTCTCGATCGATCGGAACAATGTTTCGGTCGATCGAGCGAGGCAGTAAGTTTCAAAGGCTGACATGAACAGTGCACCGATCGATCGGACGCAATTCTCGATCGATCGATACGCAAATCCGGGAAAATCTTATCTTCCATTTTTAAATGGATTTTCGAGGGTTTAAAGGGGGAAATCATTCCATTCAAGGAGAAGATATCAGACGCCCATCTCACACAAAAGAGGAACCCTAGCCGCCGCCTAGCAGCGGCCAAGAAGGAGATTCAATCTCCGTTCTTCGTCCAAAGTCGAGCCAATCCATTCCGGAGTGCAAGGAAGGAGCAAGAGAAGAAATCACGGTGCAACGCACGGATTCATCCACCGTTTATCGTATTTCTAAACTTTGATTTCGTTGAATTTTCAATTCCATTTGATGTTTTTGAGGTCGAGAGACAATTAAACTCTTATGTATTTGATTTGAATTAAATCTAGTTTATTTTATCGAGTTTTAGTTTCGTTGTGTTTGATTATTGATTCAATTGTGTTTGAGCGCATTGATTGCTATTGTTCATAAATTAATTGTTTGTGTAGATCAAAGTCTAGCTAACTTTGATTGAATCTGAGAGTTATAACCGAGATCGAGAGATAACGTTGTAATACGCTCCATTAATTTATGATGTATGTTACGATTGAGATCGAGAGATGATATCGCATACGTGAGAACTTGGAATCGAGAGATTTAGAGTTATAAGGTTTTGACGATTTATGCAATATTGAATTAGTAAATAGGTGCACGAGAGTGACTTATTCTAATTTAGTGTTAGTTTCTTTACAGCTCGAGAGAGTGTATCGAATAATAACGAAAACCTTTCACCTTTAGAATCAATTGGTTGATAATTTGATAATTCAGTTGAGTCATTAAAGATAACTAGTTAAACGATGAGCTTGGTAAATTTCTCGAGTGACTTACCTTCGCATATCCGGAACCATTCATTTTATTGTTTCTTGTTCATTTTTTGGTCTTTAGTTTAATTTGGCTTTAGTTAATAAACTTCTTAATCGTAGGCTAAATATAATTTTATTAATCTTATTTGGTACTTATACGTTAGTCCCTTTGGATTCGACAACCTTTACTTAATTTTCACTATACTAAAACTTGACAACCGTGCACTTGCGGTAGAATCGCTTCACACTATTCTTTGAAATATCTTTTGTTTAAAAATAAAGCGGTCAAGTTTTTCGCGCCGTTGCCGGGGACTAATCTGTATAATATCATACGAGATTAGTTAATTGTAATTTAGCCAATTCTTTATTTTTCGATTTGTTTTATTTCTTTGTTTTTGATAGTTGATTTGTTTTGATTTTTGATTTGTGTATTTTGTTGTCTCATTTTGTCTGTTTTGTACAGGAATCGTTTCTCTAGTGCATGCTCAGAAGAGAGGAGCCCATTCTCGAGCCTTTCAATCCGGAAATAGAAAGAACTTTACTTAGGCGATTACGAGAAGCTCGAGTGATGGCAGATAATAATGAAGCACAGAACCCAAGGTCAATGATGGACTTTGCACAACCGGCATTTCATGGATCTTTATCCAGTATCACGAGGCCGACGATTCAAGCGAACAACTTTGAGATCAAGCCTACGATTATACAAATGATACAGCACTCGGTTATGTTTGGGGGAGCGGCCACGGACGACCCGAATAATCACATCTCCAACTTTTTGGAGATTTGTGACACGTTCAAACATAATGGCGTCTCCGACGACGCCATCAGGTTAAGACTTTTCCCCTTTTCATTACGAGACAAAGCTAAGTCATGGTTGAATTCATTACCTGCAGGTTCTATAACAACATGGGAGGGGATGACGAAAGCGTTTTTATCAAAATACTTTCCCCCTTCCAAGATGGCGAAGATGCGGAACGATATCACAACTTTTGGGCAGTTTGACCCCGAGACGTTACATGAAGCGTGGGATCGTTTTAAGGAATTGTTGAGGAGATGCCCACACCATGGTCTACCCATTTGGTTGCAGGTACAAACTTTCTATAATGGTTTATTTTCTTCTAACCGTTCGATGATAGATGCAGCATCTGGGGGGTCAATAATGAGGAAGACACCGGAAGAGGCATACAATTTGTTGGAGGAAATGGCGTGCAACAGCTACCAGTGGCAGTCAGAGAGGAACACGCCACAGAAGCCAATAGGAGTCCATCAAGTGGACGAGATCACTGCTCTTTCGGCTAAGTTGGAGGCTATGAACCGGAAGATAGACAGCATGGGAGCAGCAGTGATGCAAGCTCAAGCTATCTTTTGTGACTTGTGTGGAGGCGGTCATCCGAGCATCGAGTGCCAGGCAGGTAACCCATCTTGCAAACTAATGAAGTGGTGAATTTTGTAGGTAACAGGCCACCCAACAGTCCGTACTCAAACTCATACAACCCGGGGTGGAGGAATCATAACAATTTTAGGTGGTCCAACAAAGAGAAAGTGTTAAATCCACAGCTACAACCGGGAGGATCGAATAAACTGAGTATGGAAGAGCTAATAGCCAAGTTCATAGCATCAACTGAATCCAGGATGACAACTCAGGATGCAGCAATAAAGAACTGGAAGTGCAAGTGGGTAAGCTCGCATCATTAATTTCAGGACAAACGCAGGGCACAATCTCAATTGAAACAGTGAAGAATCAAAACGAGCAAGCAAAGGCCATTGAGTTAAGAAGTGGAAAAGAGCTAAGACTGCAAGCTGAAGCCGAAGAGAGTCATGGAGAGACATCCGAAGGCAAGTATATGAATGAGAAAAAGGCAACGGAAAAAGCATTGAAAAAGGCTAAGATGGACGTAGAATTTGGTAAGTTTCTTGAAGTATTTAAGAAACTACATATTAATATTCCATTTGCTGATGCTTTACTTCAAATGCCTAGATATGCTAAGTTTTTGAAGGAAATCTTGTCGAATAAGCGAAAGTTAGGTGAATATGAGACGGTAAGTTTGACGGAGGAGTGCTCAGCAATTGTACAAAATAAAATGCCTCCAAAGTTGAAAGACCCAGGGAGTTTTACTATACTGTGCACCATAGGATCAGTATCTTTTACAAAGTCATTATGTGATTTGGGTGCTAGTATAAATTTAATGCCATTTTCTATTTTCAGGAAGTTGGGGCTAAGAGAACCAAAACCTACCAAGGTTTCACTACAATTAGCAGATCGATCCATCACATACCCCGGGGGTATCATTGAAGACGTCTTAGTCAAAGTGGATAAATTTATCTTTCCCGTTGATTTTCTGGTACTTGATATGGAAGCAGATTCAGAGACTCCACTGATTTTGGGTCCACATTCTTAGCAACGGGAAAAGCAATAATCGATGTGCAACAAGGGAAGTTGGTCCTCCGAGTAGGGGAGGATCAAGTTACTTTTAATGTTTTCAAAGCACTAAAACATCCACACGACGAACACATGTGTTTCAGTATAGATATTATTGATATTCTAACAGATGATTTGTTGCAAGATACATTCAAGGATAACATGGAAGCATGCCTAGTGGAAGCTGATGAGCAACATTGCAAGGAAGACATCGAGAGTATAGCTTTTATGAACAACACCAGTCCATACATGAAGCGAGCCACTGAAAATCTTGGAGAGTTGGGAAAAAGGGATATTAAACCTCAAAAGCCATCAATTGAAGAGTCACCTAATCTTGAGCTCAAACCTCTTCCATCACATCTCAAGTATATTTTCTTAGATGCTGAAAGATCTTTACCAATCATTATTTCTTCGTCTTTGACAAGTGATAATGAGGAAAAGCTTCTGAAAGTCCTTCAGGAGCACAAGAAAGCATTTGGACGGAAGATATCAGATATCAAAGGAATTAGCCCATCGGTCTGCATGCATAAAATTCTTATGGAGGACACATTCAAGGCCGTGGTTCAACCTCAACGTCGTCTTAATCCAAAAATGCAAGAGGCAGTTGGCCACGTTGATTTCGGGGAGAACGCAAGGTACACTCCCAAGTGATTCTGTAAAGAATCCAAAGGAGCGATCGAATTGACAAGACGAGGAGGTGACAGTCCAGCTTGAGACTATAAATTAAGAACTTTCTCTTCCTTCCTTGAGTTTTGTTTTAATTCCTTGTTTTAGTTTGTTTTGTTGTTAGTTGTTTTTCTATTTTATCCGTGAATAAGTCCGTGTGTTTTTATTGCAGGTGTGAAAGTAAGAGCAATAAGGATGTAGGCGAGGCAACCCGAGAGAAAGTTGTTGAGAGAAAATTAAATTTCTGGTTTCTGGTGTTGGCGATCAATCGAGACAAAATCTCGATCGATCGCCCGAAGTTTTTTAAAAAAAAACGTTTTGTCTACTGCCTCGCTCGATCGATCGAAAATTGTTTCCGATCGATCGAGCGAGAGAAAATTTTGAAAAAAAATATAGGGCACCGAAGACAAATCTGCACTTTACAAAACATTTTCTCTTCTCTCCACAACATAACCCTAGTCGCCTCTTCCAATTTTTGCATCTAATCTCATCATATTTCCATCAAATTTCCAATTTACTTCAAATCTTGGAAGTAATGTTTGTTCTAATGAGATTTTCATTGCAGATTTGAAGAATTGCAAGTCAAATTGGGTAGAAGTGCATCCAAAAGGGAATTCCAAGCCAAGTGCCAAACTCTTCCAAGATCGGATTTTTAAGTGGTAATTGGCTTCAAAATCTCAAAGCTTTTATCTTTTGGTGCAATTTCTTGAATTATAGTAGAATTGGGTTAGGAAGGATTTAAATTTGGAGGAAGTTTTGTGGTGTTGAAGGGTGTTGGATTTACAGTGTTGTGTGGTGTTAGTTGAAGTCACTTGAGATATTTGGGAATAACCTAGCACATAGATGGCTCCTACAAAGAGGTCCAAGCAAGCGGCAACCTCACAGAAGAGAAAACAAGCAGAGGCAACTACTTCAGAGCAAGAGCATGACGAACAGAGGTTTGTCAATGCCACAATTGCTGAATTATACCCCACCTATCATAAGAAACCCCTTAGTCGTGAAAGAGGCATGAGCATGGAAAAAATTGAGTGCCCGGTCATTAGGACAGCACGACGAAAAGGGTGGTATCAATTTGTTCAGACACCTATTGATGCTGTGGTGCCACTGGTAAGGGAATTTTACACAAACCTTCGAGCTATTAAACCAGGGCACCAAGTAAGTGTTTATGTTCGAGGGAAGGATGTGTTGGTAGACCGAGCTTCAATAAATAATATTTACCGGATGCCGTTCCTGCATAACTGTGCATACCAATCTTTCAAGAAGAGCAGGATAGACTACGATGAGGTATTGGCAGTTATTGGCATGCCGGGAGTGGATTGGCAAATGAACGATAAAGGAGAGCCACAGTTGGTTCTAAAAAAGCATTTGACGCCAGAGGCCCAAGCATGGTTCTCATTTGTCGCCTCGCGGGTCATGCCTTCGACCCACACTTCTGAGCTGACAAAAGACAGAGCGGTCCTGGTATATGCCATCCTCTCAGGGAAGGAAGTGGACTTCGGCGAGATCATCAGTGATCACATTCAAGAGATTGGGAGCAGCCCACCGACCTCCGCACTACCGTTTCCATCCACGATCACTACTTTATGTCAGCGATACGGAGTGACATGGGGGGAAGACGAGGAGCTACTTCCGCCGAAGACCCCGATCATTGTGGACGGTCCACCACCTCCTACGAGCCGACGAAGGGCCGAGCCAAGACCCTCGGACACTACACAGGCTAGAGCATCATCCTCTGCAGCAGAGCGTACATGTGTTACATTGGATTCTCTTCATAGGGATCTCCAAGATATTCGCCTGGGGCAGCAGAGTATTCACAGCATGCAGCGGGACATTCACGGCATGCAGAGAGCATTGCAGATGGACCATGAGCAGGTAGCTCAGCGTCAAATGGAATTCATGCACTATCAGAGTGCATGGAACACTGCCATGGCCCAGGGCTTTCCAGGTTTCCAGTTCCCGCCGGAGCCACACTTTGCACCTTATCGTCTGCATGCACCTCCACCTTCTGAGTACCCACCATTTCCGCCATATCAGGGCGAGGAGCACCACTACCCAGTTCCCCCTCCGGAGCATGATGAGGACGACGATCAGTGACGATCGTCGTCACGGTATGTGTTTTTGCCTTTGCATTTATTTATTTTTCTTGTTCATTGAGGGCAATTCACGTACTAAGTTTGGGGGGGGGGGGTTTTGAGTATTTGTATATATATTGTTTTTTTTTTTTTCACATTCTGCTATTTGAGCACTTATTGAGTCATGATTGAGTGAAGTATGTATTGATTAAAGTGAAAATTTGTGTTAACTATGATGAGTCTTGAGTATCTTAGATAACTCTACAATTTATTTGAAAGCACTTTAAGGCGGAATTTATAATTAGGAACTTGACTTGGAGATGATTTAGGCGATCTTTGGACCGTTTGTGCCTTTCAAGCCTACCTGTTATACATTATCCTTAGTGTCCCCTCTTGTGCCTTATTGAAAAAGAATGGTATATGCATTGCATATGATTAGACCCCCATTCGACATTCTTGGCAACCTCATTATACCTACCTTGGATTGAGCCTAAAAGAAAATTTTTAGCCACCCCTAAGGGAGTATAATGAATCTCATTCATTGTATTAAATTGTTATATGTTGATAAGTTCATTGTGAAAAAATGAAATGAACAAAAGAATGAGCAAAGAGAAAGAAAATATGTAGAGAAAAGCCTTGAAAAGAAAATTTAAATAAGACCCAAAGTGGCCAAGGCTAGAAAAAGTTGAAGAGAAGCTCAATAGTGTGCGAAAAAAGTATTGAACTGATTCTATTGTACTCTCTTCTTTGAATTCATCCTACCTTTTCTTTGTAGCCGACACCAAAAGGCCTAACGTTATAAGCTTTTAAAGTCCTGTTGATCCAAGTCTAGGAAATAATTACATTAGTGGAGAAGTGCTGGATAGTAAATTTGTAGAGTAGTTCAAAGTAATCTTGACTCGGAGTTGTTATGGCACTTTTTGATCTTAAAGATATGTACATTACTCATGTTTGACAAGAGCACACACGCACGTTCCAATGTTGCGATGTATTGTTTAACTTAGGAGAAATTGCTTCTTGTTGAATGTTGAATGACTTTTATTGATGTGTAAGTAGGATTTCTGAGTTTTTACGTGAGTTGTAAAGATGATTCATGCATAGTATTAAGATTAACTTTTCTTTTTGAGCTTATTGCTTGCTCGAGGACGATCAAGTCTAAGTTTGGGGGAGTTGATAGGCTTAGAATTTAAGTGTTTTTAGCTGTAATTTCTTCCCATTTTTCATACTTTTTCCTGGATGATATTATGCTTTTGGTGTTTAATTGTCTAGTTCAGGAAAACTAGTTGGAAATGGAAGAAATGAGCTAAACTGAAGAAAAAGGGCAAAATCGAGGCGAGAAAGAGTTGAAATTGAGGAAGTGGGATTTTAGGAATCTCGATCGATCGAGAATATTTCTCGATCGATCGAGCCAGACAGTGTGCTGAGAAGAAAAGAATTTCAAGTCTCGATCGATCGGAACAATGTTTCGATCGATCGAGTGAGGCAGTAAGTTTCAAAGGCTGACATGAACAGTGCACCGATCGATCGGACGCAATTCTCGATCGATCGATACGCAAATCCGGGAAAATCTTATCTTCCATTTTTAAATGGATTTTCGAGGGTTTAAAGGGGGAAATCATTCCACTCAAGGAGAAGATATCATACGCCCATCTCACACAAAAGAGGAACCCTAGCCGCCGCCTAGCCGCCGCCAAGAAGGAGATTCAATCTCCGTTCTTCGTCCAAAGTCGAGCCAATCCATTCCGGAGTGCAAGGAAGGAGCAAGAGAAGAAATCACGGTGCAACGCACGGATTCATCCACCGTTTATCGTATTTCTAAACTTTGATTTCGTTGAATTTTCAATTCCATTTGATGTTTTTGAGGTCGAGAGACAATTAAACTCTTATGTATTTGATTTGAATTAAATCTAGTTTATTTTATCTAGTTTTAGTTTCGTTGTGTTTGATTATTGATTCAATTGTGTTTGAGCGCATTGATTGCTATTGTTCATAAATTAATTGTTTGTGTAGATCAAAGTCTAGCTAACTTTGATTGAATCTGAGAGTTATAACCGAGATCGAGAGATAACGTTGTAACACGCTCCATTAATTTATGATGTATGTTACGATTGAGATCGAGAGATGATATCGCATACGTGAGAACTTGGAATCGAGAGATTTAGAGTTATAAGGTTTTGACGATTTATGCAATATTGAATTAGTAAATAGGTGCACGAGAGTGACTTATTCTAATTTAGTGTTAGTTTCTTTACAGCTCGAGAGAGTGTATCGAATAATAACGAAAACCTTTCACCTTTAGAATCAATTGGTTGACAATTTGATAATTCAGTTGAGTCATTAAAGATAACATAGTTAAACGATGAGCTTGGTAAATTTCTCGAGTGACTTACCTTCGCATATCCGGAACCATTCATTTTATTGTTTCTTGTTCATTTTTCGGTCTTTAGTTTAATTTGGCTTTAGTTAATAAACTTCTTAAATCGTAGGCTAAATATAATTTTATTAATCTTATTTGGTACTTATACGTTAGTCCATGTGGATTCGACAACCTTTACTTAATTTTCACTATACTAAAACTTGACAACCGTGCACTTTCGGTAGAATCGCTTCACACTATTCTTTGAAATATCTTTTGTTTAAAAATAAAGCGGTCAACGACTATAACTCAATTCTCTCTCACGTTGAACTCATATTCATAAAAAACAAATAAAAATTTTAAGCTCATAACCGGACAATTCAAGTTCTCTTTCCAGCACACAACATGCAAGTCACTCCCCCAAATTTAAATGAAACATGATCTTCAATGTTTAAAAAGAATCAAAAGGCAAACAGTAAACTCCCGTGATCAACATGCATGCATAAGGACTGTGAGTGATTTGGCTTTTGAAAGTTCCATTGAGATTTATTGCTCCAATAGAGTACCTGGCAAAAGAATAATGCAAATAGTAAAATCGTCGACTTGAGAGATAATAAAACTGAATGCAAAAACTGAAAATTAAAATAAACTAAATAAAAAATGATATGGCTTGGGGTGCCTCCCAGGAAGCGCTTGATTTCTAGTCTATAGCTTGACCATCAGAAGCTACCATCAAATAGTTGTTTCGGCACATAGTAAGTATCATATGATACCATGAATGAGTCTTGATTCAGTATGCCCTCAAGCTTGGCAATATGTGGACAGTTGACGCTCATCGCTCCAATAACATTCTTCTTGAATTGGTAGGCATGGGGAAGGATTCTAAGTTTGGCTTCATCTCTTGGTGGACATAGTATGGTGAAGTTGGCATCGATGGAAAAAAAAACGGATCCACATATGGAAAGAACATGTCACCATCGATGGGTGCTCATCACTATTTTCGAAAATATGATCATCCTCCAACATCACTCTTGGCTCATCTTTCCGTACGAACTCCTCGGGTATTTTTTCCAATGTACGTCATTCTCTTGAAGAAGCTCAACTATCCTTGACTCTTCCACATGAGTAGGATCACTCTCCAACACTTGGTTGGTGCAGTGCCCATCATTATGTAATCAAATTTGCTTGTTGTACTTTGATTTGTAGATCTCATCTCTTCCTCTTCGTAGCTTGTCAAAAATAATTTTGTAAGGATCTTGAATTGTTGCTACAGGCGACATATAGAGTTGGTTTGGTTTTCTAGAATTGTCTCAGATGATGCCATGAATCGTTGCATAGTATCATCCAAATGAGTCAGGACTTTATCAGAACTATCCATTTCCTCTCCTTGATGCTCGAATGGTTTGTGTGTAAAATGAGGGTAGCGAGGCTCTGGCGAGTTTTGGACTCTCCAACCTTGCAATGAAGGATCTCAATGCCAATGGTAATCAAAAGTCCGTTATATCATTGAGCATGTGCAACACACTATTTTCATCTCTATCAAACAGGGGATTATCAGTTGTCAAAGCTCCATAGACTACCCATTCTTGTGTCTTCGCATCCAATCCATTGTAGACAAACTGAAGAATGGCGTAGTTTGAAAAATCATGGTACCGGAATGTGTATGCCAATTCATTGAATCTCTCCCACGCTTAATAGAATGGTTCTGAATATTGGTGGGCAAAGCTTGTGAAAACTTGTTGATGAAACATCCCAAGTACCTCGCAAAAACAACAAAATTAAACAATAAAATATATTTTTTTCCAAAATAAATATACAAACAAAAATAATTGTTAAATTACAGTCAAAAAATCTCATATAATATTACTAAAATTAATCCATGAAAATCGCGCCAAAAACTTGATCATTACTTTTTTACACAATAAATTTCCCCAGTTGTGAACGATTAATTCCCAAGTGCACGATTGTCAAATTTTAGTATAGATTATGAGAAGTAAGAGTCTCAAACCCATAGGGACTAACTGTAAGTACCAAATAAGACGCTTTTAACAGTATTTAATCTTCGATAATTAATTGCATAAAATACTATTTAACTAACTTAAATTACTAATCCAATCAAGCAAATCTAACTTTACAAGAAAATTCCACTTGAGAATGTTATCAAGACTTCGGTTCACCTATGACCCTCGATTGAATATTCACATATCTAAGGTGACGAGTTCTCCGATTTTATCTAATATACTCTCTCGATCTATATTAAATATAATATTAAATTGCAGTAAGTGACTTCCATGTACTTATTTAACAACTCAATATTGCATTAAAATCCATGAAAAATACTAGCTTTTGATTCTAGATATCTATGGGGATCACACATGTATTTGATCTCATCTCTCGATCTCAGTCTGAAATGCATGGCACAATTTACTAGTTCGCAATATCATCTATCGATCTCAATTATGGTAACAAATCTCAATTTAGTTGTAGCTACTCCCTTGAAAGAATTAAGAACGTATATTATGCACATAGGATATATGAATCCAATCAATAACAAATAATCAAGTCATAGGTTCAAAACAAAGGTTCCCTTAATCTTGATAAGTAAACTTAGTTCATAATAATAATGCATAACAAAACAAAATAATGTTTAAAGACAAAGATAAATTCCCGGGGTCGACTCCGTTTGTAGATCTTCGCTTCCTCTCTTGCTTCCTTCTCAATCATCTACTTGAATCTCCTTGTTGGCTTGTTCCAATTCCTCGGATGAAGGATGGCGGTGGATGAATGTGGGATGGACATATGTTATGATGGATGGAGACCGTGGCATATGGTATGAATGTCTTCCAAGTTTGATTATTTCGTCCATAATGTTGTATTTATAATGGAGGAGGAATATGTTTCCTTGTTGGATTCAAACTCTTCAAAATGAAACAAAATCTAAAAATATTATCACCTACCAATCGATCGCTAGCTTCTTACCGATCGATCGATAATTCTTAAACTTTTATTTTTCATCTTTCATACTTTACCGATCGACTGGTAAAACTCAAATTTTGTTGCTTCAGTTTCGTAAAGGACTGATCGATCGGTGTCTTTTGTGAAGATCGATCGGTAGCCATTTTTTCCCAAACTTAAGATTCTTGTCCCTTCTTCAACGTGTTGGCTCGGTTTAGTCATGTTTCATCGTTTTTGCTCATTTTCTTCATTTCCTCATGCATTCACCTATATTCCTGAAACATGCAATTTAATGCCAAAAACCATAATATCATTCAGTAATATTTTTTAGCAGATTTAGTTGAATAATATTTTCGCAAGTGTCACTTTTTTACAATTTTCTCTTTTATATATAACATATAAATACGTCTGAATCCCAAGTTAAGCCCATGAGAAAAAAATTTGAGCCTTTTTTTTCATTTTGAACTCGATAAATCTAAATTTAGTTTTTCGTTCATCAAGCTTAATTCAAATGTATGGAATCATATAACCTCGATTCATTTATATTTTGCACACCTAACTAGGTAGTTGAGTTCAATTCTCTTATATTTATTTAGCAGAAATAATAATAATAACTTGTTCAAATGATAGAAGACAATGACATGATGTTTCATGGAACATGGAAAATATTGTATGGACCGGGTTTCATGGAACATGCATAATATTTATTTAGCAGAAAATATTGTATGGACCGGCTCAATATAATTGGTATAAATAGTTGATATATTAGCTTATTATTATTTTATTTAAATGATGTGTTTTAATATTGAGATGATGTGTAATTAGAGACACATGGAACATAGCATGAAGTTGCCAAAGAATATTTATGCATTAATTTCCTGATCATTACTTCAACTCTACAAAGTTGACTAGGCACAATCTAATTTTTATAATATAATCGTATTGTTATTATCAATATTCAATTATTAATTAAATGAAATACTAATTGTTGGAGTGTAATTATTATCTTTGCTTGGAGAGCTATCGAAGCGTGGTACTTGGGCTGCTCTACGGTTTAAAGATTAGAGTTATACTGTTACCACTAACTATAGCTTTTGGTAAAGTGGCAAGCATTTGATTATACAATTGGTATGAGAGTTATTGTTCACATGTTCGATTCTCATGAGTTGCAAACTAGTGTAAATAATTAAAGTGAGATTGTTGGAGTGCAATAATTATCCTTGCTTGGAAATTGATCGAAACGTGAAACTTGAACTGCTTTACGGTTTAATGATTAGAGTTGCACCGTTACCACCAGATATAACTTTTTGGTAAAGCGGTAATTGCTTGATCCTACACTAATTTATAATAAAAAAACTATTTTGATATAACAATATCTAATAATAAAAATTTATTGTATAACTTTATATTATTTTCAACATTTAATTATTAAATAAATGAACTCTTATTTGATGAAAAATCATTTTTTAGGCATTGGAGAGTGGATTTTTGTTACAACTTGCAAGTGGGTCATGAACCGAGACCATCCTAATAAATGGGGCAAATGAAACCATCAGGGTAAAGATGCATGGGGCTTTTGAAAAAGCATTTTATTACAGCAATGTATAGTAAAAAGTTTATACTCAATTCAAATAATAAGTGTGTATAAAGTTTATTCTCCTTTTAATATATATATATATATATATATATATATATATATATAACATTTTTTAATTCAATTTTAAAAATATATTTTCAACTAACCTTTAAATTTTTCTTTCAAACAAACAAAAAATTCAACACGTGGACCTCTTTGAGACTACAAATATTCAATTTATTTATTAGGAAAAATTAATGTTATCGTTGTTTTATAATAACTTTAAAACAATTTTTATCTCTAGTTTAAACAAGAGTAGATGTGACAACGGTAGAATAATTACATTATAAATTCTCCCTCTAATTTATAACGGATGCTGGAAATATACAGTTGTCTCCCATTTTATTTGGTAAAATATATTAGGGAATGTAGAACATTATTTTTTAAATTAGATAATAAAAAATGGATAATTCAAACTATATATATATATATATAATTCACCATAATTATTATATTCAGTAGTTGAATTTGGTCCCATATGATATGAGCCCAAATGCAGTGCAGTGTTGGATACCCATTTCACCATAAAAATGAAATCTTGACCAAGTATTGAAGCTATCAATTGAGTATTGATGTCAGAAGGATGCTTCTCTCTACTCTTAACAATCAATCACAAAAAGAGCGAGTACTACTCAAATTCTTTCTAGCAAAATTAATGCAATCGTTAGTTCATAATCACGGTTTAATTATCCAGCAAAAAAAAAAATCACGGTTTAATTTTCATGGTTTCTAGTTTTTAATCTTAGATCCTCGTAGTGTTCTTTCAAATCCTTTAGCTTTAGCTTGACTCGCAATGACGTAATTATATATTCATGTTCATTGATGCAGTTTTCTCTTAATTTTGTATAAATCATTTAGTTTAATTCCTTTAGTTCTTGAGTTCATCAAGGAGAACATAACTAATGATCGAATTGAGACTCGTATCATTTGATTTAGAAGTTAGTTTTTTTATTTTATTTTTGGCATGTTTAAGTGACTGGCACGCCCGTAACACATTTTCA
Organism: Haberlea rhodopensis; assembly: GCA_907163345.1. Taxonomy (NCBI): domain Eukaryota; kingdom Viridiplantae; phylum Streptophyta; class Magnoliopsida; order Lamiales; family Gesneriaceae; genus Haberlea; species Haberlea rhodopensis. Next base: position 52,068 of record CAJQUN010000095.1, read on the forward strand.
AGCCAAATAATATTATTTTATTCAACCACAAAAAAATGAAACTAAGCTTAAAATACTTAATTCAACAAAAAAATGGCGGCGGATTATAGTCAAATTACAAGTATCTCTCGAGGGCAAAGAATATATCTCGAAAATACTGGTTTTGAAGGGAAATTTTTTCTACATTTTAGTATATGGGTAATTTATTTTATGCTAAAATTACGGATTTATTTACACCTATAATTACCAATGTGTATTAAGATAAAAAATTTGGTTGTGTTTGGGTAAATGAATTTCATTTGAATGTAGGGTTTTGATTTTATAATAGATTTGAAACTGAGATTTAAAATGACACATATCTTAGGTGTATTTTAAATCTATCACAATTATCATTATATTTATATATATTAGTAAAATTTGAAATGTACACAATATAAATTTATCTAAACAATCTGTCAAGGATTTGAAATAACTTCATTTCAGTCTTTCACTAACATTTTAGCATATACAGTAATTTTTTTTCTTTTTTCACACAGTCCTTGATTTGATCACCGGAGACTTTGCGACGAAAAATCCCGATGACTTGGGCACTTGTTTTTGTTCTTCCATTTCAAGCTAATATTACTTGAAAATTATTGAAACCGAATTTATATCAAAACAACGATCCTTCGGAGAATTTCAGATATCACCACCATCATATATAAATCCAATCAGCAATCTACGTGGGATCCTACAATTTTCAGGTCAAATCGATATAAAAAAAAATGGCACCACCATTCAGCAATTTAAAAGAAACAATAAACCCCTCAACATGTGTCCGAATCGGTCGAGCAGGTAAGTTTGGGACCGAAAGGTTATAATTTTGATTTCCCATACCATGTGTCTGAATCGGTCGAGCAGGTGAGTTTGGAACCCAAAGGTTATAAGTTAGATTTTTCATACCAACACTTTCTCCGTCTGAGCCTGTCGCACTGAGTTTGCCTAGGTTTTGCTTCAACGCATGGTTTTACCCTGTGCATATCATATAGATAGTAGCTACGGGTTCCCCATCATAAAAAAACAATAAATAAAATTAAGATACCAAGTCAAACTTTTTAACAAAAAATACCAATTGACAAAAGAAATTTGGATACCTTCATCTCATTTTCGGGTACGCTGCATGCATTTACGTGTATTTAATTCCTGTGTAATTTGTTTGTTAGACGCAACAATCAATCTGATGCATGAATGCTTTGAATCATAAAAATGATGTATTACATTGCTCTCCATCACTTTATAACTGTATCAAGATTTTATTTAAAAAAATTTAATGAAGGCGTCAGCACTGGGCTGCTTTATCTTTGATAAATTCTTGGCTGGTAATTGATTCTATGTATAATAATTATTTCATTGAAGGGCCGATCCATTATTTCTGCGGATTTCTCTCTCCCTTTATCTTTTATCGTTGTTACAACACGTTTCTTGATTCAAAAAGAGCAATTTTCTGCTTCTTGTTGGAATTTCCATCGCTGGGTGATAATTGTTAAAGAGGCCCAAGGAAAAAAAGGTAACATATAAAAAGAAAGCAAAAAAGAGAAGGAATTCGAGGAAAATAGCACAACACGTGACGCGAGGAATCTGCAAAAAGATGAGAAGGACTGGGCCTTTGGTGCCCTCATGTTCTTAAATTATTAATGGGAATAGTGAATAAAGTCTGTTTTTGAATGGGAGAATCTATTCTTAATTTTTATATATGTATTATAAGTAATTCAAGAATCATTTGTTCATGTATTGAGCTGCTGGCATTGAAACTGCAGGTTACATTTGATTTTTGATCTTTAATTAATCAAACATCGATTCTTGGAGGATTGGATATAGTGTTGTTTCTACATGGGTCTTTTGGATCTCTTCATTGCCTCATCGATTCCTGTGCTGAAAGTGCTTCTGGTTACTGGACTTGGATCGTATCTTGCTACAGATAGTATCAACATTCTTGGAGATGATGCAAGGAAGCATTTTAACAATGTAAGCATTTGATCTCTTGAATGTTTGAAGACGGGTTTCAGTTAGCTTCTCTAATATTGTGATATGTATTCATGAAACATTTTTCAAGGGATTTTTAAAGATGATTTCAGTGTCTTTTATGCATAGGTTGTGTTCTTTGTTTTCAATCCTGCACTCGTCTACAGCAACTTAGCCAAATCAATAACATATGAAAGCATGGTTAAGCTGTAAGAAACAATCTTTTCTCTATCCTCTCACTTTCGCGTGCTCTCGATGTCGGGTATAACTCTATCTAATTCTGCAGGTGGTTCATGCCTTTTAATATCCTTTTCACATTCATCATCGGTTCGGTTCTCGGATGGGTGGTCATTCATATTACAAGAGCTCCTATGCATCTTCGAGGACTTGTTATAGGTTGTTGTGCTGCAGGTACTTGTAATAAGATTGTTGAAGTTTAATGTTTTCATTTTTCCTTCATTGTTTGCTCAATGATACATATATTAATGGTGACTAAATAACATAAAGCATTCAGTTAAATTGTTCATACAGTAAGGAAGCATCCTCTAAAAATAATTTTACGGTGTTTCAAATGAATGAGTGGAACCAATTGGATCATAATTTTCCTGTGAGCTCTACATCGGCTCGAGAGGTAATCTGATCCAATCTTGGTTCCTACAAAAGTTACTTGGGATCCCTCGTGCAGAACAAGAATGTTAAGGGGAAAAGAAGAAGAAACCAAGGCTCTGATTAAGATTAAATCTGAATAATTTCTTCTGAACCTGATATATTACTATATTTGTGCAAACAGGGAACTTGGGGAACCTGCTTCTCATCATAATTCCAGCCGTTTGTAAAGAGAGTGGAAGCCCATTCGGAAGTCCTGATGTTTGCCATACATATGGAATGGCTTATGCTTCACTTTCAATGGCCGTAAGATTCAGCCAATAATGCTAGTTTGCTAGGAAACACGTCTAATCAATCGTGTTGGGGAATAGGTCAATACTGCTTATTTTTCTTTTTCTTCCTGTTTAGATTGGAGCAATTTATCTGTGGTCTTATGTGTACAACATTGTTCGGGTATCATCAAGTAAGAGCTCGATGGAAGTTGAAATAAGTAACTCTCCAAAAACAAGCTCGTCTCCATCCGGAAAGACTTGGACCGAACCTTTACTTTCATCAGTTGAAACTGGATTGACTCTGCCACGAGATCGATTTGATAATAATAAGCATCAGGTCATCGTCCACTTTTACTTTGAATCTTCATAACTTCATAAGGAGCAAATATTAGTTCCGTTAAAATCATGAGAGTGTTAAGATTTCACTTTCACTGTTAGTATCATCCATGACATCTTTATATATTCAAGCAAATAGAGCTGCAAGTAATGTGTTCTGATGCTGGATTGGACTTTTGTGCTTGTAACTCTCTCGAAGGTCATCAATAGACCTCATATGCCTCTGATGGGCAGTAATGTGAAAAAGGAAAAAATAGAATAGAAAGGAATTCACTGCGAAATCGGAAGAGTCAATCCTGAAAAGGGGGATTTCATTGCACAATATCCCTTTCCCACAACATCAGAACAGAGCAGCATGTTCATAAACTATATTTTTTTATATTCAAAATGCAAATGACCGATTGATGAATGTAAGACCGAGTCGTTCCATTAGGAGTTAGGCTATGATCAATTCAAACATGCAGCTTAGAGAGCTGCTTGCCACCACTTTGTATCTGCATGAGAAGAAAATAGCCCAAGGCAACTGTGGCGTCCCTGCTTCACAAAATATTTAAAAAGACTACGCTTATATGTTTTTGATATCTGTATTTCAATTGCAGGTCGGTGTTTTGGATAAAATAAAGCATCACTTGGAGAAGCTCTTTAAAAAGTTGAACCTCAAGAGGTTGCTTGCTCCATCAACAACTGGTGCGGTATGTTTCTTTCGTTCCTTGATATGCATTACGGAATATGTAACTTATTTATGTGATAGCATTTGTCTGCTAATTTTGTACAGATTGTTGGATTTATAGTTGGACTTGTACCTCAAATTAGAAACATTCTGATTGGTGATACTGCTCCTCTCCGTGTCGTCCAAGATTCTACTCTTTTGCTGGGGTATAGAATCTGTTTGCTATACACTTGATGACATAGATTCATATTTTCTGTCCCTTTACCTTAAGCTTATTTTAATCGAGTGTGTATATTCTTTGGTCCTAAAATGCAGGGATGGAGCCATTCCGACTCTTACACTGATCATGGGAGGAAACCTTCTAAAGGGTATGTCTTATTAATGTGGATCATCATGTAATCTAGTCGATCATTTCTTCATCCTGTCTGGAAATTTCGAGGACTAAACTTTGGTTCTTTTTTCAGGTTTAAAAGGTTCAGGAATTGATAAATCTATTATTTTCGGCATTATTATCGTTCGATATGTTGCAATGCCTCTGATAGGCATTGCTGTTGTTAAAGGGGCAGTTCAGCTCGGTTTAGTGCATGATGATCTATTGTATCAGTTCGTTCTTTTGCTGCAGTTTGCCCTCCCACCTGCAATGAATATAGGTACATCAAATCTTCTAAAGTTGCCACTTCCCGCGACCTCAGGCACACACAAACAACACTTTACACAATAGACTCTATTAAATAAACTTCATATCTATCTTTAGAATGTACAAAAAAGATTAAGGTCAAATTGTTAAAATAGTTCATCATTCCAACTGTCTAAAATAAACACGATGAACTCTCAAGTACGATAACTTGATATCTATTTACATGGCCACAGGTACCATAACCCAGTTATTTGGGGCTGGAGAGGCTGAATGCTCGGTCATTATGTTATGGTGTTATTCGTTGGCATCGGTTGCGTTAACCTTTTGGTCGACGTTCTTCTTGTGGCTGCTGCTTCAATAAACCACACATCCTTTTTTCGGGTTTTACATATGCATTGTTGTGTTATATGGCCATCAGATAGAGCATGCTCCATGGATTGTTATTGGCAAGACTGGCACAACCGCCAACCAAATGAAGCATTTGGGTGACTTTGTCATCCATAATGAAAAGAATTTCTTCTCATGGATCAAATTCATTGTTGAAGGTCGTCGTTGGAGTTGTTAAAGAATGATATTATCTTAGTCCTAAATATATTGTTGTAGATATATTCTTTGTAATAATCTTACCTTATCTTGTGAGATTTTTCATATCTTGTACCAAGCTGACAGCATTCTTAACTCTATTAAAGGAGACAAAGGCAATCAATAAAATTGATTCAATTCCATAACTTATATATTCTATATGAGTAAAGCAATTGCAGCAATATTAATCACAGTTGTAGGCTAAGTCACATAATCCTCATACCCCCCTCCACGCACCGGCGCTCCGGCCGCGAACTGGCGAACTCGGTGCGCGTGCGGCGCATTAAGGCGACTTAAGAATTTCTAGTTCGCGCTTTAAGAATTTCTAGTTCGCGCACTAAGATTTTATAATTCGCGCACTAAGATTTCCTAATTCGCGCACTAAGATTTACTAAGTCGCGCACTAAGTTACTAAGTCTTGTTAAACCTCCTTAATTCTCCGATTTTTTTTTTTTTGTAATTATAAAAAAAATTCTTCGATTTTGGGTTTAGATGAATTTTTATGGTTTCTAGGTATTTCAGGTTGGTAAGAAAATTATATTATATGGTAAATAGATGGATAATGAATCATGAAAAGACATAATAACATATGAAAGATTAAAATATGTGATAAAAGAAAGTATGATAAATCTGTGATTTTGTAACATTTTGCGGAGTAAATAATAATAAATTTGATATCTTAGTTTTTTGCATGAAAATTAATAGAATGAACTTTATAAATAAATTTTTTTATTTTTATTGAGTTAATTTAAATGTTTATATTAGTCATTTCATAAAGTAATAATATAAGTCTCCGGAAATAATATGAGTCATTTTTAATAAATTCATACTATTACCAAACATGTTGAAATAAATATGAACAATTTGGTTTCATTTTTCAAATTCGTTATTTTATATCTTAAAATAAAACAAAACTTTAATACTTCATTTCTATTTCTGCAATATATTTTTCGGAGAATTCTTACTAGACGAACGATCAAATACAAGATTCAAATTACGTTGTATCACTGGCTATAACATTTTTGCAAAGCTGCAAATGTTAGATTCTTCAATAAAATCTAATTTTAATGCTTTTTAAGAATGGTAAAGCTGCAAACACCAAAGTTGTTAAGAACTTCATATTGTAAATTTGTAAATAATATAATAATGATGTGAGTTTGTTAAATATGATGTATATTATGTATGTTTAACTTCATTTCATCAGTGTGTATGTATATATATATATTTATTTATTAATTTTTAATAGGCGCATTAAGGCGCACCAGCACTCAATTTTTTTGCAAATTGACGCACTCATGCATCCGCATCCGCATCCGCTCCCGCATCCGATTTATGTGACTTAGGTTGTAGGAGCTCGAGTATTAATTACTATGTTGGCAATTTTTATGCAGAATTTTAGTAGAAATTCTAATATTACAACGGCATAAATATCATCCTCCAACTGCAGAAATGAGTTAAGTTTTTTATTATGTGCGTGGAGACCAAAGCCATGGTGCATGCTCAAATTTAATACTAAACACACCAAATATATCACTACGAGGAAGCTTCTACTAGAAAAACAGTAATAATCCTTCGGTAAATTTATTAGTTAAAAATATGGGCTAATGTAACAACAACAACTGAGCTTTTAAGCACAATAAATTGGGGCAAGCTACATAAACAATAGAAATAATCAAGCCAGGTTGCGTTCGTCTTCTCCAAGCGTTTCTATTAGTCAGAATATCCTCTTTAATATACTTGAACTCCAAGTATTTGTGTATAATTTCGAACCATGTCTTCTTCAGTCGTCTCCTTGCTCTCATGAAAGGCCGAAATCCATGGACTCTATTCGACGAACAGGTGCATTGTTGGGCTTACGTCGTACGTGACCAAACCAGTGTAAACGACTTACTTGCATCTTATATTTTATACAAGTCAAATTTACTTCAACTCGAATGTCTTCATTCCTTATTTTAACTCATTTAGTCTTACCACATATCCAAATGAGCATATACATTTCGGTCACATCATCTTGGGTATCCATCATTCCGTCCCATATAGCATTACAGGTCTGCTGACTATTCTGTCAAACTTCCACTTCAATCTCAGCGGGGTATTACGATCGCATAAAACTCCAGTACTGTTCTCCATTTCAACCGGTCAACCTGTATTCTGTTATTAACGTCGTTATCAATCTCCCCATCCATTTGGATAATAATAGAACCTAGGTATCGAATATTGCTACTCACTGATACCTCTTGGTCGTCCAGTGTTACGATACCATGGTCCCAAAATATACGACCACTAAATTTGCACCCCATATATTTTGTTTTTTAATACTAAAATATTTCAATTTGTCTCATTCTTGAATTTAAGCAATCACTATCTTAAAAATTCGAATTTAAGATTTAATGTATCATAAAAAAATCCAAAGCAGAAATGATTAGAGATAAATAGAATGATCTAGATTTAAATATGTAGGAATGCAAATGGGGGGGAGAGCAATTACGCTGGGGGGAGAGCAATCACGCTGGGGGGAGAGCACAATTTAAATCAATCCCGAAACAAAACAATTTCTTAACATGTTGAAGAGGACGAAGTCCTAACTTTCCCATTTGCCGCAAAAGAAAATCCTCAATTTATTTTTCATATCTTACACAAAGCAATGAAACAAACACAAACATAACTCAAACTGGGTTAGTCACCGTCATCTTATACGCTAATCCTGCATAAAAATTCATGGAGATGCAAAAAATAAAATAGGGTGGATGAAGAAGAGATGATGTTGCGGCAGCAGGAGAAACGTCGTAAAGTAAATGTTTTTAGAAGGGAGTATTCCCACTTGAAGGAGAGGACATCACAGAAAGAATGTCAGTCACAGAAGCCATTGCACTCAAAGCAGCTTTAAGAACATCTTGAGAACATCCTGGTTTCACTATCGACCGCACCTGGATAGAAGAAACCCATACAAGATTTCAAGAACCGATAATGAATGTAAAGGATTCAATTTGATCTCTAGATGGAGAAAATGTGAGGGAAGGACAGAACCTTGTCAAGGTACTCCTGCAATTTCTTGATGCGACCCATGTAATCCTGGTCTTCAACACAAAGGCTTACGGCTTTTGCATCAGCGCCAGGTCCGTCAAACTGGAGAGGTCCCGGGTTTCGATAAACATCATCCATTAAAAACTTGGTCGCATTTTGTCTCAACAACCTGGCAAATACATGAGACAATGATAAACAGCAAAGCACCACTAAGTTACCTACACAGCGCAGAAAAATGAACAAAAGTTGATTGAATGATGAAACCAAAATAGAAATTTATAAAACACTATCAAGTTTTGAGTTAATTAAGCATGAAGGAAATTTCCACCAAGATATGACATACTCATAGGCCTTTCCCTTCAAATCAACAGTTGCAGGATGCAGAGCTGGTTTTCCAAGGGTTGAAGCCCTATGACCACGACCATAACGCTTAACAGTCATCATCGCCTGTAATTGAAGTAAAAAAACCACGTGGAAGTAAATTTATTGTTGGATATCATGCAGGTTATCTGTGTATAACTCAATGAGGAAAAAGAAAACCTACAGTTATAGGAGCAGCACCACAACGCCACTTGTTTACAGGATTTTTCAAATTTGTTATAGTGGCCATATAACCATTCAATCCAGAAGCGAGTATGTGGTAGCAAATATGACCAAGCACCTGTAATAACATTATGGTGACTTTTAGTCTCAACTTTCTTGGATGCAAAATTCAAATCTGTTTTGAAGAGAAAAAGGAGAGGTGACCAACAGAAAAGGAATCCTACAATTCCTACCTCCCCAAAAAATTTCCCTAGAATCAGATCAAACGTCTGAACTATGTAACAAATTTCAAGATTTAAAGTAGGTAAACACAGACAGACATCGGATCAGACAGGAAGATAAAATAATCCGAGAATTCCTTTCTTCTGCCACTAATACTACTACCATTCGCACGTCTTAGCTTTACATTCACCATTATAAACCATAAGGGTACGATCAAATAATTTCATGTAAAACTTACATATGCATAGTCACAATCAAATTTTGATGGTAATGAACCTCGAGCTTGATAACCAAAGAAATGGCATATACCATTGAATTTCTTTCCCTGGCAAGTTCCTTCTTTCTGTGCAACACACAATGATAAGCATAAAAATATTAATCTACTAGGCAGGAAATTCTGGAGCAAAACAAGCTCATTACCCGACAAGAGAATTGAAAATAATTCTTTTACTTTCTAAGGCAGAAAAGGATTAATTATAAAGTGTCGAAAGTTGTCTGTCATGGTCCTTAACAATGCACTGCAACAATGAGAGGACACGTCTAGGCCCAAGGATATCGTGTACCAGCGATTCAAGCATGGGAAGTTCAAGAATAAAAATTAGATTTTCTATAAGTTTGTTTTTTTAATAAATATCCCAGAAGATTTGATAGATGGAATAAGCTGCTTTATCTTTTCATTTAAAGTTAGATTTGGGTTATATGTTTTATCTTTTCGTTTGAATTAGGATTGAGTTGTTATCTTTTCGTATGAATTATGATTTAGGATTGGCTTCAGCTTGTATTTATAGGGGATGAAGGATCAATAAAATTAAGACTAAAATTTCCTTAAACATATTGTCTATAAGATCAAAGGTTCTTTTCAATGAGCCCCAAACACCTCATACCATCACCCATCAATTGCACCATGACACGAACCATAAATCGGGACCATAACACTGTCATTTGAGAAACTGTAGTAATAAAGAACTAGAAAAATCGGTGACTACAGAAGGAACTTCCAATTTAATTTCCACAAATTACAAGAGACAATAGAAAGACTAATAAGGCCCCTGTGACAGTTCAGTATTGTATAAATGCAGATATAAACATTGTAAACATGCACATTAAGCTATATACAAATGTATTAAAATTGAAATAAAACAGACAGCAACACATGTACTTTTACCCAACATATGCAAACCTATATTCATCAGTTTGAGGAACATTAACTTTGGTGATGAAATTATAATAGCAGTCAAAAAATAATAAAAATATGTACAGACAGCTTTGCAAGCCTCAGAGAATTGGTTCAGCAAAATATTAGAAACTAAATCATGAAAAAATTGAGGAACACAAAATTTACCAGTCGCTTGTTCATTTCTTCTTCAACCAGATGAGCCAGCAGCTTTTCTGTCTCAATCTGTCAATATAAGAAAATATAATTAATTAAAACCAAATTAATTTGAGGATTCACCTTGTGGGGACTTAAAAGAGCAGATACAATTCAAATACCTGAGATAGTTGAGCAGAGTCATCTGATTCTGGATGGAGAAGAAGCTAAAACATGATATAAACTTCATGTAAGCAAGATAATGAAAAATCAATAAGCTGCAATCAATAAACTAAGTACATGAAGAGGTACCTGTTTCCTTATAAAAGGAGGCAAGAATTCAAACAAGGCAGAAGCCCAAGGAGACAGTTGAGAAGAGATATTATCAGCAGAGACACCTTGCTTGATAAAACCATGAATTTCCTGGGAGGTACAACATTTTGATACATATTCAGGATCAAATATTCATACACTTGTCAGGTAAAACAATACACAAAACCTTGATCAAATATTCACACACTTTCTATTGGATCAGGCCATCAGGAGGAAAATTGAACTAGTTCATCTATATTATCTTCCTCAAGCAGATATTGGAATTGGGAAGGAGAAAAAAAATTAATATAACAATGATAAATCAAATAACTCGTCATACCTGCAATAGAGCATATACCTCGGGAATGCTTTCTATTAGCCCCTCAGGCAAAAGGATAACACCATGGTATTTATCTGAAAGAAAGAACCAGTTAGCAGGCAATGGTAAACTGATAACATAAATGTTGCCTAATTTATACTACCTTGTTCACCCCTGGCTTGAACTGCATCACATATTTGTTTTGTGATATCAAAAAGGGTAAGCTTTGATGCAGCTACTTCTTCACCAAGAATGATCTGAAAAAATGATCGAAGCTCCATAAAATATAAACACGATGAAATTTTAAAACTCATTGCTCTAACGAAAATTTCGATCAACGCGACACGGATATCAATACAAACCATATTGGGATGGGATTGGAGAGTACATTCCAAGGCAACATGCGATGCTTTCCGCCCCATTAGCCGAATAAAATAATAATACTGCAATTACACAGGGTGGAAACAAAGAGGAGAAAATAAGAGAATAAAATAAAAAATTTAACAAGAAAATAGTGTAAGATAACTGAATGAAAAGTGTTTCTTTATTCATTGGTAAACAAAGAATATTGCATAGTCCTTCCTGATAGAAACCCAAAAAAAAAAAAAAAAGATGCAGGACATGAAATGAATCATTTACCTTCTCTGCAGAGAGGGCATCAGTGCAGACATTGCTTATCAACTGGGAATTAACCTGTAACCAGAAACACATCAAAAGACACTCAATATTCCTTCTAGGAAAAATATTTCAAAGATAGAGATAACCCATTATTACAGAGGTATCAAACTATGAATCAAGATCACAGCCAATCAAGATGAATGAATGTAAAGGGATCACATGCCGTGTGCAAATGAGATTGAGGAAACACTATTCAGCATACTATCAACACTAACACTTGGTTAAGTGGATAAATTGTTTAGATATACGTATTTTTAGCATCTTCGAAACAGTAAGAAAACATAAAGCAACCATATATGAGAAAATCCATAAGCTAACATTACAATCACGTTGCTGAACTCCACAAGCTTCAGGGAGAAACAATAAGCTACACTACATTTGGACAAAATAAATGTAATACCTTACATATTGTGTCAAAGCCTACATTTGTCTCAACAAATTGGTTTTTAAGATCTCCATTTAATGTGACAGGAACACCAACCACCTGAAGAATTTTATCACACTTAGATCAGAATGGTTGAGGAAAAAAGGAAGCAGGTGAAAGGAACACAATATAAGATTTATAAAGGCATGCATGCACTCAAACATCACAAAAAAAGAGCTCTATCACCATAGTAAGGTGGATAAAGTAACTAATTAGATAATAAAACTGGACCAAGCAATTATTCTGATCAAACAACATAAGTAACATACCTTTGTGGGGCATTTTCTTTCCGATAAAGTCTCTGCAAGTTGGGCAGCATCTGTGTTTGATGTCACTCCTTCAAAAGAAAAAAAGGGGTTGACATACCAGTAGTACCTACATTCTAGATTACCATGGAACCTTAAGAGACAACAAATGGACACCTCCAATAATGACAAGACCATCCAACTTCAAAGCTGTGCATGCACTGAGTGCTGCATTGACTTGCTCAGTAGTTCTGATTTGATCTTTTGTCCGTCCCAGCAAATCATAACCACCTTTGCAACAAAAAATACCAATGATGATGATTTTACTCTGAGGAAAAAATAACTTAAGAAGATGTTTTTTCGCTATAACCTTTGCATACCCTGATTTTTGTAAGTTGCAAGAATATCATCAGTGACCTCTAAAGTTTTCTGTTCAAACAAGCCTTCAGAACCACCTGGTAAAACACAAAAATGGTCCAACAGTGTATAAGCTAAAAATACATACTTTGACATTAAACAAGAAGGGAATATGGAATAAATACTTGGATGATTTAGCAGATAAAACTATAGAAAAAAAACCACATTCTCATCAAAACTAGTAAAATTAAGCAGATAGAGATCAATACATCATGGAGTCAAAAAATGTATAGAATTCCAGTTGTAAAAGATTTAGATGAGTAGAATCATCAGTCATTCAGTCTAAGGGAAGAAACGAAGCTCCATACCTAAAAAACCAAGCAAAGTACTTTTGGGGTTGTGCACTTTTAGAGCATCAAGAAGACCCCAAATAACATTATGTCCTCCGGGAGATTGTCTACCACAGAAAACGACTCCAACCCTGAGAGAAGGTACAAAAAAATGAGCTCATGACAATTTTTTCTTAGCAGAGGCAGATAGAGACCTTCTGAATAAGTTTGAATGCAAATCCTTTTCTGTCAATTTGAATGATTTAAAACGTTACAAGCACGGGGACCAGTGATGTAACAGAACAGCAATCGCCAGTGCAGATGATGTATACCTAGTTGCGGGATGGTCAGTAATTATTTGAGCATCGGGGACCTTGGCAGTTGCCCTCAAGAAGTGTGCTATTGGTTGACCATAGGTGTGAGGAAACGACCTACTAATGGTATGAGAGCCTGAGGGGTCTGCAGCTGTGGTTGCATCACCAAACTCTACACGGACAGTAGTTCCCTGACCACGTCATAATAAGATGATATGTTGAAAATTAGGGGAAGCAGTTGGAAACGTTCTACAAACAGCGACAGGCCTCAAAATGAGGGGATTCAGCTAAAAATTACAAATATATATAAGGCTCAATATTACGACTGAAATTTCTGCATGCAAATAAAACTGATAGAGAAGGATTAGCTCAAACCAAGACAACAACTAGACGGTTAAAGTGGTTTTACAAAGCAAAAGTACTTTCTAAGAGAAGTTATATTTTGCACAGAATATGTAGATAAAGGAGTCATCATTTACTGTTAGCCTTGGCACAAAATCATAATTCAGAGCAGAAAGAATCAGCACTAAGAAGGCAACAATTTCAACTATGCGCCAGAAAAATTCCAAATTATCGAGCAAAATAGAACAGAGAGTACAAGATCGGAAAGAAACTACGAAAAGAAAAAAAATTCCTTCTGGGTTCTACAGTGAAAAACGAACTTGTCTAAACGCCGCGGATCCAAAGATTATGCATTTCACTGACAACTGCCCTCTTTAAACCAAACACAAAAATTAATTCCCGGTATGATACGAGACGCATTGCATCAAAAGGCAGGAAAAGAATAAAGACAAAACAATACAGGCGGTCCAACAATCAAATCTACTTTCTTCGACGCTACGATTCGTGAAAACACAGCAAAACTCAAGCTAGATTCGTTCCCAGCGCATGCATAAACATCTCCGCCAATTCTAACATCAATCCACCAAAACCAACCAAAAAAAATACAACTTTTTACAAAATCTCGAATAATGAATAAAAGTGGAATGCAGCATTTGCAGTTAAGACCACAGAGAGAGTATTAAGACCTGAAGGCAGGGGGGGAGCTCGGGTCGGTACTGAGATCGAAGTTTTTGCAGATCAGAGAGTTCTCTCTCGATTCCGAAATCTGAATCCATTTGCGGCTCTTTCTTGTCACCAAACCTACTGATAAAAAACGCACTGCTTTACTATGTAATTATCTTAAATTGTTTATTTAGAGAGCTCGGCGACACTACCAAACCATGACTAAGTACTATCATAACAATCATAACTGTTATTTTAAGATGAATGCTAAATAAAAATCTAATTAATTATGTTGGGTGCATCAATATCAACATCAACTTATTATTATTATTATTATTATTGCTACTTTTACATATTATTATATTATTGTTTTATTCTTATTCCTATTATTTTTACGGGAAACTCAAAAAAAATCATCATAGTCAAACTTAATTATGAAATCAGTCCCCATGTCAGAAAAACTTAATTCAAACTCCCTACTGTAAGTTAAAATTTTGTTCTAACTCCCTATCTTATTAAAATGACTATAATACGCCTCTATTAAAAGTTAAACTTTTAATTTTGAGAAATCATTACAGTCGGTACGAAACCTATACAATTTTGGTACACGTTGCACATAAAATCGGTATGAAATCTATACAATTTTGGTACAAGTTACACATGAAATTGGTATGAAACTTATACTATTTTCATTACTTATTACACGTGAAGTTGATATGAAACATATACAATTTTGGTACTAGTTACACATGAATTTGGTTTGAAACCAATACAATTTTGATACTAGTTACACATGAAATTGGTATAAAACATATATATATTTGGTACTTATTACACGTGAAGTTGATATGAAAACTATACAATTTCGGTACTAAATGTATAAAAAATTGGTATGAAACCTATACAAGCTTTGTACTAATTTCGAATAAAATTGGTACGAAACTTATACTATTTTTGGTACTTATTACATATGAAATTGGTATGAAATCTTTACAATTTTGGTACTAGTTACACATGAAATTGGTATGAAACCTATACAATTTTGGTACAAGTTACACATGAAATTGGTACGAAACATATACTTTTTTGGTACTTATTACACATGAAGTTGGTATGAAACATATACAATTTTGGTACTTATTACACTTGAAGTTGATATGAAACATATACAATTTTGGTACTAGTTACACGTTAAATTGGTATGAAACATATACTATATTCGAAACTTATTAAACGTAAAGTTGGTATGAAACCTATACAATTTAGGTACCAACTAAGCATAAAATTGGTATGAACCCCATATAATTTTGGTACTAATTACGAATAAAATTGGTACGAAATTTATTCTATTTTCGGTATTTATTACAAATGGAATTGATATAACATATACAATTTGGTATGAAATCTTTACAATTTTTGGACTACTTACACATGAAATTGATATAAAATATACAATTTTGGTACAGTTATACATGAAATTTGTATGAAACCTATACTTTTTCGGTACTTATTACACATGAAGTTAGTATGAAACATATACAATTTTGGTACTTATTACACTTGAAGTTGGTATGAAACATATACAATTTTGGTACTACTTGTATGATCGAGCGCTTACCGCTTTACCAATAACTATAGTTAAGGGTAATGGCGCAACATCAATCTTTTCAACCATACACTGGCACAAGCGCCACGTGTTCGACCGATCACAAAGCAGAGGCAATTGTTGAACCCCAACAATCCCTCCCCCAATAATTGCACTCTCTGCAACTCATGGGAATCGAACACGCGACCTTGCTCTGTACCAATTGTAGGATCGAGCGCTTACCGCTTTACCAATAACTATAGGATCGGTCCGGAGTGTTTAGAGGGGGGGTGAATGAACACTCCTTGTAAAATTTAATCCCTTGTGATTTCTTTCGGATTAGTGAAAGAAATCTGTTTCTTAATCAACTCTTGTACAGAACAGACCACTGAAAGTATAAGTGCGGAACGGTCTGTTCTTGTATATGTAAGAACGGCTCGATGGCTAGTATGAAAGAACAAGTGCAGAAAGATAATACACAGGATATGTTTCTGGAAGTTCGAAGGTGGTGTAATCCTTCTACGTCTCCCCTTCTTCCAATTAAGGAAGGTTTATACTAGAAGACTTTGATTTATACAATCCTGTTGTACAAACCCAATTCAGGCTGGATTTACCTCACTACCAGTCTGAAACTCCTAGTCACTCGATCTGCTCAGACACTCTATGTCTGACAATTACAATATGTTTCTCACTTCTATTTTTCAACACAGAATACACAAGATGCGCATAGTGATCCTAAATGATCAAATGTTACAAAGTAATCGTGCTTAAGAATAATTTCAGCTCGAGAGCTTCTGAGCTTGTAAGCTTGTGCTGTTTTGCTTTCTTGTGCGTTTTTCAATTGATCAGCGAGAGTCTTGTATATTCCTTTTGTTGCATCCTTTTATAGTTGTAAGTACCAACGACATTATTTCCCTTAATGTGCAACTTTGACTCTGCTTAAACTCTGAGTAAGCTACAGTCTTCTTCTTCAGGATACTTGCCGTTCTGGTTCATACTTTCGGCGACTGTCAGGTAGGCTCTTCTTTGTCTTCTTACCTTTTATGGCAATCTTCAGTCATTGGTCCTTTGTAGCATTAATTACGACATTAAATGCTACAATAAATAGCCGTTAATGATTCGGACTGAGGAGCCATTCTTTATGTATCCTTGACTGCTCTGATCTGATAAAGATTGAGATCGATCTGAAGCATCGATTTAGTCAGACTGATATCCATCGATCTGGTCTGATATGCTTTGTCATCTTATCAGCTTGATCTGTTTTGGGCGATCGATCTGGTCAGTCTGATTTCACTCAATCCGGTCTGATATGTTTTGTCATCTTTAAAATCTCATCGATAAGGTCCGGAACTAACACTACTTACACGTGAAGTTGGTATGAAACATATATTATATTCGAAACTTATTACACGTAAAGGTGATATGAAACTTATACAATTTTGGTACTAAGTATACATAAAATTGGTATGAAATCTATAGAAATTTGGTACTAGTTACACGTGAAGTTGGTATGAAACATATACTATATTCGAAACTTATTACACGTAAAGTTGGTATGAAACATATACAATTTCGGTACTTAGTATACATAAAATTGGTGCGACACCTATATAACTTTAGTACTAATTATGAATGAAAAATGGTACGAAACCTATGCTATTTTCGGTACTTAATACATATTAAATTAGCATGAAATTATTACAATTCTTGTACTAATTACACATTAAATTGGTATGAAACCTATACAATATTGGTACAAGTTACACGTGAAATTGGTATGAAACATATATTAGTTTCGGTACTTATTACACGTGAAGTTAGTATGAAACATATACAATTTCACATGAAGTTGGTATGAACCTATACAATTTTGGTACTAGTTACACATGAAGTTTGTATGAAACCTATACTATATTCGATTCTTATTACACGTGAATTTTGTGTGAAACCCATACAATTTCCGTACTGAGTATACATAAAATTGGTATGAATTATGAAATCTATATAATATCCGTACTATTAAACCTATACAATTGAAATTTGTACTAAACTTATATAATTTGGTCCTAGTTATACATGATAAGAATTAATACAAATTATATGTTTGCATGTGAGCATAGAGATATGTTATATATGAGTTGTATAAATATCCTTGGTATTGCGTCTTTCAATTGGGCATTGCATGCAATGGGTTTAAAAGTAAATGTGCTTGATGAATCGAATTAAATGGAGAATTAATTAAATAACTAAAATAAACTAACAAGTGATGAATTTAAGTGGAGAAAATCAATGAGAACGGATTCTAGAGATTCGACTTCACCTAACTATCAACTATGTTGTGTTCTTCAGTTTATTACCCAAAGAATCCTATGTTATTCTGTTACCTCTTCCGAGTGTTAAGTAGAAATAATCATTCAACAATCATCTTGATGTGTCACCTGAGATAAATATTAAACAATTTAAATAGCACAATGATTCGTTGGAGTTATACGTCTGTCGACTGTATAATTTTCCAACGATGTAAATTCTTACGATCCTATTCAAAACCCCCTCTCCCGAGTGATAGATTCTAAATAAATATGATGATTCAACTATCATACCGTTAATTGAAACGCGTTCAAATCAGGAATCACAAATATAGCACGATTCAACATAATCCATTATAATGCACTAATCATATTCTCGATTCATCATGCACGTTTACTCTAAAACCCACTGTATGCAATGCCCAATTGAAAAGAGTAATGTCAGTGTCATTTATACAACTCATATACACATATTTCATGTGTAACTAACATAGGTTTCAGACCAACTTCACGTGTAATAAGTACCGAAAATAGTATATGTTTCATACAAATTTCATGTGTAGCTAGTACCAGAACAAACAAATATTGTTTGTAAAGTTTGAAATTGATGTTATTTGAAATTGATATTTTTGTTTGTTCGATATAGAAGATTAACATTAATATAGAAGATTCTATAGAAATGTTGTTATTGTTGTTTAAATTTGATATTATTTGTTTATTCGATATATAAGTTTAACATCAATATTGATATGTAATTAGTACCAGAATTGTATATATTTAATACCAATTTCATGTACAACTAGTACCAAAATTGTATAAGTTTACTACCAATTTCATGAGTAACTAGTATCAAAATTGTATAGATTTAATACCAATTTCATGTGTAACTGTACTAAGATGATAACTGTTTAATACCAATTTTATATGTAACTAGTACCAAAATTGTATAGTTTTAATACCAATTTCATATGTAACTGGTATCAAAATTGTATAGGTTTCATACAAATTTCAAATGTAACTAGTACCAAAATTATATAGGGTTAATACCAATTTGGGTGTGTGTAACTAATACCAAAAATTGTATTTGATTAATACCATTTCATGTGATATATGTTTCATATCAATTTCATGTGTAAGTAGTACCAAAATTGTAAAGATTTCATATATTTCATTTCTAATAAGTATCGAAAATAGTATGTTAGGATCGGTCCGGAGTGTTTAGAGGGGGGTGAATGAACACGCCTTTTAAAAATTAATCCCTTGTGATTTCGTTCGGATTAGAGAGACGAAATCTGTTTCTTAATCAACTCTTTTGCAGAACAGACCACTGAATGTTTTAGTGCGGAACAGTCTGTTCTTAAATTACTAAGAACGGCTCGATGGCTTGAATAATAAGGCGAATGCAGAATACTAAGACACAGAATATGTTTCTGGAAGTTCGAAGGTGGTGTAATCCTTCTACGTCTCCCCTTCTTCCAATTAAGGAAGGTTTCCACTAGAAGACTTTGATTTATACAATCCTGTTGTACAAACCCGATTCAGCTGGATTTACCTCACTACCAGACTGAAACTCCTAGTCACTCGATCTGTTCAGACACACTCTGTCTGACAGTTACAATAATTTCTCACTTCTATCTTTCAATACAGAATACACAAGATAGACTTCTGTCTATGCACACATTGATCCTAAATGATCAAATATTACAATGTATTCGTGCTTAAGAAGAATTTCAGCTCGAGAGCTTCTAAGCTTGTAAGCTTGTGCTGTTTTGCTTTCTTGTGCGTTTTTCGATTGATCAGCGAGAGTCTGCTTGAGATCTTCTGATGTATCCTTTTATAGTTGCATGTACCAACGACATTATTCCCTTAATGTGCAACTCTTGACTCTTCTTAAACTCTGAGTAAGCTACAGTCTTCTTCTTTAAGATACTTGTCATTCTGGTTCATGCTTTCGGCGACTGTCAGGTAAGCTCTTCTTTGTCTTCTTACCTTTTATGGTAATCTTCAGTCTAAGGTCTTTTTCAGCATTAATTGCGACATTAAATGCTTCAATAAATAGCCGTTAATGATTCGGACTGAAGAACCAATCTTTATACATCCTTGACTGCTCTAATCTGATATAGGTTGAGATCGATCTGAAGCTTCGATCTAGTCAGTCTGTTTTCTATCGATCCGGTCTGATATGCGATATGCCTCATCAGCTTGATCTGTTTTGAACGATCGATCTGGTCAGTCTGATTTCTCTCGATCCGGTTTGATATGTTTTGTCATCTTTAAAATCTCAACGATAAGGTCCGGAACTAACAAATTCCCCCTTTTTGATGATGACAAAACCTAGCTTCTAAATCTTTTTATCCAGTCTTTTAAGAACTCTGAAGCGTATACGTTCGGATCGATTACTTCTTCTTGTTCAAAATAAATGAACATAATAAAGTTGAATTTCGGATCGATTAAGCCTTTTATATATTTTAGTTCAAAATAAATGAACAAGGACTTAACGAAAAAGGATTTTTTTTTTATTGATCACCAAAAAATCCTATATACAGACAGTCTGATAATTCTATTTTCTAGAATACTGAGGCGGATGCGGCTTGAAGTCTTTTCTCTTTTCCCCCTTTTTGTCAGCAGCAATCTCTTGGAGAAAATCAACAATTTGTGCTAGCTGAACGCTGATAGCGTCAAGACGAGTGTCTTGAGCGCGAAGGGAATTGGCGACGGATGCTCTGACTTCAGTGGCCAGCTCAATCTTTTCTTTTCTCAGGCTGTTCTTATAAGTAGCTTGCTGAGAGAACATATCATTCATTCCTCGCTGAAGGCTGCTGATACTGGATCTTCTCTTTAAATGAATCAAAGTCCATGGATGTAACCCTCTGGCCTTGATGAACTTCTATAACACGCTGAGATAGAGACAGACAGTTGTCGGAGAGGTGCTGAAGGGTCCTTGCCAGGGATGGAGGTGCATCAGATAGACGGCTGGGAGAGTGATCAGATGACGATAGGGTGTGATCATCTTCTTCAGCAATAGGTATGATTGAAGATATAGCAACTTGGCGATTTTCGGACCGGATCAAGGTGACCAAATCCGAAGAGAGTTCTTCTATGAAAGCCATATCTTCATCTGATTGGACTGGAGGAGTGCTGGGTCTGGAAGGCTCCTCAATCTGGAGAGCTGCAACAACGGTGGACACTACCAGATCCGGATCGACGAACTCTGGTGCGCCAACTGTTGTAAGTGCTGCAGTTGGACTGAGTTGAACATGGGAGGCTGATGATCCCAGAGGGATAGATGTTGTTGGAGAGTCCAACAAAACATTCAAGGGTTCATCTTCTGTAGCAGACGGAGCATTAGTCATTGTCTGCTCCGTTGTTTGATCTGCGGTCTGATCTGCTGTCTGGTCTGCGGTCTGATCTGCTGGACCAGAAGGGATTTGCTTGATGAAGGGTTCAGCTACAGTCTTGCTCGCAGATGGATGATCCGGGCTGGGTACTGGAGTGGATATGCTGAGCTTCTGCCGTTGAAATCGGACAGCTAAGTGGAGAGCATGGATATCCATTTCCAATTGAGCGATAACAACACCGTCATCCTTGGCAGTTGGACTTCTCGGCAGTGACGGCGTCAAAGCTTCCGGCTTTGCCCAATAGTGGCTTGCCAACGATCTCGCATAACACCTGAAATGAAATAGCATTTCCTTCTTCTTGAATGAAGGCTGCAGGCGGTGGCCAAATATAGATACTTTCCCTTGAAGAGCTCTGAGAGACGCTTGAGGAATCTGGCCAAACTCAGTCAGTCCGGAGTTGGGAAGACCAAAAGTCTTTGCCAGCGTCGACGGAGAGATTTCAAATGATTTTCCCTTTACGGTGGTGGAGATGAGAGACTTCTGAGATACAGCATTGGCGAATAGTTCGCGAATCTCTAACTCGTAAACCACCGTGCCACATTCCAGAAAATTTCTTAATCCAAACGATTCCAAAGCTCGGAAAATAGAGACCATCTCTGTATCTTCAGCCCTGTAAATATCATCGAACTCAACGGAGAGAGAGTTGTGAGTAATAGTGACCATTTGAGTGTAATGGAAATATGAAGAGATTAAAGGAAATAAAGAGTTAGAGAGCAGACGGCGGTAATTGGTAAAAAGTGAATGAAAGTGAGATGTACAGCCCGCTAAATATGAGAGAGAAGACACGTGTCTTTATCTCGATGATTGAGCATAAAATAATTCAAAATAAACGGTCAGGATAAAATAAAGATAAGGCGGTTAAAGTTACGATCAGTCCGGGCTGTTTTTTGTTTTAAATAAATATTAAATAAAGGATTTGTTAACCAGACAGATCATAGGATAACATCAGATTGACATAGATCGGTCTGAAAGTTCGGACCGGTCTGTGTCTTTCGGAACATTGTATTATCGATCTGGGCCAACAAAAATCTTTAAAAGCGAAAAGAAGAAAGCATCTAAACTATCAAGATAAGTCTATTAAACCAAGAATTTGACGGAAATAATTAAACTTAGCCTCAGGAAGCGGTTTGGTGAAGATATATGCTGCTTGCTGCTCTGTTGAGATATGCTCGATCCGAATTTCCTTTTTGCCAACATGATCTCGAATAAAATGATGTCGTATATCAATATGCTTTGTTCGAGAGTGCAAAACTGGATTGTACGTTATGGCAATTGCACTTGTGTTGTCACAAATATTGGAGATTCAACAGCTTGAATGCCATAGTCTTTAAGCTGGTGTTGAATCCAGAGCATTTGAGCGCAACAGCTTCCAGCAGCAAGATATTCTGCTTCAGCTGTAGGCAATAGATGTTTGCTTCTTACTGAACCAAGAGATCAATCTTTCACCTAGAAATTGACATGTTCCACTGGTGCTTTTACGATCAATCTTACAGCCAGCGTAGTCTGCGTCTGAATATCCGATCAAGCTGAAGTTTGAATCTTTGGAGTACCAAAGACCAACGTTCTGAGATCCTTTTAAGTATTTCAGAATACGCTTAGCAGCAATAAAATGTGATTGCTTTGGTTCTGACTGAAATCTGGCGCACATACAGACTGAGAACATAATATCAGGCCGGCTCACTGTAAGATACAAGAGCGATCCGATCAGTCCGCGATACATAGATACTTCAACTGCTGTTCCCCCTTCGTCTTTATCTAACTTGATTGAAGGACTCATTGGAGTTGATGCAGTTGAACATGTTTCCATTCCGAATCTCTTGAGTAGCTCTTTGGTATACTTGGTTTGATTGATGAAAATCTCATTGCTGAGCTGTTTGACTTGAAGACCCAAAAAGAATGAAAGTTCTCCCATCATGCTCATCTCAAACTGTCCCTGCATTAACTTAGAGAATTTCTCGCATAATTTGGGTTAATTGACCCAAAAATTATATCATCAACATAAATCTGAACTAACAGGGTATGTTCCCCCTTAATAAATTTAAAGAGAGTTTTATCTACTGAGCCGATCTGAAAATCATGGTTCAGCAGAAATTGAGATAGAGTGTCATACCAGGCTCTTGGAGCTTGTTTCAGACCATATACTGCTTTATTCAGTAGATATACATGATTATGAAATGAGTGGTTCTGAAATCCAGGAGGTTGCTCAATGTAGACTTCCTCCTGAAGCTTACCAGTAAGAAAAGCACTCTTAACGTCCATTTGATATACCTTGAAGTCTTTAAAAGCAGCATAAGCAAGAAATATTCGGATTGCTTCAAGTCTGGCGACTGGTGCAAAAGATTCATCGAAGTCAATTCCTTCTTCTTGTCGGAATCCTTGTGCTACCAGTCTGGCTTTGTTTCTAACCACAACTCCATCTGCGTCTAGCTTGTTTCTGAACACCCATCTGGTTCCAATAACATGCAGATCGCTTGGCCTGGGGGTTAGACTCCAAACTTGATTTTGTTCAAATTAATTAAGCTCTTCTTACATTGCTTTAATCCAGTTGAAATCAGTCAAAGCTTCATCGATCTTCTTAGGTTCCAGAGTTGAGATGAAGGCAGCATGAGTGAATTCATCCATCATCTGTCCTCTGTTTCTAATCGGTGCAGAGGGACTTCCAATCACTAGATTAGGTGGATGCCTCTTAGTCCATCGATAGCTTGACTCTGGATTGTTTGGTCCAGCCGGATGAGTAGTAGCGACATGATCAGCATCTTCTTTGATATGAGAGTTTGAATTATCCGGATCGGCTCGATCTGAAGAAGCTTCATTGCCCTGATCCGATCTGTCTGGTACTTCAGGTTCCGGTGGATTGTCTCTTGACCTGTTAGCTACAATCTCATAATCACTGTTAGCTTCGAGATGGATATTTTCCATCTGATTTTGAATTGATTCTTTGTTACCCTCAACACATAAAGATTCATCAAAAACTACATGAACGGATTCTTCTACAGTTAAGGTGCGATTATTGAAAACTCGAAAAGCTTTGCTAGTTGATGAGTATCCTAAAAATATCTCATTATCTGACATAGCTTCAAATGCAGTAAGATGATTCTTACCATTGTTGTGAACGAAGCATTTGCAGCCAAATACATGAAGGTGAGAGATAGACGGTCTGTTACCAGTCCATATCTCATATGGAGTGAGATTCAACTTCTTGTTAATCATAGACCGATTTTGAGTGTAGCATGCAGTATTTACATCTTCTGCCCAGGACTTTTGCGAAATTCCAGAATCAGCAAGCATTGTTCTTGCTGCTTCTTTAAGCGTTTTGTTTCTTCGTTCTGCAACTCCATTTTGTTGGGGAGTTCGGGCGGCTGAAAATTCATGCTTAATTCCATGATCTTTAAGAAATGATTCAAGATTCTGATTTGAAAACTCAGTGCCTTTGTCACTTCGAATCATGTCTATGCTGGATGATTTCTCATTCTGAGTACGTTTCAGCAGCTTGATCAATTTCGGACCGGTCTGATCTTTACTGCTCAAAAATATAGTCCAAGTAAAACATGAGTAATCATCAATAACAACAAGAGTATACCGCATTCCCCCTAAACTTGTTATTGGTATAGGACCAAACAAGTCCATATGCAATAGTTCTAAGCAGCGTGAGGAGGATTTGGCATTCTTGTTTTTGAAGGATGATCTGATCTGTTTGCCCATTTGGCAAGCTTCGCAGATTTTATCCTTAACAAAGTCGATCTTGGGCAGACCGACAACTAAATCATGTTTACACAGGCTAGAAATAGTCTTAAAATTGATATTATTCAAGCGTTTATGCCATAGCCAGTGTTTATTATCATTATTAGCGATGAAGCAGGTAGGATTATCAGGTTGAGCAAAATTCCAGTTAATCTTATATGTATTTCCATTCCTGATTCCTACAAGCATGGTTATACCGTCTGATGATTTAACAGTGCAAGTGTGTTTGTGAAATTCTACAGTATAACAATTATCACATAGTTGACTTATACTAATCAGATTATAGCATAGATTTTCAACTAACAACACATCATTGATAATAATGTTACCATGGACAATCTTACCCTTGCCCACGGTCTTACCCTTTGAATTATCTCCGAATATGATTTTGGGTCCAGTACATTCTGTGACTTCAGACAGCAGCTCGATGTTTCCAGTCATGTGACGAGAACACCCACTGTCCAAGTACCAGTCTGATGCAAGTTTCTTCGGTACCTGTCATCAAACAAGATTATTGTTGGTACCCAATCCTACTTGGGTCCAGAACGGATTAGCCCTTTGGGAACTCACACCTGTATCAGCTTTAATGGCTTGTGTGTGTGTGGTGTGCTGTGAGCTGGTCTGTTTCGATGTTGTGTGTGATAATGTGTGCGATATGGAAACCTTTGATTCTCATAGGGTAGTCTATATCTTCGTTGAACTGGTTTTGAATTATAGTAATTGGATGGTCTCCCTTGCCTTAGATTTTGCACCTTTGGATTTGGTCTGAAAGACGCAAAGCTTGCTGGTGCCTTTTCTTTGGCTTGGTTAACATATCCAATCCCTTTTCTCAAACCTTGATTCATGAAAAAGACTCCCGTTTGAATTGTAGGTGCTTCATTTTCATATACTGTGCTGGATTTAACAAATGTCACTTGTTTGATTTTGTTCTTCACCAGCAACAATTCAGATTTATCTTTGGTGCAGTCTTTGATATCAAAGCCTATGCCTGTAACATCACCGACATTTCTTTGTACCTCTTGCAATTCTTCCAATGATGTTCTGGATTTTGTCCATGATTTGAAGATATGAGAAAGCTTAGCATTTTGTGTGCTAATTCTCTTATTTTCTTCATGGAGCTGATCATAAGAGATTTTTAGTTTATTCAGCTCGATCTGTAGATTGTTGCACTCACCCAGCTCAGAGCAGCTTGGTTTGATGTGCTCATCCATTTGATCATTGGCTTTAGCTTTACTTTTCTCAAATGATTCAGCTAAGAGTCTGTAATCATTAGCCATGTCTTGCAGTGCGGACATGAGCTCTTCACGTGTAAATTCATTTGAGTCAAGATCGAATACCTCTTCTGTTTGACTCAACTCTTCGTCTGCCATTAGACATTGAATATCTTCTTGCTTTCGCTGGAAGAATATTCAGAGCTTTCTGAGTCTGAATCAGTCTGAGCCCATTTGCTGTTTCCTTCTTCTGCTACTAGGACCTTTTGGGACTTTCCATGATTTTTGCGGTCTTTGTAGTGCTTCTTTTTCCTGTCATCACGATGCTTCTCTTTACGTTTTTCTTTCTTCGGTCTGGTGCAATCTGCAATAAAATGTCCGGTCTTACCACAATTGTAGCAAGCCTGATCATTAACAGCATCGTCCTTTCTTGATTTATAATGATGAGAGGGTTTAAAGTTCCTCTTATTTTTAGACTTGAATTTACCAAATTTCTTGATAAATAATGACATAGCATCATTACTTATCTGTTCGATAGATCGATCTGTTGTGGGGGCGATCTGATCTGGAATGGCTGCCAATGCTTTGTTTGGTTGAGAGATGAATGGCTCTGCTTCACCTCTGCTGATTAGTTCGAACTCATATGCTTTAAGATCCGCGAACAGATCATGAAGTTCATCCTTATTCAGATCTTTGGACTCCCTCATTGCAATGGTCTTAACATCCCATTCTTTTGGCAGGGCTTTCATAACTTTCAGAGCGATCTCTCTGTTTGAGTATTCCTTGCCCAGACCATTTAGCTCATTGATGATACCAGTGACTCTTTCATCAAACTCATTTAGAGTTTCTCAAATCTTCATTTTTATGCTCTCAAATCTTTGAAGAGCAACAGTCAGCTTGTTTTCTTTGGTCTGGTCGCTCCCTTCACATAGCTGTGCTATCTTCTCCCAAATTTCTTTGGCAGTAGAGCACATTTTGATTTTACTGAACATGTTCTTGTCCAATGTCTTGAACAAGATGTCTTTGGCAACGTTGTCGAGGTTTGCTTTCTTTCTTTCTTCATTAGTCCAGAGGGATCTATCCTTCTCGACCATTTGGGGTTCACCACCAGTAATGGAGGCTGCTGTATTGACTTTCAGAATCTTCATTGGTCCATCAGTGATGACGAACCACATATCGTCATCCTGTGCTGCTAGATGAGCTTGCATTCTGATTCTCCAATCATCATAGTCTTCTTTTGAGAACATAGGAATTTTGTTGAATGATGCCATCAGCTCGAGTGTCTTTGTGTTGATTAAGATGACCTGCTCTGATACCACTTGTTAGGATCGGTCCGGAGTGTTTAGAGGGGGGTGAATGAACACTCCTTTTAAAAATTAATCCCTACAGATTTCGTTCGGATTAGAGAGACGAAATCTGTTTCTTAATCAACTCTTTTGCAGAACAGACCACTGAATGTTTTAGTGCGGAACTGTCTGTTCTTAAATTAGTAAGAACGGCTCGATGGCTTGAATAATAAGGCGAATGCAGAATACTAAGACACAGAATATGTTTCTGGAAGTTCGAAGGTGGTGTAATCCTTCTACGTCTCCCCTTCTTCCAATTAAGGAAGGTTTATACTAGAAGACTTTGATTTATACAATCCTGTTGTACAAACCCGATTCAGGCTGGATTTACCTCACTACCAGACTGAAACTCCTAGTCACTCGATCTGTTCAGACACACTCTGTCTGACAGTTACAATAATTTCTCACTTCTATCTTTCAATACAGAATACACAAGATAGACTTCTGTCTATGCACACAGTGACCCTAAATGATCAAATATTACAATGTATTCGTGCTTAAGAAGAATTTCAGCTCGAGAGCTTCTAAGCTTGTAAGCTTGTGCTGTTTTGCTTTCTTGTGCGTTTTTCGATTGATCAGCGAGAGTCTGCTTGAGATCTTCTGATGTATCCTTTTATAGTTGCATGTACCAACGACATTATTCCCTTAATGTGCAACTCTTGACTCTGCTTAAACTCTGAGTAAGCTACAGTCTTCTTCTTTAAGATACTTGCCATTCTGGTTCATGCTTTCGGCGACTGTCAGGTAAGCTCTTCTTTGTCTTCTTACCTTTTATGGTAATCTTCAGTCTAAGGTCTTTTTCAGCATTAATTGCGACATTAAATGCTTCAATAAATAGCCGTTAATGATTCGGACTGAAGAACCAATCTTTATACATCCTTGACTGCTCTGATCTGATATAGGTTGAGATCGATCTGAAGCTTCGATCTAGTCAGTCTGTTTTCTATCGATCCGGTCTGATATGCGATATGCCTCATCAGCTTGATCTATTTTGAGCGATCGATCTGGTCAGTCTGATTTCTCTCGATCCGGTCTGATATGTTTTGTCATCTTTAAAATCTCAACGATAAGGTCCGGAACTAACATAGTATATGTTTCGTACAAATTCGTTATTAATTAGTACCAAAATTATATAGGTTTTATACCAATTTTATGCATAGTTGGTACCGAAATTGTATAGGTTTTCATACCAACTTCACTGTAATAAGTACCGAATATAGTATAAGTTTCATACCAATTTCATATGTAACTACTACCAAAATTGTATAAGTTTCATACCAGCTTCATGTATAACTAATACCAAAATTAAATATGTTTCATACCAACTTTACGTGCAATAAATACAAAAAATAGTATATGTTTCATACCAACTTCACGTGCAACTTGTACCAAAATTGTATAGGTTTCATACCAATTTTATTTGTAACAAGTACCAAAATTATAAAAATTTTATATCAATTTCATATGTAATAAGTACCGAAAATAGTCTAAGTTTCGTACCAATTTATTCGTAATTAGTACCAAAAATTTATGTATACTTAGTACCGAAATTGTATAGGTTTCATACCAACTTCACGTGTAATAAGTACCGAATATAGTATAGGTTTTACACCAATTTCATGTGTAACTAGTACCAAAATTGTATATGTTCATACCAACTTCATGTGTAACTAGTACAAAAATTGTATATCTTGCACACTAACTTCACGTGTAATAAGTACCGAAACTAGTATAGGTTCCATACCAATTTCACGTGTAACTTGTACCAAAATTGTATAGGTTTCGTACCAATTTCTTGTGTAATTAGTAACCGAATTGTAAAAATTTCATACTTTACAAAAATTGTATAGGTTTCGTACCAAATTTATGTATACTAAGTACCGAAATTGTATAGATTTCATACCAACTTTACGTATAAAAAGTTTCGAATATAGTATAGGTTTCATACTAACCTCATGTGTAACTAGTACCAAATTTATATAGATTTCATACCAATTTTATGTATAGTTAGTACCGAAATTGTATAGGTTTCATACAAACTTTACGTGTAATAAGTTTCGAATATAGTATATGTTTCATACCAACTTCACGTGTAACTAGTACCAAAATTGTATATGTTTCATACCCACTTCAAGTGTGATAAGTACCAAAATTGTATATGTTTCATATCAACTTCATGTGTAAGAAGTACCGAAAAATTGTAGGTTTCATACCAATTTAATGTATAACTGTACTAAATTATATATGTTTCATATCAATTTCATATGTCAGTAGTACCAAAAATTTAAAGATTTCATACCAATTTCATTTGTAATAAGTCCCGAAAATAGAATAGGTTTCATACCAATATTATTCGTAATTAGTACCAAAATTATATGGGTTTTATACCAATTTTATGCATAGTTGATATCGAAATTGTATAGGTTTCATACCAACTTTTATGTGTAATAAGTTTCTAATATAATATAAGTTTCATACCACCTTCACGTGTAACTAGTACCAAAAGTGTATATGTTTCATGCCAATGTGTAATAAGTACCGAAAAAATATAGGTTTTCGTACCAATTTTATGTGTAACTTGTACCAAAATTGTATAGGTTTCATACCAACTTCATGTGTAACTAGTACCAAAATTGTAAAGATTTCATACCAATTTCATATGTAACAAGTACCGAAAATAGTATAAGTTTCGTACTAATTTTATTCTTAATTAGTACCAAAATTGTATAGGTTTCATACCAATTTTATGTATATTTAGTACCGAAATTGTATAGGTTTCATACCAACTTCACGTGTAATAAGTACCGAATATAGTATAGGTTTTGTACCAATTTCATGTGTAACTAGTACCAAACTTGTATTGGTTTCATACCAACTTCATGTGTAACTAGTACCAAAATTGTAAATGTTTCATACCAACTTGACGTGTAATAAGTAACGGAAATAGTATATGTTATATATCACTTTCATGTATAACTTGTACCAAAATTGTATATATTTCATACAGGTTTTATGTGTAACGTGTACCAAAATTATATAGGTTTTGTACCGATTGTAATGATTTCTCAAAATTAAAAGTTTTAACTTTTAGTAGAGTGGTATTATAACCATTTTAATAAGATATGGAGTTAGAACAAAATTTTAAGTTACAGTGGGGAGTTTGAATTAAATTTTTCTGACATGGGGACTGATTCCATAATTAAGAAGGATTGTTTTTTAGTTTCCCCTATTTTTATTTTTATAATGAAGTTTTTTTTTTTTTTTAAAAGTAGAGCGCGTCATTGTAGAATTAGAATCATCACAACAGGTTTTTTTTCTATGCATCGACTATATACCAATATCAACGCATATATGTATGTTGGTGTTGGTGTACATCCGATATTGACGAACACCCGATGCATAAAAGAAAAAACTCATGCTACATTATATAAAATTAACGCCCCTGATTTGCTATATTAAGCGAATCAACGAGCTTTTTTATAATATTATATATAAAACCGTCTGCCCAACACAAAGGAGGTTGGTAGTTAAATATTGTCATCCGCAATTTGTTTATAGGTTGGTAGAAGAAAAGGTGTCTCCAATACAACCGTTTTTTTCCGTTTTTTAAGGATATAAACTATAATTTCATTAATCAAATTGAACCTTCTTCAATTACAATCTGATGAACATATTCCGGATAATTTGATGATCAAGATGCTGAAACTATTGCATTATTAGCTAAAGCGTGTGCTACCTCATTGCCAATTCTTCGAATGGGTTGTCGTTTGCCGATATAAATGCCAACATCATCTTCTGTATATCAGATATAACATTGTTGATGGGTGAAAAAATTTCATATTGATCGTTCACTGCTCGAATAACAGCCAAACAGTCACTTTCAAGAATGATATAGTTCCAACCAGATTGGCCTGCCAATTCAATTCCCTCATGTAATGCCATTGCTTCTGCCATCTCCGATGTTGTGGGGAAGTGATATGTTTTGCTAATCCATGCAAGGCAATGCCCATGATGATCTCTCGCAATTATTCCAAAACTTCCCTATTTACCGGATTGAAAAATGGATGCATCACAATTAATCTTGATGACTCTAACGGGATGTACTTGCCAATTCGTTTGGGTGTTATTATTTGGAGATATGGTAAGGATGTTTTTAGCTGTTGTTAATTGTTGCAGAAATTCAACAGCAAAACACATACAACCATGCGCATCATGTGAATTCTCCTCTCAATCGTCTGGTCTTAGCATTCCAAAGAGTCCAACAAATTATCATTTCAAAGTCATATTGTTCCGAGGTCAATTTCTTATGCCAGTTTCCTATCCAATCCCAGATGTTGATGCAATCGAATAACATATACTAATTGGGAAACTATGAGCAAGCCCAACACAGTCTTGCGAAATGGCAATCCTTAAGAACATGTAGCAACGATTTTTTTTGTTTATGCAAATGTCACATAAGTCATCCTCCACAATATGTCTATTGGCCAATACTTCCAGTGTCAGGATCGTTGGCATGCTCTTCAAATGAACAATTTGATTTTGTTTGGTATCTTTGCGCTCCATATGAAATTCCATTTCCTCTTATCCATTATTTTAGAAGTAGATCCAAGTTCATCTTCAACTTTGTCGTGAGACTTCTAGCCAAATGATACACACTCTTAACCGAACACACCCCGTTTTTTGTATAATGCCACACTATTTTATCCGGTTTTTCAAAACGCCAATGATCGCTATTTATTTAAACAGAAATTTCTAGTGTAGCGACTTTATACCGCAAATGCATGTGTTAAATTTTAGTATAGTAGATAAAACTATGAGTGTCGAACCCACGAAGACTAAAAAGTAAGTACCACGTTCAATTAGATTAACTATAATTACCCTATGATTATAGAATGATTATTAAACTAAACTGACTAGAACAAAATAATTAACCAAAAGCAGCAACGGATAATGAAAAGATACGATAAAAACAATTATCAAGACGTCGATTCACCCGTGTAATCCCCCACAATTTTCCTATTAATTAAGATTCAAAATTCCACGTTCTAAGGTGACGAGTTTTCCTATGCATTTGTTATACTATGGTCAAACTACTAGTATTAATGTTACAATAAACCACTCTCGTGTCCTTATTGAACGATTAATACCGAAAAACGATTTGTGAAAACTTCTAGCCTTCGATTTTGGTAAATCTATAGCTATCACACGTGTGCTAGATTTTACTTGGTCCGTCTCAATCTAAAATCCACGGCCTAATTAACTATGTTGTATCGTAATTTCGTATGGTCAAGTCAATTACGATTACCAAATTCATGCAAAAAGGTAGCTAATCTTTTGAAAGCATTAAACGTAAATTATGCACAATTGTAAAAACTGAATCAAAAACTAATATTCAAATCATAGGTTCAAACACGGAATCCCCCTAGTCTTGATAACAAGTCTAGCCAACAATCGTCATCAAATAACAATGCATAAATATGTTTTTCAACAATCTAAACATCAAAATCTGAAAATAAAAAGTAACAAGATTAGAAATACGAATAAACGAGGTTGTCACTCCATGCGTTGTTCCGTCTCTTGCGTTGCTCTTGCTCTTCAATGGCTTGAGGTGTTTTTGGATGGATGTGGGATGGAGGAGGCTGCTCCTAGGTCTGAATTATGGTGTGCAAAAGTCCCAGTTTTATTTGTTAAATGAAAACTTAATCTACAGCTAAGAAGAAAAGGTGGGAATGGGGGGAGGATGGTAGCTAACCAACTAATGAAAAAACAGGGTTTTCACGAGTCTTGGATAGAAGACTTCTACTGGATTCTGTGATCTTTATCCGCATCCTTGATCTTGAAGCTTTGCATCTTTTGCCCATTATAAATAAAAAAGCAAAGGGTTGGATTTTATGAGCCTCCATTCCCATCTTTCTTGGAATCGCGTTTTCCCACTCTTCGCTGCCCACGTTTTCGAGAAGAGCCACTTCCAGATTTGACAGGAACTGGCTGCTCAGAATTAGAAGGTAAATGATGCCCAGGAATCCAAGCAGGGAACCCAACAGCAGGGATTCTGTGGAATTCAGCATTTGAAATTAACCATCACTACCATAATAAGTGGTAAAGACAAAAATGAATAAACACGAAGACAGAAAAAAAGGAGTAATATAAGCAGATAAGTGATCAGGGTGTAAAAGCCCCCTCAATAAGATGAACAGAATGAAAAAATAAATTTGTACAAAACAAATTGAATTGATGGAATTAGGTAGTGCAACACCACCTGGCAAGAAAACGTTCGATCTATAACCCAATCAGTCATAGGGTTTATACACTATCATACTAAAATCAAATGCATTGGCATTACTGAAGGGCCGGCCTGGCAGTGATAAGCAAATAAGATACGACTCTAGCAGTGCCTTCGGAATTGGAGCTAAGAGAGTCGAACAAATTTAAAGAAAGAGAAGAATAAACAAGAATCTTTCCTGATTCAGGCAAAGAGTAAGATAAAAAACTAACATAAATCACTTAATTAAAACACATGATTAAATTATTAATGGATTATTTAAACAAAAAAACCTTTGTTTGACCACTTTGAAATATAACCTTTTTAAGGTTTGACCTTTGTTGGTTTTGTATGTGTTTGAAAGCCATTTTGCAAAACAAATCTTTAAATAAGTTCACAAATCAAAAAAATGTTTGATCAATGTCATTTTTCATACTATGATTAATTGAGCATATAAAACCAGATCACGGCATCACAGAGAAATTAGCAAGTTCTATCAGTATCATGATATGATTAGGAGACTCATAGAGTGGGAATTCAAAGTCCTCACCCAACAAGAGCACAGCAGACTCCTGCTTGTTCATGGAAGCATCAAATGCCTTACTATTGTGCAACGAAAGCCGTAATGCTTGATTCTCAGCAAGACAGCATTGGAGCAAAGTCCCAAGCCTCTTGCATTCTACTTCATAGTACTTACTTTTCAATTCAAGATCCCTCAGGTACATCTTCTTCCTTTCTCGTGATCTCACCGCCGCATCCCTGTTCCTGATTTGCCTACCAGATACATAAACCGAGTAAAGAGACTTCCATACAACAATATTTCACTCCAGTATATAATGTGATGAAGTTCAAACAATAGTCACTTTCATTAAAAAGGCTACAGGAAGCCCAAGGACACAAATTTTGAAATGCTACAGGCACCACACTTTCCAAAGACAGCAAAAATCAGATAAGTGTCAACAGAATACAAGCATCATGATTAGCAAGTACGACCGTGGAGGCCGTCATAGAGGCTACTATCCCTATCTCATTACATTTCATAAAGGTCATGTGACCAAAATAAAAAAAATGCTATTACATGACATAAGAAAAAGGAGGGAAAAAATTCTATAATGGCCGAAGCCGTTCCGCGAGGTCGGTTTTGTAAGAAATCGGCACTAAAAAAACACCGATCCACCTCCATTTGATATTTTGGCCTAATTCCTTGCCTCGTCTATACTCGTTATCAGTAAAAAAACACCTTATAGGACACGCCAACACGTGTAAAGCCAGGAACTTTCACACGGAAAGCGTTTTTCCCGTTCGGAAACAGCCTTTCCAGCCGTTCCAGCAACCTATGAGTCAAGCATGAATCCGTTCCATTCATAACTACGGCACCTAATTCAATGTTTCTACAGATAAATAACAATAATCACGGGGTTCATTAATCAAAGGAACAACAATACACGCAATGAAATTTTTTGAATCTAAATCAGAAAAAGAAGAGGAGAAAAACATTCAAGCCCATAAATAAAAGGAACACCTTTTTCGTTTTCTGTCAGCGGGATCCCCAATTTCTCCGACATCAACAACCTTATTATCATTGACCCCGACACCGTTTTTCTCATGGGAGCTGTCCTCCTCTCTTTCTTCTTCTTCCTGCGCCTCAACCACCACCGAGTCAGGACTGGAGGAGGAATCTTTAGAGAGCTCCGACCCTAAGCCGGACCCATGCGGCGAATCCAAAAGCAAGTCCGACAAAAACTCATCGGTCAAAGCATCATGGTGGTTTTCCACAAGTCTATCGCCATTGGACTCGTCATTCATAAGGTATTGCTCAATATCCTCGATCGAAAAAATGGAATCTGTACCATCGGCGGCGGCGGGATCATCGAAGAAATCGACGTTATCTGACAAAATTTTCCAATCAATTACCTCATTATCAGTAGCTCCACTATGGATCATAGCCGCTGAACCAGAGGGAAGATAGATTGTCTAAAATCAAGCTTCTCAACCAGAGGGAGGTTAAATTATCTAAAATCAAGAATTTGAATATGAATCGAAGTTAGGAGTTGAATTTTATAGCGACGGGAGGGGGTGTCTGGGCAATTGCCTGGTGGTTTCCACTTTCTTCCCTGTTAAGGACAGGAGCAAGGATGATCTGAGCCGTAGATCTTGTGTGACTGGACCACATGCTCCGAAATGTATTAGATAATTGCCTATCTCCAAAACAACGTCAGTCAACCAATAAGCATTCAGTATTATGGAACTGGTTATTTAAGGGATGATTCTATGCAGCATCACTAGCTACTCTCAATATCTCGGGATATAACATTTGTATATATCTGGTTTGAATTTCACCTATTAAACAATTTAATATGATTGATCTGATATATTAATTTATGAATTTTTTATTTAAAATATGTTGTGTATCAATATTAAGTTGATGTATAAATAAAATATAAATCAGATATATATAAATATTTTCCAACCTTTATTTATGAGGACCCTTTATGTTTTGGGAATTTATCTTTTACATCTATCTTGAAACATATAATTAGATGTAAAACACTTGGTGGATCATTTTGATTTCATTTTTAAAAGATAATAAAAAACAGAAATAAATATAAATATGCTGAGCGTATCTAAGAAAATAATGTTAGGTACCGTTTGGTTTGAAGGATGTGATAAGGAATGGAAAGATTAAAAAGTATGAAAAGGAGGGTAAAATAATGGGGGATAAGTTATAGGAGGTTTGGTTTGAGGAGAAGAGGAGGGAGAAAATTTAGGAGGGGGTATAATTACTAAAATAGAATTAGCATAAGAATAAGAAGAAAGAAGAAGAAGAACAACAGGAAGAGAAGAAGAGAGAAGAACTAGGAGGAGGCGGAGGATAGAAGGAAAAGAAGAAGAAGGAGGAGGAGGGATTATAAAAGAGGACTAAAAAAAAAGAATAATAAGAAGAATATAGAGAGAGAGATAGAGGAGGAGGACGATACGAATAAAAATTATTCTTAGGAGATAATTATAAGAAAAGAATAAAAATAAGAAGAGAGAAGATCGAGATAGAGAGAGGAGAGACAGAGAGGAAGAATTAGGAGAGACGGAGAGAGGAGGAGGGGAGAAAAGAAGAAGGAGAGAAGAAAGAGAGAGAGAGAAGATTTAGAGAGAAGAGAGACGAGAGAGAAGAGGAGAGATATGGAACAGGGGAGAAGGAGAAGAGAAGACCTAGAGAGAAGAGAGACTAGAGAGAAGAAAAAAAGAGGAGAGAGAGGGAGAGAGAAGAAGAAAACAGAGATAAGAAGAAGGAGAAGAGACAGAGAGAAAGAGAGAGAAGAAGAAGGAGGGGGAGGAGAAAAAAGAGATAGAGAGAGACAGAGAGGGAGAAGAAGAAGAACCAGAAGAGAGAGAGGATAGAGGGGGAGGAGAGAGCGAGGAAGATTAGGAGGGATAGGAGAGAGAGAGAAGAGAGAAAGAAGAACAGAAACAGGGTAGAGAGAGAGCAGAGAGAGAGCAGAGACGAGAGAGAAGAAGAAAAGAAGGGAGAGAGATAAGACTAAGAGAAGAGACAGAGAGAGAGAAAGAGAGAAGAAGAAGAATCAGAAGAGATATATATATATTAATATATTTATTTTTATTATATATCGATTAATATTATTATTTTTATTTTATATATATATAATAATAATAATAATAATAACAATAATAATATAAATTAAAATAATACAAATACAATAAATAATAATAATGTTGTAGGAAATAAGTTGTACTTTTTGGCGGGAATTTCAGTAAAAAATGTGAGAAAAGGGTAAATATGTCTTTTTATTCTAAAGTGGGATTAGAATGTGATAAAAATAGTGGGATATATTTTTTTTATACAACAAAGTAAACATGGGATAAATAAATAATCTAAAGATTAAGAATCCCATCACTTAATCCAAACGAACCCTTAGTAGCCTAACTAATATAATCACTCATTGGTTATCAGAACATTGGAGAACATGAGTAGGATCTAATGCTCATGTTTTTATTTCTATCCATGGAACAATCTATATCGTTATTTTAGGGCCACATTATGCTACCTATAATAATAGCATAAATATAACCCAAATTAAGTCCAGTTGCACCTACTGGTTCAAGACACTAAGATACCATTTAAATTGAGGGATGCTATAAGTTGTAAATATTAAAAATATGAAATGATTGTAAAAATAATATGTGATAAGTTATACGATATTTGGTCGGAGGATAAGATAATTGATAATTTTTATTGTTTGATATAATAACTAAATTACTCTCAACACTATAATAATAATAATAATAATATATAATAATTATTATCATATAATAATAATATAATAATAATAATATAATAATTATTATTATTATAAAATAGTAATAATAATTAAAAAATAAAAATAATAATAATAATACATATAATAATATATAATATTTATAAATATATAATGATAATAAAATAATAATAATAATAACCTATATAATATATATACTAACGATCATTGCACGCATTACATGCACATACAATCGATTATTTTATACAATATATTTTTTTATTACAATAAATATTTATAAAAATTACTTTATTTTTAGTAATTTTTTTGTCTTTTATTTATTTGAATTATAAAATATAATAGTTTTTTTGTTTTTTATTTATTTAAATTATTTATATTTTTAATTTATCAGAGAAGCTTGTGTTTTTATTTTAAATTGATACGTTTGGTTTTTATATGTGAGGGTATTCTCGAAATACAATAAATTGGCATAACATAACATGAGGGGCAATATTAAAATTATGAAAAAAGCTTCACCAAGGTAGTTACTCTAGTATACTCACACTTTATAATATAGTATAGTATAGATATGGTAAACTCACCAAAAATCATACCCGTACGTCAAAACGCACATGTTCTGCGACACAACACTATCATATACCCGTACGTCAAAACGTACCTGTTCTGCGACACAAACGATATAAAGTAAGTGTCACTGTCTAACTGCCTCGTTGTCCTGTCCCTTGTGATGATGCTACAACAATGCCAATAATATATCATGTTATCATAGGCATCAATATCAAAAGCTACAAAAATATAACATTTTAAGTCTAGCGATCGATCGGTCCAAACAGAAAGCCCTAGCGATCAGTCGGTCGGAAGCTAGCGATCGATTGCTCTAAAATCTGAATTTCTAAAAAATGCTACGGCATTTCACCGATCGATTGGTCGCCTTCAGCGATCGATCGGTACATGAACCGCCTTACTTTCCCCTGTTTCACCGATCGATCGGTCGACAACAGAATTTTCAAACATTGGCGATTTTGATGCTTATCTTCATGGTTCTTCTCACACACCTTAATTTATGTCATAATAACTTGAACACTAAATAAAATAACATCATATACACAACTTTCCATCATTTTATACTTCCAAATGATTACTTTAACTCATAGCAATCATATACAAGTATTACTTCACATGCTTCAAGGTTGTTACACTAAGCACATGTATTCATCAATTATGATAACAAAGCATGAAATTCTACTTTCCTTACCAAATTATGCACTTCCTTGTTGTTCTTGCAAGTCCAACTCCAACAACAATTCAAAGAGAATGAGAGAGTGTGTGTAGAGATTACTAGGTGATTTAAGGTGAGGTATGTGGTTATAATCTGATTTTTAGTTATATCTTATCACCTTCACATGCACTCCAAATGCAAATACACATTCTCTCCAAATTCATGTTAAATGCAAGACACATTAGAAGTCAATTATGTGATGCATTTCAAGTCTCTTTTCCACTATAACACACTTATGTTAAGTCCCTCTATCACATATTCATGTTCTTAACTTATTCTCTTTGATTTCTCACATCTACATGAGATTTCATTCATGCATAACATTAATCGTGCTCGGTTCAACCCGAATCCGAGTACACATCGTACTGTAATTAATCATAATTACACCATAATCAAATCGCACATGTATACGTCATATCGAGGCATGACAGGTAGCGTATGAGAGGATGTGCGACTTGTGGTGGACAGACGACCGGGTGGTGCGGCTGGTTCTGTCATCCTTTTTTTTCTTGTTTCTGTCGTGGTTCGGAACCAATAAGTTTTACTAGTCGTCACCGGTTTCGGTTCGCATCTAGAATTTATCCTTGATTTGTTCGTTACTACGGTTGTTGTAATTGAGAGGTTGTTTTTCGATCCTTCGCCGGAGTGTAGACAGCGACAGATCGTGGTGGTTTTCGTTCACCGCAAAAAAAAAGAGAGATTTGAGTTTGGATTAGTAGAAATTGAATTTAAATCATATATATATATGTATTCTTATTTAAAATTCCCGCAGTGTCAATTCCCGCTTAGGTAAAAATTTCAATTCTCATGTAACTCATATAACTGTGGTGAAATAACTTAACCAACAAAAGTTAAAAATAAAAATGAAAAAGGATTGAAAAGTGGACTTTTATGTCCGTACAGTCAGCATCAAATTAACCGACAATAACTGAGAATGAAAACTAGGTGTTAATGTCTTTGATATTACCTTGTCGAAGGCTTACAAAAAATTCGTACAAAAGTACTCCAATGTCAGTGTTATAAAAATTATTCTTAAATTTGTTGGTAGGCTTTAGTCTAGCTTCAATCAATGAATACAACGAGATGGAAATAAGACATCAATAGATCAAGTCGATGCTAGTATTAAACAATATATCTTTTAAGAAGTTTTTCCGCTTATTATGTTTATGGAATGATGCAATCTTCTAATAAGATCAACGACTTCAACTTATGATAGTAGCAGTACACATAAGAAATTCTACAACCACAACATGTTACAAAACTCTCTTTAAAAGATGAATATGAAAATGAAGGCAAGTGCATTTTTTTATTTTTTATTTCTCTCACAAATGATGTTAATCTTGCAAGAAATTTCATGTTAATTCAAATGGGAGAGTTGTTTTTATTAGATCAAAAGACATCATTTTAGTGTAATTTTCCATGCAAAATTGCACCCTTACACTAAAAGGTGCATAACAAATGGAAATTGTTCAGTGAGGCGTTGCATGGGAGGTACCTCAACGCCTCCTCTGTTGCAAAGGCGGACATTGGGACGACTCCCAGACAAAATCCTAGGAGTTCCAATGCATCCCAGTCTGTTGAGATGACCATTTTTCTTTTTCTTTTTTATTTCACTACATTTTTCTACGTGTTTTTCTTGCTTAATTTAATTAATTAAGCACTTCCAATTTTCATCATGTCTATCATGCTTCAATTTGAATTCGTTAAACATGAAGTTGCAACTCAAATTTCCAACAATCTTGATGATGGTAATCATCGTTACTTTGCTATGATAGAGTAAGAAACAATTGTTTTGATTTAAGCCTTAGGAGGGGTGAATTGTCGTTCTAGTTCTAAATATTCACTAGAAAGATTAATTCCAGAAAGACAATATTAGTTAGCCATGTGCATGTGCGGGTGGAGCTAGAAATTCATATATGAAGGGCTAAACTAAGCACTGATCTTAATTTTTTGATGAAAAAATTTTATAACACGAGCACGAATTCATATATCAAGTCTCAACTACATCCCACAAATGAAAAATACTAATCATCCATAAAACCAAATGTAAAAGTAAATGACAATATACAAAAATTGCTATTAATCATCGTTACTATGTTACAATAAATTTAGGCACATCATATTTTTGCTTTATGAGAACTAAGGATTCAATGAATAAGTGTTCAGAGATTCAACTTTCAATATTTTAATAGTTAATTTCAATGCAAATAATCAATAAGTAGTAATGCCAAGAACTAGTAAAGTATCGAAACTGTAAAAGTTGCCAAATAATTTTTTAAAGATTGAGATTTTGATAATAATAATAATAAAACTCACAAAATAAATTTCACATATTAACTTTTTTAGTATCCAAAGAAATAAATCACGAAAAGTTTCAAACATGACAATTTGCAGATTTGAAGTCAAATACATTTATTTATGAAAAAATTAATATATCAAACAAAAAAGGCAAGGTTCAATGGCAGGAAAGAGATGTTCCCTCATCCAAAAAAATGAAGCTCAATTTCTGAACTATAAAACCGAATCAAATCTGAGATTAAAAAAAATTCATATTTCAAGATTCAAATTGATAATCTAGAGCCAAATCTAAAAGATAAATAATATTTGGTTGGATCCCATTTGTTTAGTCACTGCTAGTTTAGAATAATCATAACTGGTCAAACTGGAAACCTTAAAGAATCTTCAATCGTGTCACATAGATGAATTCTTTGGCGAGGGCCAATACTTAAAGCGTTGCCATAAAGCAACTAAACTTTCACAATAGCATGGAAAGCAACAAAGGGATTATGTTACAATCGATACAACGATGGGTTCAAACTGTAAATGCTTTCCTCACTAGGAACCACAGGTGAAATACAATACAGATGAAAGCAAGCTTTGAAGTGGTAAGCTGCTCTTAGAAAAATACAAGAAAAACATACATGGCACAACTGCTACAATCATCTGGGAAAAGAACTTGGAGGGAAATTGCGTAATGGATTCTCCCTCAATAGCTCCGTCTCCCTGAAACAATAGAACAACACATAACGTCAGCATTAAACACATATGAAGGGGTTGACCAAGGAATAGGGAACTCTTATACGAAGGGGTTGACATGTGATTATGAGGAAGGGTGGATGAGATTGGGAGATGGGGTGACCCAATGGAATTTAGGGGGTGAAACTTGAAGTTCTTAAAACACTACACATAGAAACTACACATAGAATTCAAAGTGATAATGCTTGCTTCTCCTTACTTCTTAAGATCTTTACCATCTCCAGGTCTGAGATGCAGAGCTGAAGCCTTTTCACCCTCATTGTCTACTTTACGTTGTCTGCAAGAGATGGTTCATTTCATGGGTCAGCAAACATGAGATAAAATAATAAAGAGCATGCAAAAATAAGAACTAAATAATTAGTACTGCAACTGAATATTTGTTTAGTTTGATAATTAAGGATTTATTTGTATGCTTTAAGTATGTCGCAGTTGTTGTAGGAATCTTATATGGATGTGTATCTTTGGATATAAGTAAGCAAAGTAACAATGGCTTCGAAGAATGAATATCAAGGTGAGATTTCTAATCTCCGTCCTCTTGCCACGCTATGGTGCTCACGGTTTAGCGGCAATCATTCCCAAAGATACAACGACTATGATTCGTATATGAGCACTTCAAATCACGATTCCTTAAACCACAAATATTTAAGACACTCAACCAAGAACAAAAGATGAACAATATGAACAAAAATTTTGCTCTGAAACTTGAATTTGATCTTGCAAAAGTGTGTTTAATTCACTCAGGGATTGTTCTATTTATACTTGACCAAGGGACATCAACATAAGACATCATTTGGTAGCATTTCATCATGAAAAATCGCACCCGGACGTGAAAGGACACACATTTTCAAGAAAACCGCAATGCAATTTTCCGGGCAAAAGTGGAGGCGCTCGCACCGTGTCTACTGCCCAAAAACCTGGCAGCGCTCGCACGATGTCCACGCTGCCTTGGTTTTCTCGTGCAGCTTTTACTCGTCCATCTTCGCTAGTTTTTATTCCATTCGTATTTTTCAACTTTTCCATGCTTAATTTCAATTCATTAAGCATATTTTTCCGACAATCCCCCAACATGAATTAAATTAATGCATGAATGCAAATGAGCGCCTTTAGCGAATTGTTATAGCATGTGAAGATGTAGCTTGGGGCTTTGAACCTTCCGTAGTAGTATTCATTCGGCTTTAATTGACTTATAGTTTTGAACTGATATAAACCGAGACAATTGAACCCACACCATAACAATTCTAACATTCGTATTGGTTTCTTACGGTTGTGTCTGTTACGACTTTGATCACGCTTGGTTTCATAAGTACTTTCCATCTTTGAAGCGGCCACACTTCGCACTTACGTATGTGATCTCCTATAAGAGTATCATGTTATACTCCAACGTATTTTATTTATATACCTTTAGGAATCATTAAAGGCCTTCACCTACCTCGTATCCCTTTTGCATCATAGGAATGGGTTGGAGATTGATCTTCAATGTATTTATTCAATCTCATAATTTGGTTGTCCCTTTTGGGCCTAGATCTTGTGAAATCCAGTCAACAAGGTTGGGTATCCACTATGAGACTTTGATTATAGGGTTTTAATCACATTCCCCTCGATAAATTGTATACTTGATCTCCATGCAAACTTTTCGTAAGCGGATCCGCAATATTTTCCTTTGACTTCACACAATCAATGGATATAATGTCATTAGAGATCAACTGTT
Organism: Haberlea rhodopensis; assembly: GCA_907163345.1. Classification (NCBI taxonomy): domain Eukaryota; kingdom Viridiplantae; phylum Streptophyta; class Magnoliopsida; order Lamiales; family Gesneriaceae; genus Haberlea; species Haberlea rhodopensis. The sequence goes on from CAJQUN010000095.1 coordinate 96,396, forward strand.
ATGTCTACGACGTATATGTCTACACTTACCATTATACATGCTACTCTATGCCTTTCCTATAGCCGATTGGCTACTGTGATATATCTTAGTTCAGGCACATGTTTTTTCAACAAGGAATTTCTTCCCATAAACTTCTAAGTCATTCGGCTTATTCTCCAAGGCTATAAATTCTGACCATAAGATCTAGCAATACAAGTTGCTTGGAAAACTTCCACGACACAGCAGCCCATTCAATGGTAAACACATAACTACTTGTGGACTTTGAATCTTTTTTGTCCGATTTCTAATTAGCATCGTTATATCTTTCTAACACAGCAGGATATCTTGTATAATGCAACCCATAATTTAAGGTGTATCTTAAATATTTAAATACCCTTGTAATGCCTTCCTATGGGCATTACTTGGATCGCTAGTGAATCTACTTAGTTTACCAATCGCATATGCAAGTCAGGACGCGTGCAGTTCACGAGATACATTAGACTGCCAATTATCCTCGAGTATTCCAATTGCATGACAGGGTCACCATTATTTTTAACTAAGTGTAGATTTGGATCATATGGTGTTTTCACCGACAATGTTTAATTCAGTTAGGGGTTGTCCTATTTATACTTGACCAAGGGACATCACCAAAAGACATCATTTGGTAGCATTACTTCATGAAAAATCGCACCCGAACGCGAAAGGACACACCCTTTCAAGAAAAAACCGCAATGCAAATTTCCGAGTAGAAGTGGGCGCTCGAGCGTCGCGTCTACTACCCAAAAAAATGGGCAGCGCACGCTGCCCGGGTTTTCCCGGGTTACTTTTTCTCGTTCGTCGTTGCTCTTTTTCCTACATTTGTATTTTTCTACTTTTCTATACTTAATTTCAATCATTAAGCATATTTTTCTAACAGTTGTCATATCTGGATCTTACTCTAAGTACTCGTCATCCACAAAGATCTCCATGCATGGGCCTGGAGCTGATCTTTCAATTCTTTGGCCTGGTTTCTGAGGAATCTGTAGAAATCACTTTATATTTAAATATGGATCTTCTATAACATGATAAATGAAGCGAATAGAAATCATTATTTACCTTATTTGATGTCCACTTGGAAGGAATTGCTTTATTCTCTTTGTTTCTTTCAGCTAGAGGACCAAGCGAGTGCCATTGTTTCATGTCCAAATGTGACACTTCTAACTGATGACCCGATGTTGGACCACTGCTGCTGTCTTTGTAAATTGACAGTGTATTTCCACGAGCCCTTGAGACAAAAAAAATGTAACAATAATAAGCTACATCATCGACATGTTCTGGTTTCATCAAACTTTGCATCTTAGCTTGAAACACAAAGGCAGGACAAAGAACATGGAGGATGGCTTTATTTCTCTTCATGCATAGTGTAAAAGCCCTTAATTTCCACATCAATTTTGAAAAAAATACAAGACCAAAGAGAAGGGGTGGAGAAGTTTAGTGGGACTATGCGGTGCTATTAAGGCTATTCTCCTTCCCACCAAACTCTCAATCGTTGGGGAATTGGCAAGAAGACCTTTGAGAATGGAAATATGGTGCAAACCTGTCAGACTTCAATTTTTTTCTAAAAAGGTCAGAACTCTCTGAAGTTTGGTTTCCTGCCATCATAAGAAAAGATAAGCAAGCAAGGACTGTACAAGTTGCTGCAAAAATTATACTAGTCAGAAAGATAAATGTCTTACTTGCTTCTTTAGCCAACACAGTTCCAAAACTTCGAGCTGGTAACTGGTCTCCCATTACATCCTCCTGTTGATTGGAATTGTGTTCTCAAATGAACCAAGTAAAGGAAACAACAAAGAAAGGCAATGACTTGCATACTTCTCTAGTTTTGATTTGTCTCATTGAACGAGTGAGAAATTTCTTGTAGGCTGCCTTCAATTTTTCAACTGGTTTAGCATTCCTAGTGGCCAGGATAGAAAATATAGAAGTTTTACAATAATAGTTGATAACATGAAGAGGAAAATGGCACTATCAATGTTAAAACATCAAATGAAATTAAATCGTTTTGGGGGTGTTTCTCAAACCCACCATCTAGCCGTTTGTAAATTGAGAATCCATAAGAAAAATGGATTCGGTATCTATGACTTATCAACCAAAACTGTAACTGCATAGCACACATCGGTAAGCAAATGCTGAGAAATTATTAAACAATCAATCTTCCTTTAACCGCAAATAAACTATTTATGACAGATGATCTCATGTCTGACTACATGTTTGCTTTATTGACAAACACTTCATGAATCATCTTTATATTCATGATAAAAATAAAATAACCTAACCTACAGAACCTAGCAAAGCTTTTCTCTATTCAGTGTCTGCATCACAACAAAGAAGTTTTAGGAAAAGAAAACACAAAAAGTTTCTTCCTCAAAAAGACTATTAAGGAATGATTAAGTATTTATTTATAATAATAGAACTGCGAATCTCAAAAGAGAACTTACATTGATACCCCACGATTGAAGATCTCATTTGCAATTTTAGTTTTATGTTTGTGTTCCATGTGCAAAGCATATGATACGTAGAATTGCGCGTGTGTCTGTCCAATTTTGTTTGCCTCTAAAAAGCTGTATATGACTTCAGCATCTACACAATTATCAGCCTGCTTTACCATTTCATTAGTTAAGTAGCTATCATTCATATCTTGCACCAAGTGATAAATTAAAGACACAAAAACATACAAAATTGGAGGCATATTAGCATGACTCCACCTATTTGAACAACAGTTTATTCAAGTGATACAGAATTTTGCTTATTAACTCATGTTAGTCTCAAATTCATGAAAAACACCAGTCAGTGCCACAACAACAACAAACAATACCAAGAATACTGGCAGTTTTAAGGAACTGCAAATGTTTTTCATTGTTATATGTCTACAGAAGTGTTTAAGGAAAACAATTCCTAGTGCCATCTGAAATGTAATTCTTGGTTGCTTTTGGTGAATATTTGTGTCCAGTGCCTAGGCAAAAACCTCTTTACAAACACCTTGCCACATCACGATTGACCTGTGCTGTTCTAGGATTGGAGATAAGAAACAGACACTTTATGCCACACATAACCGCAGGAAGCCACCACCAAATACAAACTGATACTATCAAAGCATCGGCAAACTTCAGAAAACCAGCATCCTAACTCAGGCCAACCTTAGACAACCTTAGACAACTCTCAAGTGACACCCATTATGCTCAGCGACCTCCGGTTGTTTAATCTCCAAATAAATCAATATTTCCCCATTTTAAGTACTACACTTTACGTATTGTTTACTTATTCACCTTATATTAATATCGAGAAATTAAAAATACCTTAATAATCTAGATTAAATTTATCAAAAGAATTTTTGTTAACAACTTATCAGACAACTTTAAATTGCTTGTCAAACTTCGATGCACAAAAACCACCTGGAGAAGCTAATCCCAACAAATTCATTTGCTCAAATGCATTCCATGTTTCAATTAGGCACACTTCACAATCACACATTTTTTAGCAAAATTTTATGATGCTGGCGGCTGAAGGTACAGTTCCTTAAAGCTTCAATGATTCTTGATGTCATGGATAGGTTATGATGGCATTAATAAGTGGGTATGAAAGTAACATTCTAACTATTCATGATAAGGAAAGTCAAATAGTTGATGGTCAAATGGAAGAAAAGATGAAGAAACTCACATATTCCAACCAAATTTTCAGGTATCTAAGATCATCCTTGTACCGATCTTCATGCCAAAAAGTGCGGACACATTGTTCATATATCACAACTAGTCCTGAATAGTCACCACCCGGAGGGAAAGCCTCCTGAACCCATTTGATGCACCTTTAAAGGGACCAATTAAAAATTAACAAGGTTAACAAGATAGAAGAAAAGGAAAATTCTTCACAGTGACATGTTTCATTAATTTCATTAATTTATTTCAGTTGGGAGTAGTACAACTTTGACCTAACTTCCATGACATGGATCAGATTTTAGTATGTATAAACAACTAGCGTGCATGATATCATCCATATGATTAACGCTCATTCATTTAAGTTACTGTATCAAACCTTATAATTTTAACTGACAATAACACAAATTTTTCCTGACCAAAAATGAATATTGCAACGCTTCTTCAGATAAAATAAAACAAGTGCTGCTTTCAATTGTTGAAAAAATTCCTCAACGGATTGTCCACGATCTCAGCAAAGCGATACTAGAAGAATTAAAGATTTTTTGTCATTTGAAGAGTAACTTTGAAAGTTAATGCCATCTGATTACTGCCAATACAGAACTAAGGACAAGCTAATCAGAAAATCCAACTTCATGAAAATTAAAGCTGAAGTCTGTCTCTTAAAGAACCACTTCTCAAAGATGAGATCAGCAAGCTTAACAGTAACAATATTCTTATACCCCGATCAAACGGGGATTAGTTAGCTAAATTCCTCTTTAAGGGTCTCGTTCGTGTCTGGCCAACGAGAAATCAGGACTCTTCAAATCAAATGACCAAACAATCAATAAAAGATCAGAAAATTCAGCACATATACTATAAAAACCATAGAAGAAGCACATGTCTGGGATAAAAGCCTAACTCTTCACAGGGAGAGTTCAATCAGGTTAGACTCATCAAAAGAGAAGCAAAATAAAATAAAAACAAATAATCAACATGAGTAGAATAAAAATTACTTACTCAATCCATGGCTGGAGAGGATCCTCGCCTTCATACTGGTCAATCGCTTCAATCAACATCCTAATTCGTCACAAGATTCACAACAGTTGAAATGCAAACAATGATCGAGAAGAAGATGACGGATAACAAGAAGAAACAAGGTTTGATCAACGTACCTTCGATTGTGAAGTAGAGATTTCTTTATATGGGGATGGGAATGGGATTTTAGGGCATGGTTGAGCAAATTGACATTACGACCTCGTTTCAAAGGGCGGACATTTTCCTTGAAGAGCTCCCATTCATGACCTGTCTCCTCCTTCGACGCCAAAAACTGAGTTTCTGGATCTGAAATCAACTCCACTGATTCAACAAAATCAACGCTGCTTTTCTCCATTCTTCTTTTCTCCTGTATTTCCGTTGTAGTCTTTTAAATTTGAAATTTGAATCGAGTCTTCCGTTTTCCTTAGTAACCGTTGCAAACTAAGATAGTGAATAAATAGATCAGCGTGGGCCTACTCAAAGCCCAAGGGCCTAAAAGTTTATTTTCGTGCAATTCTTAGCTTGTAAATCGTAGATCATCGAAGTCTATATCTAAATCATTCAATTTTATTTACGTTTTACTAGTTTGTAAGATTGTTGTTTGATTTTCAACGGCATCAACATATGTTCATATTCGTTGATGAGTTTTTTTCCCCCCTTTCTCATGTAAATCCTTCAATTAATTCTTTTAGTTTTCGAGCTTTATCGAGAAGATTATAACCAACGATTAAATCGAGACTCACATCGCCTAGTTTAGACGTTAGATTTTCATTTTGGCACGCTTAAATGCCTGGTACCTCCACACCACAAATTCAGGCCAAATACTTTGTCTAACTATGACGAAGTCTTGACCATCCATTATTTGTCATATTGGATTCATTAAAAATCTTCCTTTGAGCATGATACGATCAATTTAGAAAAAGTTTTTGATTATAATATAGATTCTCTTGGACATTAACATATGCAATTTCATGATCCATTGTAGAGTAACAATTTTTTTATTGATTCAGTAAACCAATTCTTGAAACAAGTAGTTAAAACCTTAAGACTTTTAATCATCATTTTTCCATTACTCGAAATGTTTCACCAGAGTGATACAATAGATTACCTTGGCATCCCGGGACATCATGTGGCTGCAAGTCTAGGAGTGGATGCGATAATGGCAAATTGAATTTCTCCACATCAATATAACTAATCTTACACCTTGGACGTGAGGAGGATTCATAAAATTCACCACTTTTGTGCGATATGACTACAAGGAAAAAATTGTTATCTTATTGCAACGTTTTCCTCTTGGGAGCATAGATCGGTCCAGAATATGGGCGATATCACGGTATCGAGGCTCTGGAGCCTTTGGGAATTTATTAGCCTGGAGACATCAACTATCCAGGAGGCATATTATTTGACCCTTTAAATCTTTCTAAAGACCCGGTTGCTTCGAGGAACTGAATGTGAAAGAGATCAAGAATGGCCGCCTTGCTATGGCTGCCTGGTTAGGCTCTTATGCTCAGGCAAAGGTCCTGTTTCACATCTCACATCCCTTCCAGAAGAACTGGATTTCAACCCTGAAATCTCTTATGAATGATGTCGATTAAATGTAAATTTGACATCAAAAGCGCTCCGATATCTGAAACTCGGATTATATGTTTGTAGGTTAATTTTGAACCCCTATTTAATATAGGCAAGAACTATTTTCGTGCTGGAATCTGTTGTAGAATGGTCCAGTCTCTCATTGTATTTGTGAACCAAATATCCAGTAGTAAAACAAAACTCGTACTCTGAGTTTGAATAAAACGAGGTGTTTGTGTGTGGAAGAATTTATGGACTTTCACGAACTCAGCATAATATGCTTAAAATTGAAAACGGCGACACATCAGTAAAAGCCTCTCGAGCAAGATGAATAAAATAGAATGTAAAATATCACATAACAGGAATAATGGTGTACCCAAAATTTCGGAAAAAACAATAATCTCTCAACTAACTGAAAATGCAGAAATTCAATTGAACATAACTTTGAAATCCTCGAAGATAATATGTTAAAATGCCAAATATGCTTCCAGCACAAAGTAACCTAAACTTTGATCGCATACTTTCTGATTGGGAAGTACATTTCTTTCTTTTTCTGTTTCTCCGTCTTTAACGATGCCTGTAAAAGACCACAAAATTAGAAGAAAAAGACATACTAAATCAACCATGGTCTTTCAAATTTTCAAATTCTCAATTATAAAAGTTGTTTCGAATACATTCCTCATAATCCACTCCCCAAATAAAAATGTTTCAGAACATAGGTATTCCAAATCTTCAACTATTCCAAATCCATTTCTCAAATGAAATCTTTTCATCCCAAAATGCGGTTTAACATCTTTATTAAATCATTTTTCAACCAAAACAAAGCACTTTTTAAGTATCAATTCTTGGAGTAAATTAAAATCCATTTCCATACTTTAAAAAAAAATCAATTTTTCAATCCCATTCCTCAAATTATTGAAAACATCCTCCAAGCACAACCTTGGGTAATTTCATAACCATTAACTTACAGGCAATACATAAATCAAAATTATAGGAAAGATTAACAAAAAAAGTGTGGTATTATCATTTTCTAAAAATGCATACAGCAATTGACATTCTGGAAACCAACGGCAACATCACTTTTAACAATGTCACTATCTCATCAAAATAAGCTTCTTTGTCTTTGTAATAATAATCATATCATCCACAAAAAACAACTACAAAAATCGAATCACAATGCAACCCCTAAGCAGAATATCTTAGTCTCAACCATAGTTATTAAAAGCCCACAAGGCGTGCGCTTTTAGCGCGCCTTAGCCCAAGGCTCAGACCTTGCGCCTCGCAGTGCCTTCCGCTTCTTGTTTAGGTAAGGCAAGCGCTTTCGCGCGCTTCCTACACTTTTACTCATAACCAAGACATGCGCTTGTGCCGCGCTTTTGCTAGGGCTGAAAGTATAGGCGGTTGTTAGTATCAACTTGTGATTAAGGTTTAGTTAGGCCATTATATATTTATATTTGGGCATATTAAAAATAGCCCAAGCTAAAGAACTTTAGAATTTATTTGTTACGTACACTGCTTTTTTGTTAGCCAAGTTAGAGGAAGAGAATGGTATTGAGCGCTATAAATTTGGTGATAATACAAATGAAGAATATGACATTGATCATAAAATTGAAGATATAAGTGATGAATATATTAGTTTTTTTTTTATTTTGATGGTAGTTTATTGTATAAGAATTTTTTCAATTTTAATATCTGTTGAACGATATTTTTGCATTATGATATTTTATATTTTATTTAATTTTGTTGTTATATGAGCTGCTTTATTATTTAACTTTGTTATCTTTCAGTTTGCTTATTTATAACTGTTAAAATTTATGGATACTTTTTATATATTACGAATATATAAGTTAGTGCGCTTTACTAAAAAGTAAAGAGCGCTTCGCGTCGGCGCTATGCACTATAGCCCCAGGGCACCTATGCGTTTCAGTGCACTATGCGTCTTTAATAGCTATGGTCTCAACCTAGATGCAACATGCTGGTAGTTGAAGCCATCTCACAAAAATTAGAAATAACATGGTTGGAACAAAATCTAAAATCCTTTTACATTGTCTTTATTAAATCAGAAACAGACATTATACTCGGGTCCTTTCTGACCATGCTAATGGATCAGCCACATTCACAAAGTGTAATTATAAAGCTCAATGCAACCCTTTAGATTTAAAGTCTGCAAGACATTGAGTAGAAGAACCATGATCTACAGACATCAATGTTCCAGTCACTCTATTAGAATATTGTTCCATCAATCCAATCACTGTATGAGTAAACTGATTCTCAAAAAGGAACAAGATATCAGGAATAAACATCATCAATAACTACTATACTTTTATTCATTATGCTGGAATATTGCAGGATTGATGAAGCTATATATGATAAAATCAGCAGAAAACAAGCACATGGAAGATTGAAGGATTAGAGAACCAATAATAAATCACAATCACAAGATGAAGCAAACTACCAGCAGTGTAAGTAACAACAAACAACTCAAACCATTTTTAAGTTGAAGATTAAACAGCATGAATAAAGCCCAATGAACAAAATCAAGAAATCTTATTGCAAATCATTTCCGTTATCGAACGTGAAAGCATAAAAAGAAAAAAAAGAAAAAGGTATACTACAATACCTGGTGCTTGGTGAGACGGCGGCGGATAGCACGTGTTTTTTTAGGACGGAGATCTAGAGGCAAATACTTCTTATTCTTGTATACTTCCCTCAGCGCAGCCTTCTGCTTCTGCGAAATTACTGTCAGCACCTGTGCAATTGAGAGCCTCACCACCTTGATTTTCGAAAGCTTGTTTGGAGCGCCTCCGGTCACCTTCGCCACGCGAAGCAGTGCAAGCTCCGCCTTCAAATCTTTCAGCTGCGCCAACAGATCCGCCTTGCTCTTCTGCCGAAGCTCGTGCACCTTGATACGAGCTAAAAACATGAACGAATATTAAAAATCATATGGATATTTAATAAAAAATGTCGAGATTTACGTAAATGCTAGTGAAGTTTTCATAAAATTGACAGAGTAGTTATCTCTTCGTACCCATTTCTTGCTATTCGTTCTCTCAATCTGCTTCTGTGACCGGGGGTAAAACTCTGATGTCAAAACCCTAATTTACGACTTTTTGGACCCATTTGGGCTTTATTGGGCCTCAGCTATTTTGATAAAATAGAGTTCTCCAAAAGCCCCAATTAAGCATCCATTTATAACTGTCATCTGGCCCAAAACAATAGTCCAACTAACAAGAACTAAGTAGGGATTGTTTAAGTGGTTGGACTTTATCCGATTCTAAATCAAATATCTGAATTTGCGATTTGGATTTTTTTTTTGTTATTTTTTAAAATATTTCCTTGAAATGTATTTTTGGAAGTTATTTTTTTTATGTATAGTATTTTTTGTTAAAATGTTAAGTGGCATCTTATAAATCATAAGATGCCACTTAACATTTTGATAATGTAGTCTTAAAACTTTTATAAATTTAGCATAACACATCAATGTTGTCACATACGATTATTTGATAATTTTTTGTAATCCTTAACTAATTGATTTCTCAAATTAGAGAAACTTAGAAAATAATGTGTTGGCTGCAAGAATTGCTCTTGTTGTGAGATCGATCAAAACGTACTGCTTGAGTTATTATATGGTTTAAAGGATTTAAACTTAACAGCTACCACCAACTACAGGTTTTGACAAAACGACAATCCGCCAATTAATTGATTTCTCAAATTAGAGAAACTTCGAAAATAACATTTATCAATTCGAGGAAACACATAGTGGCAGCAAGAATTGCTCTTGTGAGAGAGATCAAAACGTATTGCTTAAGTTGTTGTATGATTTAAAGGATTTAAGTTTAACAGTTACCACAAACTACATGTTTTGCTAAAGCGGCAAGTGTTTGATCAGATAATTGATAATAGTCTAGATCACGTGTTCGATTCTCGTGAATTGCAAGGTAGTGCAATTCATAACTTGTGACAATGAGCAAAACGCGACGCTTGGGCCGTTATATGAATTTAAGTTGCACAATTATCATCATCTATCAATTTTGGTAAACCGGAGGTGGCAAGTGCTTAATTCTACATATGATGATATAGATGTGTCAACTTCGACGATAAAATGAACCATATCATTCACTCAAAAAATAAATAAAAATGAACCATATCACATACATTATAATATTTGTCGGAAAAGATGGGGCAGGATTCTGGAAGTTCAAATTTCTATGTATCGATATTTAAAATGTAAATTTATTTGAAATATTACATGATCAAGTTATTTAATTCTTTAATAATTCAATCTGTTCATTTGCTACTGTAGTAAAACAAAAGCAAGGCACGAGATCTTTGCTAAAATGAAGTGTTTATCATTAGGCCAAAAATTATAGCTGTTATCATATAAGTAATTTTATTTTCTTATATAATAACAGCACAAAACCTCGTACTAAATGACATGTGTGGACATGAGCGCTACATTACGTGTGCGTAAATATATCAGACTTGATTTGCCTTAAACGATAGATGACACATCTTCGTTCACGAGCGTATAAAAGAATTGTTGGTCATCCCAACAGCCTACATCATCTAGCTCATCAACATATAGTTAATAATCCAGATAACACCTCTTAATCGAATATGGGCCGAAATTAAGGCACTGGAATAAGAAATGAATATGACCTTATGGCTTAATGCTCGGAGATGTTAAAATCATCAACAACAGTCATTTGTTTATTAGAATTTCCAGTAAATCGATGTATCGATCCCTGGTGTTATGTCCTGACCTGGGTAAGAGAGGCTCCTCGGACAATCCATTAGTGGGCATTCTTGAGACAATTGCAGCACGATAATTCGGGAGGTATTGGTCTAACAACCTACGATATATATTACACTTTTTATCGATTTCAATACAAGCATTAATCTCACATTTTCTCTTTCCTAAAGACTCGAACAAAAGCAATAGGTGGGCATAAACTAAAAGCCATGTAGCGAAGTAGAATATCAAACTAAAGATTTTCAAACTATGTGTTTGTATTGCTTTGAATGTGGTCACATGATAGATATCATATGGGTGTTGCTTAGGCCCAAATAATGGCAAAAACCCATCCCTTTCCCTTAGTACTGAGACACAGCACTTGCATTTCCCATATTAACAAACAAACATTTGTGGTCACATGCCACAAAATGTGGATACATTATTATTACATTCATATTAACAAACAAACATTTGTAGACATACGTAATGATGATGGTTATGGTGCAACTCAAATATTTTAAATATACAGTGTTTTAAACGTCATGTTTTGATTGATATCTAAGCAGAGATAATTACTAAACTGCATCCCTATTCTTGGATCCGATAAGGTACTAAATAACCATATTAAAAAAAAGACGAGTTTTAGCTTAGTCAAGTGGGATTAAATGTGAAGCACCGATAAAACACAATAATTTTGCCAAAATCGTGAAGCTGGTAACTTAATTTATTTATATACATATGTATATATATATGTGTGTATTTTTGTTTGGGTATTTATTTATGTATAGATATATATATAGCCAGTGTAATTTTTTTTTTGTTTGGTCAACATGTATGTGTTTTTGTTTGGCTATTTATTTGACTTGACTAGTATGCAATTGGGTTGGGTGATAGGCATTAGGCACCGACACACCGACACCGTACTTATGTATTAAGTATTTAACTATTAATTAATCACATCCCTCCGTACATGAGCTGCCTTCTTATTTTATATTTTAAACATTTTAATTTGTTTAAAGTATTTGATTAATTTTTTTAAAAAACAATTTATACAATATCTATACTATTCTATAATGTTTAACCCCTTATAAAAACTAATTTGGTATGGCCATTTTTACATTCCAAAATTACCCTCCTTTCTTTTTAAAATTACCAATATCTAATTATACTCATGCCCTTACCAATCTAAAATATTACTATCACACTTGCTATCTATGTACCAATCAAATTACATTATGACATTCATAATCATACAAATTACCATCATACCTAACATACAAATTATCATATTATCCTAAAAAATTTATTAAATTCCAAAAAAAATTAAATATAAAAATACTGTATAATCATTTTATAATTTAAATTAAATACTGTATAATCATTTTATAATTTAAATTAAAAAAACTTAAAACCAAAATAAAAAACGACGTTACAAATCACAACGATTTACAAAAAAAAGAGGGTATATGCACGCAAGACGTGTAGAATGAGACTAGTATAAAAATAAGATGCTAAGGTCTTTAATAAAATAAGATAATACAAATATATTTTTAAAGATAATATAAACTCTATTGAAATAGTGTAGGATCAAGCGGTTGTCGCTTTATCAAAAGTTATAGCTGATGGTACCGGTACAACTCAAATCTTTTAAAACGCACAGCAGCACAAGCACTACATTTAGATTAATCACATAGCAAGGTCAATCGGTGTACCCAACAAATAGTCTTAATACTACTTATTATATCCTAAAATATTCTCAAATCTATTTATCTTCATAATTTTCATTTTTTTTAATCATTTGATTCGTTTCTCATAGATTTTGTTTTTTTTCGTTTATACAATAATTTATTTTATTTAAATACTTTGAGAGTTTAATTTTAAAACAAGATTTAAAAGCTTATGAGTTGCTAGAATATACAATAAATTAAATTCTAAAATTTACAACAGATCTGGATAATTGATGTCCAGATGTGGTGTAATTTGTATTGACTAGATTAAATTATGTTACATTTCACATAAAACAACTTTTAAATTATTTTTGGAAAAATATAGAAAATATCATGAAACAAATTATTTTAATATATATGGTGACTTGCACGCATCGAACACCAATTTATTACGCTGTCATTTTCTTACAAATTCTTTGAAATCTTCCGTTTGACAAAGTGATCTTAATTCTTAATTATTCTACCCTTAGGACTACCTAATAATACTATGGTCTGTTTGATCTCAATTATTTCCAATCAATCAAACATTTTTTCCACAGCATAAGGTCGATTATATGGATCATCTTGATCCATACATAATAAATTTGTCAATAACTTTAACATATCATTCCTTATTTACCCCGATTTTGGACTGCCACAACGAAGTTTCTGTCAGAATCAGATGATACAAAAATAAAAAGAAGATAAACATATCAAGCGATTAGAGAGGGGTGAAAAATTGTGAGGGAAAACATGTGTGAAATGAAAATTTTCGACAATAGGAATAAATATTTGCGATATTTTGATTTTTTGAACAACACCAACAACTAAGCTTTTAGTCACAATGGATTGAGTTTCTTTTATTTTATTATATGAAAATTTATATATAATTTATACACATACTGAAAATAATAGTGTACATCGTATTTTAGTAAGTATATTAATCTTTAATTCCCAATACACTATATAAGATTGATATGCATATGACTGCGATATTATCTTTTTTATGCTACGGTAGCTTTACAAATAAATACGGTATAATTGGTTCATGTTTGGCAAATAACTCTTTATATAATTGAAATTATTATACAATATATATTTGTAATGCATTTGGAATATAAAAGTTTATGTTATATTGTTATGGCATGCAATTTTGTTTCTTGATGCATGCCATGATTAATGATATACATTAAATGTTCTCTCTTATTTGTATTGCAAGGCAGGAGTATAGATGTTTTCAAAATCGACCGGACAAGAAAACAATGCCTTTACTAGTTACTGGTTCAATTGTTTCGACCAGTTGAACCTATGGTTCGACCGGTGATGACATCAGCATTATGTAATAGCTATTTTTTAAAAAAAAATATCTAAAAACAACAAGTAATATCCAAAAAGAACAATGTCCCAAAATTATTAAAACAAATATTTAAAAAATTATAAAAAAGTTTCACATTATAATTTACGAGAAGCTAAACATGTTTCTATATAATATTCAAGACACCTTTATAGAATTATATGTATTTTTTGATAAATACATACATAATATTTTTTTTTGTAATTATTTCAATAACAATAAATTATATATAATATATTATTGTTCTAAAATTTTGAATTCTAATTTTAACAAAAATTAAAAATAAAAATTAAAAAATATAAAATAAAGAAAATGAAAGAACCTGTCGGTTCAACTGTCGACCGGTTTACTGGTTGAACCGGCTTTTACCTGTTTAATCCTGTTTCCCCTGGGTTTTTAGCAGAGTGGTTTTACAGGGTCGACCAGACCGGGCCAAGCACCTTAAACCGGTTGAACCAGTAGGTCCTGTACGCGCCGATTTTCAAAACACTGTCGTTGATTATATTACTATTTGAATACTTTTTGAGAATGGTAAAGCTGTAAACACCAAAGTTGTTAAGAACTTCATATTGTAAATTTGTATATAATATAATAATGATGTAAGTTTGTTAAATATGATGTATATTATGTATGTTTAACTTCATTTCATCAGTGTGTATGTATATATATTTATTTATTTATTTTTAATAGGAGCATTAAATGTATATATATATATTTATTTTTAATAGACGCACCCGCACTCTTTTTTTGAAAATTGACACACTCGCGCATCAACAAGTGCAATTGTTGCATTCCAACAATATCTCACCTAATAATTACTAGCGGCCGACGCACACGCGTTGCGTGTGAAATGAAATTTTAAATTTTATATATTGTATATGTATTCTAAATGTTTATATATTTGAAATATCTGATTTAAATATGATATTTTATAGGGAATATAAAAAACAGCCACATATATTTTCGGAAAGAAATGATGAAAATTTGTGAACTAAGTTGGGAACTTAATAGGTGATCTTACGATATTATCATTTATCTCATGGTCTCATGGCTATTACTAAAGCAAATAGAGGGCATTTTTTAAATTTCACAGTGGTCATACCAAAGTGGTTACTCTAAGGTGCTCACATATTATAATATAGTATAGATAGTATAGATACTATCTTGCAACAATTGAGAATCCAGCATATGACATTGACTCTGATATCAATTGTATAATTAAGTGTTTGTCGTTTTATCAAAAGTCATAGTTGGTGATAATATGCAATTCAAATCTTTAAATCGTACAGCAATACAACGACATGTTTCAATTGTTCTCCCAGCAAAGATAATTGTTGCACCCAACATTATTTGTTAACTTCAATGACATATTTAATTTTGACACGATTTTATTGTGCAAAGATAAAGAGTTTGAGGTTGGTATAATCATTGAAATTTGATTGTGCACTTGTGTGGCTATCACCATTACATAGTTGTTTGCGATCACTATCTCTAACTTTAAGTTTTTGGCCGATAATGGATTTGTAAAATTAAAAAAAAAAGGGATAGTAGTTCATGTAGGAAAAAAAATGAAAGGAAAAAAATATATGAGCTCGATCGATCGAGCTTGTCCGAAACTTTCTTTTCATTTGCTACAGGAGCAAGATCGATCGAGCCATGTTTCTTTTGCCTGAAATGGTATGTCCGTTCACGTTCGTGTGCAATTTTTCACGATATAGTGCCTCCAAAAGGTGTCCATTTGGACTTGTTTTTTGGTTCACTATATATATAACATATCCATCACTTGATAAAAGAAGATTTCGATATCTACATCATACAAAAGGTGTCCATTTGGACTTGTTTTTTGGTTAAAAGAAGATTTCGATATCTACATCATACAAAAAGATTAAATTGAGAGCATTTTGTTTGTTCATCAAGTTTATTCTTTTGGGTGCTTTGAACCTTTGTGGTTTGAAGACTTGTGATTTGGAATGCTCCTATCACAAGTCATAGTCATTGTATCTTGAGAGACAAATTGCCATAGCAAACAGTTACCACCATAGCGGAGCAATATTGTCTTAAGGACGGAGTTTACAAATCTCACCTCGACATACAACTTGAAGCCTTTGTTATTTGTTACTAAATTCCTGAAATACACTTTGAGATAAATTTTAACAACAATCTTAAGACAATATTGGGCACAAATTGCTTCTTCGAGTGCAACAACGACTCCTGTTAATCAGGGTGAAAGGCCTGAAAAGTTCAATGGGAATGACTTCAAGCGGTGGCAACAAAAGATGCTATTTTCTTTAACAAGCTAAGTTTGGCAAGGTTCTTAGCCGTGAAGGCTCCTACGGTTGAATAATGAGAGACTGGCACCCAAAAAAGGGCGGCACTTGATGCATGGAATCAAAGTGACTTCATATGCAAGAACTACATCCTAAATGGGTTAGACAATAAATTATATAACGTTTATTGTCTTGTGAAAACAGCGAAGGAACTTTGGGCATCGCTGGAGAAAAAAGTATACATCCGAGGATGCCGACATGAAGAAATTCATCGTTGGGCGATTCCTGGATTTCAAAATGGTTGACACAAAGCCAATGATAATGCAAGTGCAAGATTTGCAAGTAATCATGCACGAAATTCATGCTGAGGGAATGGTTCTAAGTGATTCATTCCAAGTGTCCGCAATGATTGAGAAGTTGCCTCCGTCATAGAAGGACTTCAATAATTATCTCAAGCACAAACGAAAAGATATGAATATTGAAGACCTTGTGGTTCGGTTGAGAATCGAAGTGGACAACAAAATTTCTGAAAGGAAGAAAAATTGACACCAACATGAAACACGAGTGAACTTAGTGGAAAAACTCGTCGGAACAAAGAGTAAGTTTGACGGCATGGCCTCCAAATTTTGGAAGGCGAAGAAGTTCAAAGGCAAGTGCTACAAATGTGGAAAACCCAATCACATGGCGAAGGATTGTCGCAATAAAGACGATCGTGGGAAGGCTATTGATCAAGTAAATGTAACCGAAGAAGATCGTCTCTCAAATGATTTGGATGATCTAGCGCTTACCGCTTAATTAGATTGTGTATCTTTGAAAGTTGTAAACTCCAAGAATGAAGTGATTCTAAATAAATGTAATACGATATTTGTTTAAAGCAATAAAATTTATTTTATTACTTCTTGTATTGAATCTTATGGTTTGTGTCATGATTGTTATGATCATTTGAACTATAGTTCACATCACAAATTGTAATGTTAAATTTATTGCTTGTGTGGGCACTAACCACTAAGTTAACAAAATCATCATTCATTTGTTAGAACAATCGTAACGTCTCTAGAGTTAACTCACATTGATGTTTGTGATGAAAATATTGTGCAAACTAGAGATGCGAGAAAAGTATTTTGTTACTTTATAAATATTTGCACATGATAAATTTTTTTGTTATGAAGCAAAAACGAGGCTAATTAGATTGCAATAAAATTTAGCAAATGAGTTTTGCTATTGCAAATTGTTAGTATATTATACTTGTGTTTTCTAAGAATTTGACGCTTAAGCTTGAATGTGCAAGACTATAAAATCTTGAATTCGAGTTTATAAGCTTTGTACGCTTAAAACACAAGTGATAAATCGAAGCCACAAATTTTGACTAGGCATTGTAATATCTCAAATTGGTTCATTTTGAATTTCTAAGCTAGTATACTTATAACATGAATTTGCAAGATTTAAATCTTGAATTCAAGTTTTCTAAGTTAGTACGCTTAAATTGCAAATTGTGAACCGAGTTTGAGAATATTATCCAAGTTTCAACTTTTGTAAGCAAGTACGCTTAAATCCAAAATTTTCAAGAAATAAAACTTGAATTTGGATTTGTAAGACGATAACGCTTAGAACTTGAAACACGAAAGTTTGAACGCCAGTGCACTTCGTTACTACCCGAAGTTGTGGGGGGTTGCAATTCCAGGATTCAATCACAGACTAAGTACCACATTTAGGCAATAACGAAAAACCTTGTGATTGATGGAAAAAAGAGTTTCCTACAATATTTGAAATGTGGGGGTACTTGCTAAACTGGAAATATGAAGGCTAAAATGAAGTCATAATAAACGTCAAATAAGTGACATGAAGAGTTTGACAAATAATGTTGTCAAATAGATCAACGAGTGTGATAAATGTGTACTCTCCTAAGCATATGTATGCTTGTGTATTGATGATATGCTCATTGGAGAAGCAATTTAGAAATCATCAAGTAACAAAGAAAAAATGTTGTGCATCAAGAACAATGCTTGGAAGCAAAGTTTCCAAGACATTTGAAGAATGAAATCTCAAGGATTAATTCAAGTTTCAAATTTTAAGCTTTGCTCTTAAATTTCAAGTTTACAAGCACTAGATTCTTGAACTGGTAATTTTTTAAGAATCTATGCGCTTAATAATGAATTGTGAATTAAAGTTGAGTATTTCCTCTAGTCTCGAATTTTATAAGAAATAACGCGTTAACGACGGTTAAAATTCGATGATGGAAATATCCTAAAAGGATAAAGTGATGCAAAGGAGGTAATGTGATTACCAAAAACTGAAAATGTACTGTTGTGAAAAATTCTCTATGCAAAACATATAAAGCTTCTTCAGCCGAGTGGCTTTATGTTAGAGAAAAATCATGTGCATGCAACTAAAATGTGTTGCACTAATGTCATATCACAAAATACGAGTGATTATGTGAAACCGCGGATCCGCATATAAATTGGTTAATCGAGAGATCATGTGGAAGTTTATCGAGGGCAATGAGATTAAAACCCTACAATCAAAATCTCATAGTGGATAGCCAACCTTGTTGACTGGAGATCCCATGATCTAGGTTCAAAAGGGACAACTAAATTAAGAGATTGTATAAATACCTGGAGATCAATCTCCAACCCATTCCTATGATAAAAGGGTGTAGCCTGCAAAAGGGGTACGAGGATAGGCGAAAGGCCTTTAATGATTCCTAAGACATATAAGAATATGTTGGAGTATATGGGGACTTTCTTCTAGGAGATCACCTACGTGAGTGTGAAGTGTGGCCGCTTCAAAGATGAAAAGCACTTATGAAACCAAGCGTGGTCCAAGGCCGGAATGGACACAACCGTTAGAAACCAATACGAAGGTTAGAATTATTATGGTGTGGGTTCAGTTGTCTTGGTTTACACCAACGACTAAATAGTTCAAGACTATAAAGTTCACTATTAAGTTAAGTAAATCCGAT
Source organism: Haberlea rhodopensis (assembly GCA_907163345.1). NCBI lineage: Eukaryota > Viridiplantae > Streptophyta > Magnoliopsida > Lamiales > Gesneriaceae > Haberlea > Haberlea rhodopensis. Next base: position 115,668 of record CAJQUN010000095.1, read on the forward strand.
TGAATATTACTATGGAAGATTCAAAGCCGCAAGCTATCTCTCCAGATGCCATAATAGTTCGTCAAAGCACTCAATTGCATACATGCATTAATTTAATTCATGTGGGGGATTGTAGGAAGAAAAATGAATTAAATGAAAGGAAAAAATATGAGCTCGATCGATCGAGCTCGCCGAAACTTTCTTTTCATTTGCTACAGGAGCTCGATCGATCGAGCCCTGTTTCTTTTGCGTGAAATGGTATGTCTGTTCACGTTCGGGTGCAATTTTTTTGCGATATAGTACCTCCAAAAGGTGTCCATTGGACTTATTTTTTGTTCACTATATATATAACATATCCCTCACTTGATAAAAGAAGATTTCGAAATCTACATCATACAAAAAGATTAAATTGAAAACATTTTGTTTGTTCATCAAGTTTATTCTTTTGAGTGCTTTGAACCTTTGTTGTTTGAGGGCTTGTGATTTAGAGTGCTCATATCACAAGTCATTGTCGTTGTATTTTGGGAGACAAATTGTCATAGCAAACCGTTAGCACCATATCGGGGCAATATTGTCTTAAGGACGGAGATTACAAATATCGCATCGACATAAAACTTGAAGCCTTTGTTATTTGTTACTAAATTCCTGAGATACACTTTGAGAGAAATTTTAACAGCAATTCGCACGTGACCAGTATTCATGTCGTGTCGCTATATTTCATCAATATTGATTTGGACATTAGCTTATATATGTAGATGTTACTATAAGATGAGTTCAATGAATGACCCTTATTCTAAACTTTTTTACTAGTCGAATATAAAATTTAAATCATATATTCGAACCAATCATACTCATGATTAAGACATTGCAGCTATATTTGATAAGAACAACTAATAATTCTCATCCTTCCACGAGCTTTATTATTTGTCGTACGAATTTTGAGAACTTCTGATTATTTCGAGGATGATAAAGATGATTTTCGATTCCCAGTAAAAGGTGTTACAGTTTTAATCTTTAAAACTCAAATAATTATTTTAATTTCTGTTAAATCCTCAATTAAGTGTGTACCCTACATATTATTTTCAATAATTCCGTACTTATTTATATTAATTAATGTCTTTAAAACATTAGCATGGCTTTTTTCACTCTTGGACTGTTGCTTTTCTTCTATATATTGGATCTTGGCACCTCTTTTAAACTATCAGCAGACTCTGTCTTCTTTTGAAAAATGTGTTTTTCATGTTTTTCCTATGATTTTGCTCACTCACGGTAGAAGACGTCGATTGTGGTTTTTGGGTTTATCTTAGGGTCGTATTGAGCTATATGGAGGGAGGTAAATAACGATATTAGAATAATGTCAAGTGACGTGACTTTTACAGACCAATTGTTATTTTCATGTCTAACACTATTTAGTAGGAATATGAAGTTTGACAAACAAAAGGAACTTGATACATATGAACAACGACATAGTCGTGCACAGATTTCAACAAAAGTAACACAATTAAATATAATGTTATACCCAATTAAAGGAAGTATGCATCAGATACAACCATCCTACACTAATAAAAAAGGGGGATCCACATAGAGACTTTTAAACAACAACTACGAATGTCAAATACAATAAATTTTAATAAAGTGTCGGTCCCTATGATCAATTTAAACTATAGATTATGTCATACTTGTTGATTTTTCTAAACATTTATAAAACCTCAATCAATTCTTAACAAACTAAAATAAAATATTATTTATAATCTTTACTTTAATGCACAAAAGTTACACAGCCTTTTCAAGAGACTCGTAAAGTTTTAGCAATTCATATGTTATTGTAAGGTGTTCGTTCAGCCTTGAACGTCGATTGTTATCCTATAATTACAACAAGAAAACAAACAACAGTATACAATTCACAAAGAACTATATAGATAAAAATTCGAACAAGTGTAAGGGAATTGGGCTCAGGTCGAGCAGGGTTTCCTTTCAACGTCGTCACCGGGGAACCAATGTATCGTAGCCAAAAGGTGGGAGACACACGCACTGCCCGAACACTGCCCGAAGTCTGGACAGTAGGCGATGGACGATAAACACAGCAAGGAAAACCGCACACAGGGTTACACCAAGGAAGGATAAGGGCAACACAGAGCAGTACACAGCCTGCGCACAATTAGCACAACCACGGCTAACAGCAGGGCAAGGGCTCAAGCCACAAATCTGAACACACCACGGAAACAGGGACGCGAAAGGGGAAGCAAATACACAAAGTAATCGGTATATCAGACTTACCTCACCATGGAACAACACCATGATAAATAGCAACGAGGAAGACGAAGGGAAGGAGAGCAAGTCCCAAGGAACGCGGAAGCTAGCCGAGGAGACGCAAGGGAGGAAGGATCTGGAATGGGTAAGTGAAGAGCCAATCTGCTAAGGGGCTCGGGAAACATGGATAAAAGGAAACAAAAGAAGGCCTAGGCCCAATTAAGGTAATGGGCCAAACCCAACAAATCTCCACCTTGGCACAATACTGGCTCCACCTCAACGTAAGGAAAACCCTATAGATGACTCATCATCGCCCAAAGGGTCCCCACACAACACACAAAGTATTGTGTGGACCAAATTCCTGTCATAGCACAAAGCAAAGACAAAGAACACAGACAATAACCAACACAAATAGGTTAAAGTCAATAACCGGGGTAACAATTCTATAACACGCACAAAGCAGTTATAGACTACCAACACAGTCAGCAACACTAATCAATCACATGTATCAAAATTCAAAATTTTTAGACATGATTGCAATTTAGAAATAGGTAAACACTTAGTTCCCATATCAGCAGGATCATATTCAGAAAGAATTTTTTCAAGATTAACTAATCCTTTAGCCACTACATCTCTAATGTAATGAAATCTAACATCAATATGCTTAGTGCGATCATGAAAAACAGGATTCTTACACACCGGACTGAGAATCAGAAAATACCTCTACCTTTCCTTCGAGCAAGTTAAGTTCAGAGATCAAACCTTTCAGCCAGGCAGCTTCCTTCAAAGCTACTGTTACAGCAACATATTCTGATTCCGTTGTCGACAAGGCAACGATATGCTGCAGCTGCGATTTACAACTTATGCATGCTCCACACAAAGTGAAAACATATGAAGTGGTAGATTTTCTATTGTCCTTATCATTAGCATAATTAGAATCAGCATAACCTTTCAACTTGACACCATCAGGATATTTAGAAAAACATAAGCCATAATGCATAGAGTTTTTCAAATATCGTAACAACCATTTAACAGCATTCCAATGTATCACACCAGGATTAGACATATATCTACTTAAGCAGCTAACAGCATAAGCAATGTCAGGTCTAGTGCTAACCATCAAATACATTATAGAACCAATTGCATTTGAATACGGTACATTTTTCATGGCATCAAAATCAACATCAGTTTTGAGACTTTGATCTTTACTTAGCACAAAGTGAGCAGCTAAGGGCACGTTAACAGGTTTTGCATCAAACATGGAAATTTCTTTAAAATTTTCTCTACATAAGAAGTTTGCTTTAACCAGAGAGTAGATTCCTTTCTGTCTCTAACAATGTCCACGCCTAGGATTCTACTAGCATCACCTAAGAACTTCATATCAAATTTATCACTTAAACTGTTCTTAATATGCTCAATGGATTTCAGACAAGGGCTAGCAATCAACATGTCATCCACGTAAATCAACAAGAAAACAGGCACTGACATTTTATCCTTAAAATACAAGCAATGGTCAAAAGAGCTTCTTTTAAATTTTAAGGTAAGCATGCATTCATCAAACTTCTTATTCCATTGCCTAGGTGACTGCTTTAGGCCATACAAAGATTTATTAAGCAAACAAACGTGATTAGGGTTCTTTGAGTCAACAAAACCATCAGGTTGTTTCATGTAAATCTTTTCATCTAAGTCACCATGCAAAAAAGCGGTTTTAACATCCATCTGTTTAAGTTCCCAATTAAAGTGAGCAACAAGTGATAATAAAATTCTCACAGTAGTAAACTTAACAACAGGAGCAAAGATTTCAGTATAGTCAATACCCTCTCTTTGAGTAAAACCTTTTGCAACTAGCCTAGCTTTATATCTAACAGAATCAGTTTCATTCTTTACCTTAAATAATCATGCAGATCTTCATGTTCATTAGCAACCAATTCATTATGCACATGTTCGTCAACATTTTCATGCAAATTAGGTTCATTAACAGGCAAGTTCTCATGATTCATATCAGGGAGCACATTGTTTTCAATAACTGGGGAAACAATAGGCAAAGACTCCACCTTGCTCGGTGTAGTCTCAGACTCACAATCAGATTCAGGCAAAGATGGAAGCAAGCAAGGCATTTCAGATTCATTAAAAATGACATCCCTACTTATAATAGTTTTGAAACCAGGTTCACATCTTAACCAAAGCCTATATCCTTTCACACCCTCAGGATAACCAAGAAAGACGCACTTAACTGACCTAGTTTCAAGTTTGTCTCCTTTCCTATGCACAAGCAGAACAACCAAACACTTTAAGATTTGAAAAATCTAATTTTTTACCAGAAAAAACACTTTCGGGACACTTACCATTCAAAGGCAAGGAAGGGGGTCTATTTATCAAATAAGAAGCTGTCACGACAGCTTCGCCCCAGAACTTCTTTGAGAGCCCAGAAGATGCAAGCATACTTCTAACTCTCTCGAGTAAAGTTCTGTTCATCCTCTCAGCAACACCATTCTGCTGGGGAGTATAGGGCACAGTCTTGTGTCTCAGAATCCCTGATTCACTGCACAAGTCATCAAACAAGATATTGCAGAATTCCATTCCATTATCTGTCCTAAGTCGTTTAATCTTTTTTCCAGTTTGGTTTTCAATCAAAATCTTCCAGTTTTTAAATTTATCAAAAACATCAGATTTATTTTTCATTAGAAAAATATACTTTTCTAGAGTAATCATCAATTAGATAAAAAATACATATTACCACCTTGAGTTGGGAGGGGTGAAGGTCCCCAAACATCAGCATGCAAGTATTCAAGTATATCAAAACATTTAGTCACATTAGGGGAAGGGGAGATAGGAAATTTAACTCTTTGCTGTTTGCCTAAAACACAGGAATCACAAAAAGTCATGCAAGACAATTTATCCCTACCAAAACAACCATCTTTATGTAAAATCTCTAATCCTTTAGAACTCATATGACCTAACCTTTTATGCCATAAATCAGTTAAATCATCTGACACAGAATTAGCACAGATTTTACCGTAATCAGAGACTGTTTTGCAAACATACAAATTCATTCTTTTCTCAGCCTTAAAAGCTACCAAAGACCCCCGCATAATTTTCATGCAACCATTTCCCCATTTACCCTCATAACCATCAGACTCTAAAGCTGCACAATACATCAAGTTATTGCACAAAGCATGAACATGTCTAACATCTTTCAAAGTCACAGAATAACCAGATTCAAATTTCAGACAAATATTACCAATACCAGAAACTTTACATAATTTATCATTGGCCATAGAAACAGAAGCATGCTCAATTTCCCTGTAGCTAGAAAACAAATTTTTAAGTGGTGTCATGTGATAAGTGCAACCTGAGTCAATAAGCCATTCATTTTCACACACAGGTAATGAAAGCACAGAGTTCACAGAGTCACATAATTCAGTCACCATAAAAATATCCCCTATGTTTTCCCCAGAGGTAAAAGCATTGTTCGCTTGTTCATTTGTCTGATTTCCATTTCTATTCTGATTCCTCTTTTTAGGGCAATCTTTTATGAAATGATTTGGGTCCCCACAATTGTAACATTTCTTTTTACTAGGCCTAGATTTCGATCTAGCCCTACTTTTTCCTCTTTTATCACTTTTCTGATATTGGTTATTGTTATTATGCCTATGTTGTGATCTACCACGAACGTGCATAACTTCACCAGAGGATTGTCTATTACCTTTGTTAACTTTTAGATCTAATTCCTTGCTTTTTAGGCCGTTCATTACAGTATCCAATGTAATAGAATCTCTACCGTACTTAATGACGGATTTTACATCACTATAATTTTCAGGAATAGCATTTAAAAGAACAATAGGTGAATAGTCGTCAATGTTCTTATCTCCTGTCAAATTAATATCTTGAATTAACTTAGTAAACACATCCAAATTTTCATCTACGTCTTTGTTCAAGTCTAGCTTGAATCTGAAAAATTTTTCTAACAAGAAAAGTTTACTTGGCAAAGATTTTTCAGTAAACATTTCTTCCAATTTTTCCCAAAGTTCTTTTGCAGATGATTGTTTATCACATTTCCTGAGCACAGAGTCAGATAAGTTCAAGATAATAGAAGAGTAAACATATTCGTCATCTTCAAGTTTCTTAGCAGATGTAATGTTTTCAGCCCAATTACCGTCAATAGCTTTAAATACTTTTTGTTGTATTAAGATTCCTTTCATCTTTTGTTGCCATATCGAAAAATCAGATTTTCCATTAAAGGGTTCAAGGTTATATCCAGAAATTGAAGTCATCACAAATAAGCAAGGAGGCAACACAATTTCAACAAACCAGTCAGCAGAAGCAAGGACCACAAGGCATAAACAAAATATGAAAGAATCAATCAAGCTAAGGGGAGGAGAAATCGCTATCACCCACAAGATCACAATACACTCAACGGTGTACGAGCATGGAGCTTCAGATAAAGATTTTCCTACGGGTAAGGGACACAATCACCTAGAAAAAAAATGGTAAAAAATTAAGGGTCAAGATAATCACTTACTACCCAGAGACAAAACTCTGGGGTGACGAAACCATCGAAGATCCGTACACTCAAAGTCTGAGTACGCTGCTCGAAGCACCAAAGTGCACTGCCCGAGATCTGGACACTGCCCGAACACCAAACAAGTGTTCTGCCCGAGATCTGCCCGAGATTCCAGCCGTTGCCCGAACTCCACCGAACACTGCCCGAGATCTGCCCGAGCACCCCACCAGGCACGGAACGCTCTGATACCACTGTAAGGTGTTCGTTCCGCCTTGAACGTCGATTGTTATCCTGTAATTACAACAAGAAAACAAACAACAGTATACAATTCACAAAGAACTATATAAATCAAAAATTGAACAAGTGTAAGGGAATTGGGCTCAGGTCGAGCAGGGTTTCCTTTCAACGTCGTCACCGGGGAACCAAGGTATCGTAGCCAAAATGTGGGAGACACACACACTGCCCGAACACTGCCCAAAGTCTGGACAGTAGGCGATGGACGATAAACACAGCAAGGGAAACCGCACACAGGGTTACACTAAGGAAGGAGAAGGGCAACACAGAGCACTACACAGCCTGCACACAGTTAGCACAACCACGGCTAACAGCAGGGCAAGGGCTCAAGCCACAAATCTGAACACACCACGGAAACAGGGACGCGAAAGGGGAAGCAAATACACAAAGTAATCGGTATATCAGACTTACCTCACCATGGAACAACACCATGATAAATAGCAACAAGGAAGACGAAGGGAAGGAGAGCAAGTCCCAAGGAACGCGGAAGCTAGCTGAGGAGATGCAAGGGAGGAAGGATCTGGAATGGGTAAGTGAAGAGCCAATCTGCTAAGGGGCTCGGGAAACATGGATAAAAGGAAACAAAAGAAGGCCTAGGCCCAATTAAGGTAATGGGCCAAACCCAACAATTACTAAATGAGAATTCCGTTATTCTAGTCAATCTCAAAATTATTATTTTTAAATAATATTCTTTATTAATATTTTAAGAATTATTATTTCGTAGTTTTAAAATCGTAAAATGCGCTTCTTTAACCTATGAAGCAGCGGACCTTCTAGCAAAAAATATTGTAATTTTTCCCGATGGTTCAACAAATTACCCAGTTTACGTTCATAATATTGTACAAGATGAACGTTTGTATTGATTAACGAAATCATAGTTTATTTCTAAAAAAAACCTATGGGGTTGTTTGCCCAATTACCCAAAGTCCTAACTTCGGCATAAATCTCGAGTTCGAGTCCGTGTAGACCTCTGGATTTAAAAAAAACTACTACTAGTAGTAAATTTCCTCTTATCGTTTTCTCCATCTAGAAAATGATGGAATCAGTGAACTTCGACCGTAAATGTTGTCGTTGGATTAACGAATGCATCTCTTCGACTTTAGCCCCACGATAGAATTTCAGTTAGAAAAAGGTCTTCGCCAAGGTGATCCGCTATCTCCTTTCCTATTTCTCATAGCCTCGGAGGGATTGAACGGACTAATGAAGAAAGCATCTGAAATGGATTTGTTCAAACCTATTTCAGTCGGAAAATATAATATTTATGATTTCCCATATTCCATCATGGGGTAATGAGATGAAAAGTTAATAAGAAAAGAGAGGGTAACAAATTTTGCAATTAGGACATTGAAAAGGCTTAACTTGCAATTGGGGGTATAATTTGGGAAATGATGAAATTTGAGGGATTGACTTGCAAATATGATTCTTTAAAATCTGAATGTCAAATGTTCTTATCTCTTCAAAAAAATTTGTCTTCCACCTCTTGAACTTATTTCTAAATTGTCAAAGAAATTCTGATAGTAAGCTTAAGGAAGTGTTGGGGTAAGTTAATTACATCAAATTCTTGCTTTCTTGTTGAATATAAAGGAGTTTTGTGTGGTATTTGTTCTTGGAATATTTTTGTTTCTAAATGTTATGATTGAGTATGAATTGTGTTGAAATAAGTTGTAATATGAAGCAAGAAGTTGGATGAGGATGTTTGGATGTGTTGTGGTTGAATGGAGTGAATTATGGGGTGATGTATTTGTTGGTAGAGGTGGAAGAGGTTGAAAAATGATAAAAATTGCAAAATTACGAGTTACAGGGCTCACCGATCGATCGGTCGAAGTTGATAAAAAATTCTGCATTGGCGATGGATCGAGCAAGTTGGGTGATCTATCGCGGAATGCTTAGCGATTGATCGGTGGTTATCACCGATTGATCGGTAGGCGTAAAAATGAGTCCAACTTCTTGTTATTTTCGATTTGTTTCATGGAGAAGTGTATGATATTGTATATTTGCATCATAAATTAGATGAAGAATGTTGATGATTAGATATTAAAATAGTATGATACTAATATCTTATATGTGTGTAGAGCCGTCACATAGGACATCGAACGGGGTGAAGGTTTCTTCATGGTGGTAGCTCTATCTATTTTGGATATTATCAGGTACGTGGGACGTACGAACACTTATGTTTTTCATTCATACATTATTGTGATTATGTATGAAGTGGATTGGTGAATACCAACGCATTGATGCCTGATTGTGTATTGATGAGAGACGTGCAGAAATATAAATATGAGACTCTTATGTGGAGTTGAAATCCAATATACATTGGCTACTCATATGATGGGATCACATGGAGCGTAATAGCAATTTTATATGTGCTACTCATATAAAGAGTAGTGATATTATACGCAGCCAATGGAAAGTGATGAGGAAATGGTATTAAGTGGAATGAGATTGAAATGAGTTTGAGATCGAGATGAGGTTTTGACATGTCATGAACATATATAATTGAAAGAAATTATATTATGATTGAGCATGCTAACAGGAGATATGAATGAAATACATGGAGTTTTTGTAACTACTGTATTAATATATTTATTTCGTATATTTTGTTGATATGTAATACATATTTCAATGGTGTTCATGGTTATTTAGGGGTTGTTGTAGGGATTCTTTTGGGCGAGGGAAGCTAGAATTGTGGGTCCATATGCAATGATGATAGAGTAGTAAATTAGAGAAATTGAGAAGACATGAATATTTTGAGAAGTACTCTAGTTGTATTTCTTTATGGCATGTAATGAGATACTACAACTGTTTGTATACTTAATCGACTAAGATCTATAGTAGATAATGAATATGTTTATATTATCACGAAACTGGTTTAAAGGCGGTGAGGGCCTTACATTAGTGGTATCAAAGCATATACCTGGGTATGGGTAGACTAAGTGACCTAGTGGAGTATAGGTGCACTTCGACATACTGCATGAGATATACTGTTGCATATTACTTGTTTGTTACCAAGTATGTTATGGTTAACTGTATGTAAACATTATGGCTGCTATAATACCAGATGATCCTCAAGAAGGTACGACATATTCGATGAGTGACAATGCTAGTGGAGGCCAAATCCATGTGCCACCACCTCCAGTAGGTCAAGGACCTGTTGAACAGTTGTTGTTACCAGGGGAATTGAGTTTGGCACAATTTTTGGGATATCAACCTCCCAAATTTGAGGGTACTGAGACTGGAGAGGAAGCTAAAGAATGGCTGGAAAGGACAGAGCAGATATTTGTATCCGCTCCTTGTGCTAGAACTGCTTGGGTAAGACTGACGGAGTTTCAATTATCCAAGAAACCATCAATGTGGTGGAAAACAACTATGATGGAGTTGCGAGCTCAATGACAACTGATAGATTGGGATGAGTTTAGCTGATTATACTCATCAATATTCGTCATTGTTGCGATATGTTCCCCACATTGCTACAAATGTGAAAGCTAAAATGAGACATTTTGTAAGAGGCTTGAGGCCTGAGTTGTTTGATAGGGTTATATCTAATAACCCTACATCTTTTGAAGATGTCATGATGAGAGCTGAGTTAGCTGAGATAGGAGTTGTTGCCTATAAAGAAGTGACACAACCACAACAGAAATTGACTCCTGATAGTTTAAAGCCCAGAGATGAACAGTTTAAAGTGAGGGGTGGATCATCATCATCGAGATACAGTGGCAAGAGGTTTGATAGTAAGAAGAGTGGGGGCCGGTTTAGCAGAGGACAAGCACAGACAGCGGGACTTGGATCTTTTCAATATTTTAGTTGTGGATGACCTCCAAAGTTGGAAAGTGTGGGTAGTGCTCCACGACCGGACAGTGTGACATGTTTTTTATGTGGTGTTGTGGGCCACATAGCAAGGAACTGTCCTAATCGACTAGGACAAAGGGGAAAGGGAAAAGCTTCGGAGAGTCAACCACAACAAGTCCTACCTCCACGTGCATTTGGAGGACCAACTTGTAGACCTCCGTAAGGCCAAGTGTACGCTTTGAACAGAGAAAAGACATAAGCGACTCCAGAGGACATGATTGCGGTCAAGTGTTCATTATTTACCTATCCTGCATTTATGTTGATTGATACGGGTGCGTCACACTCTTTTGTTGCAAAAAGTTTTATAGAGACACATCATATGCAATCGTTCCCATTGTTGGTGCCTCTAACTATCTCGACACCCGCTGGACAGATTACTATAACTGATGGTATTTTATTTGATTGCCCTGTTGTTTGTGAGGATAATATTTTGAGGGCTGATTTGATGATTCTTAACATGCATGACTTTGAATGTATTGTGGGTATAGACGTGTTGAATAAATAGCAGGCTATCATTGATTGTTGTCATAAGATAGTCCGTTTTCAATCTGGATTGGGACAGAGGTGGATTTTTTATGGTCAAGGTTCTCATCCGATAATTCCTTTGATATCTGCAATCAAAATGCCACGTATGTTATAACATGGACACACTAGTTATTTGATTTATGTTGTTGACATGACAGAGAAGAAGGTACAAAGAAAGATAGAGGATATAACAGTTGCTGCCGAATTTGCAGATGTATTTCCGGACAAAATTCCGGGATTTCCACCAAGTCGAGCAGTGGAATTTGATATTGAACTATTGCCAGGTACATCTCCGATTTCTTGAGCACCGTATAGAATGGCTCAAACTGAGTTAAAAGAGTTGAAGACTCAGTTGCAAGACTTATTGGATAAGGGATATATTCGGCCTAGTGTATCTCCTTGGGGTGCTCCAGTTCTGTTTGTAAAGAAGAATATGGATCTATACGGCTGTGTATTGATTACAAACAACTGAACAAAGTGACAGTGAAGAATAAATATCCGCTGCCGTGTATCGATGATTTGTTTGATCAATTACAAGGCTCTTCGATCTATTACAAGATAGATCTGAGGTAAGGGTATCATCATATACAAGTAAGACATGCATATGTGCAGAAAACAACATTCCAAACTCGATACGGCCACTATAAATTTTTAGTAATGCCATTTGGAGTAACAAATGCTCCGGCTGTTTTCATGAGCTTGTTGAATCAATTCTTTCATGTCTGTCTGGATCAGTTTGTGATTGTGCCCATCGATGATATCCTAATATACTCGAGAAGTGACGCTGAACATGTTCACCATCTACGAACCGTGCTGCAAATTTGAGAGATAATCAGTTATATGCCAAACTCAGTAAATGTGCGTTTTGGTTGGACAGTGTGAAATTCTTAGGCCATGTTATTTCACAAGATGGTATTTCAGTAGATCAGATGAAAAAAAAGGCTGTGTTAAATTGGTCAGCGCCTACTTCTGTGCCGAAAATTCGCAGTTTTCTAGACTTAGCTGGGTAATATCGATTTGTCGAGGGCTTTTCAAAAATTGCGAAGCATTGACACATTTGACACAAAAAGGAGTGCCTTTCATTTGGTCTGAAGCTTGTAAGCATAGTTTCCAGGAGTTGAAACACAGGTTGACCACTGCTCCGGTCTTAATCATTCCTGATGAGCATGGACAATTTACCTTGTATACGGATGTATCATTGCATGGATTGGATGTGTGTTGATGCAAAATAAACATGTAGTGGCTTATGCTCCACGACAGTTAAAGTCTCATGAAACCAGATATCCAGACCATGATTTGGAACTTGATGCTATCATTTTTGCTCTGAAGATTTGTCGACATTATTTGTATGGTACTAAATTTACTATTTCACAAATCATAAGAGTCTAAAGTTTCTGTTTACTCAGGCTGAATTGAATATGAGACAGAGGAGATGGATGGACTTATTGAAGGACTATGATTGTGAAATGGAGTGTCACCCTGATCGAGCTAATTTAACAGCTGATGCGTTAAGTCAAGGTAAGCTTGACAGCTGATGATGTAAGTCATCTATCAGAGTTAATGACCTCATATTGTCATTTAGGGTATGATTTTGATAAAATTGAATCACTGTGCGAGTATCAACGCTTATAGTTGAACTAGATATTTTTGAGAAGATCGGAGAGGCCCAGAAAATGGATGATGAGATTCTGAAATGGAAAAGTGTACTGGCACAAGTTCAGGTATCTAAATTCAGGGTAGCTGAGGATGCTAGTTTACGATTACAAAATCGTTGGGTGATTCCTGATACATTTGGACTATGCCAAAATTTGTTACGCTAAGCTCATTTTAGCAAATACAACATGCATCCTGGTGGCAAGAAAATGTACGGAGATTTGTATTCCCATTTTTGGTGGAAACGGATGAAATGAGATATATCAGAATTTGTAAAACGATGTTTGATATGTTAGCAAGTGAAGGCAGAGAGGAAAATGTCAGGTGGTGAATTACAGAGTTTACAGGTACCAATTTGGAAGTAAGACCACATATCGATGGATTTTGTGACTCATTTGTCGAGGACTCCTTCAGGGCATGATGCTATTTGGGTCATTATTGACAGATTATCAAAAGTAGCGCACTTTATACCATATGACATGAGTTTTACATTTGTGAAGATGGCTCAATTGTATATTCGAGACATAGTGCAACTACATGGTATTAGTGTCTATTATCTCGGACAGGGACCCAAGGTTCACTTCTCACTTCTGGGAAGGATTGCAAACAGCCATGGGGACCGAGGTGAGATTGAGTACAACTTATCACCCTCAGACTGATGGGCAGACTGAACGCACTATACAGACGTTGGAGGATATGTTACTTGCACGTGTTTTAGAATTTTAGTCTACTTGGCACGATTCTCTACCGTTGATTGAATCCTCATACAACAACAGTTACCAAGTGAGAATACAAATGGTTCCATTTGAAGTTTTATATGGGCGACGTTGCAGATCCCCTATGTTGGGATGATACAGACAAAACATCTGTGGGTGGACCTAATATGATTAGAGAACAGGAAGAGAAAGTGAAACTCATACGACAGAGAATGAAAGTTGCCAAGATAGACATGCAGCTTATGCCAGTAAGAGCTAGAGACCCTTAGAATTTCAAGTTGGTAATAGCATGTTGTTAAAGATTTCCCCATTTAAAGGTATTGTTCATTTCATAATGAAAGGGAAGTTATCACCAAGGTATGTTGGTTCGTATGAGGTATTACAGCGAGTTGGTGTCACGCCTCAGGCCCAGGCCCGCGCAAGCGCTACTGCACAATGGGCTCCTATAGCAACTACTTTGTATCCGTCCTCACTTTATGAAAATGGTTAACCCAAGTTGCTATAATAGTCCATTGTAAGCCTTTGTAAACCACTTTAAATTTTCATCTACAACCAATGTGGGACAAGGGTATTACAATCACCCCTCCTTTAGAATGTGACGTCCTCGTCGCCACCTAACTCATTGATCCACCGGCACCGGGAATCTAAAGGTGGCTCCTACAGGTTCAAGAGGTGTCTCCGTCATGTAGCACTTTGCCCCCGCAAGTTCAAGAGGTGGCTCCCACGCACGTGGCACTTTGCCCCGGAGGTTCAAGAGGTGGACCCCGTCGTGCAGTACTTTGCCCCTTTAGGCTCAAGAGGTGGCTCCCATGCACGTATCACTTTGCCCAGCATAGCACTTATCTCCCGGTGTTTTCTGCCTGTGACAGGCTCTGATACCATTCTGTCACGCCTCGGGCCCAGACCCGTGCAAGCACGACTGCACAATGGGCTCTTATAGCAACTACTTCGTATCCGTCCTCACTTGAGGGATTGACTTGCAAATATGATTCTTTAAAATATGAAAGTCACATGTTCTTATCGCTTCAAAAATTTCTCTCTTCCACCTCTTGAACTTATTTCTAAATTGTCAATGACATTCTGATAGAAAGCTTAAGGAAGTGTTGGGGTAAGTTAATTACATCAAATTCTTGCTTTCTTGTTGAATATAAAGGAGTTTTGTGTGGTATTTGTTCTTGGAATATTTTTTGTTTCTAAATGTTATGATTGAGTATGAATTGTGTTGAAATAAGTTGTAATATGAAGTAAGAAGTTGGATGATGATGTTTGGATGTGTTGTGGTTGAATGGAGTGAAGTATGGGGTGATGTATTTGTTGGTAGAGGTGTAAGAGGTTGAAAAATGATAAAAATGGCAAAATTGCGAGTTACAGGCTCACCAATCGATCGGTATGTTGGTCGAAGTTGATAAAAATTTCTGCATTCGGCGATGGAACAAGTTGGGCGATCGATCGCAGAATGCTTAGTGATCGATCGGTGGTTATCACCGATCAATCGGTAGGCATAAAAATGGGATTTTTCCAACTTCTTGTTATTTTTGATTTATTACATGGAGAAGTGTGTGATATTGTATATTTTCATCATAAATTTGATGAAGAATGTTGATGATAAGATATTAAAATAGTATGATACTAATATCTTATATGTGTGTAGAGACGTCACATACTACCGGACATCGAACATGGTGGAGGTTTCTTGCTGGTGGTAGCTCTATCTATTTTGGATATTATTAGGTACGTGGGACTTATGAACTTATGAACACTTTTGTTTTTCATTCATACATTATTGTGATTATGTATGAAGTGGATTGGTGAATACCAACGCATTGAGGCGTGATTGTGTATTGATGAGAGGCGTGCAGTAATATAATATCTGAGACTCTTATGTGGAGTCGAAATGCAATATACATTGGATACTCATATGATGGGGAGCATAATAACAATGTTATATGTGCTACTCATATAAGGAGAAATGACATTATACGCTGCCAATGGAAAGTGATGAGGAAATGGTATTCACTGGAATGAGATTGAAATGAGTTTGGGAACGAGATGAGGTTTTGACATGTCATGAACATATGCATTGCATATAAGTGAAAGAAATTATATTATGGTTGATCATGCTACAGGAACAACCAGAAGAACAGGAGATATGAATGAAATACAGGGAGTTTTTGTAACTACTTTATTAGTATATATTTCGTATATTTTGTTGATATGTAATACATATTTCACTGGTATTCATGGTATTTTATGGGTTGTTCTGTAGGGACTCTTTTGGGCGAGGGAAGCGAGAATTGTGGGTCCATTTTGCTGCAATGATGATATAGTAGTCGATTAGAGAAACAGAGACGACATGGATATTTTGAGAAGTACTCTAGTTGTATTTCGTTATGATATGTAATGATATACTACAACTGTTTGTACAATTAATTGACTAAACTCCATAGTAGATAATACGAATTTGTTTATATTATCATGAAATTGGTATAAAGGCGGTGAGGGCCTTACAATATTAATGTATCCCACGTTCAATTTGCTGATGACACAATCCTTGTAGGCGAGGTTCAATTGGGAGAATATAGTCCTACTAAAAGCTGTTCTAAGAAATTTCGAAGTACTTCATGGACTAAAAGTTAATTTTGCTAAAAGCCAAATCTTGGGCTGGTGGTACAATAAAAACCTATCTATTGGTGATCGAGCGGTTCTGCTAAATGCAGTCCTGCTCTTCCGAATTACTTGTTATCATTCTACAAGGCTCCAAAGAAAGTGAGAGGTCAATTGATAAACTTGCAAAAACAAATTCTTTGGGGAGGGGGAAGAGACAGGAAAAATAAATTACTTGGGATGATATTTGCAAACATAAAAGTCAAGGAGGATTAGGGGCTAGAAATTTACCCCTATTTAATAGTGCTTTAGTCATAAGATGGAACTAAATTTTTTACTAAACTCGGCCTCTCGATCGATCAGCAAAGAGCTCTAGATTGACCGAGAGCCACATAAATTTTTGTATTGATTTTTGCATCACCAACTACTCCAAAAGTCCTTAATAAAAACACAATAAATACTCTACAATCAAAACAACTAAATCTTTAAAAACCAAAAGCTCAATCCCATCTCAATTCTTAACCAAACTCAACAAAATTACTATCAAATCGAAGATGAAGAGATGGGAAGAGTAATACCAAACTATCTACTCGAAATCCATCTAGAATTGAGCCTCCATCGATTTCTTCTTCAAGGGGAAAAAAATGGGGAAAAAAGAAGGGGAATGAGGGAAGGCGGTGGAAGAGGAGAGAGGGAGTGAAGTAGAGAATGGTTGAACACCGAGTCCACCTGGTATATATAGTACCAAGACCCCAAAAACCCGACTTTCAAATACTCGCATTATAACCCATTAAAAATCACGCGTGTTCAATAATTATCTCTCACTCACTTAATTACATCGCAAACCCCAATCCAACCTCCCAGACTCCAGATCCCACTACCAACACAATTCCAAGGTTATCACCTCAATGAGAATAGAATCTCAATCCTTGGACCCAACAACCCCGATAGCGGATTTAGAATCCTCCGGAGTCTCAACACTGTAATTATCTCATAATTACCACAATTAAAATCCATTAAGGATTATAATCACTTCGGGATTAACACAATAAATTTTCGGATATCACATTTATCTCCCACTAATCAAATTTCATCCTCGAAATTTGTACACGCATACTCCATGTACTACCAAGACCACGTAACTCAATCCGAACGCATAGTATCGATTCATGAATACGTCATAAACGAAACACCAACTGCGAGGACATCGACCTCGCACCAAACCCTGAAATGAAGATATCCTTCCAAACCATCACCATCTCCAAAAAGGATGTTAAACTACCTCGATGTTAACTAACCAAAAGCAGTCGATTAACCTAAACTGTTATACACTCGAATCATTCCTGATTCCAACATAGATATCACATTTATGACATCTCTACAACTTGGTCTACAATGCTAAATACACATTGCTACGAAGCAAACCACCGGTATACAATAGTATACCACACTAATCACAGTTTTCGTTCTCCAATTCCATCTCCATCAAAGGAGTAGTTGCACCACTTGCAACTCGGATCGGGCAACTCACGGCTACCGATCACCAAAACACATCTTCACAAATGTCAACATCCGTGTGTTCCAAGGAATCACATCTTGGTCCCAACACACTATTGAAACTCCACAAAGTCTCAACATTCCCTAGAGAACATGCAAGAAAATCAATTGCATTCTCACCACATGTATCGACAACGACACCAAGCGAATTCGAATCTTGGTCATCCCTAGTTTACCCTTAGAATTAACCATTCTAATACAAGGGTGACTATCGAATCAACTAACAATGAACCTCATTATCCCACAATACGACAATCTCTTCTTAGGAGAGAGAGAGTCAACCAGAACCTCACAATTATTCCTCAGAATAAATCGTTCCACTGAGATTACCAATCTCAAGAATACTGCAATCTCTCACCAGAGATTCACTAATCCAAGCACACCAACCCGCCAATCAACAAGCATAAAAATGCTGGCATTAATACATGCATACCGATACCTATGCTTGGACGCCAAACACACCACATTCATACTTAATGCAGCCGGCTTAGGGATTTCCAATCATACTCACAAGCCCCATACACGATTGTCAATCACTCAGTTATTTCCACTCAATAACGATTGACGAACCACGACTAATGGTGTCAATATCTACACCATGCATACCGACTCATCGAATCTTTCACAGAGTCCCAATAGGTATATCAATACATCTTTCCTCACAAGGAAAACGTCATGCACCCATGACTCTCCAATCTCGAACCACTGTTTGGACAATCTAGATACATTTATACTGAAATATATCCCTGACCAATAAATACACAACTGGTTCAGGATAGCTCATCCATGCCACTATCACCAATAATTCTCAAACCCGTATACACGACGTATACAAATTCCAACGATGCTATGCACTAATGATATAGTACTCAACATTCTCGAGCATCTCTCTAGGGACGTCTCCTAGTACATCTCACAGTTAACTCAAAGTAGTTACTAGGTCCATCACAACTATATCTCACAACTCCGGTTACGTTTTACCATTGCATCCTCAATGCAAGGATATTCAATTAGAGGTAACAATAACTTGTTGGCCTTCACGTTGGTACTCCCGACAAAGCTGAGGTGAATGCTCCGTCGAGGTATCTCTCACCTCAACTCAAAGGCATTATAGTGACTACACGAGTCCACCATAACCTCTCATCGTATTATCATATGATTCACTACACTAGGTTCCAACAAGCAGTATAGTGACTACATCAAGCTCACTATATTACTGCAACAACAAATCACCATACTTGGCTAGCAACCCACAGCCTCCTAAGGTTTACTAAAACCTATCGACGTGTCATACGTTCAACCCCGATATATAATACAATATCATTCTCATACCACTTCCACTCTCACAATTCACGTATCACATCATGAATTACTTATCGTCGTAACGATAATTAGAGATAGTAGATCACTATCTAACATTTCTTCAATATCAATATACGACGGACATCCAATGTCCCAACCGATCACATCTTGATCCCAACTCATTAGGATGTATATTTTCGTCCACACATGTATTATGCGGTCATATCCATTACACGCAACATCATCATACGTATGTAGGTCCCTCCACAACTACATATACCACAAGTCGCTTGGCCGTAGCCAACTTAACAAGTATACCCAAAGGTACTCTTACTCGTAACACATTTACATCAATACATGATGCAGTACACCTACCTGTACGGCACAACCATTTATCCATCGAGCAAACCTGCTCGGCATAATGGTTTCGTGTCAACCTGTAACACACACACCATCTTGAGCCAACCAGTGGAACTCAAACCATATAATTCAATACATATATCCATATATGTATTTTTCATCACAACGGTGGTGCAAGTCAATCCCCGCCCGCCATATCGTATCATCGCAAAGTACCTTGTCAACCTGTGATGGTACATGTCAGTACGTGACATTCCACTATTATCGTCAACTCGTGATGGTACATGTCAACACATGACATCAACAATATCCTCATCAACTCGTGACGGTACATGTCAACACATGACATCAACAATATCCTCGTCAACTCATGACGGTACATGTCAACACATGACATCCATAATATCCTCGTCAACTCATGACGGTACATGTCAACTGATGACATCCACAATCTCCTCGTCAACTCGTGACGGTACATGTCAACACATGACATCCACAATGTCCTCGTCAACTCGTGACGATACATGTCAACACATGACATCCACAATGTCCTCGTCAACTCGTGACGGTACATGTCAACTCATGGCATCCACAATTAATGCTAACACAATTGCAATATAATAATACTTATCGCTAACATAATAGCGGTACATCTATATCCATCTGTACACAATCAATACTCATTGCCCAATGGCGGTACAATCTCTCGCTACATATACATCGGTATAATCCATCACTATGTATGCATCGGCATAATCCATCACTATGTATACGATGACATGATCCATCACTACGTATACAACTACATGATCCATCGCTACGTATACGGCGGCATGATCCATCGCTGCGTATACAGAGGCATGATCCATCGCTACGTATACAGGTCCATCGCTACGTATACGGTGGCATGATCCATCGCTACGTATACAAAGTCATAATCCATCCCTACGTATACGGTGACATGATCCATCACTACATATACATCGGCATAATATGGACTCAATAGGTGACTCACATGTATGTAGCACTTTGTTCTTTCGGACTCAAGAGGTGACTCACATCACATGTAGCACTTTGCTCCTAATCCCATCATTTCGACATGACAGTGGCATAATACTATCACTCGTTTCGAATTATTAGCGACTCAATGATACCCCTAGCTTTGACATATCAGCGACTCGCGCTATGATATGACATCGGCAAATATCCTGACCTAGCGCTCGATAAAACAACGCAAATATTCTGTACATTAGCGGCTCAATAATATCCCTCGCTTCAAATTATCAGCGGCTCAATGATACCCCTCGCTTCGACATATCAGCGGCATACGATATGACAGCGGCAAATATCCTGATCCAGCGCTCGATAAGACAACGCCAAATATTCTGATCCAGCGCTCGATAACATAAATGCATCATCACAATAATCTCAATATACAAAAACCTATACAACATCTCACAATCACTACTACGTTGTATCAGCGGCTCAATGATATCACTCGCTTCGACAAATCAGCATCCCTTGCTACGATATGACAGTGGTAAATATCATGATCCAACGATAATCGATCTAGCGGCAGTTACAATAATTGCAATACATTCGTACGCACAATAACAATATCAAGTATTCATGCATCACGATTATAAATCAATATCAATGCATGCATATACTTGTATCCTCATAATCATAAGGCAACCATACCTGGTCATCACATCATCTGCCGTCACATATTGACGGCACAACATTGTCCACCATGCCCTGTCCTCAGACAGCACATCACGTTTTTCATTCTCTGATTTTCCTACAAAATTAGGTTTCTTAGCACTTATTTGATAAGGTGCAAATCATTTCAATCAATGTCATTTCCATCGTATTTCATACGATCCTGCAACCACAATGGTTAGCATAACACATTTCATTTATGATCTCATATCATACTCTGCACATAAGCAAAATAGTTGTGTCACACAATACTAACTACAATCATGCATAAAATATGTGCTACTCATTCTATCAACACATCTCTAGGCCCTCAACAGACAAAAAGAGCAAACCACTGCTCTGATACCACTAATGTCAGGTCTCGCTACCTTAACCCGCTATTAGTGCATTATCACATGCATTAGTGCATACATTCATGTTATTAGGGAATTCTTATACATGCTTCTAGAGCATTAACTTGTCAACTATAAAATTTTTGACATTAAAACTCTTCTCACTCAATTCCCAATATAATTCAACTCGCACAAGTATACACTATACAATGCATCAATCTCACATTCTCAACTCAACATGAAATTTCGCTTAATTAACTGCATGCAACACATAAATGAAAAGAGAAAATCTCTTAACATTTATACAAACCATATACACATATCAGAATGCTCACAAACGAGCATTGAACAAATAAATGTGCATGGCGTGAATTTAGGCTGAAAGCCTTTTGATATATATGCATTTCCAGTCCAGTTATGTGCATCGGGGTGTTGTTGTGTACTGTTATAAAATTTACAGTTGATACCCGGGATTTATAACCTGTGATGCCCGGGAATTATTGGTACTAATCCCGGTGTGGTAATAATCCTTAATGGCTTTTAAATATGGCAATTGTGTATTAATTGTGGTTTTGGGACTCCCAGAGATTTTAAATCCTGTTTTTGGAGTCGTTGGATCCAAAGGATGAGATTGTATCATCATCGTGGTGATAACCTTGGAATTTGGTTCTTGGTGGAACCTGGGGTCCGGAGTACTTTGTACTGGGGCTGGTAATGAGAATTGAGGTTAGAGAGATGCTTTTTGAAAACAGATGATTTTTAATGAATCATGATGTATTTGTGGAGGACTTGGAATTTTTGAGACTTAATACTATATATATGCCAAGAGGGCTCGGTGTGTAACCATTTTCCCCTCCTCCCTATCTCTCCTCTTCCACGCCTCTTCCCCCATTTCCCCAAACCCTCCTTTTCTCCTCCCATGGAAGAATCGAGCTAGACTCGATCTCGGGGCCGGATTTCTCGAAGATAATCAGGTATTAAACTTCCCCTCATCCTTATCTTCGATTTGATAGTAGTATGATGGATTTTGGTTAAGAATTATGTTGGGTTTGGAAAGGTTTTTTGGTAAAAATCCAAAGTTGTGTTTTTAGTGTTTTTATGGGTTTTAATGGAGTTTATGAAGTGTTGTGGTTGTTGGTAAGTGTTGGTATGAGTTTGGGGAAGGATTTGAGGTGCTAAAATGGTGATTTTCGAGTTTCAGGGTTCGACCGATCGAGTTACCGATCGATCGGTGGAATGCCGTAGCCAAAAATGAGAAATCTGGATTCTATCAATGGATCGGTAGAAGTTACCGATCCATCGGTAGGGATGAACATTAACTTTTAAATAAATAAAAAATTCTCCTTAAAATTTTAGGAGATTGTATGGGTACATCTATGATGTATTTGGGAGTTTGATTCATGCTTTGGTATGTGTTGTGTGCTCATAAATAATTGTGTGTTATTAATCGTGTTTAAAACATAATCCATCGGTCACGGGACCAAGGCAAGTTTGGAGTCGAACTACGGGAATATAAGGTACGTATGACGTACGAGCATAACCCTTTAATATAATTGCAATTATTGAGTGCTTGGTACACTGTATTGCAATGACTGTGTATGGAAATGCATGATATATGGTATTAGCAATAAACGGATATTGAAATGCATGGTTTATGGTAATTGCTACAATTGTATATATATATGCATTGGGATTTATATGGTGCCGCTTTTGAGCGAGCAATAATTGGGATGTTGTCGCCTTGAGCGAACGTCGGTTATGACGCCAATGCTGTTGAGCATGCGTGAGAACGAAATGCCGCTATTGTAGAGCGAGCAATGGAATAGAACTATAGAACAATAAGTGAGGTATTTGGAATATATGTAATCATTGTTTAATGATTTGGTATTATTGATTATGATATCGGTATATAGCAATGGATTTGTTAATCAATGTAATGATTAACTGGCATTTGGGAATTTGATGGTTTCAGTTTTTTTGAGAACAGGGACAGTACATGGAATCCCGAATGAGGATGATACCATCCAGGGAGCATTTTTTGTATTTCATAGCATTTACATTGTTGTAAATGATGAATTGTATTATTGTGATTATTGGATTTGGGATATTGGTATGCTCACCCCGTGTGGGGGCTGTCTCTGTTGGGACATGTGATTAGGTACATCGATGACTTTGGAGTTGAGCCCGAGCTATGGAATGGAGGTGATTCCAGGGATCGAAGTACCAGTGACGGTATTGAGCATGATGCTTTATACATTGGATACACGTATACTTATTCGATGCTCTCATGTGAGCAGTATTATGTGTATATGGATTGTATAAAGAAGGCAATGGCCTTTCTCTTTTCATTTATGTGTTGCATGCAATTAATTATGAATTGCAAAATGAATTGAGAGCATGTTAGTGTATGAAGAAAGGTGCATGTTATGTTTATGGATTATGTTGGGGAAAGTTTAGATATTATACGATTAATGTAAAGGAATTTTATAGATGATATTTCATGCTAGAGTTGCATGTAAGCTTTTTCCCCTTGATAACATGATTATATGCACTAATGACGAGGGTTAATACACTAATAACGGGTTAAGGGCGGGTCCTTACATTAGTGGTATCAGAGCAGTTGTTTGCTCTTTGGGGCAAGTTTTTATTGGGTTTAAATGGAGTATTTGAGGTGTTAATGGTGTTAGGGTTGTTGGTTTTGAGTTTGGGTGTCAAAACACCATGGAAGCTCGAGTTTTTCGGAAAATCGCAGGTCGCGATCGACGTCGATCAATCGCAACGAGCAGCTGGAATTTGTGGAAGATAAACAGTGCGCCTGTTGTACAAGTTCTACCTGTTTTAACAGGAATAGCCCCAACGGAGTGAACATACCAATAACACGATCTCAATATCATCAATCTCACAATTCATAATTTACAGAAGATAAAGTTGTGAAGTTAGAAAGTACTCCATGTGTGTACTATTACCATATGGGATCTCCCATGATGTTCATGTTCTCACAATAACCAAAATCATCAAATTCTAAAATCAGTTAATCATTACATTGATTAACTATTCTCATGCTCAAACCATCAATTCAATAATCAATTATAGTTAAATCATTCAATAATGATTTACCGAAATCAAAGATATTTTATTTAATAATTTCACAATTTCATCACGTTGTATCACATCGCTCGCTCAACAACGGCGGCACTCTAACCTCTCGCACGCTCAACAACGGCAACGTCATAACCAATGCTCACTCAACAGCGACAGCATCAACTCCATGCTCGCTCAACAGCAGCACCAACATAACTCCCAATCTAGTTGCACCGATACTCCAAAAAATTTCACGGTCAAGTATCGGATACTTCTGGGATACGGATACACGCGGATACGGTATCGATACGTATCAGATACGCCACGTGGCGTATCTGGGGACCAAAAATAAGTTTTTAATTTGGATACATTTCAGATACGGTCAAGATACGCCGCTGACCGTATCCGACACGGGTTAGATACGGGAACTTATGAATTTTTTTAAAAAATAGGGTTGAAACTGTAATTAAAATTAAATTATTTAACTAAATCCCTATTTCCTAACCACTTTAATGTGTTTATGTCGATTATATGCTTGAAATTTTTAGATGTCCTGGATTAACTTTTTACCATTTGTCGTGAAGTTGGTGAGTTTGCAACTTTATTCTGATTTATAATGTATTTAATGTTGATTATATGATTTCTTACAAATATTATTAATTATATATTTAATATATATAAATAAATTAATAAAATTTACCGTATCCGGACGTATCGTATCCTACAAATTTCAAAAATCCCGTGCAGTCGTACCCGTATCTGTGTATCCACGTATCCATATCCGTGCAACATAGCTCCCAATACATACTAATTCATCGCAACATTTATATATTATTCATCTAACAATGACAATAATATATTTAACTATGCTCGTACGTTATACGTACCTTATAATCCAATATCAAGAGCCAATCCTTGCCTTTGCCCCGAGATCCAGTGAGTTATTCAATATACATAGTTAATAACACACAATCAATTACGTGCACACAATCACATACCCAAGCACGTACTCAACCTCCATAAACATCCTCAAATTATGATGATTAATCATATAAAAGACTCGGGCAAAGCATACATCGATTCCACGACAAACTAAATTTTTTGATAAACTCGGCCTCTCGATCGATCTGCCAAGAGCTCTCGATCGACCGAGAGCAACATAAATTTTTGCATCGCGCGCGATCGATCGGCAAGACCACTGGATCAATCGTCAAACGCCCGCGATCGATCAGTAGTTTTGCTCGATCGATCACCGCACTATTCATCGTCGTCCAATTTTGCCCAATGACGCGATCGATAGGCGCCCACTTACCGATCAATCAGCGAGCTCTGAAATAGCCAAAAATGGCGTTTTTTGAGCCAAAACTTCCAAAACAACCATCCCAACACCCACTACTCCAAAAGTCCTTAATAAAAACACAATAAATACTCCACACTCACAACAACCAAAAATCTTTAAAAACCAAAAAACTCAATCCCATCTCAATTTTTAACCAAACTCTACAAAATTACTATCAAATCAAAGGTAAAAGAGTGGGGAAGAGTAATACCCAACTATCTGCTTGAAAATCCATCTAGAATCGAGCCCCCATTGATTTCTTCTTCAATGGGAAAAAATGGGGAAAAGAAGGGGAAGGAGGGAAGAGGGTAGAGGATGAGAGAGGGGGTGAAGTGGAGAATGGTTGAACATCGAGTCCACTTGGTATATATAGTACCAAGACCACCAAAAACCAGACTTTCAAATATCAGTACTATAACTTATTAAAAATCACGTGTGTTCAATAATTATCTCGCACTCACTTAATTACATCGCAAACCTCAATCCAAGCTCCCCAGACTCCAGATCCCACTACCAACACAATTCCAAGGTTAACACATCAATGAGAATAGAATCTCAATCCTTGGACCCAATAACCTCGATACCGGATTTAAAATCCTCCGGAGTCTCAACACTGTAATTATCTCATAATTATCACAATTAAAATCCATTAAAGCTTATAATCACTCCGAGATTAGCACAATAAATTTTCGGATATCACAGAAGCTCTTACAAAACAAGGTTGCAACCGAAAGCAATTTGAGTAGAAGAGGAGTGGTGCTTCCCAATATCATCTGTGTCTTCTGTCAATCTGTTGAAGAAGACCAAAAACATATTTTTTGTCAATGTAAGTTTTCTTGTTACGTCTGGTCCGAAATATATAAATGGTTACAACTTCATTTTGTGGGGGCACAAAGATCCATTGAGACACTTTGAACTTCATGGTGGGATGAGGTATGGTGGAATTCCAAAAGCTGTGTGGACTATGCTATGGATTTGCTCAATCCGGTGCTTATGGAATGAAAGAAAGAAGATGGTTTTGTATGAGAATGCATCTAATATCTTTGTAGTGGTGGAAAACATAAAACAACAATGGTTGGATGGGGATCAACGCTTCGAAAAAGGATCGTTTCTCCTATTTTCCGAATGATTGGTTCTTAGCACCTATTTCGTGTTTGAAGTCTTTTTAATATTTTAGATTAAGCTTATTAGTATGTTGTCATATATGACTGTCAACTTTTAGGGTTGGAGTACCCATTGTACTCTACTTTATATCATATTTTTCTTATCCAAAAAAATATAATAAATGGATTTCAAATTCCTCACTCAAATCTATTATTTATGTTTGTGTAAGAAACTCAACTAGGTATTTCAATTTTCTCCTTCATTTTCAATTCATATTCGTTTGCATTTTGGAAGGATTTGAAATAACAGCATACTTTATGTTATTTCAAATCTATGAATTTTAAATGATTAGTTTATAAATAGTTTTATCCAAATCAAATCGTTACATCCAAATACAAACGAATATTATTTGTTATGAGAATTTCCGATGAAGAAATTCAGTTGATCACTATTTAATTGAACATTTTTAATGTGCTCAATCGAAACCAAATTTGGGAAGCAAAGGAAATGAATGTAATGAGACTAAACGGCGGAATGAATTGCAATGGTTGTAAAATAACTTGCGATGGTTGTAAGTTTTGATTTATTCATTATGTGAACATGGCCTTTACACATTTCACCAATTTAGATTAATAATGCACTACTTTACAAGTTTGGAAAATAAATTAGAGTATTAGTAATTTGTTCTGAATGATATTATCATTTTATTTGATTTATAATATTAAAAAAAGAGAAGTGGATTGATTTAAAGATAGAACTGAGTAGGCATTTAAATTACAAACTGAGATTTATGTGGAATTTAACATAAGTAATAGGCTAATTTGATAGATTAATTAATTTAAGGCCAATATTGATTATGATACTTTTCAAGAGGTCTTTTAAGAAAAGCACTTCATACGATGGAAATTTTACTTCACAGAATCATGGTTTGTCAAAACGGTTGTGGAACGGCTAGAACAGTTATTCCGGAACGGGAACGATAGCTACCGCGGTAAAGTTTCATTTAAAACGGATGTGTAATTATAACGACGATTTCACGATGGTCGCAGAACAGAACGACGATTTCACGGCCTGGAACAGTGATTCCCGGCGCGGAACGGCCGTTGCGAAACATTTTTAATTTATTTAAAAAATTTTTGTTTTAATAATTTTTCCAAATTATTATTATTTTTATTTTAAATTTTAAAAAACTATGCGGTAATAACCGCGACCGTTTCGTGAAATGTCAATTCATCCGCAACACCCTCCACGATACCATGCATAGAACTCAGTTTTGCTGAAAACACAATTTTTTACTTGGAAATTGAGAAAAAATATATACAGTAAAATATATATATTTTTATTTTAGAGGCAACAAATATGTTGTTTTTGGTACTATACTTTTCCTATCATAGATGTAGGAAGAAGAGGTAATATACCCTTTAGTTGGTAACAAAGACTTAGGAATAAGCAATACGATCTTTCTTTTTTTTTTTTTTTGAAGTAAAACTGGATATTCTATGATCTTCATAGATCTTTACTTATTTCTTGGAATGATATAACTGAGCTCTCTTGGATTTTGAGAGACATTATTATATTTATGTGACTCAAGTCCAACGAACTATATCGAGCACATAAAATACATAAGTATATGCCAAGTTATGGTATCATCTTGATAGATCGGCCTGGATTCGGGCTCTCAATAATTTTTGTATTCAACTTGGGAGATCAATACCCCGACCATAACATTGCGTCTACAACTTGAGAATATAGAGAACCAAGATATGACAATCACATTATCGCTAACCCGAACACCAAAATCACTTCATACTAATATGTGCCAACCGAGATCATATAGCTACACCTTGATCTGGATAAATCTGATACTGTCTCTAAGAGTATTATCCTTAAGGAAATAATTACTATTGAGAAGGAATATTCCATACGTTAGAATAACAATCTTGAAATAGATTACAATTTCTCATTTTACCACCAAGTTCAGTGATATAACTAATTCCATAATTTAATATTTCTTACAGTGGTCTAAATATTTCATAGGGATCTACAAAAGTCATTCCGATAATGTAACCATGGGGCCAAATAAATACTATTTTTAGGTTTATTATGGTCACAAAGGTCAGCAACCTCGTTTGCATCCTCCTTTTTTCGGTTTGGATTGTCTTTATTTAGCAAGAAGTTGACAAAATAAGTTAACCATCTAACTTTCAATCAACACATTTTGCTTACATTGTTCAATTATAATTTAACCTATTAGTTTTGTTTAAAGGGAACTCGCATCCGTTATCCTTTTTACTGCATGCTTGGTAAACTCTCGGATTGAAAAAGTGTTGGTAGGGAAATCAAACTCGTGATCAAAGGCCTCCGTACTCCACCAATTCGATCATCCCATTAGGGGCATAATTTAATCTATTAATTAGCACACATGGTCACCCATAGGGATGACAATGTGGCGGGTTGGGAATTTGGGATGGATTTGACCAATCCCATTTTTTTTTTACAAAAAATTTAGCTATAAATCAATTTTAAAACACAAAAATTGAGTTTTGTGATTGAATTTCATGTTTTTCTTAAGTAAATATTTATAATCAGCCTTGTAAAACTATCTTTAAGCTACCAAATATTATTAATTTGCTCTCATTCCTTTCAAAATATCAAACTTCTTTAACATGAATCATGAGCTTTGATATAAAATAAAATAATGACACTTTATTGTTTAGTCAAAGAAGTGAAATATATATTCAATATTAAATTTTTAAAAAATTAAAAATATATAGCGGGGAAGGTCAATGGTGGGTTCGGCCAATCCCGGGACCCGCCCCGCTTCCAAATCTGGTTGAAGCGGGTTCAAACCCTCCCCGACGGGGCATGTTCAATGCGGGTCCGGGTCTGGACCCGCACCATTGCCATCCCTAGTCACCCATGTGTATAGAAATTTTAATCTATGTAGCAATTTTGAGAATTTGGGAAATAGAAAAATAAGGTATGACGGTTATAGATGAATTATAAATTTACAAAAATTATTTTTTACGAATTTTAAAAAATAAAAGAAGGGATATTTTTGTGCATTCAATGAAAAGACTTTAGTTAATTACCCTAATGGTTGATAATAATATTTCGCATTTTGTTGTTCATATTTTAAGTGATATAAACGACAATGCATGAGAAGAAATCAATGGTTTTTAATGTTAACGTGACATATAAATTTGATAAAATATGAATTAAATTATAAATTATGGCAATTCAATAATGGATACTACCGCAGCATTGATTTATTTATTTATTTTGAGCTAGGTAGGAAAGAAATATTTTTACATATAATAAGACTCGAACCCCGACAATCGATAGGAGAATTAGATGACGATCCAATAGGATAAGTCTATGTTGTCTACTGCAGCACTGATTCACTTGATAATAAGGGCCGTTACTTTGGAAAACTGAGATGAGATCAAATTAGTTAGCAAATTTGTATGGCCACTCATATAGGATCTTGATGACCTCATATATATATATATATATATATATATATATATACTTTGATAATCGAAATGTTCCAACAATGCTGATGTGTTTTTTATTTTTAAAAAAAATGAATATGATCACCAATATATTAGTTTTCATAACCATTATATTTATAGTCCACTTCTGCACACTTTGCATACATATACTAACATGTGTTTTTATTTTAGTTTTAGTTATTTTTAAAGATCCCAAAAATTAGTTTTTATATTGTCAATTTGTTGTTTTTCAAAGATCCCAGAAATTATACAATATTTTTATATTTAATTTTATTTTAGATTTTAATAAATTTATTAGGGTAATAGGTAATTTTTATGGTAGGTGTGATGATAATTTGTAAGATTGGAAAGGACATAATGTAAAGTTGTGGACACATAGATAACAGTTGTGATGGTAATATTTTAGATTGACAGATGCATGAGTGTAATTAGACATTGGTCTGAAATGATCAGACCACTAAGATCCTCACGCATTATATATACTAGCCCCCTTCTGCACACGTTGTGTGAATATATTTTTTTTTTTGTAAAATGATGTAATAATTGTAATGTATGTTTTTTTATATTGGTTTTAGTTTTTTTTAAAATTTAAATTATGCAATGATAATACAGTATTTTTATATTTAAGTTTTTTTGGATTTTTAATTAATTTTTAGAATAATATGTAATTTGCAGGATAGCCTATAGGTGGACACATAAATATCATGTGATGCTAACATTTTAGATGAACAGGTTTATGAATGTAATTTTATATATATATATATATATATATATATATAATATATATATATATATATATATATATATATATAAATATATAGTCCCTTTAGTTTTAGTTTTAATTTTTTTAAAGAGCCCATAAATTAGTTTTTATATTGTCAATTTGTTATTTTCCAAAGAGCCCAGAAACTATACTCATTTTTTATTTTTATTTTTATTTTGGATTTTAATAAATTTATTAGGGTAATATGGTAATTTTTACAGTAGGTGTAATTTGTAAGATTGAGAAGGACATAACGTAAATTTGTTAACACATAGATGACATGTGTGATGATAATATTTTAGATTGACAGAGGCATGAGTATAATTAGACATTGGTCTGAAATGATCGGATCACTAAGATCCTCATGCATTATATATACTATCCCCTTTCTGCATACGTTGTGTGAATATATATATTTTTTTTTGTAAAATGATGTGATAATTGTAACATACGTTTTTTTATATTGGTTTTAGTTTTTCTAAAATTTAAATTATGAAATGATTATACAATAGTTATATATTTAATTTTTTTTGGATTTTTAATAAATTTTAGATGAATGTGTAATTTGCATGGTATGTGTGATGATAATTTGTAAGATTGGGAAGAACATGATGTAAATTGGTGAACACATAAATGTCATGTGTAATGCTAATATTTTAGATAGACAGGGGCATGAGTATAATCATTTTGTTTTAGGATCTTCATTGTTGATTCGAAGATCAATCACAAAATGGAAAGAAATCACTTTCATAATCGAAATGTTCCAACAACGGTGGTGTGTTTTTATTTTTTATTTTTAAATGAATATGATCACCAATAGTTTTCATAACCATTATATATATATATATATATATATATATATATATATATATATATATATATACGTACGTACGTTTTTTTTATTTTGCTTAAGTTTTTTTTAATTTAATTATATTTTTATATTTAATTTTATTTGGGATTTGAATAAATTTATTAGGGTAATATGATAATTTGAATGGTAGTGTAATGGTAATTTGTAAGATTGTGAAGGACATAACGTAAATTGATGGACACACAGATAACAGAAGTGATTGTAATATTTTAGATTGACATGAACATGAGTGTAATTAGACATTGTTCTGAAATGGTGAGACCACTAAGATATGCACGAATCATATATAGTATAGATATATGTTATCTATATTATTATATTATTAATCATAAAGGCCTCAGGGTTAAAAATATGAAATTATCTCGATCTTAACAAAATTTAAGGGTTAAAAATAAGAAAATATCTATGCTCAAAAAAAAAATCTCAATCTTATAACCGAATAATGTATTCCATCTTATCTATGTTTAAATAATTATGTCACTCTCACAATACAAAAAATTATTATAGAAGATCACAAATGTAAAAATAGCCAAAAGTTTCTATCTAAATAAACGTCTAATTAATTATTAACAAGTTTGAGAGAAAATCATCTATAAACTTGTGAATTTTAATATAATCTTTAGATTTTTACATAAAAGTATATATTAATGCATCGCGTGCCAAGCAGTTCAATTATTATATAATAAAAATTTAGTGTGAGTTATATTATTTTAAAAAAAAAAAATTTCTCTACGAGAAATTCAAACACATATTTGAATTATTTGTATCCCATTCGTGCACTGGTACTCCGATCGCGAATTGACGTATTGAGTGATTGTGCGACGCTTTAAAACGAACTAGGTTTTACTAAGTCGCGCACTGACACTCCGGTTGTGATCTAGAGCATTGAGTGAGTGCATGTGCGGCACTTTGCGATTAAGTTTGATTAAGTCATGTACTAAGTTTTACTAAGTCGTGATCTTAAATGTTAGACATTCTTAATTTATGTCATTTTTTTAATAAATTCAAATTATTACAAAACATGTTGAAATAGAGATATAATATTTGGGTTTCATTTTTCGAATTCATTTTTCATTCTCTAAAATATCTTTTTCGGAGAACAATAATTTTCTCCACTAGGATAGTGATCAAATAAAAAATTTGAATTACATTGTAAATAATATAAAAATGATGTGAGTTTGTCAATATGATGTATATTACGTATGTTTAGTTTATTTCATCAGTTTATGTATGCGTGTGTATATCTATAATTTTATAATTGGCGCACATTCACCCAATTTTTTGAAAATTGATGCAGTCGCGCATCTGGCTGCATGCTCACCCTTCTGCGCACCCATATCATATGACTTAGGTCAAGATAGCCCTATAAACGACCCACCATTTTAATATTGTTTTTACAATAAGCCTCAATCAATATACACAAAAATATAAATTTTAATAATATGTCCCACAAACGTCCCATGCTTCTAATTTAATTAGTTCCATATATGAGACTAAATAAGTACAAAAGGTTTTGTTTTTTCCATTAATATTAGTTAATTACTGTAATTTCACCATAGACAATGTTTTTTTTTTAATATTAAAAACGATAATAAGATAAAAAAAAGGGAGATGTTATTTACACCACAAATTATTAAGTACACTATTCTTTGACTTTTTTTGTTAAAAAAGGACAAAATATCCTTTAGGGAGATGCGTGTGTATATATATATATATAATAATAATAATAATAATAATAATAATAATAATATCATTGGTTTTAAAAGATTGTTAGGAATATACAAAAAAAACATTTGATTTAAAATATTTCATCTCAACAATAAAATATAAAGGAATCTTTTTAAAAAAATAAAACATAAAAATTTATGCAAATAAAAAATAATTGAAAAATAGTTTGAAGTGGGGTGTAATTCATAATTGGGTAAATTTCAAAATTAGTCAATATGATATGTGTTTGATCAATAATAGTCAAACGTTTAGTACTAATCAATTGGTCACATAGGATATGCTTTTAATCAATAATAGTCTCAAACATTTAGGATTAATCAAAATTGGTCATATATGATATATAGTTAATAAAAAATAGTCACAAAACCCCTTTCAATTATGATACCACTTTTGATATAAAAAAACAGTTTCTGGAACCAGTTTTGATTAGTTCTAAAATTTGGACTAATATTGATTAAAATTATATCTTATGAGATCAATTTTGATTAGTAATAAATGTTTGAGATATTATTAATTAAACTCATATCCTATAAGACTAATTTTAAAATTTAGCATTCGTAATTTTTAGAGAGAAAATATAGAAAAAAATTTAATTTTATTATATATAATTAATCAATGATTTAAAAGATAGACTTCATTCAAATACAAGTTGTAATTTGACAGAGAGATTTCCCTCGCCAGCTGTTTCGTCACCCCTTCTCTCTTTTTCCCTTCGCTGGAGTGTTGAGATTTTGTGATCCCGATCTGCAAATATCTTTTGCCTCTGATCGGCATTCCTCGTGGCAAGATCGTAGCTTTCCGGGTATTTTAATTCCTTGCATCTATTCTCTTCTGCTTCATGCAATGCAATCTTCAAATTAATTTTATTTCTGTTTATCGTTTTTCTTTCATTATTTCATTTCCTTTTACTGGGATTTCAAGTTTAAGTCGAATTTGCATTTTCCTTATGTGTTTGTTTTGTTGTTGAATTTCTCTGTTACAGATAATTTTGATCTGCAATCTGGGAATTCGGAAATATGACGGCTGAAACTGAGGTATGTATGGGGCCGGTGTCTGAGGTTGTCGGGATTGAAGAGAAATCGGCATTAGGTGCTGGATCTTTCCAGGATCCTTCCAATACAGATTTTAATGATAATGGGTATCAGGATCAAGCCAGCGATCCTGAAAATTCCTATGTTATGGTGACCGATGTCGATGACCCTAATGATGGAAGTCAGGATATGACTGCCATGGATGGCGGTTCACGGCGTGAATCCAGTGGGGTTGTGGTTTTTGGGTCAGAATTGGATGCTGGGGTCGGGGAACTGGAAAGTGTGGATGCGACGGAAGGTGGGGGTGCGGAGGGTGGAGATGAGAGTTTTACCTTGGTGAATGGCATTCCTGCAGTGAAAGTGATACCCATTGTGGATGTAGATGGGGAACATGATACTGTCGAGGAGGAGAATAAATGTTTGGAAGATTTGAATCATCAAAATGGGAAATATGATGTCGTCAATGGGGAAGTTAACCCGACGTTAATGGAGGGGGGAGATGGGAATGTGGGGAGGAACAATGAAAATTCATCAGAGGCAAATGGGATTCTTGTAGGCCTAGCGAGCTCTGTTCAGGATGGGGATGTTGGCAAACCTGAATGTAGGGCAGAATCTGAAATTAAGAAGGATGAGGACTCAAATGGGAAGATCGAACGATCTGAAGAATCTGAGGTGGCGAAATTCGAGGATCAAAATGGGGAAATTGGAGTTATGTCTGAGGCTGAACTGGATAAGGTTGAGGATCAGTTGATATCAGAAGCATCTCCTGATGTCGAAGATAGTCAGGAATCTAAATTTCCAAACTTGGGGTTGGTTGCAGATTCAGGAGAGGAGGAAGCCAAGAGTTTGCTGTCTCCCTTTAACAAGCAGGTAACAGTTGAGGATGAGGCTGAGTCAGCTTTGGGTAAAGAAGTTATGCAAGATCAGAAGTGTGATATTGATCCTGAAAGCAACATTCAATGCGGGCTGGATAAAGGCGAAGGTGTGGTGAGTAATGCTGATTGCCACGTTGGAACTGCCTGTGACGAGGTTTTAGAAGGAAAAGATCGAATTTTTAGTGTACCTCATGTTGAAGGCTGCATTACATATCCGGATGATGCTGTCAAACCCCGATATGACAATGGAGCAACTCCCGAAATTAGTGTTTCTGAAAGTGAGACTGGAGCTTCTGGGCAGACTCAGAACTTACCAGCTTCAAGTGCCGAGGTTCAAAGGCCTACAAGTGAAATTCAAATCTCTGACGCTGAAACTGTTAAAGTCACATCTTCTTCACCGGTTGATGGTTCAAAATCTGAATGTTTTGGGAACGAGCCTATTCATCTTGACAGCTTGGAAAGGTGTACTACGAATGGCGTAAGCTCAGGGTCTGACTCTGCAATCAGGGCAGTTGTTTCTGATGAAAAGGAACCAGTTTTACAGGGCAGTGAATTAAGTGGGGATTCTGAAGAGGGCCGTAATCCACCAGTTTCAGCTGTGAAATTGGAACCCGAAGTTCAAAATTCTTCTGCAGCAGACCATGTATCCGTGACTAGTGATAAAGATGCCACCAATGGAGCAGAGATTTTAGATAGCTTTGTTTTTGACAAAGGTGTATCCAACTCCATGCTAGAGTCCGCAGATGTTAAAGACATGGTGAGTGGTGCCACTGGAGGTGATGATGAGACCTTGTTATTGGCCAAAAACGGGGACACTGGAAATCCTCACAGCGTCAACATATCAATGGCTTCACCAGAGTCCAGTTCTGATATAATCACTGGAGAGGATGCGAGTGGTGTCACTTCGACAAAGCCGTTCAACTTTTTTGTAAGGATGCCAAGGTATAGTGATGAAGAACTCCAAGAACAAATCAGGATTGCAGAAC
This sequence comes from Haberlea rhodopensis, assembly GCA_907163345.1. Lineage (NCBI taxonomy): Eukaryota > Viridiplantae > Streptophyta > Magnoliopsida > Lamiales > Gesneriaceae > Haberlea > Haberlea rhodopensis. Next base: position 152,605 of record CAJQUN010000095.1, read on the forward strand.
TAGAAGTAGAAGAGAAGACAAAACTCAGGGATTCTATTCAAGCCCAAATTCAGGAGAAAAGAGTAAGAAACATATATTCTGTTTTTTTTCTTATGTGATGTCTGAGGACAAAACAATAACATGGTTATAATTCATTGATTATTAGGCGAAAAATCAGAGCAATGGTGTTGATTATGAATATGCCAAGGGTGAAGACAGAAGCATAAGGAAGTTGCTGAAGGAAAAGCGCATGGAAATAGATTCTCTTCGGTCTGTTATCAACAAGGCCAAGAATGCAATATCTATCGAGGATTTGAACGGCCGCGTAAGCATTATGTTTCCCTCTTGCGCGCACACAACTCACATTTGTCTGTTTTTACTTCATTTGTTCTATTCATAGCTCAGAAGTAATCTTTTTAGCAATTTCTTATATGATTGAATTGTATCTTGCAGATAAAAACTATTGAACATAGGATACAACATGAGACACTTCCCCTGAAGGAAGAAAAGCAGTTCATTCATGAAATCAAGCAGCTGAAGCAGCTTTGTGAACAATTGTCCTCTAGCATGTGTAGCAAAACTGAAATCCAGCAGGCTCTTGAACAGAGAGAGCAAGCCGAGGAACGATTAAAGGTATGCATACTTTGCCCAATTAGAGTTTAGATTGGTTAATGCCACTCCATGTTTCAGTAGTTCTTAGTAGGACTAAAATTTGTTTGGGTAATACAACTCAGTGGGGTAAGTGGGTGAGGAGCTGATTGCTCCCCTTCATGCAAAAAATTTAAATTTAATGCATGTATTTCAATAATGATCGCTTCATCTTCCTGTCCAAAATGTTGAATCCACCCCCACGTCTCCGTGTATTGCTATTACATTTCCCTTTTCTTTTTGAATAATTATGGACACGGTCTTTATTTTGTATTAAAATTTTAATGTAATATTGGCATGTGCAGACCTTAAGTAAGGAGCTGGGTAATCTTAAAGGCAGAGCCTCAAAAGCTCAAACAGCTTCTGATGAAGCAGAGAGTAAATACAACTACGAACATGAAAAGGTCAAGGATTTACAAACTCAGTTCAGAGCTGCTAATGATGTTCGTCAAGAAGCATATGCTAAATTCCTGGGTCTATCTAAAAAATTTTCCCAGAAGGTATGCACCAATTCAGCATGCAGTCTTTTATTTGTTCTGGTGTTAGAAAGGTGTGTGTGTGTCTCACATAGGCGGAAAATTTACAAGTTTGAGGCTGAAAGTAAGTAACTAGGTATTACACTTATAGTTTCAAATATATGTCACTTTGCTATGCATAGCTACTTTCAAATAAACATTTCATCATTTTCTAAAGCTACAACATTATCTTATAATCTAATCCAAATATACTATTTTGAAATCTTAAAATAATTTATCCAGTTATTTCTGACATGATTTGACAGCTCCTCTTAAAAATTATTTCCCTAAAGAAAACCAAACATATATTTTATTTTCTCAAATCATTCCTCCAAAATATTTTCATAAAACTCCCAAAATAAATCCAAACATTGCTTAAATATCTAAAGAAAATTTTATCACATATAATCAAATATGTACCATACAAACTGTCGAACAATAATAAAATAAAAATGCATAAACATAAGTCTGTAGCAAAAAAATTAATGAGAATTGTCTTGCATTTTTAATTGGATTCCTTACTCCTACGTTTATGACACGCGAAAGCGTATTGAGCTTTCAAAGCACACTAAGGTTGTTCCATTACGGTTAAGTCGTGTGCTCCATCGAAGGCATGAATCTTGTCATGTGCTGCTTCATTAGATCTGAGTACCGTGCTGCGTCTATATTCCACAAGTAACCAATTAAGAGCACATGAGAAGGAAAAAAGATTCAGAGAGAGTATTATTCTTATAAACTATTTTTTTTTAGTAGTATTATTCTTATAATTTTGATAAAGCTACCATTCTGCATAACAATATTGCTCTATAATATTTTTGAGATTACAAGATAAGCTATAACACTCTGGATCCTACTACACCTTTCTAAAATGTCTCAGACACATCTTCAACGTTCTAGATAATTTTGTGCACTTACAGAAGGCTCTTGAATAATCCGGTAACATTTTAGACCTGAATTTAGTTCAAGTGAGGGCTACAGATCAAACTTAGCCTCTTCCTATCACCATTTTTAGTCGAGATGTCCGTTGACTTATGGATTAGGTTGAGGCACAAAGGATGAGCCTTGAGCTTAGACCCATTCCTTATGGGCTTTGCTAACTGTGCTGCTATGGATGTAAGTACATTACATACAAAATTAATGCCATAACCATTTATCATCCTATGGACTTTTGGCTTAGTGTTAGTGCATCGTGCTATGTTCCTTGTGTTCTTGGTCTATCAATTATGCTTACGACAATATGTCAAATTGTTATGAGCATTTGTGTTCAAATCTCTTCTGTTTTTATTGTTCTTGATGTATTCTTCGCTCTAGTTGTAATGGACATGCAGTTTTGACAGATTTAAAGCACTTCATCACATTTGATTCAGGGTGAACTATGACAGTTTCATATTTATTAAAGTCATCACTTGGAAGTATTGTTCTCTTATTGTCTTACTATGTGTATTTAAAGGTTTTTATATACATTTTTCCTCCATGTATCTTCACCCTTTTCTCTTTGACCTCTAGGAGTACACCACTCGCTTGAAGAGTGAATTCTATATATGAATTTGAGTATTTTCTCTTTGATCTGTAGGAGTACACCACTCGCTTGGTGTACTCCCTAGATCAAAGAGAAATGGGTGAAGATACCCTAGACAAGATAGGAGAACTTTATGGGCGATAACTCAATTCATATCCATCTTGTTTCCCCCTGTTTTAATTCATCACAACCATGATGATTAATTCTAAAAAGATAATCGGTCATATTGTGTTACAAGTATCGTGCTAAATGTCTACTACAATATTCTCTAAAACATGAGTTAAAAAAGTATATTTCTTGATACATTTTTCAAGTGAGTTTTAATCCAAGTACTTGACACTGCAGAGGAAAAACTTTTCCAAGTGCAAGAATGATAATGCCACAGCAACTTATTATGCATTTACCGATGATAGAGAGGCGCTTTATGGCCATTGTGTGAATGAGGTAAGTTTTGTGATCCTTATTCTCTTTTTGACTCTGTAAAATCAACTCTAACTTTGCAATGGCACCGTAATTCCATAGGTTGAAAATTTTATGGAACTCTGGAATGGGAATGCTGAGTTCAGAAGAGAGTATGTTAGGTTGAACACAAGGAGTACCCTCAGGAGATTCGGCACATTAGAGGGTCGTTCACTTGGCCCTGACGAGAAACCACCCATTCTACCCAGTTATGTCGGTGAAAGAAATAATAAAATGGTCTCAAAGCCAACTAATGCCGATTCGGTGTCTCAAAGTCCCGTTACGGAGCTGAAGCCAGAGACGGCAATCGAAAAAGTGAGCTCGGACGTTGGTTCGAGTAAGAAGGCGACAGAAAGCAAGGATAAGGCGGTGATCACTGAAGGGCTTGATAAATCTAAACTAGTGAACAACTTGGCTTCTGTTTCTGGCATGGATGAGAGTCAGGAGGAGGAGAAGGAGCCTATGAAGACAAAGGAGGAGCTTGAGTTGATAAGGAAAGCCGAAGAAATTCGAAGAGAGGAGGCCGAGGCTAAGTTGAAAGAGCAATGTCTATTGGAGGAGATTGCGAAAGCACAGGAAGCCCGTGAGAAGAAGAAACGGCGTGAGGAGAAGGCACAAAGGAGAGAAGAACTGAGAGCTATGAAAGAAGCAGAACTTAAAGAAAAGGTAATTCAACTACATTTCTCATGTTTCAATTACTTCCCTTATGTTACTTTTGCCCCTTCTCGGTATCATATATTTATATGAATCAGGGGTTTCAAGGTATTATGAGTAGTTTTTTTTCGAAATATGCAAGTTCTGCCATCTAGTCCATCTCTCCCATTTCGTGCATTGGTCTGTAGTATAAATAATGGGTTTGATTTTTTGAACATATAGGAGAGGGAGAAGAGATTGAGAAAGAAGGAACGAAAAAAGGTCGTTTCCACATCCACTTCTGATCCCACTGACGTGCAAGACGATACCAGCAGCACCGCTTGTGTGGAGAACAGCAAGGAGGACACCTCCATACAAGTGAATGCCAATTCAGCTAAGAAGGCTAAAACGGGTTGGGTGGCAGCGAGCAAGCGAAACAAGACAAGAAGCGCGCCTCCTCCTTCTCTTCTCAACCGAAACAGGAAGAAATGGCAGCAATGGATGTGGTTGAGTCTTATAACCCTTGTGGTTGTGGTCCTATTCTGGCTGGGAAATATTGGTGTGCTCTCTGATGTAAATTCCAAGCTCCGAGGCTCTGGTTTCTAAGAGACTTTACTACTTTTTTTTTTTTCGTTTTTTATATTATTACTATTAGTAGTAGTATTAGATATATGAGCTTCAAGCATATAATAGTACACTTGACAAGAAATGATTTAAAGTTTTTGGTAATGATGAAACCCGTCCTCGTGAACCACAGATATAATGTATTCTGGGGAACGAGGATGGTTAGACGAGCATAGTGGTTGTTTTAAATTTAAAGATGGTGTTTTTGGGATTATGCATGGACCTCGGCTACTATGTCAATAACAGATGGATCACTAATCCTCCCTCTTATATATATATATATATATATATATATATATATATATATATATATATATATATATATATATATATATGTGAGTGACCGCGCGCGCATGTATATTTGTATCTATATATCTGTGCATAATACATTATTTAAGAGAAATATCAGATATATATCTTAAATATACAAAAGGAAATAATAGAGTTGGAATTTTTGTCAGTGGGGTAGAAATAAGGATGTTTATCGGACCGGGTCAATCCGGACCTGGCTCGAAACTAAACCGGTTAGCACGGTTTGGAATCGAAACCGGGCTAACCGATTTCGGCCGCTCCAGAACCGGTAACAACTGGTATGGAGCGCTCCCAATGGTTGAAACTACGCTGGTTCCGGTTCCGAACCGAAATCGGTTATTTGTCTTTTGGATGAGTTAGATTGTGCACATACTGGTTATGTAATTGCTAAATATATATTCAACACCTATAGACATTATGAAATTCAGGATAATATGTTTTCAATCACATTAGACAACGCTGCGATGTGTTACAAAAAGACATATCTGAAACAAATGGTTGATGGTGTTTTTTTCATGTTAGATGTGCATGTCATATTATTAATTTGGCTATGAAAATTGGTTATGAGGACAACCACTCAGCATGTATTGAGAAAATGAAATATTGCGCTAAATGGCTACGCACGAGCCGTGTTAAGCATGATTGGAATCACCTATGTTTATCTAATGGTTTTAAGCATGTTATTTTTCCATCACCAATAGAAACTAGGGGGAATTAGTTGTACAGTATGTTGAATGATATGTTACCTTACAAAGATATTTTAACTCCATTTTATAATTCATATCAAATGCCTGATGCCGATGAAAGTATTTATTTGACTGATGATGATTGGGAATTTGTTGAAAATTGTGTATCATTGTTAGGTACTTTCAAAGAATCGACAGGACGTTTCTCCGGTGTTACTTATCCAATTCTGTTTATTTTCTTCTTTTAGTATTTAACATGTTTGATAAGTTTATAGAATTTAGAGATGATTATGACTTGCATACTTTTTGTTAGTTCCGGACCTTATCGATGAGATTTTAAAGATGACAAAACATTTCAGACCGGATCGATAGAAATCAGATTGACCAGATCGATCGGACAAAACAGAGCAAGATGACAAAACATTTCAGACCGGATCGATGGAAATCAGGCATACCAGATCGATCGCGCAAAACAGAGCAAGCTGATAAAGAATATCACATATCAGACCGGATCGATGGATTCCAGACTGACTAAATCGATACTTCAGATCGATCTCAACCTTTATCAGATCAGAGCAGTCAAAGATACATAAATGATGGCTTCTCAGTCCGAACCATTAACGGTTATTTATTGTAGCATTTAATGCTGTAATTAATGCTACAAAGGATCAAAAATTGAAGATTGCCATTAAAGGTAAGAAGACAAAGAAGAGCTTACCTGACAGTCGCCGAAAGCATACACCAGAACGGCAAGTGTCCTGAAGAAGAAGACTGTAGCTTTCTCAGAGTTTAAAAAGAGTCAAAGTTGCACATTAAGGGAAACAATGCCGTTGCTACCCTCAACTATAAAAGGATGCAACAAAAGGAAGACATGGACACTTGATTCCAACTCACGCTGATCAATTGAAAAACACACAAGAAAGCAACTGCACATGCTTACAAAGTTCAGAAGCTCTCGAGCTGAAGTTATTTATTTAAGCGCGATTACTTTGTAACATTTGATCATTGTAGGATCACTGTGCGCATTGTGTATTGAAAAATAGAAGTGAGAAACTTATTGTAACTGTCAGACAGAGTGTGTCTGAGCAGGTTGAGTGACTAGGAGTTTCAGACTGGTAGTGAGGTAAATCCAGCCTGAATCGGGTTTGTACAACAGGATTGTATAAATCAAAGTCTTCTAGTATAAACCTTCCTTAATTGGAAGAAGGGGAGACGTAGAAGGATTACACCACCTTCGAACTTCCAGAAACATATCCTGTGTTTTATCCTTCTGCACTTAGCCATCGAGCCGTTCTTACTTTTACAAGAGCAGACCGTTTCCGCACTTACCTTTTTAGTGGTCTGTTCTGTTCAAAGAGTTGATTAAGTAACAGATTTCTTTCACTAATCCGAAAGAATTCACAAGGGATAAATTTTATAAGGAGTGTTCATTCACCCCCCCCCCCCCCTCTAAACACTCCGGACCGATCCTAACAAGTGGTATCAGAGCAGGTCATCTTAATCAGCACAAAGACTACTAAGCTGATGGCATCATTCAACAAAATCCCCATGTTCTCAAAAGAAGACTATGATGACTGGAGAATCAGAATGCAAGCTCATCTGGCAGCTCAGGATGACGATATGTGGTTCGTCATCACTGATGGACCAATGAAGATTTTAAAAATCAATACAGCAGTAGCCATCTCTGGTGGAGAACCACAAATGGTGGAAAAAGACAGATCCCTCTGGACGAATGAGGAAAGAAAGAAAGCAAATCTCGATAATGTGGCCAAAGACATCTTGTTCAAGACTTTGGACAAGAACATGTTCAGCAAAATCAAAATGTGCTCTACTGCCAAAGAAATTTGGGAGAAGATAGCACAGCTATGTGAAGGCAACGACCAGACCAAAGAAAACAAGTTAACTGTTGCTCTTCAAAGATTTGAGAGCATAAAGATGAAAAGTGGAGAACTCTAAATGAGTTTGATGAAAGAGTCACCGGCATCATAAATGAACTGAATGGTCTGGGGAAGGAATATTCTAACAGAGAGATCGCTCTGAAAGTAATGAGAGCTCTGCCAAAGGAATGGGATGTAAAGACCATTGCCATGAGGGAATCAAAAGACCTTAACAAGGTTGAACTTCATGATCTGTTTGCAGATCTTAAGGCCTATGAGTTTGAACTGATAAGCAGAGGTGAAGCAGAGCCATTCATCTCTCAACCAAACAAGGCCCTGGCAGCCACTCCAGACCAGATCGCTTCAACATCAGACCGATCTGCTGAACAGATGAGTAACGATGCTATGTCATTATTTATCAAGAAATTTGGTAAATTTATGTCTAAAAATAAGAGGAACTTCAAACCCTCTCATCATTATAAATCAAGAAAAGATGATACTGTTAACGATCAGGCTTGCTACAATTGTGGTAAGACCGGACACTTCATTGCAGATTGCACCAGACCGAAGAAAGAAGAACGGAAAGAGAAGCATCGTGATGATAGAAAGAAGAAGCACTACAAAAACCGCAAGAATCATGAAAAATCCCAAAAAGTCCTAGTAGCTGAAGAAGGAAACAGCAAATGGGCTCAGACAGACTCAGACTCAGAAAGCTCTGAATATTCTTCCAGCGAAAGCGAAGAAGATATTCAATGTCTTATGGCAGACGAAGAAATGAGTCAAACAGACGAGGTGTATGATCTTGACTCAAATGAATTTACACGAGAAGAGCTCATGTCCGCACTGCAAGACATGGCTAATGATTATAGGATCTTAGCTGAATCATTTGAGAAGAATAAAGCCAAAATCAGTACTCAAATGGATGAGCACAACAAACCAAGCTGCTCTGAGCAGGGTGAGTGCAAAAATCTCCAGATCGAGCTGAATAAGCTGAAAATCTCTTATGATCAGCTCCATGAAGAAAATAAGAGAATTAGCACACAAAATGCTAAGCTCTCACATATATTCAAAACATGGACAAAATCCAGAACATCCTTGGAAGAATTACAAGAGGTTCAAAGAAACGTGGTGATTTCACCGGCATAGGCTTTGACACCAAAGAATGCACCAAAGATGAATCTGAGCTGTTGCTGGTAAAGAATCAAGTCAAACAAATGACATTTGTTAAATCCAGCACAGTATATGAAACTGAAGCACCTAAGATTCAAACAGGAGTCTCTTACGAGAATCAAAATCTGAGAAAAGGAATTGGTTATGTTGACCAAGCCAAAGAAAAGGCACCAGCAAGATTTGCGTCTATCAGACCAAATCCAAAGGTGCAAGATCGAAGGCAAGGAAGACAATACAATTACTATAACTCAAAACCGAAGATATAGACTACCTTATGAGAATCAAAGGTTTTCACAGCGCACACATTATCACACACAGCATCGAAACAGACCAGCACACAGCACACCCTACACACACAAGCCATTGAAGCTGATACAGGTGTGGGTTCCCCAAGGGCTAATCCGTTCTGGACCCAAATAGGATTGGGTACCAACAATAATTATATTTGATGACAGGTACCGAAGAAACTCGCATCAGACTGGTATTTGGACAGTGGGTGTTCCCGTCACATGACTGGAAACATCGAACTGCTGTCTGAAGTGACAGAATGTATTGGACCCAAAATCATTTTCGGGGATAACTCAAAGGGTAAGACCGTGGGCAATGGTAAGATTGTCCATGGTAACATTATTATCAATGATGTGCTGTTAGTTGAAAATCTGTGCTATAATCTGATTAGTATAAGTCAACTCTGTGATAATGGTTATGCTGTAGAATTTCATAAACACACTTGCACTGTTAAATCATCAGACGGTATAACCATGCTCGTAGGAATCAGGAATGGAAACACTTATAAGATTAACTGGAATCATGCTCAACCTGATAATCCTACTTGCTTCATCGCTAACAATGATAATAAACATTGGCTGTGGCATAAGCGCTTGAATCATATCAACTTTAAGACCATTGCTAGCCTGTGTAAACATGATTTAGTTATCGGTCTGCCCAAGATCGATTTTGCTAAGGATAAGATCTGCGAAGCTTGCCAAATGGGCAAACAGATCAGATCATCCTTCAAAAACAAGAATGCCAAATCCTCCTCCCGCTGTTTAGAATTACTGCATATGGACTTGTTTGGTCCTATACCAATAACAAGTTTAGGGGGAATGCGGTATACTCTTGTTGTTATTGATGATTACTCACGCTTTACATGGACTATATTCTTAAGCAGTAAAGATCAGACCGGTCCGAAGTTGATCAAGCTGCTGAAACGCACTCAGAACGAGAAATCATCCAGCATAGACAGGATTCAAAGTGACAAAGGCACTGAGTTTTCAAATCAGAATCTTGAATCCTTTCTAGAAGATCATGGAATCAAGCATGAGTTTTCAGCTGCTCGAACTCCTCAACAGAATGGAGTTGCAGAACGAAGAAACAGAACGCTCAAGGAAGCAGCAAGAACAATGCTTGCTGATTCTGGAATCTCTCAAAAGTTCTGGGCAGAAGCTGTAAATACTGCTTGCTACACTCAAAACCGATCTATGATTAACAAGAAGCTGAATCTCACTCCATATGAAATATGGACTGGTAACAGACCATCTGTTTCTCACTTTCATGTATTTGGCTGTAAATGCTTCGTTCACAATAATGGTATATTCTTAGGATATTCATCAATTAGCAAAGCTTATCGAGTTTTTAATAATCGAACTTTAACTGTAGAAGAATCTGTTCATGTAGTCTTTGATGAAACTTTATGTGTTGAGGGCAACAAAGAATCAATTCAAAATCAGATGGAAAATATCCATCTCGAAGCTAACAGTGATGATGAGATTGTAGCTAACAGGTCAAGAGACAATCCACCAGAACCAGAAGTACCAGACAGACCGGATCAAGGCTTTGAAGAAACTTCAGATCGAGCTGATCCGGATGCTCCTGACTCAAATATTAAAGCAGATGCTGATCATGCTGTTACTGTTCATCCGACCGGACCAGACAATCCAGAGTCAAGCTATCGATGGACTAAGAAGCATCCACCTAATCTAGTGATTGATAGTCCTTCTGCACCGATCAGAACCAGAGGACAGATGATGGATGAGTTCACTCATGCTGCCTTCATCTCAACTCTGGAACCCAAGAAGATCGATGAAGCTCTGACTGACTTCAACTGGATTAAAGCAATGCAAGAAGAGCTTAATCAATTCGAACAAAATCAAGTTTGGAGTCTAACCCCCAGACCAAGCGATCTGCCTGTTATTGGAACCAGATGGGTCTTCAGAAATAAGCTAGACGCAGATGGAACTGTGGTTAGAAACAAAGCCAGACTGTTGGCACAGGGATTCAGACAAGAAGAAGGAATCGACTTCGATATCATTTGCACCAGTCGCCAGACTTGAAGCTATCCGAATCTTTCTTGCTTATGCTGCCTTTAAAGACTTCAAAGTATATCAGATGGACGTCAAGAGCGCCTTTCTTAATGGAAAGCTTCAGGAAGAAGTCTACATTGAGCAACCACCTGGATTTCAGAACCATTTGTATCCCAATCATGTATATCTACTGAATAAAGCAGTGTATGGTCTGAAACAAGCTCCAAGAGCCTGGTATGACACTCTATCTCAATTTCTGCTGAACCATGATTTCCAGATCGGCTCAGTAGATAAAACTCTATTTAAATTCATTAAGGGGGAACATACCCTATTAGTTCAGATTTATGTTGATGACATAATCTTTGGGTCAACTAACCCCAAATTGTGCGAGAAATTTTCTAAGTTAATGCAGGGACAGTTCGAGATGAGCATGATGGGAGAATTGTCATTCTTTCTGGGTCTACAAGTAAAACAGCTCAACAATGGCATTTTCATCAATCAGACCAAGTATACCAAAGAGCTCCTCAAGAGATTTGGAATGGAAACATGCTCAACTGCATCAACTCCAATGAGTCCAACAATCAAGTTAGACAAAGATGAAGGGGGAACGGCAGTTGAAGTAACCATGTATAGAGGACTAATCGGATCGCTATTGTATCTTACATCGAGCCGTCCCGATATTATGTTTTCAGTCTGTATGTGCGCCAGATTTCAGTCAGAACCAAAGCAATCACATTTTATTGCTGCCAAGCGTATTCTGAAATATTTAAAAGGATCTCAGAACGTTGGTCTTTGGTACTCCAAAGATTCAAACTTCAGCTTGATCGGGTATTCAGACGCAGACTACGCTGGGTGTAAGATCGATCGTAAAAGCACCAGTGGAACATGTCAATTTCTAGGTGAAAGATTGATCTCTTGGTTCAGTAAGAAGCAGACATCGATTGCCACATCCACAGCTGAAGCAGAATACCTAGCCGCTGGAAGCTGTTGTGCTCAAATGCTCTGGATTCAACATCAGCTCAAAGACTATGGCATCCAAGCTGTTGACTCTCCGATATTTTGCGACAACACAAGTGCAATTGCTATAACGTATAATCCAGTTCTGCACTCTCGAACAAAGCATATTGATATACGACATCATTTTATTCGAGATCATGTTGGCAAAAAGGAAATTCGGATCGAGCACATTTCAACAGAGCAGCAAGCAGCAGACATCTTCACTAAACCGCTTCCTGAGGCTAAGTTTAATTATTTCCGTCAAATTCTTGGTTTAATTGACTTATCTTAATTAGTTTAGATGTTTTTATTCTTTTCGCACTTGAAGATTTTTGTCACCACAGATCGATAATACAATGTTCTGAAAGACACAGACCGGTCCGAACTTTCAGACCGATCCTTGTCAGTCTGATTTTATCCTATGATCTGTCTGGACAATAACAACAGCTCGGACTGATTGACCATTTTAACTAGTTGTACTTTAACCGCCTTATCTTTCTTTATCCTGACCGTTTATTTTGAATTATTTAATTCTCAGTCTTGGAGATAAAGGACACGTGTCTTCTCTCTCCTATTTAGCGGGCTGAACATTTCATACTTGTTCACTTTTTACAATTTACCGCTTTCTACCTTCTTACTCTCTCACTCTCTTACTCTTCGCACTTTCTTTAAACTCCTTTCAAATGGATACCATCACTCATAACTCACTCTCCGTTGAGTTTGATGACATTTACATGGCAGAAGATGCTGCGATGGTGTCCATTTTTAGAGCCCTGGAATCATCTGGTTTAAGGAACTTTTTGGAGTGCGGAACAGTTGTTTATGAATCAGAAATCCGCGAGCTGTTCGCCAACGCCGTCTCCCGGAAGACATCCATTTCTACTACTGTCAAGGGCAAATCTTTCGAGATCTCGCCAATGACGATGGCCAAGACCTTTGGCCTCCCCAGTTCCGGACTGACAGAGTTCGGACAGACTCCTCAAGCGTCACTCTTAGATCTTCAGGGGAAGATTTCTATTTCTGGCCACCGATTGCAACCCTCCTTTAAGAAGAAGGAAATGCTCTTCCATTTCCAGGTGCTGTGCGAAGTGGTAGGCAAGCCACTTTTGGGTAAAGCAGGAACTTTCGATGCTGTAACCGCCGAAAAGTTCAGGGCTATGGCGGCTATTGTATCCGGCCAGAAGATAAACTGGTCCATGATTTTGTTTGGAGTACTGCTGGAAACGGTGATTGCATCCAAGCACGCCGTATGCTTTGCTGTTCCTCTCAGCAAGCTCTTGGAGTCCTTAGGCCTCGAGCTGAGCAAGCCGTCTGCTCTCCGTCCCCTTAAGATCCTTAACTCCAAAGGGCTTGCACTGCTGAAATCCAAGAGTGTTCCGCCTACTCCTCCTACTCTGGCTGCAGTCAAGTTTGAGCAGGACGAGGAACAAGTTGCTGTGCGCAAACCTCGGGTCAAGCGGAAGCTGACCATTCAGACTGACTCGGAAGAAACCCAGTCTGCTCACTCATCACCAACCAAGCCACTTCCCAAAAAGCCCCGAACCCAGATTACCAAACCAACCAAATCTCTACCTCCACCCATACTGCCACCCCCTAAAGCAACCCCTGCCCCTCAACCTTCCACCCAGCTTTCACAAGCTTCAACCCCTGCAACCCAAAGTCACCCTTAGAATTCCCTCTGCCAATCCCGTGGTCAAACGGATAGTTATCACTGAGTTGGGAGACTATACCCAATCAGGGATTAAGTCCCCTTCCTCCACCGGCAAGGGAAAAGCCATTCTCACCGAACCCCTCTCTTCTAAACCCAAATCTGCAGCGCAGACTGCCATCGACATCGCTATGGAGGATGTTGATGAGAAGCTAAAGGAACTCATTGTGGTTTTTGATGAATATGTCCAGTACCGGACTATCAACCACATTGAGCTGTTCTACGGTAAGTTGCACAGATTAAAGAAGATGGAAGAGGAAGCTCTGAAAGGAACAGAGACTGATGATGTTCGACTTGCCGTGCAGCGCAGAGATTTATTTACGGCAAAACACAGATTCAGACTGGCCAATCTGCTTCTAGTTGCCAAAAAGAAGAACTTCGATCCGCTTGCTCCAACTGCCAGAGATGATGGGGCTGTGATTGCTCAACTCGAGATGGATGTTCATGCTCTATCCTTAGCTGTCCGTTTTCAACGACAGAAGCTAGGTACCTCCACTCCAGCCACAAGCCCGGATCATCCTTCTGCAAGCAAGACTCTGGCAGAACCATTTATCGAGGTTATTCCCTCTGATGCAGCAAAACAGACAGAGGATCAGCCTGCAGAGCACGTACCAGACCAGACAGCGGAGCAGCCATTGCCTAATGCTCCGTCTGCAACAGATGATGAACCAATGAATGTTCTGTTGGACTCTCCGACAACATCTATTCCATTGAAGTCATCAGCCTCCCGTGCACAACCCAGTCCAGCTGAAGCATGTGCAACAACTGAAGCACCAGACTCATCGATCCGGATTTCGTGGTATCTACAGTGGTTGCAGCTCTCCAAGTTGAGGAACCTCCCAGTCCCCACTCTCCTCCGGGACCATCAGATGAAGATTTGGCCTTCATTCAAGGTTTTTCTTCGGATCTGGTCACTCTGATCCGATCCGAAAGTCATCAAGCTGCCATTTCTTCCATCGTGCCGATTGCTGAAGAAGATGACCATGCCATGTCATCATCAGATCACTCTCCCAGCCAGCTATCTGATGCACCTCCATCCCTGGCACGGACTATCCAGCACTTCTCTGATACCTGTCTGTCCTTGACTCAACGCATTCTAGAAGTTCATCAAGGTCAGAGGGTCACAGCCTTGGACTTTGCTTCTTTCAAAGAGAAGATGACTGCCAGTATCGGAAGCCTTCAGCGCGGCATAAACGATCTGTTTTCTCAACAGGCCTCTTACAAGAACAGTCTGAGAAAAGAGCAGATCGAGCTAGCCACTGAAGTCAGAGCATCTGTTGCCAATTCCCTCCGCGCTCAAGACGTTCGTCTTGACACTATCAGCGCGCAGCTAGCACAAGTTGTCGACTTTCTTCAAGAGATTGCTGCTGACAAAAAGGGGGAAAAGAAGACAGACTTCAGGCCGCCTTCTAGAAAATAATATTTTCAGACTGTGTACTTTAGGATTTTCTTGGTGATCAATAAAATCCTCGTTTGATTAAGTCTGTGTTCATTTATTTTGAACCTCATCATAAGGCTTAATAATAAAGATTTAATCGATCCAACTTAATGATGTTCATTTATTTTGAACAAAGAAGTAATCGATCCGAAAGCATTCGCTTCAGAGCTCTTATCAAGACTGGTTAAAAAGACTTAGAAGCTAGATTTTGTCATCATCAAAAAGGGGGAATTTGTTAGTTCCGGACCTTATCGATGAGATTTTAAAGATGACAAAACATTTCAGACCGGATCGATAGAAATCAGACCAGATCGATCGGACAAAACAGAGCAAGATGACAAAACATTTCAGACCGGATCGATGGAAATCAGGCATACCAGATCGATCGCGCAAAACAGAGCAAGCTGATAAAGAATATCACATATCAGACCGGATCGATGGATTCCAGACTGACTAGATCGATACTTCAGATCGATCTCTACCTTTATCAGATCAGAGAAGTCAAAGATACATAAAGGATGGCTTCTCAGTCCGAACCATTAACGGTTATTTATTGTAGCATTTAATGCTGTAATTAATGCTACAAAGGATCAAAAATTGAAGATTGCCATTAAAGGTAAGAAGACAAAGAAGAGCTTACCTGACAGTCGCCGAAAGCATACACCAGAACGGCAAGTGTCCTGAAGAAGAAGACTGTAGCTTTCTCAGAGTTTAAAAAGAGTCAAAGTTGCACATTATGGGAAACAATGACGTTGCTACCCTCAACTATAAAAGGATGCAACAAAAGGAAGACATGGACACTTGATTCCAACTCACGCTGATCAATTGAAAAACACACAAGAAAGCAACTGCACACGCTTACAAAGTTCAGAAGCTCTCGAGCTGAAGTTATTTATTTAAGCGCGATTACTTTGTAACATTTGATCATTGTAGGATCACTGTGCGCATTGTGTATTGAAAAATAGAAGTGAGCAACTTATTGTAACTGTCAGACAGAGTGTGTCTGAGCAGGTTGAGTGACTAGGAGTTTCAGACTGGTAGTGAGGTAAATCCAGCCTGAATCGGGTTTGTACAACAGGATTGTATAAATCAAAGTCTTCTAGTATAAACCTTCCTTAATTGGAAGAAGGGGAGACGTAGAAGGATTACACCACCTTCGAACTTCCAGAAACATATCCTGTGTTTTATCCTTCTGCACTTAGCCATCGAGCCGTTCTTACTTTTACAAGAGCAGACCGTTTCCGCACTTACCTTTTTAGTGGTCTGTTCTGTTCAAAGAGTTGATTAAGTAACAGATTTCTTTCACTAATCCGAAAGAATTCACAAGGGATAAATTTTATAAGGAGTGTTCATTCACCCCCCCCCCCCCTCTAAACACTCCGGACCGATCCTAACACTTTTGTTAGTGCAATGAAAACTAAATTTATAATGTATTCGAAACAAATACCACACGTGCACTGCATCACAATATTACTAGATCCTAGTCAATGTTTAGCTTCATTTGAAATATTTTGAATATTACGCTAAATTTTTGGGAAGGTTGCTGACGATCAAAAGACGTCTATAATGGAATATTTCCAAAATATGTTTCATTTGTATTATAATCAAAATGCAAGTGAATCGTCGCAATAAAGGGTTGTTGAAGAACCCCAAGCTCAATCCAGAGGCGGATGCATCAATTTGCTTAGGATGCTAGGCAGGAAAAAACTGAAGGGAAAAGGACCTTCTAATAACACGTTACTGAGTTGCAAATTTATCTGAATTATCAATTTCCAACGGAAGACAATTTTGACGTCTTACAATAGTGGAAGGCAAATGCAGCACAATTCCCTATCTTAGCCAAATGGCTAGAGACGTTTATGTTAGCATAAATGCCCTACAAGCCAAACGTTGGCCCAATGGGCTTTATATTAACACTGGCCCAATTAGCTTATTACAACTATAAATATGACATTTGTATCAGAAGGTAAGTATGACCTAATCACTCTCAATCAATTCACGCTCTCTAAAAGTTCATACCAAACTAGCACTGGTGCTGAGCTTGTAGATCTGGTCAGGTTGGTTGGACTCGAGGGTCCTGCTATCAGATTCACGTCGGTGAACGGTAATTCCTTTTCGTGCATTTATTCTATTTATGCATGTTAATATATGAATCAGGCGCGATCGACCGTCCCCGGGTCAGATCTGTTTATTGTATTATTTCCGCTGCGTTTGGATCTGGCGCCGGAGTACGGAAACGCAACAGTGGTATCAGAGCCAGGTTGCGCTTTGATTTATGTATTTGATAATTAATTTATTAGATCGTTTCCAATCGATCCTAATCGTGTTTGAGTTTTCAGAAATTTTTGATTCCGGAAAAACATAGGAATTTGATTGCAAATTGTTATCGTAACCGAAACTCCAAGCTTTGGTTTCTGGTTCCTCTCGGGCTACCAAAGCTCGCCGGAGATCCGCTGCTGTGCACGTCGCCTTGACTGAGTTGGTCGTGCGCGAGACTCGTGCGATCTCTGTAATTGTTGCAGATGGAATTTGCACGAACGGCAGCAGGGTGCAGGCGAGCGGCGGCACGCGTGCAGCCACGCCACTGGAAAGCGGGAGCGTGAAACTTTGCGGAAAGCAGCGGGATACGAGATCCCGTCGTCGCTTAGTCGTGAGGCAACGGGATATGAGATCCCGATGCGTTTGCTACATATTGGAAATGGAGGCGTGCGTGTGTGGCAAGGGTGGCGGCGGCGCTAGGGTTAGCCAGAAACCCTAATCTTCAATTGGGGAAGAAGGTGAATAGTTGGTTGGGTTAAACTTGGAATTTTCAAAATGTTTGGGCCAAATTTCGAATTTTCAAAATATTTAGGCAAAATTTTCGATATTTAAAATTGATGGGACCAATTTTAAAATGTGGCTTGAATTTTGAAAAGATTTTTATTTTGGATCCAAATTGTTTGGAGTCCATAAATTATTTTGAGTCATTTTAGATGTTTTATCCGGATATTAATTTTTGAAACAATAAATCATAAATTTAATTTATTAAAAATATGATTTTTAATTTATTAAGTGTAAAATTGAGATTTTACAAGTAATTGAAAATGTAATTAACTGAAAATTAAATGAAAGTGTTTCATTTAATTGTTAATTTATTTTCGATTATCATTATGATTAAAAGGTAAAATAGTGATTTTACCAATTAATTGAAAATTAATTAACTAGAAATTAAATAAAATGGTTTTATTTCATTTGTTAATTTCATTTTCAATTAATGATGCGATTAGTGGGGAAACGATAGAATAAATTAATTATTGTGCTCTAATTACATGTGATGTGATTAGTACAATTACATGTGATGTAATTGATTAGTTTAATGTTTAATTACATATGATGTGATTGCATGGTGGATGATTACGGGCCTTGACCAATGTGTTTAGGTGAATGCTTAGGTTTTTATTGTTTCATTATTATTGTGATTTTTGGTTATCAGGCCTGCGAGTCTGCTCTCTCTATTTTCTGATGTATCCCACCCCGGATTTGTATCCCTATTCTCTTGTTTGCACGATTTAAATGTAAAATCTTTAGAATTAGTGGGAGATCGAGATTGAAGACGAAGCACCAAGAATCAAGACATGTATAATGGAAGCAAAAATGTAATAGGATTGCATTACATACCCGCATCACCAGACAGACTTGTGATCCACGTATGGCTCACGTGGATCAATTAGGAAAAGGCCGTAATCGTCCATATTTATTTTTATTATGCATATGATGTATGATAAATGTTTGTTTGTATGTTTTATTAGTACATATGACTGCATGAATAAAACATAGTTGCATGAATCCGACAAACAAACAAACAAACAAGTATTTGATGAGATCTTTTGAAAATTATTAAATCCCTCTTTTAATATGATTCAAAAATTTTAATATCAAACTGTAAAGGGAGCTCAAAGGAGTTTGTTGCTTCCTGACTTCCATCAACAGTTAAGCCATGAGACGCTACTTGTGTCAGGTGTCTTGTCTCACCCTCGTGGGGGATATCTGGCATGGGAAAGCTGTGTGTTTAACTGCCACTTAATTATGGATAGGGTTCTGTTAACCTTTAAGATTACTCACCCTCGTGGGGTCTTATTGGCGAACATTATCATCCGTGGGATGGGTTAGTTTGACGTGAGAAGGCATAATTGGCCTGCCTCCGTAGGGTTATGTCAATCACGAGACGAATATCTTGGGGGTTGCATATGATGCAATTGTGAGCTACCTTTAGTATCATGAGGTCGGCTGGACCCTCGCCCGGGGCTATCATGAGCTAGTTGGACTCCAAGCCCACTAAGAAAATACGATTTTCCGTTCATTTGTCATGAGGGTGACGAATTCGAAAAATTTAGTGGGAGCATTAATCAAACGGTTTGCATGTATTTTCTGTTTATTCTCAGTATTGTGATTGCCGTGAATCCGATTGCATCAATTCTCGATACAAACAAAGTAACCGCACCAAATTATTCTGATTGACTATTAATGTTAAAATAGTGTTTGCTTCTAAAAGATTGCTATATACCCTTGGTGGGAGCCTCCTGTTGAAGTGTCTCCCGGTTCGTCTCATGAAGAGATTGCCACACTTGAGAAGTGATGGGACGATGATCTCTAGACTATGTGCTATATGATAGCATCAATGTCACCAATGAGTTTCAACACAGATATGAGAAATTCGTTCACATTGCTGATATTTTCCAACACCTACAAATGTTGTTTGGTGAACGGACGCGATTACTGAGACTCGCAATTTCAAAAGAGCTATTTTCATTTCACATGCGAGATGGGGCTTCGGTCTATGAGCATGGTGTAAGAAAAATATCTTTTGTTGAGAAATTGGAAAATCTGAATTTGACAAATCCTCATTAACTGGCTATAGATTTGATCTTATAGTCAAAATGTTGGAAACTTATGAGTCCTTGATTCAAAAGGAGACACGTGTTCTTCTTGTCGAATCTTCTACCAATGGTAGGAAGAGTTCAAGGATAAAGAAGAGGAAGGGAAATGGTTCCCAACCTTGAAAGACGAAAAAGGATATAGTAGCAACTAAGAAAGGAGAGGCATCTATGTTTTCACTGCTGGTAACTGCATGTGATGTGAAGAAGTAGAGAGCCCTAGGAAGGTTAACCTACATGAGGCTAAGCATTGTAGCAAGAGTTGTTGCAATGGCTGTTTGAAACATTTATTTAATATAAAATCTTGAACTGGTTAGGAACTGGTTTGAGCAATTATTTATTTGTTCTAGATTTAATCATGAACATTGTTCCTATTTTGATAGAGAATGATATTTTTTTAAATATGCGAATGTGATTTGCATTATTTTTAAGAATGCATGTTTTATTGTATCTGGTGAACTTATGAATGATTAATATGATTATATTCAAAGAATATAAAAAGAATGATAACTTAAATCCAACATATATTTAGCATGTGCAGAATGTCGATTGAATTTGATTCATATGGACGTGTGGAGCACTAAATGTTAGTGCAAGATGATGTTGAGTTATCTTAAAGAGAATGTGATTCTCTCTGAGTAACTCTCTAAAGTTACATATTTGTTGAATATAATTCATACCAATGTAGTGACCAAAACTCCATATACGATATGGATTGAAAAATAATCCAAATTTATATTTTGAGATTGTTCTGCTTATGTGAAGCAGCCAGTGGGAGATGAGTTGGATAGTTGATCCATCTTATGTTATGTTGTGGAAATTTATATTATCAATTGCAGGCAAAGAGTTTGTTTTGCAAAGTGCAATCTTTCTAGAGAAAATGTTTCTGTTAGAAAGGATGACAACATAATATAACTTGAAAGGGTTCAAGAACCACAAACCACTTGAAAAGTGAAAACGGTGAAATTAATTGAGTCAATCATAACCTTTGATTTACATGCATGAAGGAGATTTGAAAATGTTTCAAGAACTCCTGATAAATTGAATTTACTCCTAGAAAGTAGTCAAAATGATTTTGACCATGGATGTGATCCTAGAACTTTCATGGAGACGATGTTGGACATCGTTTTGGGATATTGGCAAGATGCCGTGAAATTTGAAATAGACTCCATGTACTCCAATAAGGTATGGGCCTTAGTAGATCCTCTTTGGGAATTAGATTTACAAGTGAAAGCTTGGAGTGGATGGGAAGGTAGCGACCTTCAAAGCTTAACTGATGTGAAGAGATTATTCTCATAGGCAAAGAGTTGTCTGTGAGAAACTTTTAATCAGTTGTGATGTTATAATCTATTTGGATTTTTATTAGTTATATCTGCATATTATGAATATGAGATATGAAAGTTGGATGTGAATACAACATTTCTCAATGGTGACATTGAGGTAGAAATGTAGCAGCCAAAGATGTTCAGAACTTATAGGCGTTAGCAAAATGTTTGCAAACTCCATAGGTCCATTTATAGGCCTAAGAAGACATCCCAAAGTTTAAACTTCCATTTTGATAACATCATCAAAGTGCTTGGTTTTGTTATAAATCCGGAAGTGGCATGTGTGTGCAAAAAGGTTAGTGGGAGCACGGTTACATTTGTGATGCTTTAAGTCGATTATATCATGCTCATTGTGAATGGTATTGTATTAATCAATTAAAGCATTATTATCTACTAATTTCTCCATGTAAGATTGGGAGAAGCGTCATACGTGCTTAGCATAAGGATCTATAGGGATAGATCTAAAGGATGCTTGAGATCTCTCAATCTACGTACATAAACACTGTGCTAAAAGGGTTTAGCATAGAATAGTCGAAAATGAGTTACTTCATATTATGTCATAGTATTCATCTCTCGAGTCAATGGGCCGTAAGATTGATGAGGAAAGAGAAAAGATGACATTGGTACCTTATATTTATACTTTTAATAGCATATTGTATGCTATGGTATGTACTTGGCCTGATGTATGTTCTTAGATTATGGGCAGACATCAGATAGATCCCGGTGAAGGTCACTGGAAAACTGTGAAAATAATCCTCAAGTTCTTATGAAGAACTTATGATATGTTCATGGTTTTTGGATCTGTAAGTGGAGAAATAAAAGTTGAAGGCTAAGCTGATGCTGGTTTTTAAATTGGATGTAGATGATACCATATCGATGTTCGGATTTGTATTTAAGCTCAATGATGGTGATGTCTCTTGGAAACGTTCCAAGCAAGACACCACATTGGATTCCACCACTGAAGCTGAATACATTGCAGCATACGATGCAGCAAAGAGGCAGTTTGGATATGAAATTTCATCCAAGAGTTGGGTGTAATTTCTAGTGCGGTTGACACAGTCCCTGGTACTGTGACAACATTTGAGCTATTATGAATAGCCAAGATCTCATCAGTATCCAAACTTATATTGAGAAAATACCATCTAATGAGAGAGATGGTAGACGCGCCATTATTATCGAGAGAATCGCTTCAACAGAAAAATATAGTGAATCCACTGACAAAGCCTTTACAACGATTGGTGTCTGTCAGACATCTTGGGAAGATGGTCTTAAGACACATGAGCAGTTGGCTTTGAGAAAGTGAAAGATACTGTTGTCATACATGATTAGGTAAATCAATAGTTGATTGATTATACTTGTAATATTATTATGACAAATTTTTGTTTGAATATTAATATATATGGCACTTCTTCATCTGTTTACCCATGCATCTTGATGCATTGATGAAGTCCTTGAGATTGCTATAGTCCATAGAATGTGGTTACGCATATGATGGTGACCATGAAATACACTCTCGACTGCGATTTCAAAATGTTCCTGGTCGATGAGCCTTCGAGAATGGGATATCGATATATGCTCGTTCGAGACTGGTATTCATGATGTGTCTAGTGTAGTGCGCCGCGTTTCATCGGCGTTGGCTTGGAGAAGTCAGCACACATGAATAGGTGCTCATTAGGAATGAGTTCACTGAACGACCCTATTCGGAATTCTATAAGTGGTTACCATTTGTCGAGTATAGAATTCCTAGTCATAGTTGTGCACCATTACTCCTCATGACCGAGGCGTCATTGAGGTCTTGATAGATAGCTGTGTACTTTGATTTAATGACTGATCACATGTGGGTCATAAAGTCATTATTTTGGGTATTCAGTGATGCTGTCAGAGGCCTATGATTGTCGTTGGGGATTCACCACTGGTCTTGATGAACTAGGATGTCCTATGTGTTTTTCTATATATGATTCGAGGAATCTCTGGCCAGAGTGGGTAGTGCTTGTGAAAAATGGGTTTTTCATATACGCACACAAGGAATCATATAATGTGAAACAAATACATAGTTATTGAAATCATAAGGGGCCTCGACCAACCAATGCCCTTGATTCAATCGGGACATATTGAGTGAAAGGAATGTACTGCACGCTAACTATGGCTGACAGGTTCTCGTACGTTGCTAGTCATTTGTATCTAGGTCTTCGTGAAGCGCAGATGCTAGGCGCTACCCACGATCGGTAGGTTGTTGCTGGAATTATATTTCAGCCATTGTCTATTAAAGGAGTTTAATTGACAATGAGGCATTCAGGGTAAGCCCAAAGAAGTGTTTGACTTCTAAAATCACAAAGGTTGTGATCCTACTGCTATGATACACTTGAGCCTCGCTGGGTCACAATCAACCGGCCGCCGATCTATTGATGAGAATTGAGACTTAAATGTTAAGTGCTCAAATTGAGTGATTTAGAAGAGATGAATTTAATTTTTGAAAGCTCCTCACTTTAGTGGAGTTTCTATATTTGAAAATGTTTCATCTGTAGAAAGTTCTAAATTAAAACGTTTGATATATTAATGTCTCATAATTATGTACATTAGTAGTACATCAAGTTATTCAATAGGAGTACTTGGATTATGAGTTTGTAGATTTGTTTCGGCTTTTGGGCAAGTGAGAGATTGTTAGCATAAATGCCCTACAAGCCAAACGTTGGCCCTAATGGGCTTTATATTAACACTGGCCCAATTAGCTTATTACAACTATAAATATGACATTTGTATCAGAAGGTAAGTATGACCTAATCACTCTCAATCAATTCACGCTCTCTAAAAGTTCATACCAAAACTAGCACTGGTGCTGAGCTTGTAGATCTGGTCAGGTTGGTTGGACTCGAGGGTCACCGCTATCAGATTCACGTCGGTGAACGGTAATTCCTTTTCGTGCATTTATTCGATTTATGCATGTTAATATATGAATCAGGCGCGATCGACCGTCCCCGGGTCAGATCTGTTTATTGTATTATTTCCGCTGCGTTTGGATCTGGCGCCGGAGTACGGAAACGCAACAGTTTATGCGATACAAGCTTCAAGCATCGCTTCTGAATCAGCATTCTCAACATGTGGCCGAATTATTGGAGAATACAGAAGTAATCTATATGATGATTCATTATGCATGCTCACATTACTGAATGATTGGTTTGAAGCCGAATATAAAAATAGAATAGATGGGGGGTTGACGAATTCATAAATCACTATGACAAGCAAGAAGAAGAAAACATCAAAACAATACTTATCAGTTATGAAGAGTGCTAAAATACTAATATTTTTTATTTAGATTTTCAATTGTCATAAGTGAACTATTATTTGTATAAGCATTTATATTAGCAAATGAAGATAAATATTTAATTTATTATGAATATTGTGGATATATACGAACATAAAAAGGTCGATACATATATTAAAAAAAATTATAGTATGGAACCCGAACCTGATCCGATCCGCTGTCTTACTGGATCGGACCGGCTCTGGATTTTCGGATCCGAAACTGGCCGACGGTTCCGGACTGGTAAACATCCCTAGGTAGAAACTAGAGTGACAAATTATGGAGATGAAATTTTATTACTCTCTTTTCTTATAGACAATAAACTAATCAATACTGGGAGAAATTGAAAAGTTAGGGGCACTCATGTTATGTACGAAAGCATGTGTCAATATTATTTTTACTACTATGTATAAAATAATAATAATAATTTAAATTGTACTCCGATGTATAAATTAATAATAATATAATTCATAAAATGTAGTGTATATAACATAGACATTCAAATATATCACGAAGTTTTTTATTTTATTAAGTGACATTCTATAAAATTTATTGTGCCAACTTTATAGAGCCTACTAAATTAATTTTCGTATTATAAATATTATAGAATTAGACGTAATTCAAGAAAAAAGATTTCAGAGAAAGATTAGTAAGCAAGTTGCACCTAAATATTAATAAACACAAACGTGAAGCACGGAATATCTCAAGGCACCATTTGATACATTTATAAGGGTGAGATGTACGATAATTTTAACTATTTATCACATCTCATCAATTATATCAAACAATATCTAGAAGTTTATAATATGATTGATTCTTTTTATAATTTACTATTACTAATTAAATATTAGGACAGCAAGAAAAGTTTATTTGGCCCGACGTCCCATTCTAGACAGCTGATAACTACAAACATTGATAAAATAAATATCATATTTTCATATATCACATATATTTATTCTTTCGATTTGTTTTTCTTGAAAAAAATACAATTATTTTTGTAAAAAATAAAATAAATTTAAAAATATAAAATAATTCAACACAAAAGTATCAGCACTATAAGTTTAATATTATTAAAAATAAAATAGTAAGGGCATATTAAAATAAATTCTAAGTGGGCAGATTAATCGTTGGATTCCAGTCAAACAGATGTACCGGGCTTTGCTGTTAGAGCCGGAAGATTTTGGAAATTGACCATAAATTTTTTATATATAATGCATGACCTCCCTCCCTCCGGTGGGAGGTCATGTTTAAAAAAATAATAATTAAGGTCAGTTTTTTGACTGCCCTGTCAGAGTCCGTGATATTGGATGTAAGATGTGGAGTTGGTTGATACCAAGAAAAATGTAGGGGATAATAATGATTCGATAGAAACATTTACATCTAATAATTTGTTGTGCACATACTTAAGGATATTTTGATATTATCCCTAAGATACCGTTTGATTTGAAATATGTGATAAGTAATGTAAATTTTAAAAAGTATGAAATAATTGTAAATAATGTGTGATAAGTTATATGATATTTGGTTTGAGAATAAGATGATTGATAAAAAAAAAAATTTGGTGTAATGACTAAAATATCCTTATCATAATAATAATAATAATATATATAATATTAATAATATATAATAATAATAATAATTATTATTATATAATTATAATTAAATAATAATAATAATATTATTATTATTATAAAATAGTACTAATAAAAATAAATAAATAAATATATATATATATATAATATATGTTATATATAGATGTTGGAACCGAAGAGGGGGTGAATGAGGTTCCTTGGCTACTTTAGCGTTTTAAAATGAATTTGCAAAATAATTGAGTTTGTGCTGCGGAAGACTTCAAATCAATCGATAAATAAATAAAATGAAGAAGTAAATAAATGCGTAAATTAAATAAAGCGATAAAAGACAAGAGAATTTGTTATAGAAGTTCGGCGATGAATCGCTTACGTCTCCTCTTCCCGGTTAGAAAACGTTTCACCGAGGTTCCACTAGAACGAAAATGATCTTGGCCTTAAGGGCTCCAAGTTAGCCACAATACAACTCTTCCCGAGTAAAAACAGCTCTTCACGAGCACCACACTCTTCACGAGTCTTCTTGGCCTTAAGGGCTCAAAGGATAGCCACACAAAACTCTTCCCGAGTTACCCACACTCTTCACGAGTCTTCTTGGCCTTAAGGGCACAAAGGATAGCCACAACACTTGCACCAACTTTACATGTTGATGACTTTTATAATTTTTAACTTGCGTCGGTGTTGGAGGACCTTACATATAAATCAACAACACCTTCACGGTGTAACAACACGAAGAACACAAGACTCTCACACAAGAAATGAATCATATGGAGTTTGCAATGCTAGATAAAGTTTGAATAAACAAAGCTTTCTTGAAGTTTATAGACTTGATTCTTGTCTTCAAAATGCTCCAAAACAACCATATTTATAGTGTAGGAGGTCCCCCAAGGCACGTACTAGCCGTTGCTACACTTAAGGCTTGAGTCACTCCAAGATCGCCTCGGACATCGCCTCAGCGAAGTCCAGATCGCCTCAGGCGAAGTCCAGATCGCCTCAGGCGATCCATACCAAAACTCAATGCCTTAGCCTTGGTTGATCAAAAATCTTCATCGCCTCAAAAGATGCACCCGCCTCAGGCGTTCTAGACATCGCCTCAGGCGATCGAGCCATCGCCTCGGGCGAACTCCCCCTGCGCTCAGAGCCTCGGCGTCGCTCCAGTCAATGTGCATGGCGATGCCCTTCCCGACAGCCATCGCCTGGGGCGATGATCACCATCGCCTGGGGCGATCTGCCCTAAGGCTTGCACAATTGATTTTCTCCAATCAATCCACTTTTCAACCATTAAACCTGTACACTAAGTAGACACATTAGTATAACAAAGACAAGTTTTGTTGATCATCAAAACTCATAAAGAATTTGGAGATAAATTAAGCAATAAACTCAACCATGCGTTTAAGGCTCAACAATCTCCCCATTTTTGATGATCACAAAACTTGATAAACTTGAATATGTAATATGCATGAAATGTGAGTAAACAAGACTCCCCCTTAACAATTGCATAGCACATACAAGATTTAACCAAGTAATGCATAAAACAAACAACTATCCCCCTCAAACCATGTATACAAAAGCTCTCCCCCTCAAACTATGCATGTATTAAACTTCAAGTTTATCACAAAATTCTCCCACGTTTTGTGATAATAAAAAAACACAAAATTCAAATAATCATATCACAAGTATATGTAGACACATAACCATATTTTAACAATTTATACATGTTCCTCATCAAACATATAATAAGCATAAGATATAATCATTGAGAAGAAAATAAACATGCATTTAAGGCAATCAACAATGAATTCTAAATATTGCAAAGTGTACATATGTTCTACCAAGAGTTCATGCACTCATGCCCACTAGACATTAAACTTCTCAAAGCATCATATGATAAGATAATAAAATTATGATAGCATTATATGAAAGATTGAGCATCCAAACACTTATAGCATGCTTAATCACATAATTTCACATTTTCACATAGCATTATTCAAATTTGAACTCAAGGCATATCAAGATACTTACTATAAAGATATAAGCAAAAATCATGCACCAAAACAATTTATATGTGCACATGCTAAGGGGAAATGCATTTTACTATCAATGAATATTGAGCTTCATTATTTATTGATCACAATTAATTTGTGCCAATGAAATTTTGAATTGCTCTTTTAAAAAGCACAAAATAAATTTACCCTCGATGACAATAGTACGTTCTTGTCATTGGTCCTATACCTCGCGCTTCTTCTATTGTGGTGCATACTATGATTTCCTCCCTTGAGGTGCTAGTCCCTTCTTCATCCCTCCCTTTGTTGTCCCTACAAAACAAATTAACAATTGGAGGGTCTTTGGTACCCATTTGATTTTTGGGTCCTTGTGTGTTAGCTTTCATCATTGCCTTTGGAATCCATTTCCACCTTTTGTTAGGTTGGTATTGGATTTTAGCAAACCTACATTTATTCTTAGTATGACCATCTTTACAACAATAAGTGCAAGTAGGAGAATTATGCTTGGCTTTAGCCAACAAGCTTGAAAATGTTTTAGATTTGCTTGAAAAGCCTAGTCCAGCTTTATCAAAGTTACAACGTTGAAGCCAAGCAATTCATTCATCTTTAAACTACTCTCACTAAACTTGGCAAAATATGTCTTTAAATCATTCACTTGATTTTTCAAAATAATATTTTCTTCTTCTTTCTTAGCCAAGTCTAGCTTAAGCACTTTATTGTTCTTCTTGGTTCTACCAAAACAATCAATGAGTTCATTATAAGCATGTAATAATTCATCATAAGATGGTACCTCACCATCATTCTCTTCATCTTCATCTCCCAGAGCCATTAGACAAAGATTTGTTGCTTCTTCTTCATCGGAGTCACTATCACTCCATGTGGTTATAAGAGCCTTCTTCTTCCATTTGTCATCATTCTTCTTCCTATGACATTTATTAGCATAATGACATTTATCTTGACAATTATAACAAGTTACCTCTTGTTTGGAATCATGTTTGGTAGCACCGTAGGTCTTTGGCTTGTTGTGTTTGTTGAAGAATTTCTTGAACTTTCTAGTGAACAAGATCATCTCATCATCATCATCATCATCATCATCTTCATCCTAGGATTGATCTTTCCTCCCGACCAAGGCTATTCTCTTTCTTATGGATCTCTCATCCTCCTTTATTCCCTTCCTTGTTGACACTTCAAGCTCATGGGTCACCAATGTACCATGAAGTTCATCAAGATCATAAGATGCATTTTCTCCTTTGTTAGATTCGATGATGGCCGTCCTCTTTGCATCCCATTCCTTTGGCAAGACTCTTAGTGCTCTTCTCCATATTTGCTTTGGAGGATACTTCTCTCCAAGTTGGGCAATCTCGTTTATGATTTGGGTGAGCCTTCTAAACATTGAGTCAACGTCTTCTCCAAATTCCATCTCAAATGTCTCATACTTGAGTTGTAGTAGATCTATCTTTGTCTCCTTCACTTGATTTGTGCTCTCATGACAAATTTGCAATTAGTCTCATATTTCCTTTTCGGTTGAGCACATCGATATCCGGTTGTACTGCTTCATATCTAAAGCACAATGTAAAATATTAATAGCTTTAGCATTTTGCGAAATTAAAATCATATCCGCTCTTGTAAAGTCGTCCATTTCTTTGGGAATACTTGTTCCCCCAACTTCCTTTAAAGGAATGTGTGGACCTTTCACAATAATCTTCCATAGATCATAATCTACGGACTGGATGTCTATTTTATTTTTCCAATCTCCGTAGTTATCATCCGTGAAGAGCGGATGTCTATTTGTCGATTGACCTTGAGCAAACTCATTTGCTAGATTAGCCATAGAAATTTTTTGATTTAAAACAAAAATCAAATGGCTCTGATACCACTTGTTGGAACCGAAGAGGGGGGGTGAATGAGGTTCCTTGGCTACTTTAGCGTTTTAAAATGAATTTGCAAAATAATTGAGTTTGCGATGCGGAAGACTTCAAGTCAATCGATAAATAAATAAAATGAAGAAGTAAATAAATGCATAAATTAAATAAAGCGATAAAAGACAAGAGAATTTGTTATAGAAGTTCGACGATGAATCGCCTACGTCTCTTCTTCCCGGTTAGAAAACGTTTCACCGAGGTTCCACTAGAACGAAAATGATATTGGCCTTAAGGGCTCCAAGTTAGCCACAATACAACTCTTCCCGAGTAAAAACAACTATTCACGAGCACCACACTCTTCACGAGTCTTCTTGGCCTTAAGGGCTCCAAGGATAGCCACAACACTTACACCAACTTTACTTGTTGATGACTTTTACAATTTCCAACTTGCGTCGGTGTTGGAGGACCTTACAAATAAATCAACAACACCTTCACGGTGTAACAACACGAAGAACACAAGACTCTCACATAGAAATGAATCACAAACTCCAATACAAAACAAATGCATGGAGTTTGCAATGCTAGATAAAGTTTGAATAAGCAAAGCTTTCTTGAAGTTTATAGACTTGATTCTTGTCTTCGTGTAGGAGGTCCCCAAGGCTCCTACTAGCCGTTGCTACACTTAAGGATTGAATCACTCCAAGATCGCATCGGACATCGCCTCGGGCGATCACCATCGCCGCGCCCCAACGGTCACCAAAATACACAGATCGTCTCAGGCGATCCATACCAAAAATCAATGTCGTAGCCTCGGTTGATCAAAAATCTTCATCGCCTCAAATGATGCACCCATCGCTTCAGGCGATCGAGCCAACGCCTCGGGCGAACTCCCCCTGCGCGCGAGCCTCGGCGTCGCTCCAGTCGATGTGCATGGGGATGCCCTTCCTGACAGCCATCGCCTGGGGCGATAATCACCATCGCCTAGGGCGATCTGCCCTAAGCCTTACACAATTAATTTTCTTCAATCAATCCACTTTTCAACCCTTAAATCTGTACACTAAATAGACACATTAGTATAACAAACACAAGTTTTGTTGATCATCAAAACTCATAAATAATTTGGAGATAAATTAAGCAATAAACTCAACCACGCGTTTAAGGCTCAACAATAGATTATTATTATAATTAGAATAATAATTATTCTTATTCTATAATTATAATAAAAAATAATAATAATAATATTATAAAATAATAATAATAAAATTAAATTAAATAAATAATAATAATATAATATGTATAGATATATATATAGATTATTATTATTATCTATAAGAATAATAATAAGAATAAATTAGATTATTACATATAGATTATTATATATACGTATATATTGTTATTTTATAATAAAAATAAAAATTAAAAAATAATCTATATATATATAGAATATAAGAATAAGATATACTAGAATAAAAGAACATAAAAAAATATATATTATATAGAATAATTAAATAAAAAAATAAATAAATATATAGAGATAAAATAAGAATAGATAAATAATACCATAAATAATATATATATATTTTATACAATAGATAAATAATAAAATAAAAATAATTATATATAATCTAGAATTATTATTATACAATATAATAATTCTAAATAATATATAATAATAGAATAAAATAAATAATATATATATTTATATATATAAAAACACGATATAATATATAATATATTATTTGGAGTTATTTTTATATTATATATATATACACTATTATTTTTATTATATATATAGTATATATTATTATATATATAGATATATTATTATTATTATATATAAATAGTATACATATATATTATAAACATAATATATCTCCTAATAATATAAAAATATTAATAATAAAAAATATCATAATATAATATATCTATATTGTCTATATATAAATATATTATATACGTATAATATGTGATTATTTATATCTCTATATTCTATATTAATTTTATCAATAAATACGGAATAGTAAATTTTTGGGATTACTTCTGACATAAATTGAATTTTTGATGAAAAAATTTTAAATTTGCATTAGTATATGAGAAATGGTATATAAGTAATTTTCTTACAAAATGAGATTAAAATGGGATGATATAATTTTTTTTTTAAAACCAAACCAAACATGTGATAGATAAATAAACTATAGATTATTAATACTAACTATCAAATCGAACATACCCTAAGGTACCGTTTGGATTACATGATAGGATTAAAATATTCCTCACTATTTTTTTATCTCATGTTTGCTTTGTTGTATAAAAAAAATTATCCCACCATATTTATCACATTCTAATCACACTTTACAATAAAAAAAACATATATACCCCTTCCCACCTTTTTTATATTTCAAAATTTGAAATTCCCGCCAAAAATTACAACTTATTTCCTACAACTTTATTATAATATATTGTATTTGTATTGTTTTATTTATATTATTTATTATTATTATTGTTATTATTATTATATATATATATATTATTATTATTAATATTATTATTATTATATATTATATATATACTATTATTAATATAGATATACATGTATATTATATATACATATTATTATTATTATTATTATTATTATTATTTCATAATAACTTTAATTATGATATATATATATATTATAATATTATTATTATTATATATATGATATTATTATGATTATATATATGTATTATATTATATTATTATATATATATTATATTATATTATTATTATATATATTATTTATATATATTATTTTATATATTATTATTTACATATATTATATATTATTATTATATACATATAGTTATATATAAATATTATATATAATTATATATATATATTATATTATATATTATAATATATATATATATATATATTATATATTATAATAAAAATTAATAATTAGTATATATATTATATTGCATGTTTTTATATTATTTTTGTTATATATGTATTATATATTAGTATTATTATTTATTTTTGTTAGTATTATTTATATAATTATTATTATATTATTATTTATTAATAATAATAATAATTAATCATATTATTATTATATATTATCATTATTATTTATAAATATACAATTAGTAATATATATAAATAAATATATGTATATATATATATATATATATATTATTGTATTTTGATTATTATAGGCTAAGAGCACGATTTATAAATTATCATGGATCATCGTATGTTGATAAGCTCCAAAGTTTAGGTATGAGGCATCCCAGCTGGCTGGTGTGATGCCTATGCCAATTGCTACAGTAGTAAGGATACAAGATGCATTTTTACACATTTGCCCTCTTTCTAAATACTGAAACCCTACCATAAACCACGATAATTTTCGAGCAGCCTCTCTCCCCCTCGGACGATGCAGCAACAATGAATTGAAGACGAAGTGAAGTCCAGTAGAAGGACAAACAAGGGTCATTGAAGGTAATTTGTTGTGGTCTTCATATTTTCCCCTATCTATTGTCGTCCTTCATGAACTCGAATGTGTATTGCTCGCCGCCTTTTTTACTTGATTTTGTCATTTTGAATTCATGTACACTCATTTATTGGGATTCATCAACTCTTATGAGGGATCACATTCCATGATTTCGCTGATTATTGGAGTGAGGTATGAATACTGAAGTAACATTGCAAGATATGAACCAAAAAAACTACACTTTATTCAAGTAGTTCAACATGATCTGTTCTTCGCGGAAATAGACTTCATGTCCTTGTACGAATAATTGCATGTTGTAAATCTGCCTAGTGCCCACTGTTTCTAATAGTATTGAGAAAGTATTGTCATTTCCATATGGGCAATTGTTTGTCTTCTGACGAATTTGAAGTAGAGCAGGTGATACTATCAATAACCTCAGCTCGTCTTTGCAATTAGGTTTTTTGAAATATATATAAATAAACTGATCATATTATGGGGTGCACAGACTCAAAGATCGTTGCATAACTTTGAAATTGGAGGCGAGCGTGAAAGAATGCCCGAACCAATTATACATGCATCTGGGATTCTTAAGAAATGTGTTGCCAAGGTGAGATGCGTATTTTTAGTTTAGTTCCCAACAAACATGTACTGGATAAATTTGCCAATATACATTACTGATAAATTTCTCTCCTCTTGGTAAATGTAGCCTCAGTTTGTGTCATATTTCCTACCATTGAAGAAGAAATCCGTAATTGTTGCAGAGATCGAATTTTACGTTTTTAGAATTCTTATTAATGTAGTTAGTAATTCACTCCTAACTTCTTGAATTACTTAAATTGCCTTGGTCGACGCCATTCATAATAATGAAGGCAAGTGCTGGGCAACCAAGGTTAGTGGAGTTTGCTCTAAGCCACATGTGTCCAATTTCTTTCTAGTCCATTTTTCTTTAAGTCACACGAGTCTCGAGTATGTTATGGTGTTCATTTTTCTATTATTTGATGTTCCAAATCATCATTTGCGCATTTTGTTGCGTTTTGGATTGAATCTGTTATAACTGTAGCTCTGTCTCATGTAGGAACAAGTAATTGTATAGGCCACGAAGCTGCAGTTGATGCTGATGACTAGGTTCTTGTGATCCAAATCGAACTGCTTGTTTCAACAAAAATTGTTTCATGTTTGCATATGCGATTTTATAGAAATGACTTCAAAGTGGGTGGATTGTCAATCAATTTTCGGCAAGCCCACGGATGGGGGAGAAATTCAAAAGATCGGTGCGAAAGAAAAAAGTTAAAATTTTATATGAAGAAAATAATAATTAATTTGTTCAAATAGGATAAGTAGAAAATTTATCAATTTATACAAAAATAAAAATTATCACATAGTCAAGGCTATTTTCGTTATTCTACGAATAAAATTAATCTATACTATATATTATCAAGTACATCAAACATAATATTAATCATCATATTTTACTAATCATATGAACCAAACACAATATAGCTTATCTATGAGTTTAATTATCAACTCATTATCCATTTTTTAATCTATCTATCACTTATCATATTCTTGTACCAAGCGCAATACTTAAAGGTTCATTTGATATTAACTCTTGGGTAAGGGGTAGATCTGACATATATCAAATATTCAATGCTTAAAGAAGCCTATGTACGTAAGGTGGGTAGACTAAATGGTCCCGTACTCCCATCTGTGATTGTACTTAGACTCCATCAACCAATCACTGCCAGTGGACAGCTATATCTGCCAGAGATCGTACACATTTGTAGTTATTAAATACAATAATACGTGCAAAAATAGCTGTATCTATTTGATTTAGGATGTATTTATTGATCAATTTAATATAATTTGATCTAAAATAATTAATATATTATTTTATATATTTTTTATTTAAAATATATTATATTTTAGTATATTTATAAGTGAGAATCAATAAGATACATATACATATTTTTGTATAATTTTGTTTTCATGTATATTGTACCTTTGTACTTGACACGTTTTCCTAAGTCAACTTCAGCTTCCGCATCATATTATTTTTTATTAAGTATTATATTATTATCATTTGATTGTATAAAAAATAATGATAAATTGGGATAAAATCTTCAAATTAAGTTTGAAATTTATGTTTATTTCCTTGTTAGCGAAATATTTATTCAAACTCCCTAATATATCTTATTAATTTTTATCAATTTTCTAAGTTGTTCTAAAGACATAAATACCATTTCTCTCTCATTTAATTTGCATATTTTATTTCTTCCAACAACAATGGTCTTCATTTTCATCGTCATTTTTTCTTGAACTTCTGGAATGCCAAGAAACAGAGTTGCTTTATCATAAAGAAGTGGGATGCTTTATTGTACCGGCATGAGCTTCAAGTGGGTCTTAATTTTCGTTGCATTGTTTCGGCGATGCCAAGAAATTATTGTTTCTTGAAGTTCTACAATGCAAAGAATTTCCAAATTTTATGGAGGATGAGTGAATGATATCATGCATATTCATTATTAAAAATGATTTGATTCATTTTTATTGCGAGAGTGGAAATTTAGTTTGTGCAAATGAGATTTTTTGTGAGAGTAAAGAAACATATGTGGTTTCTTGGACTAGTATGATCAATGGGAACGTGATAAATAGAATGGCTGATGAAGCCTTGAAATTGTTTGATGAAATGTGTCATAGTGGAGTGAATCTTAATGAAGTCACAATGTTGACAGTCTTTCACCTTGTGCCCGAAAGGGAGATTTGAGGGTTGGGGAGCGGATTCATGAGTTTGCAGATGAGATTTAGTTTGAATGTGATGAATGTCGCGTTAGATATTGAAGCTAAGTGTGGGGGCTTAGCTAAGACTATAGACATTTTTGATAATATTTTTGATTCAAGAATTAGCAATGATGAAAAGAGGACTATAAGACTGGATCGAGATACAAGTGTCCCTATGTCTGTGGTTAAGTAATTATTGTTTATGTGAAGGAGCACTATACTGCAAACCTCAATATGATCAATTTTTCAAGATAACTAGAAGAGTGGATCGAGATACAAGTGTTTCTATTGATTTTCCTAGTGATTTTGCCTTTTAGTTTTGTGTTTTTGTTGTGGGTTCTAAATTCAGTCACAAGATTATTGTGCTTTTGAAAGTGTGATGATTTTGTTGAATGCTGTTTGAAGCTTAACATGTGAGTTTTTGGTGTAATAAAACCAAGTCATGTTGTCCACAAATTATGAATTTAATACAACAAACTAGCTTATATTGTACCACAAATCAGTATATTTAGTACCACAAATTATATAATTTAGTACCACAGATTATGTTATATAGTACCACAAATTATAATATTTTGTACCACAAATCAGTTCATTTAGTACCACGTATTAGCTTATATAGTACAACAAATCAGTACATTTTGTATCACAAATCAGTACATTTTGTATCACAAATTATGTTATTTAGTACCAAAAATATGTTATTTAGTACCACATATTAACTTATATAGTACCACAAATCTGTATATTTGGTAACAAATCTGTATATTTGGCACCACAGAGTAACTTATGTAGTATCACAAATTATGTTATTTAGTACCAAAAATATGTTATTTAGTACCACAAATCAATATATTTGGTACCACAAATCAGTTTATTTAGTAACACAATTATTTAGTATCAAAAATATGTTATTTAGTACCACATATTAACTTATAGAATACTACAAATCAGTATTTTGGTACCACAATTTGGTATATTTAGTGCCACATAATAGCTTATAAAGTATCCCAATTTATGTTATTTAATACCAAAAATATGTTATTTAATACCGCAAATCAGTATATTTAGTACTACAAATTAGCTTATATAGTACCATAAATCAATATATTTAGTACCACAAAGTAACTTATATAGTACCACAAATTATGTTATTTACTACCAAAAATTTGTTATTTAGTACACATATTAACTTATATAGTACAACAAATCAGTATATTTGGTATCACAAATCGGTATATTTAGTACTGCAGAGTACCTTCTATAGTACCACAAATTATATTATTTATGTAACACCCATAATTTTTATAATAATAATAATAATATAATTCTAAATAATAAATAAATAAAAAAAGAAAACTAATCATTTTGAATTAATTTTAAAAACTTATATTTGGCAACTTACCTCAACACTTGTCCACACTTTCACATCCAATCATGCACACAACTCCTATAAATACCTCCCATTTCTTCAGATTAACACACACATTCAAGAAGAATTGTTGGCAAAAATTAAGAGAGATAATGGTGTAGGAAATGTAGGAAATATGGAAAATTATGAGGAAAATACCAAATCTCCTCCTAAATATCCGAAAATTTCACACAACACTCATATACACCCAGAAAAGATTTAGTATAGGAGGTGTTCAAAAATCAGCATCCAAGTTCGTCCAGAAAATCAAAATCCCGAAGAACACTAAGTTGCCCAACCCAGAAAAGCTCATTTCAAGGTATCAGTTTCAAGCTTCGATTCCGTGCCTTTATCAACTGATTTTAAACTTGGAATATAAACTAAACTTGTTCAAAATGTGTTGAAGTTTATGGGTATGTCGGCCGATCGCCCAAAAGGCCGCCGTATGTACGTATTTTCGACGACCAAAACACCAACTCAATCATTTCGAAACATCAGATTCTGGGCAAAATCGGTTGGGAATTTCAAAATGGTTTCTGAACAAAAGTTGTAGATCACGACGAGACGATCACTCCGTAAAAATTTCAACCGCGCGTGGTGGCCGGAGCTCGGCCACGCGCCGGAACGACTGCGCGTGAGATGCACGCGCCTTCCCGATATTGAGTTTTTCGGTGGCCGAACATTTATGGACTGATTTTAGGCATTTCTGGAAAGTTTCATGATTTTTCAACTTATTGTTGAATTATCATGAATTTTTAAAGTCTTATTCAAAATTACCCGGACAAGTTTTGTACAAAAAAATGATTTTTAGAAAGATTCAACCAATTAACTATTTTATTAATCACCATAAATTACTTATATTATGTTGATAGGAATTTAATTGGCAACTGGGTTCAAAATCAAGTCAATCCAGTAAGATATCAAGTAGTAAGGTGAGGTGTACTACCGAATTCTTGTTATATAACCCTTTTGGCATTTGGCGTGAAATTTACAGTAACTTGTTATTCCTTATCTCACATTTTACATATTGTCATCATATTGTACATTGCATTGTTCCATTGATCATCTTGATCTGCATGTTTAATTATCTTGAATGTTATCGATTACTAATCGATTCCTTTGATTGAACAAATCCTTTGACTGAATGAATGAATGGAGCCCTGTGGACAACGCGACTTCGGCCCGAAAGTGAGTCCAATGAACAACGAATGACAGTCCGGGTATATGGTTCATCTGAACAATGCTCACCGTTTTACGGTCCGGAGAATGGTTCACCTTGGCTCGTAAATGACTGATTGTACAGATCTCATCTGAATATGTGGGAAAAATGTTACACCGAACTGTCCGGTGGGAGCCACCTCTTTAGCCCACGATATTCCCTCTGAAATCCTATATCGTCACTGTTCATTATTGACAATTGCTTGATTGCAAGATCTTTATTACATGACATATCATATTGATACACTATACTGTTTGATGATTACAGATATTAAAGCCATGTTATTCCCTCACTAAGTCCCAAAGACTTAACCTCTGTTTTCCTTGTTATTTATTGTGAGTTCCAGATATAGGAGTACCGGAGCCAGGACCAAAGGGAAATTAGGAAAAAAGGAAATGTGGACTTACCGGGACTTTATAATATTTTCGCTTTTATTAAGTGTCGTACCATTATAAGGAGTTTGTACTGGGATGTATTTTGTTACTAACTAGACTGTATAAACGCTTCCGCTACTAAAAATGAATGATTGGCTAAACGCTTCCGCTATTTCCGAAAAGGTTTAAAATCATCGTACGTGATGTTCTTAGAGAATGTGGCCAGATAAGTGATAAATTAAATATGTCCCGAGTGGGGTCGCACAATTTAGTACCAAAAATATGTTATTTAGTACCACAAATCAGTATATTTTGGTACCAAAACGCGTGTCACTTCTTTCTCCTCCAAATTTTTCATTTTTGAGCCATATTTGGAAATGTGGTCAACACAAAAGTTGTAAAACTTCGCGTGGATAGCTAATTCGTTTAATTCAGATATCGTATCGGAAAGTTATGACCAAAAATACTAAACCTTAATACAAAATGACGAAATTCTCACCTCCAAGGCATATTCATAGGCGCGCAAGTGCCTGTCGATCTGCCAAAAATTATAGTGGGCAGAACCATGGGTGATCGAGCGCGGATTTGTGATACCAAATATACTGATTTGTGGTAATATAAAAGCTAATATGTGGTACTAAATATACTAATTTGTGGCACTAAATAACATATTTTTTTGGTACTAAATGACAATGTGGTACTATATAAGTTACTCTATGGTATTAAATATACTGATTTGTGGTACCAAATATACTGATATATGGTACTATATAAGTTAATATGATGTACTAAATATACTGATTTGTAGTACTAAATAAAATATTTTTGGTACTAAATAAAATAATTTGTGGTACTATATAAGCTACTTTGTGGTACTAAATATACTGATTTGTGGTACTATATAAGCTGATTTGTGGACTAAATAACATAATTTATTGTATTATATAAGCTAATTTATAGTACAAAATAGCATAATTTACGGTATTGTATATACTGATTTATGGTACTGTATAAGATAGTTTGTGGTATTAAATAACATAATTTGTTGTACTATATAAACTAATTTTAGGTACTAAATAACATATTTATGCAAATTATGTTATATAGTACCACAAATTTGAGTATTTATAGTACCACAAATCAATATATATAGTGCTACAAATTATGTTATATAGTAGAACAAATTAGTTTATTTGGTACCACAAATCAGTATATACTGTAACATAAATTACGGATATATAATACCATAAATTATTGATTTCAAGAAGAACGTGTGAAATATGTGTGAAAATAACTATGTCCCTGTTATCCACAAAATAACAGGAAAAGTTCCAATTGAGGAAGTTTTCGAGTAGTTGAAATACAAGAACTCCTAGATTACATGTTCATTTAATAATTTGTTTCTCAGTGGTAAAACAAAATTCTCAAGTTCCTTGGTTTCTGTGGAATCCATTATCGTGAGTTATACAAGCTGGAGCTACCATAGCGATTGCTCTGGCTATTGGAGGTGGCAAGTGTAAGATTGTATGGAGGTGGGTCGGTAAATCCAACAGGTGAATCCATCATCATCTCTTGCCATTCATTCAATACAACATCCACAAATTTTTGATCGCACAACTCCCCCAGGATGAGTCTTTTCCTAAATAATCCATATTGATCTCCTTCGCCGCCCTCATCAAAGTCGTCAAAAACCTCTAATAAAAAATATATGATATTCAGAACTAGAACATGAACGTGAAGCCAGTAGTAATAGCATGAAAATGGGTTAAAAGAAAATTTTAGAGAAGAAGATAGTCATGTGCAAAACATGTGCAAAAATTAAAGGTGTTTATGTCTTTTGATAGCATTAAGGAGTTTAAATTAAAACAAAGTTAAGATAGGAGATGCAGAGTTTTAAAAACATCACTAAAGACTGAACTTTAAATTGAAA
This sequence comes from Haberlea rhodopensis, assembly GCA_907163345.1. NCBI lineage: Eukaryota > Viridiplantae > Streptophyta > Magnoliopsida > Lamiales > Gesneriaceae > Haberlea > Haberlea rhodopensis. The sequence goes on from CAJQUN010000095.1 coordinate 193,643, forward strand.
TATACCTCATGGGTTTTTAAGCAAATCTCCCTAATAAATAATGCATATTATTTTATGTGTTCAAAACTGGATGGCCCTCCTGTGGCCACTAAAGGTTACAAGTACCTTCTTAATTAATTAAATTAAGAAAATTAGATGGCCAGTAGAGGTTACATGTAACTCCTTAATTAATTCAATTAATAAATTATTAAGTCCTTTATTTTTTTAATAACATAAGACGCAAGAGGTTTTAAATTTATATTTTAACAAAATGGAGGACATAGTAGTCGTTTTAGGAGGATACATGAAACTTATACTTGTCACTTTATTATATTATTTTTTTGGGTAGATTAATTTATATATCGTGGAAGGCTATATTTTAAGTTTCGAAGTTAATTTTTATAATGTTTTTTTTTTCTTAATGAAAAAAGATGGAGGTAGAGTTTTTGAAGATATAATCTTTAAAAATATAATATATATTTTTTTACGTTGGAAGGGGGGATTTCAAAGATTTTGGGATATATTACAGCTTCGAACATGAAACATCCATCTGGAGACAAATTGTGATAATCAATCGGGAAAGCCCGTGGTATAATTGAGGAACTCCAAAATGATGGCATGAATCCTGGTTAGAATGTGACTAAAATAAGCTCCCAATCAATTTGGTATGAGTGATAGTCAGAAGAGACACAAGGAAGTATGACTCGAGACAAAGAGAAAACCGATTAATTTGGAGACAAAGATGCAGCCTCTTATAGTCATTAGTCAAGATAGCCAATATCACTCCCCGAGGTCGGAACGCGGAATGGAAATTTTCTCAAAAATTTAAACAAAATTCTAAAAATCCAAGCCTTGTAGAACTTAACTAACTCGAAAATCAGTCTTTTATTCCATTAAAGGCATGAAATATCATCTTTACAACTCAAAAATGCCAGTAGAAAGTAAATATATTTCTCTAATAAGATAAAATACTTGAAGCAACAGAATAAAAAACTGAAACATTAACATAAACTAAATCTAATAGCAGCAACGGTGTCCTTCGTCTAACAGTTTCAAAACTCGATATGCTCTCTTTCCAATATCATCTTCCGTCTCCTACACAATTGCATTTTCATTTTTAGTTGGAAGTGGTTTAGTGTGTGAGTGATATGTGTTGGGATCGATACTGGGGTGGTCATTCCAACCAATTCAGTACAATCAAGTTGAGCTTAAATAACTCGTGTTCTTGAAAGAATGCAATGAGAAATTGGATCGGATTTGGTTTAAGAATCAAGTCAGAAAACATTCAAAGTAACATGCTATGTAATTGATTAAATAAAGAAATAAAATAAGACGAAAAACATTTGAAATAGAAAAATAATACAGAAAATAAAGATGCAGACAACTATGTTTATGAAAGTTCAAATGTACTATAATTCTTCTATGAGAACCTTCTTCAAACAAGGAATGATTGTACTAGAAGACTTTTATTTATACAACTTTTTGTACAAACCCAATTAGACAAAAATTATGATCTGAACTCCTAGCATCTTAACTATCATATTATTTAATGTCTCATATGCAAAAGACTCTGCATAGACAAAATGTCTCACAATTGCGACAAACACTCATCTATTAGCTCATTATCACAAAGAATATAGTGCATTGTAAAGACACAAATGATGTGATATCTCTGAATTTAATCATGTGCTTTATGACTTCTAATAATAATTATGGTGTTATGATTATTATTATGGTTGGAAAATGTATAGTTATGCAGTGGGCATGAACTGGTATTACATTTCAGGGTGCATGAGATGCATAGTGGGGGAAATTGTGATTTGACATGATTTATTGGGCTTTGTTCTAGTGATGTAGAAAAAGCATGCTAATATTTGTTATTGTGCATTTTATTGAGTAAATGCTTAAAATATCATGTTGAGATATTTTACTACATCATGCTAATTAATTGGACACCATTTTATATTTTAACCCCTACACTTCTAATACCCCACCCCTTATCCCTCACTCACCACCACTCATTTTACACACTCAAAAATCCCATTCCCCAAACCCCTCTTTTATTAGGCTAAAACAAGGGGAAGGAGGAGGAGATTCCAAAACTTGTATTTGTTTGATTCTTGCTAGGAATTGAAGTCAAGTAGTAAGGAACCTTAATTTTTTAAAGAGTTGAGTATGGTTGAATGAGTTTTGGATTTGTATTTTGGGGAAAGAAAATGGGTTTGTTTTGAAATATGTTATATGTTGGTGGGATATTGTTTTATGAGGTGTTATTTGTTGTTTTATGTTGTATTTAGGATGTTGGGTTGTAAGGATGTGGTGTTTGTTGTTTTACCATGGATATTATGCACAAAAATGGTGTTTTCTCGCTTGTGCAGGGCTCGCCGATCGATCGACGCGGAGTCGCCGATCGATCGGCGCGGAGTCACCGACCGATCGCGCGTATGAGAAGCTGAACAACTCGCGATCGATCGCGAGGCATGCATAGTGAAAGTATTGAATTTTGGTTATTTTGACGGGATTTTTAGGTATTGGACTATTAGTTGGCTTCTAATATTGAGTTGTGCACTTGTATAGAGCCTTCCCAGGTGGCAACACAGCACAGGGGATAAAGTCCAACGACATCCATATTTTGGAAAGGTACGTAAAAAGACGTACGAGCACCAAACAGGTAACATGTATTTTATATACATATTGAATTATGCATTGTGGTTGCATATACATATTGGTTATGCATTATGGTTGGGAAATGTATAGTTATGCGGTGGGCAGGAACTGATATTACATTTTAGGGTGCATGAGATGCATAGTGGGGGAAATGGTGATTTGACATGATTTATTGGGCTTTGTTCTAGTGATGTAGAAAAAGCATGCTAATATTTGTCGTAAGGCCCTCACCGCTTAAACCATAATAATGACACGTAACCCACTTGTACTAGTGATCATATAGAGTTTAGTCAATTAATTACATCAACAGTTGTCTCAACTTTAATACATGTCATAATGAAATACAACAACTGGTTCTCAACATTTCATTTCTTCTAATATTTTCTAATCGACATCTCTTTATCATCATTGCAGCAAAATGGACCCTCAATCTTGACATCCCTTGCCCAAAAGAGTTCCTACAGAACAACCCACCAAAATATGAACACAACGAATATATGTAAAGCATGCTGTACAAAATGACCAGTTTTCTTCAAAATACTCCATGTATTTCATACATATATCCCGTTTCCTTGGTTTGTTCCTGTACAATACTCAAGCATACTATAATTCAACAAATATATGAGATGCATATGCCATGACATGTCACAACCTCATCTCGATCATAACCTGATTATTCTCTCAATCACATTTCAATCCCATTTCAGAAAATACCATATATTCATCAATTTTCATAGGATGCATATAATATCATTACCGCTTATCTGATTAGCACATATAACATTGCTATTACGCTCAACATGATCCCATCATATTATTAGTCAATGTTATATGGCCTAATTATCATCACTCCTTTTTATTTGTTGCACATATAACATTGCTATTACGCTCAATATGATCCCATCATATTAGTGGCCAATGTTATATTGTCTAAATATCATTATTCCTTATCTGAGTAGCATATATAACATTGCTATTACACTCAATATGATCCCATCATATTAGTAGCCAATGTTATATTGCCTAACATTGCTATTACGCTCAATATGATCCCATCATATTAGTAGCCAATGTTCTATTGCATTTCAACGCCACGTACGAATCCCAGATCTTGTATTAATGCACGCCTTCCATCAATAATCCCGCCTCAATGCGTTGGTAGACACTGAATCAACCTCATACATAATCACAATGTTAGTTCCGGATTTTAAAGATGACAAAACGAATCATAACGGATCGATGGAAATCAGTCTGACCAGATCGATGCTCAAAGCAGATCACGCCGATATGGTCTATCGCAAAATTAGAACGGCTTGATGAACACCAGCCTGACTAGATCGAAGCTCCAGATCAGCTCAACAATAATCATATCAGAGCAGACAAGGTTGAATAAGCTTTGCTCTTCAGTCTGAATCATTAACAGCTATTTATTGAAGCATTTAATGATGCAATTAATGCTGAAAAAAGACCAAGGACTGAAGATTACCGTAAAAGGTAAGAAGACAAAGAAGAGCTTACCTGACAGACGCCAAAAGCATAAACCAGAATGGCAAGTGCCTAAAAGAATAAGACTGTAGCTTATTCAGAGTTTGAACAGAGTCAAGAGTTGCACAGAAAGGGAAATAAAGTCGTTGGTACAAGCAACTATATAAGGATGCAACTAAAGAGCTCAAGACAGAGATCTGATCAATAAAACGAAAAGAAAACAAAACAGCACAAGCCTACAAGTCCAGATATTCTTGAGCCAAAAGTTTTCATAAGCACAAGCATATTGTAATATTTGATCATCATATGATCATTGTGTGCATAGACAAAATTAGTCTATCTTGTGTATTCTTTTCTAAGATAGAGAAGTGAGATTCAATTGTAACTGTCAGACAGAGTGTGTCTGAACAGATCGAGAGACTAGGAGTTTCAGTCTGGTAGTGAGGTAAATCCAGCTGAATCGGGTTTGTACAACAGAATTGTATAAATCAAAGTCTTGTAGTGGAATCCTTCCTTAATTGGAAGAATAAGAGACGTAGAAGGATTACACCACCTTCGAACTTCCAGAAACATATTCTGTCTTTTATCTTTCCGCTCTACGTTTCAGTTTTTAAGCCATCGAACCGTTCTTACCAATCTAGAACAGATCGTTCCGCACTATCATATACAGTGATCTGTTCTGCTGAGAAGTTGATTAAGAAATAGATTTCACTCATTAACCCGAGAGAAATTACAAAGGATTATTTTTATACGGAGTGTTCATTCACCCCCCCCCCCCTCTAAACACTCCGGACCGATCCTAACAAGTGGTATCAGAGCAGGTCGTCTTAATCATCAAAGATACTTGGACTGATGGCATCATTCAACAAGATTCTCATGTTCTCAAAAGAAGACTATGATGATTGGAGAATCAGAATGCAAGCTCATCTGGCAGCACAGGATGACGATATGTGGTTCGTCATCACTGATGGACCAATGAAAATTCTGAAAGTCAATACAGCAGCCGCCATTACTGGTGGTGAACCCCAAATGGTCGAGAAGGACAGATCCCTCTGGACGAATGAAGAAAGAAAGAAAGCAAATCTTGACAACATAGCCAAAGACATCTTGTTCAAGACGTTGGACAAGAATATGTTCAGTAAAATCAAAATGTGCTCAACTGCTAAAGAAATTTGGGAGAAGATAGCACAGCTATGTGAAGAGAACGATCAGACTAAGGAAAACAAGCTGATTGTTGCTCTACAAAAATTTGAGAACATAAAAATGAAGCCTGGAGAAACTCTAAACGAGTTTGATGAAAGAGTCACTGGCATTATCAATGAACTAAATGGTCTGGGCAAGGAATACTCTAACAGAGAGATTGCTCTGAAAGTAATGATAGCATTGCCAAAATAATAGGATGTCAAGACCATTGCCAAAAGAATGGGATGTCAAGACCATTGCAATGAGGGAGTCTAAAGATCTGAACAAAGTTGAACTTCATGATCTGTTCGCGGATCTTAAGGCATATGAGTTCGAACTGATCATCAGAGGTGAAACAGAGCCATTCATCTCTCAACCAAACAAAGCACTGGCAGTCATTCCAGACCAGACCACCCTCTCAACAGACCGATCTATCGAACAGATAAGTAATGATGCTATGTCATTATTTATCAAGAAATTTGGTAAATTTATGTCTAAAAATAAACGGAATTTCAAACCTTCTCATCACTATAAATCAAGAAAAGATGATGACGTTAATGATCAGGCTTGCTACAATTGTGGTAAGACCGGACACTTTATTGCAGACTGCACCAGACCGAAGAAAGATGAACGAAAAGAAAAGCATCGTGATGACAAGAAAAAGAAGCACTACAAAGATCATAAAAATCATCATGGGAAGTCCCAAAAGGTCCTAGTAGCAGAGGAAGGTAACAACAAGTGGGCTCAGACTGACTCAGATTCAGAAAGCTCCGAATATTCATCCAGTGAAAGCGAAGAGGATATTCAATGTCTAATGGCAGACGAAGAAATGAGTCAAACAGACGAGGTATTCGATCTTGACTCAAATAAATTCACACGTGAAGAGCTTATGTCCGCACTGCAAGACATGGCTAATGGTTATAGAATTTTAGCTGAATCATTTGAGAAAACTAAAGCTAAAGCCAATGATCAAATAGATGAGCATATCAAACCAAGCTGCTCTGAGCTAGGTGAGTGAAATAATCTACAGATCGAGCTGAATAAGCTGAAAATCTCTTACTATCAGCTCCATGAAGAAAACAAGAGAATTAGCACACAAAATGCTAAGCTTTCTCATATTTTCAAAACATGGACAAAATCAAGAGCATCACTGGAAGAATTGCAAGAGGTACAAAGAAATGTCGGCGATGTCACCGGCATAGGCTTTGATATCAATGACTGCACCAAGGATGAATCTGAATTGTTGCTGGTAAAGAACAAAATCAAACAGATGACATTTGTTAGATCCAGCACAATATATGAAACCGAAGCGCCTACAATTCAAACAGGAGTCTCCTTCGGGGATCAAGGTTTGAGAAAAGGAATTGGGTAAGTTAACCAAGCCAAAGAAAATGCACCAGCAAGCTTTGTGTCTATCAGACCAAACCTAAAGGTGCAAGATCTAAGGCAAGGAAGACCATCCAACTACTATAACTCAAAACCAGTTCAATGAAGATATAGATTACCTTATAAGAATCAAAGGCTTCCATATCGCACACATTATCACACACAACATCGAAATAGATCAGCTCACATCACACCAGACACACACAAGCCATTAAAGCTGATTCAGGTGTGGGTTCCCAAAGGGCTAATCCGTTCTGGACCCAAGTATGATTGGGTACCAACAGTAATTATGCTTGATGACAGGTACTGAAGAAACAAGCGTCGGACTGGTACTTAGACAGTGGGTGTTCTCGTCACATGACAGGAAACGTCGAGCTGCTGTCTGAAGTCACGGAGTGTACTGGACCAAAAATCATCTTCGGGGATAACTCAAAGGGTAAGACCGTGTGCAAGGGTAAGATTGTCCATGGTAATATTACTATCAATGATGTGCTGTTAGTTGAAAATCTAAGCTATAATCTGATCAGTATAAGTCAACTATGTGATAATGGTTATGCTGTGGACTTTCACAAACACACTTGCACTGTTAAAACGTCAGACGGTATGACCATGCTCGTAGGAATCAGAAATGGAAATACATATAAGATTAACTGGAGTTTTGCTCAACCTGATAATCCTACTTGCTTCATCGCGAATAATGATAATAAACACTGGCTATGGCATAAACGCTTGAATCATCTCAACTTTAAGACTATCTCTAGCCTGTGTAAAGATGATTTAGTTGTCGGTCTGCTCAAGATCGACTTTGCCAAGGATAAGATCTGTGAAGCTTGCCAAATGGGTAAACAGATCAGATCATCCTTCAAAAACAAGAATGTCAAATCCTCCTCACGCTGCTTAGAACTATTACATATGGACTTGTTTGGTCCTATACCTATAACAAGTTTAGGGGGAATGTGGTATACTCTTGTTGTTATTGATGATTACTCACGTTTTACATGGACTATATTTTTTAGCAGTAAAGATCAGACCGGTCCGAAGTTGATCAAGCTGCTGAAACGCACTCAGAATGAGAAATCATCAAGTATTGATAGAATTCGAAGTGAGAAAGGCACTGAATTCTCAAATCAGAATCTTGAATCTTTTCTAGAAGACCAAGGAATTAAGCATGAATTCTCAGCCGCTCGAACTCCTCAACAAAATGGAGTTACAGAACGAAGGAACAGAACGCTTAAGGAGGCAGCAAGAACAATGCTTGCAGATTCTGGTATTTCCCAAAAGTTCTGGGCAGAAGCTGTAAATACTGCATGCTACACTCAAAATCGATCTATGATTAACAAGAAGTTGAATCTAACTCCATATGAAGTATGGACAGGTAACAAACAGTCTATCTCTCACCTTCATATATTTGACTGCAAATGTTTCGTTCACAATAATGGTAAGAATCATCTTACAGCATTTGAAGCTAAGTCAGATAATGAAATATTCTTAGGATATTCATCCAATAGTAAAGCCTTTTGCATATTCAATAATCGAACTTTAACTGTAGAAGAATCAGTTCATGTAGTGTTTGATGAATCCTTATGTATTGAGGGCAACAAGGAATTAATTCAAAATCAGATGGAAAAATATCCATCTCGAAGCTAACAGTGATGATGAGATTGTAGCTAACAAATCAAGAGACAATCCACCGGAACCTGAAGTACCAGATAGACCAGATCAAGGCACTGAAGTTCTTCCAGATCGAGCTCTTCCAGATCAAGCCGATCCGGAAGTTCTGAACCCTAATATTAAAGCAGATGCTGATAATGTTGCTACTACTAATCCGTCTGGACCAGATAATCCAGAATCAAGCTATCGATGGACAAAGAGGCATCCACATGATCTAGTAATTGGAAGTCCTTCTGCACCCATAAGAACCAGAGGACAGATGTTGGATGAATTCACTCATGCCGCTTTTATATCTAATCTGGAACCCAAACAGATTGATGAAGCTTTGACTGATTATAACTGGATAAAAGCAATGCAAGAAGAGCTTAATCAATTTGAACAAAATCAAGTCTGGAGACTAACCCCCAGGCCAAGTGGTCTGCCTGTTATTGGAACCAGATGGGTTTTCAGAAACAAGCTAGACGCAGATGGAGTGGTGGTTAGAAACAAGGCCAGACTGGTGGCTCAAGGCTTCCGACAAGAAGAAGGAATTGACTTCGATGAATCTTTTGCACCAGTCGCCAGACTTGAAGCAATCCAAATATTTCTTGCATTTGCTGCTTTTAAAGACTTCAAAGTATATCAAATGGACGTAAAGAGTGCTTTTCTTAATGGTAAGCTTCAGGAGGAAGTCTACATTGAGCAACCTCCTGGATTTCAGAACCACTCATTTCCAGATCATGTATATCTACTGAATAAAGCCGTATATGGACTGAAACAAGCTCCAAGAGCATGGTATGACACTCTGTCTCAATTTCTTCTGAATCACGATTTTCAGATCGGCTCAGTGGATAAAACTTTATTTAAATTTATTAAGGGGGAACATACCTTATTGGTTCAAATCTATGTTGACGATATCATTGTTGGGTCAACTAACCCCAAACTCTGCGAGAAATTCTCTAAGTTGATGCAGGGACAGTTTGAGATGAGTATGATGGGAGAACTATCATTCTTTCTCGGTCTCCAAGTCAAACAGCTCAGCAATGGCATTTTTATCAATCAAACCAAGTATACCAAAGAGCTTCTCAAGAGATTCGGAATGGAGACTTGTTCAACTGCGTCAACTCCAATGAGTCCTTCAATTAAGCTAGATAAAGATGAAGGGGGAACAGCAGTGGAAGTAACCATGTATCGAGGGCTGATCGGATCGCTATTGTATCTTACAGCGAGCCGGCCTGATATTATGTTCTCAGTTTGCATGTGCGCTAGATTTCAGTCTGATCCAAAGCAATCACACTTTATTGCTGCTAAGCGCATTCTTAAATACTTAAAAGGATCTCAGAACGTTGGTCTTTGGTATTCCAAAGATTCAAACTTCGAGTTAGTTCGATATTCAGACGCTGACTATGTTGGGTGTAAGATTGATCGCAAAAGCACCAGTGGAACCTGTCAATTTCTAGGTGAAAGATTGATCTCATGGTTTAGCAAGAAGCAAACATCTATTGCCACATCTACAGCTGAGGCAGAATATCTTGCCGCTGGAAGCTGTTGCGCTCAAATGCTCTGGATTCAACATCAGCTCAGAGACTATGGCATTCAAGCTGTTGAGTCTCCGATATTTTGTGACAACACCAGTACCATTGCTATAACGTATAATCCAGTTCTGCACTCTCGAACAAAGCCTATTGATATCAGACATCATTTTATTCGAGATCACGTTGGCAAAAAGGAAATTCGGATCGAGCATATTTCAACAGACCAGCAAGCAGCAGATATCTTCACCAAACCACTCCCTGAGGCTAAGTTTAATTATTTTAGTCAAATTCTTGGTTTAATAGACTTATCTTGATACTTTAGAGGTATCTTTCTTTTCGCTTTTAAAGATTATATACTGGCACAGATCGATAATACAACGATCAGAAAGACACAGACCGGTCCGAACTTTCAGACCGATCTCTGTCAAACCTGATATTATCCCATGATCTGTCTGGTCAACCAATCTTTAACACAGTAATTGTTTAAAATAGCCCGGACTGATTGAATTTTAACCGCCTTATCTCTCTCATCCTGTCCGTTTATTTTGAATTTCTTAAATATCAGTCATAGAGATACAGACACGTGTCCTCTCTCTCCTATTTAGCGGGCTGTACATCTCACTCTCATTTCACTTTTTACGAAGTACTGCTATCTGTTTATAACCTTCAAATATTTCCAATTTCTCCGCATTCTTCATTACACTCAAATGGCCACTATCACTCACAACTCTCTATCTGTTGAGTTTAATGAAATCTACAGGGCTGAAGAACCAGAAATGGTCTCCATGTTCAAATCTTTGGAATCTTCTGGATTAAGGAACTTTCTGGAATGCGGGACTGTGGTTTACGAGTCGGAGATTCGCGAGTTGTTCACTAATGCTGTGTCTCAAACGACGTTCATCTCCACCTCCGTCAAGGGAAAATCTTTTGATATTTCTCAGTCGACGCTGTCAAAGACCTTTGGTCTTCCCAACACCGGACTGACTGATTTTGGCAACATCCCTCAGGCCATTATCACCAATCTTCAGGGGAAAGTATCTATTTTTGGCCACAGACTGCAGCCATCCTTCAAGAAGAAGGAAATGTTGTTTCATTTTCAGGTTCTCTGTGAGATTGTTGGCAAGCCACTATTGGGAAAAGCCGGAAGCTATGACGCGTCACTGCCGAAAAATTCCGGGCCATGGCTGCTATCCACTCCGGACAAAAGATGAATTGGTCCGCGATCTTGTTTGGAGTTCTGCTTGAAACGGTTATCGCATCCAAACAGGCTGTGTGCTTTGATGTTCCTCTCAGCAAGCTATTGGAGACACTATCGAGCTGGGGAAGCCGTCTGCTCTAAGCCCCTTCAAGATTCTCAACCCCAAGGGATTGGCACTACTTAAGTCCAAAAGTGCTACACCCACTCCTTCCGATCTGGTGACTGTCAAGATTGAACAGGGACAAGAACAGGCTCCTGCTGGAAAAACTCGAGTCAAGTGCAAACTGACAATCCAGACTGACTCAGAGGAAACTCAATCTACATCTGCTCCTTCATCTCCAGCCAAGCCTCCTCCAAAGAAGCCAAGAACCCAGATCACCAAGCCCATCAAAACCTTACCTATCAAAACCTTACCTATCTTGCCCTCAACAAAAGCCACCCCTGCAACCCCAACTCCAACTCAACCTTCAACAATTCCATCCATTGTACCCAAAGTCACCATCCGAGTCCCTTCTGCCATCCCTGTAGTCAAAGGCATTGTTATCATCGAATTGGGAGACTACACCCAATCAGGGATCAAGACCTCGTCTCCCATCGGCAAAGGCAAGGCAGTTCTCACTGAGCCCCTCTCTTCAAAACCCAAGTCAGCCGCTCAAACTGCAATCGACATCGCCATGGAAGATGTTGAAGAAGAAGTAAAGGAGCTTACCGTGGTATTTGATGAATGGGTTGCATACAGAACGATCAACCACTTTGATCTGTTATTCGACAAGCTGAGGAGACTCCATAAGATGGAACAAGAAGTCCTTAAGGGGACAGAGACTGATGACGTACGAATTGCGGTGCATCGCAAAGAATTGTTTCAGGCTAACCACAGGCTCAAACTGGCAAACTTGCTCATTACAGCCAAGAAGGCGAATTTTGATGCCAACAATCCGACTGCCAAAGATGATGGTGCTGTCATTGCTCAGCTGGAAATGAATATTCATGCTCTTCACTTGGCTGTTCGTTTTCAACGACATAAGCTCAACATATCCACTCCAGTTCCCAGCCCGGATCACCCATCTGTGAGCAAGACTATGGCCGACCATTCTTTGAGCCACTTCCTTCTGGTACAGCGGAGCAGCCACTGACTAATGCTCCGTCTGTAGCTGAGACTGAAGCCATGGATGTCTTGCTGGACTCTCCAACAACTTCCATCCCCTAGCATCCTCAGTTTCCCACATTCAGCACAGTCCAACCGCCGAAACTACGACAGTTGTCTCACCAGACTCCGTCGATCCGGATCTGGTGGTGTCAACAGTTGTTGCAGCTTTACAGGTTGAGGAGCCTACCAGACCTATCACTCCTCCAGATCAGTCTGATAAAGATTTGGCATTTTTGGAAGAATTCTCTTCGGACTTGGTTACTTTGATCATGTCCGAAACACGCCAATTTGATGTGTCTTCACTTGTTCCAATTGCCGCCGAGGTTGATCATACTATGTCGCCATCTGATCACTCTCCGGGCCATTTATCTGATGAAGCCCCATCTCTGGCAAAGTCACTTCAATTCCTTTCTGATAACTGTCTCTCTCTATCTCAACAAGTCAGAGAAGTTCATCAGAGTCAAAGGACCACATACTTGGATTTCGAATCCTTCCGCGAGAAGATGACTGCTAACATTAACAGTATTCAGCGCGGACTGAATGACCTATTCTCACAGCAAGCTTCATATAAAAACAGCCTGAGACGAGAACAGATCGAGCTGGCCACTGAAGTTTGGGCTTCCGTCGCCAAGTCCCTTATTGCTCAAGACACTCGTCTTGATGCTATCAGCGCTCAACTCGCACAGATCGTAGACTTTCTTCAGGAGATTGCTGCTGACAAAAAGGGGGGAGAAGAGAAAGGATTTCAAGACAGCTCAGTCTTCAGCGAAGAAGTAGATGTCTATATAAGTCAGACATGTCTGTAAATATGTATCAGATTTTTGTTCAATAAAAATCAGAGTTCTTATCTAAGTCTTAGTTCATTTATTTTGAACAAAATGGCTTAATCAATCCGAACTACAACTTAACTGTGTTCATTTATTTTGAACAAGAAGAATTAATTGATCCGCAAGTATACGCTTCAGAATTTTTAAAAGACTGAATAAGAAGACATAGAAGCTAGGATTTGTCATCATCAAAAAGGGGGAATTTGTTAGTTCCGGATTTTAAAGATGACAAAATGAATCATAACGGATCGATGGAAACCAGTCTGACCAGATCGATGCTCAAAGCAGATCACGCCGATATGGTCTATCGCAAAATCAGAACGGATCGATGAAAATCAGCCTGACTGGATCGAAGCTCTAGATCAGCTCAACAATAATCAGATCAGAGCAGACAAGGTTGAATAAGCTTTGCTCTTCAGTCCGAATCATTAATTGCTATTTATTGAAGCATTTAATGATGCAATTAATGCTGAAAAAGACCAAGGACTGAAGATTATCGTAAAAGGTAAGAAGAGAAAGAAGAGCTTACCTGACAGACGCCAAAAGCATAAACCAGAATGGCAAGTGCCTAAAAGAATAAGACTGTAGCTTATTCAGAGTTTGAGCAGAGTCAAGAGTTGCACAGAAAGGGAAATAATTTCGTTGGTACAAGCAACTATATAAGGATGCAACTAAAGAGCTCAAGACAGATATCTGATCAATAAAAATGAAAAGAAAACAAAACAGCACAAGCCTACAAGTCCAGATATTCTTGAGCCAAAAGTTTTCATAAGCACAAGCATATTGTAATATTTGATCATCATAGGATCATTGTGTGCATAGACAAAATTAGTCTATCTTGTGTATTCTTTACTAAGATAGAGAAGTGAGATTCAATTGTAACTGTCAGACAGAGTGTGTCTGAATAGATCAAGAGACTAGGAGTTTCAGTCTGGTAGTGAGGTAAATCCAGCTGAATCGGGTTTGTACAACAGGATTGTATAAATCAAAGTCTTGTAGTGGAATCCTTCCTTAATTGGAAGAATGGGAGACATAGAAGGATTACACCACCTTCGAACTTCCAGAAACATATTCTGTCTTTTATCTTTCCGCTCTACGTTTCAGTTTTTAAGCCATCGAGTCGTTCTTACCAGTCTAGAACAGATCGTTCCGCACTATCATATTCAGTGATCTGTTCTGCTGAGATGTTGATTAAGAAATAGATTTCACTCACTAACCCGAGAGAAATTACAAAGGATTATTTTTATACGGAGTGTTCATTCACCCCCCCTCTAAACACTCCGGACCGATCCTAACACACAATAATATATAAATGAACAAGAGTGTTTGTACGTCCCACGTACCTGACACTATCAAAAAGAGGTAGAGCGATCACCAGCAATAACCTTCACCCTGTTCGATGTCCGGTAGCATGTGACAACACTATACACATTTAAGATATTAGCCTTCGACTATGTTAATATCTTATGCACAACAGTCATAATCACATTTCTGATAATAATGTATAGTAGAACATATACATTCATATCATAAATCGAAAATACAAGAAATACAAAATTCCCATTTTCGTCTCACTGATCGATCGGTAAACATCACCGATCGATCGCTACGTCTTCCTCGATCGATATCCCGAGATGCTCGAGCGATCGAGAGCTGCAGAAACTTTAATTCCCATCGACCGATCGATCGGTGAGTCCTCTTACGCGCAAATTCGTCCCTTTTTCACCATTTTTGCACTCTCTCCCCTCATTACTCACAAGTAGTTCATGATATATGATTTCACTCATACATACAACATCACCACAACATAATTGACCTCTATCCTTCTTGTCACATAAGATTTCATCAACTCTAACTACATTTTACCACAATTTATCAAACTAACAACACCTATTACACCAACACAAAGAAGAGCCATAAAGAAGATGTAAATGACTTACTCTAACACTTCCCTTCCACTTGAAATCAGAACTTGAAGAGGAAATGAAGCTAAGATTTTCAGAATAAGACTTGAGAGAAGAGGGTTTTGGTTTTTAATCGTTATCCCCATTTACAATCTGATTTGGGGATATACTTGACTTCTTTGCACTTAAGTCCTTCATGTTTTCTTTCTCATAAAGTTGACTCTTCCCCAAATTGTAATTGAGTCCTTCCAATTTCTTCATTTACAATTAAGTCCTCCCAACATACTTACCAATAAATCCTTCACATTAATCATTCTTTATCTAATGTAGCTTAACTTTCACACAAATGTAGTCCCCTTAACAGGTTGATTAATTATTTCATATGGTATATATATCCGATTATCATGGGATATCACATTTGTTATGGTGCATTGTATTGTGTAAATGTTTAAAATATCATGTTGAGATATTTTACTATATCATGCTAATTAATTGGACACCATTTTATATTTTAACCCCTACACTTCTAATACCCCACCCCCTTATCCCTCACTCACCACCACTCATTTTACACTCAAAAATCCCATTCCCCAAACCCCTCTTTTATTCGGCTAAAACAAAGGGAAGTAGGAGGAGATTCCAAAACTTGCATTTGTTTGATTCTCGCTAGGAATTGAAATCAAGTGGTAAGGAACCTTCATTTTTTAAAGAGTTGAGTATGGTTGAATGAGTTTTGGGTTTGTATTTTGGGGGAAAAATGGGTTTTTTTTTTTTAAATATGTTATTTGTTGGTGGGATATGGTTTTATGAGGTGTTATTTGTTGTTTTAAGTTGTGTTTAGGATGTTGGGTTGTAAAGATGTGGTGTTTGTTGTTTTAGCATGGATATTATGCACAAAAATGGTGTTTTCTTGCTTGTGCAGGGCTCGTCGATCGATCGGTGCGGAGTCACCGATCGATCGCACGTATGAGAAGCTGAACGAGGGCGATGGAACATGGCTCGATCGATCGGTGGTAATTCCTGATCGATCGACGAGGCTCGGCGATCGATCGAGAATGACATCTCGATTGATCGAGCAAGGCAGGGATTTGGTGCAAAAATTTGATAGCCTCGCGATCGATCGCGAGCTTGTGCCGATCGATCGCGAAGCATGAATAGTGAAAGTATTGAATTTTGGTTATTTTGATGGGATTTTTTGATATTGGACTATTATTTGGCTTCTAATGTTGAGTTGTGCACTTGTATAGAGCCTTCCCAGGTGGCAACACAACGCAGGGGATAAAGTCCAACGACATCCCATATCTTGGAAAGGTACGTAGAGATACGTACGGGTACCAAACGGTAACATGTATTTTGTATACATATTGGATTATGCATTGTGGTTGCATATACATATTGGTTATGCATTGTGGTTGCATATATGTATTGGATGCTTGGTGCATAGCATGTATAGTCGTTGTTATACTCGAGTGATGATTTTAATGCTTTGCCGCCGTCATTTGAAGCAATGAGAGAATACTTGCCGCTGTCATATCGTAGTGAGGAAAGAATATTTGCCGCTAATATGTTGAAGCAATGGTACATGCCGATGTCACATTAAAGCGAGGTTATTCGATGCCGCTGATATGTTGAAGCAAGGTGTATTAGTGCCGTGGTCATGACTAGCGAGGTGCATTAAAATACACTGTTACACCAAGACTATGATTGTTGATAAGCATGTGTGGTTGGATTAAATGTCATGACATTTGTAGAACCGTAATATAATCCATTGATTATGATTATGAGTTCTTGTACAGGGACAACCAAAGGAAGCATTTTAAATGCATGGGAATACTGGAGTGCTTTGTATTTATGATTTATGTATTTACTCATTATAATCATATTGTGATGAATATGGATTATTATATACTAATGGTTTGGAGTTGTTCATGTAGGTGCATTTTGACATGGAGGGCTAAGGCAAGGGTTGATGCTGTGAGCTGTGTGAGGAGTGCTACTGGTATAGCAAGACATGCATTCTTTTATATAGTTTCTACACAGGGTAGAGTAAATCTATAGACTTACATTCATTTTGTGGGAATGTAATTAATTCCTTTTGGGAAATTTTTTTTGGCACTGTAATCCTTAAGATCAAGGCATCAACATGAACCCTTATACTCTGATAAATGCATGTTTAGCTCTCTAAATGCACTTAATACACACTTAAGGTAGCGAGGCCTTACAAATGATCTCCTAACAGATCAGATTTAACTTGGCCAATGGTACCAAAGGTTTGTGGTTGGCTGTCATCTCAACCAGATTTTTCTCTGTAACTCCCCATTTTAAATCCACATTAGGATCTTCCTTTTCTATCTTGGATTGTTGATTTGATCTTCCAAATCTTGTATTATGGTCTTCAACAATGATATATACATTAGATACAATAGATAACTGTTAGTAAAGCTTTTGCACGATTCCCAACATTCCAACAATCATTTTCGGCTTCTGGGCCATTTTCAAATTTCAACTAGATGGTATCATCTAGGTTGTTCCAGCAAGATAGGTCTTTCTAGCTAGTTGGTCAAGAGCATATAGGTCGCAAGCTGTCCAGCCGGGTTACCTAGCTGATTTGGTTCATTTAGCATGTTCTCTTGATTGTAGCTATTGATTCGTTGATTTTTGGATAAAGTGATGAACATGAAATTTGTAGCCCTTTGTCTTGGCTTTCCAGAGAATTAAGAATCGCTCGATATCAAATTTGTATGAGAGAGATACACTCGAAATATGAGTCTATATGTCTGCTGCAATATTTTCTTCATTCAATACAGAACATGTGACTTCATCGCGACTTTTCACCTTCTTCTGATCCTATTTAGACCTTGACTTCTGAAGATAACTTGTAGATCTTTATCTTGGATTTCCAACTCATGCTTAATCGATCAATTCAGATATGCGGGCCGGGAGATATAACTGATATACTAAAGATGCTCCAACCTCGTTGCTTGTTGTTACACTTTGCATTAACAGGGTTCTGTAGATGATTTTTACTCTTGTTAACATTCGAATTAGCCCAGCTAGTCTGAAGTGCGACTTTTGGTATTTTGTGTTGCCTATCCAACTTCTTTTGAAGCACATCATTGTTAAATTGAGCGATAAATATGATCGACTGAATCAGCATCGCTTGAAATCAGAGTAAAAACTTCTGAAATAGAAAGATAATTTAGAAAATAAAGATGCACATGCATTTGTTTATGAAGTTCGAAGATGATGTAATATTTTCACGTCTTCCCTTCTTCCCAAACAAGAAAAGATTGCACTAAAATGCTTTGATTTATACAACTCTTTGTACAAACCCACTTAGACCAATGCTATTTATGATCTATACTCATAGCATCTCAACTAGCATATTTTTTAATGTCTGATATGCGAAAAGACCTTGCGTAGACAACACGTCTTTGGCAACAACTCGTCTCTTTAGCTCACTTTTTCAAAGAATACAGTGCATTGTAAAGACACAAATGATCACCTATATGGTATAGCTTTGTCAGTGGTGCCAAAGGTTTGGGGTTGGCTCTCATCTCAGCAAGATTTTTCTATGTAACTCCCCATTGTGAATCCAAGTCTGGATCTTCTTGTTCTCTTTTTGGATTGTTGACTTGATCTTCCAAATCTTGTATTTATGGCTTCCAACTATGATATATACATTAGATACAATAATATTGTCGTTAGGAAATGTTCTGCACGATTCCCGACATTCCAACAGTAATATTTGGGTTCTGGATCATTTTCAAATTTCAGCTAGGTGGTATCATTTAGTTTGGTCCAATGAGATAGATCGTTCCACTAGCTGCTCTATGCACAAATAACAAGGTAGTAAGTTGTCCAGGTGGGGTTACCTAGCTGATTTGGTTCATCTAGCATGTTATCTTGATTCATTGATTTTTGGGCAAAGTAATGAACATAAAAGTTGTAGTCATTTGTACTGGCTTTCCAGAGAATCAAGAATCACTCAATTTTGAGTTTGTATGAGAGAGATATAAACAAAATACTATTCTATATATCTACTGCAATATTTTCTTCATTTAGTGCAGAACACGTGACTTCATCGCGACTTTTCACATTCTTCGGATCTGATTCTGACTTTGAATTCTAAAGAAACTTGTAGATCTGCTCTTGAATTTGAACGCATGCTGAATGATCTGTATTGTTAAGCGAGCTATGAGATATAGCCGATATACCAGAGCTGTCCAACCTCGTTGCTTGTTGTTACACTTTGCATCATGAGAATCTTGCAGATGATTTTTATTCTTCTTAACATTCGAATTAGCCCTACTGGTCTGGTATACGATTTTGATATTTTGAGTTGACTATCAAACATCTTTGGTCATTTTGATGTTTGAGCGATAAGATATGATCGATTGAAAAAACAATGCTTGTATTTCAGCGAGGTTGATTTCTTGTTTTAGCAAGATAGTTTTCTTTACAATTCATCAAGATATAAAATATTATCTATATTCTGCACACGAATATATTAGCAATACAAAAACTAGTTTTATTAATATCGAAACAAAGATTATTCAGGTTTCCAAAACTCAACAGTGTGAATCAGTCAGCAACTGGGGGTGAGTATTCTCCCAGTTTCGAAAACAATACATATATAAACAGTATTCTTTGACAAAAAAAATAATTTTTGGCATAACTAAATTCATAATAGCTAAACTCCTATGTATTACTCTTCTAAGGGGTGAGATCGGTAATCGATAGTAAGTAGTAATTAGTAGTATGTAGTAATTAGTAGTATTCAAAATACATATCTTGTCATGGAATGATATATGGTGTATATAGATGCACAAACATCAACTTGTAACTCTCTCCTTTAAATTTTACATTATGGTCATTCTTCTTTTTCCATTAGTGCAATGGAACTCCTAAAAACTGAGGAGTCCTATTATTAGAGTGCAATAATTGTTCCGTTTGGAAAGTGATCGTGTCGTATGAGCTGCTGTACGGTTTAAAGACTAGAGTTGAATTGTTACTACAAGCTATAGCTTTTGGTAAAGCGGCAAACTTTATTCTACACCTACAGCCAATTGGTACCAGCCAGTGAGATCCCAATAAGTTAGAAAGGCATGAGACTGATAAAAACATGTAATCTTCATGATGACTACTCCGATCTATCTATGTGACTGTGTAATATTTTGTCATCTTCTAGTATTATTTTATGAATGTTCACCTGCTAAAGATATCCATCCTATTACAGTGATACTTCCCGGAAATTTTCTTGCGGCCGAGTTAAAACTGGCAGTGTAGAGTAAGCATTATAGATAGCTTTTCTATTTTTTTGTTCTTACGATAGAGTTGTTGCCTTCTATACAAGTATGAATTCATGAATACTGGAGGGTTTTTTTAAGCTATTTAACCTATTAATTAAGATGAATTAGAAGAATAACTCAATTTTTTTATATTCTAATACTAACCGATGTCGCCAACTCAGATGACGACAGTGAACAAAAAATTGGTGTCGCCATCTCAAAATACGACTACATTCAAAATTTTATTGACGTCGCCTTCTGAGATGACGAGATCAATAAAAAATTATTTTTTATTGGTGTCGCCATATCAGATGATGACATCACTACATAAAATAATTTTTTATTCTTGTCGTCATCTCAATAAAAAAATACGTTTTTTATTGTTGTCGTCATCTCATATAGCGACAACCTTTAACATCTCCACATCCTAACTCTTTATACAAACGCCGCCCCCAACCTTCTTCTCACATTTTCAATCGGGCGCCCACTCGACTTGAGAGCAAAATTCGATATTCTTCTATTTTTGTCCAAATTCTCCTAGTTATTATCTAAGGTAGGTTGGTTATATTTTGTTATTATTTGATTGTTGGATAAATTATACTTGATGTTGATATATATATTGGGAGTTGATTATTTAATGTAAATAATGGACAACCGGTGCGACGTTGTGGTCGGCAGTGTATGCCTGTTTTTCAGCAGCCGTGGACGGCTTGTTTTATGACGACTTGGACGACCGGTGGGCGGCGGCGGTGGACGGCCGGCGGCTGCTTGTTGTAATGTTGAGATTAATATTGATATTTTTTGTATTATATTTTAAGATTGATCAAATGAGACAACCAGGCCCGATTGACACACATATTTTGTCATTGCAGTCTTCACATCGATCTGATGTATGAGTAGGTGATATAGATCGCATGTGATGTTCGAAATTATTAATAATCGTTCATTGGATTAAATTATGGTGCTTATATGATACGTCAGGATTTAATTCTTAGGTTTCGGATATTGGAGCGGAGTTGTGATAAATGTTTCCGGGATTGAATTTATAACTTTAATTAAATTCAAGGAGATTCTTAAATTCTTGGGAATGTCATTTTGGTCCGGGATTGAAATAAATAATTTCGGGTTACCTTAAATTAAATTAAGGGGTTTTGTAATATTATAGTAGTGAGATTTTAAAAAATGAAGGATTAATAACTTGAGGAGTAAAATAAAATGTAATGGTATGTGGTTGAGTTTAAGTTAGGGTTGGACCCAACAAAAAGAAAACATACACTTCATGTGATGACCCCAAAATGATTAATTGCAATTAAGGCATTAATTATGTTAATATGATTAATTATGTGGATAATTAAATTATGTGTTGAAATTAATTATCATGATGAAATGTTTAGTCACATGATAGGCGTGACCCGGGGGATTACGTTTCAGGGTGCATGTTATGCATGTTGGGTAATGAAGTGTTAACATGATTTATTTGTATTGATTGTTAATTATGAGGAAATTATGGATTTATTGAAGTTGGTTGCATTTTTGTAAAATGCTTTTAAAATACCATGTTGGGGTATTTTATACATCATGTTAATATTTGGGTACAATTTAATTAACCCATATACCCCACTATACCCTCTTTCCCCTCACTTTACCCTTTCCCCTCTAAAATCCCCAATTCATTCCCAAAACCCTTCACATTTACCCATTTTCGAAATCCTCCAAGGAAGGAGAAGGAAAGTTCCACAAAACTTGTGTTTGTGTGATTCTTGTCAAGATTTGGAGTCTTCAAGAGGTATGGAACCATTCCTAAAGTTTTTATGAAGTTTGGATTTGAAATGGGATGATTTTGAACTGATTTATATGGGTTTATTTTGTGCATGTGTTGTATGTTGTTGGGGTATGATTTTTGAAGTGTTTTATGTGGGTTTTAGTAGGTTATGATGTTGTTGATGTGGTAGGAAAGTTTGGTTTTGAAAGGTTTGAGGATGGACTTGAAAAATGCACAAAAATGGTGAGAAATCGCGCACCAACAGGTGGCGATCGATCGCCCTGAATCAGGCGATCGATCGCCGAAGGCCAATAGCCATTTTACGCAGCAGGCGAATGATCGCCTCAGATGAAGCGATCGATCGCCGCAAGGCAAAAAAGTGAGGCCATCGATAGCCTCGTGCAGCGATCGATCGTCGCTGTTTAAAACATGGCAAATGATGTTTTTTGTTGAATTTTTGGTATTCGGCTATTGTTTAGCTTCTAATATTGATTTGTGTGGTTGTGTAGAACCACCCCAGGTGCCAACAACATCGAGGAGATAAAGTTCTCCAACTTCTCCACTTTTGGGAATTAAGGTACGTAAGAGACGTACGGGCATCGGACGGTAAACCATACTCCTATACTATGATCATGCTATGAATGCATAGGTATTTACGATGTTATGACGATGATTATGATAAGTAAGTTATGATGATGACGTGTATGATGAATAAAGATGACAAGATGTTTACTATGATGTTATGATAAGTAAGTTTATGATGATGACGTGTATGATGAAGAAAGATGACAAGATGTTTACGATGATGTTATGATAAGTAAGTTTATGATGATGATGTTTATATGATGTTTAATAATGATACGATGTTTATGAACGGGTAAGATGCCCACATGGTAAGATGACATACGATGTTTATGAAAGGGTAAGATGCCCACATGGTAAGATGACATACGATGTTTATGAAAGGGTAAGATGCCCATATGGTAAGATGTCATACAATGTTTATGATATGGTAAGTGCCATACGATATGGTAAGATGCCCATATGCATGAATGTGAATCAGGGTCAACAAAAGAAGTTAACGAATAACCAGCAAGTTTACTTAACTAAGATTTCGTATATTTACTGTTATATTTTGTTATAATGTTCATAAGATGATGATGCTATAAGATGATGATGCTATAAAATGATGATGCTTATATGATGATGATGTTATAAGATGATGATGTTTTACAAGATGATGATGTCTATAAGATACTATGATGTTGTACAAGATGATGATGTCTATAAGATGCTATGATGTTTATGATGAATATTAAACTATGTTACTAGAAATGGTAGAATGTCTGGTGGTTATTATGGGCAAGCGAGGAAGGTACTTGCCGCTCACATAACTAGCGAGAGGATACATCAGCTATCAAGGCGTAGCGAGGGGTATCATATTCCGCTAAGCGAGGAGATACATCCGCTATCAAGGCGTAGCGAGGGGTATCATAATTCCGCTTTATGTCGAGCGAGGGGGCCAATTGTGCCGCTGTCATAATAGAACCATGATAGTCCCATTTCTAATTAACATTGTTGGTTATGAACATATATGCGAAGTATGATTTTAATCATTCATGTCAAGAACTAATGATTATATGCATGGCTATGAAACAGGGACAACCAAAGAGGGTTAATGCGATTAACCAGGAAGTATACATTACCAATTACTTTCATGCATTTGTTTATATGCCATTACCTTATGATGTTGAGTAATGATGTACATGCTCATGATAGGTTGTTCCTGTAGGTACACCCTTGGATTTGGAGGGCTATGGGCCGGGTTGAGGCAGTGAGCTTCGAGGAGCATTGTGAATTAGGATGCAGGATTTCGTATAGTCTCTACTCTAGGAGTAGTGTGAATCTATTGGGAATGTAATTAATTAGCTTTTGAAGTTTATTTTGGCCTGTAATCCTATTAGCTCACGTATTAACCGGAACCATAAACTGTCTGTGATGCATGCTTAGCCCTGATTATGTCTTGATTATGATGTTAAGGTAGGAAGGCCCTACACTTCACATCCCACACACACCCAAAATCGGTTTCTTCATTTTCTTCCACATCCCTCTTTGCGCCGTCCCCAAACCCACGCCCAAGCTGCGATTCTTTCCCTCCAATGAAGCTCGGTTTTGTGCAAGTAATGAAGGGGTAATTTCCCTCTTACCCTAATCACTATTTCCATGGTTGTTTTATGAAGTATGGTTCGAATTTCATGGTATTTTTGGGGGTTATTGTTGCAATTTTTGGGTGAAATCTAACTGATACCCCTAAAATAATCGTTTGACACGTCATGGTGACACATCAACATATTTTGTTGCGTCAACTTATTTTTTTTAGTTAACTCAAGGATGACCTAATATCTGGACTTCTTGGACAAACCAGGTAAAAAAGAAGAGCAAAAGGTAAATTATTTATATACCAATTTTAGTTATATAATATATGATATATATATATATATATATATATATATATATATATATATATATATATATATATATATATATATTTGGATGAGGCTTTGGGGGCATCGGCTCCATTCTTCAATCTCTATCATTTTTTTCTCATTCCACCTATAGCTAACTTAGGCATCGGAGGGGTCATGTCGGGAGAAATCCTGGCGTCCCTTGACCAATTTGTTCTTGATTTCAGGCATCATAGCGATCGATTTGGAAGAGGAGATATGGATGATATTTTTTGGGAGCATCACTAACAATCAATTTTTGGGGGAAATCTAACAATCAATTTTTGGGTGTTTGCTATCATGGAGTATTGTGCTTGTTGTTCATCACTATGCTCGATTTATGATGATTTTTTGGCATAAATTAGACTGCTGCTTGGTTCGAAATTATCTGCTGTTTATGATCGATTTTCATGTTGATTGTGGTTCGGTTTTATTGTTTCTTGGGGGACTCAATTTTCTGCTATTTATGGCTCAACTTTTCTGCTGAAATTAGTTCAAAACCTTGCTGCTAGTGGTGTAAAAATATGCCCCTATGTAGTTCAAAAATCTTGAAGTGTCCTAGTCGGTTTTAGACCATTGTTTTGAGGAGTATGTGGTGTTATGTGTTGCGTTTTGCTGTTGTATACCATGTGTGTCCATATTGTCATCTGGGTATGTTCATAGTTGCGAGTTTGAGTAGAATTTAACTCCTAAAAGGGGAAATTTTAGGATGAGAACTTGTGTGGCCTAGAAGTTGGTGTCACGAAGAAGTAGTATGAGTGGTATATATATATATATATATATATATATATATATATATATATATATATATATATATATATATATATATATATACTATGAAGTAATTGCATATTCATATGTTCATGTATCATTGAATGTAATGATTGTGTCTTGAGTATGACATATATAGTATGGTACGTAATTGTACGTGATCCGGATATACGAGTAAGAAATGAATATGTGTATATATATGTGGTATGGAGCATACGTAGTTGTACGTGATCCGAGTATACGAAGTTGGGTAACGATGCCTTGGGCATGATCAATGTGAGAAAATGTTGATAATGAGATAGATTGATAGGCAGGATTGTCTGCAATATGAAATTATTTATGATAAAGCATAAATACTAAATTCTAATTGTATTGAATTTATCATGTTGATTATTATCATATTTAATAACGATACTGAACTTGACGTAATGAAAGTGTGTATGATTGAAACATGGACAGTTCGTGGAAAGCTATACGGATTCGAAATTGTACAAGGAGTACATCTTTATATAGATTTTCAATAATCTTAAATTGTGATATTATGATCTTATTACAATCATTACTCATTATTATGAGTATGAGTATTGTGATGGAGTATGCTCACCATGTTTGGGGGTTATTTCTATTGAAACATGTACAACATTGGTTTGGGAAATGAATTCGAGCTATTGAACGAGGATGCTCCCAGGAGCGCGGTACCAGCGTTGGTATAGGGTAAAGTGTTTTGTATAAGTAGATACACATTTATTCGTTAATGCTCGTATGCGAGTATTGCAATATATGTATATGGTCTGTATATATGTTCTGAAGTTCATCCTCCCATTTGGTTGCCATATGTGTATATTATTTGGGAATGATGTGCATTATGATATGAGCATATATCATTGATTTGTGTCTTGCCTGAGTACTAGTTAGATGAGTTTATTTTGGTGAATGTTGGAGATTAATTGTATGATGAATTGTTGTTTGGGTTTTATTGTCATGATGATGATTTATGATCTTTGATATTTTTGGGACACCCAGTTTATGGAAAGACCCTGCCCAAAAAATTATAAAATCTCACACAGTAATTATGAAGCATGTAGTGAGAGTTTTAAAGGCTGGTAGTTTGCATATACACATGATGTTATAAATGCTTTATTGACGTGATGGGACGTCGGGGCCTCACATAGCACACTTCGTGCGAAAAATCGAGATAACTATTCTTGGGAAATTTGTCCACTAGATATACGTGTTGTATATTTGTTGCACGCGGTTGAATTTTATGGTACATATAGGTTTGGTAAGATTGAGCTTGAGATGCACCTGATCACGACTTTAGTTGAGAGATGGCGCCGAGAGACGTCTATCACACTGCAAGACATTGCAATAATATGGTCATTGCTAGTAGAAGCCATTATAGTGTCTGGGATAGATTATTATATGAGTCTACCCGAATGGTAAGAATATTGTCATATGTAATTAGGATTCACACGAGATATCAAAGACTATAAAGGTGCGTGGTTGAAATTAGTTTCTTTGAAAAATCATTTGCTGCTCAATCCCCTGAATAGACATAGTACGCGTTATTGATATTATGGGGAATTATGTGTCCTGATTCATCAGGAATTTTGTTAGATTATTGTATTTACAGAAGTTGGAGGATATGGACTCTGCTCGTACTTATAGTTGGGGTAGTGCTGTTGGCATACTTGTATCGCGAGTTGTGCACTTCGTCAGAGAGAGGAAAAAGTTATAGGTGGTGCATTGCAACTCGTATAGGTAAACAATAAGTTTGTTTGTTGTAATAATTAAAATATATTTCTTATCAATCTAACTTGTATTATTGATACCACTACAATATATTAGATTTGGCATGGTCACAAATCCCAAGTCAGACTCCTCAATTGGGTAACCAAATATCTGATATTGGGCAAATAATAATCGACGCAGAGAATGTGTTACCTTCTGCTCCATATGGTGGAAGGTAATATGAATATGAATTGCTTTATAATTGATTTTATGTGTTAATGTATTTAATCATTTATTTGATTATGATCCACAATATTTATCGATTTTGAAATTGTGATTATACAGGTGGTCACGTCATTTAAACTTTACAGAAACTGTGAGCCATTCAATACACATCATTAGGAACATCCTCGATGAGCAGTCATCTCTGTTGGTCTAGCATTTGGTAGGTGATCCCATTCGATGATTGTGCATGGGCTCCATTTTTGCAAAACTCCCATGTAATAAGGTAACTTATTCCAGAGCTCTTCCATGTTTCATACACATTTTCAACTGTCCATCTCAAACTATAACATCATTTTGCATATGAGATCTCAAATACATACTTATCTTTAACAATCTGAATGTCATACTTTATATCATTGGATGGATCATGCCGAACGATTCCCACTAACAAACTAGCAATCATATTTTTGTCCAGATTTGCATGATCGATCGATAAATCACTCAAAAGAAAAGTGCGAGAACCCCCATACTTGGTTATTTTGAATAATCCATTTTTTTACTCAATGAGGCGTGTATAACCATCTGCAAGGTATATCTAGTGTACTATATTTGCACAACACTTTCCATAAAATTTTTGTACTTTTGACAACAAGATACTTACGTTTCACAATCCGTACAGAGTAATCATTCACAGTTGCCTAAAAAATGACTTTTATCTTTAAATAATATATCCAGATGGATATTTCCTATGGAATAGTTGTAGTAACTCCCCCATTTACCAGCTGGAAGGTCGATCGAATCTCCAAATACGTCTGGATGTGTCGTGGAGAGAAATGAGATTGTTGGATAAAGGTCATGGTCATTTGTCGTGGTTGTGTCTGTTACATTAACTGACACTTCTTCCATATCAACTTCATCATCATCAGACTCATCATCAGATGGAATCCCCTCCGGTTCAAATTGAATATCATCTCCAAAATCCGCAAAATTATCTTCGTGGCTCGGGAACAATATTGTCAACAATTGTGGGAACATCATCTTGAATCCTATATGTAGTTGGTCTTGTTGTAACTATAAGAGAAATATCTACAAATGGACAACTACCACTTGTTGGCATTTCTGTAATAAAATCATAAGCCATTGGTTCTGTTTGTATATACATCTCCAAACAACTATGATTTTGTTCAGACTCCAATAGCCATACTAAATTATAATCACTGTCAATTGAACAAATTGTATGTTTCATCTCCAAACAACTATGATTTTGTTCAGACTCCAATAGCCATACTAAATTATAATCACTGTCAATTGAACAAATTGTATGTTTCATCCCCGAAAAATCACTGAATATATATTTACAATGTATTTCAGAATGAACTGGTTACGATGGATGCTAGTAATATCATATACATCGTTCAATAACTGCAAATAGTTAATAGTGCGATATTGTTATGCCTCTTGACGGACCATGATCATATCTAACTGATTTTGAATCTTGTAATATATCGTCTCCCCAATATAACAAAACTTTAATTGACATACCTTAAAAAATAAAGAGAAAATAATGTTGTTAAATTTGATTATTAATATTCTCTTAAAATATAATAATAATTTTTTATAACAACGTACCTGCGGTTGGTAGAATTGTGCCGGAGGAATAACAAAGAATGGATGAACATACAGATGAGAATGTGTTTATTATTATTATTTTTTTAATCAATGTCGCCATCTGAAGATTAAAAAAAAAGTATTTGGTGTCGTAATGTGTCGATATCGTTTAAAAAAAAACATTCTTTAAATGATGTCGTCATGTGAGATGTCGAGAACAAAAATTAAAATATTTTTCACATGGCGACATCCAAAATATTTTTTTTAAAGAAGTCGTCATGTCAGATGGCGACTTCAATTGACTTCGTCATCTGATATTAGTTGAAGTCGATATCAGACATGGTGACTTAGGTTAGTTTTATAATAAAAAAAATATTTGAGTTAGTTTGTTAAATAACTTTGAAAATGATGTTAGATTGTTAAAAACCCCAATAATGGAGTATCTTTAATAATTATAGTTTTTATTTCCAAATATTTTTTGTCATGGATGATTTAGGCAGCAATATATTTTTCTTTCGAGTAGACTTTAAATTAAATTCCACGGGAATTGACCAGTTTCAGGCCTTTACGCATTTATGTTTATATTATTCGATTGATAAAATAATATTTACTAGAAAATACAATTTGAATTAATGAAATTTCAGAAAAATATTTTTGAACAATGATAATGATTCCCTACTTTTGGAGAGAGGAAAAATCCATTCGTAATTTTGTTTATTTTATTTTAAGAAATATTACGGTGATTAACCAAATTTCACGGTTCAACAGATTTGAGCCAAAAAACCAACCAAGCAATAGATGATCGCGGGATTATTACATTATCACACTTTATCCTACGTATCAAATAATGTCGTACTGTAGATTCAATGGTGACCACATGTATTTTTTTTTTATGTGGAATCACTTGAAAAAATAATTTGACTCCCAATGAATAAGTGAAGTAACCCTACTTGAACGAACACACACACATTGTGTTTGTGAAATATATTCCTTTGTCTAAGCTTACAACATTTTTTTTTATTGTTGATATTTTAAAATAATGTATATTAATTTTAAAAAGCCAAAATAATTCGTAACTTCAGTGATTAGATAAAATAAATTAACACAATATAATATAATTTAACGTTTTATACTTGCAAGATATTACATAAATACATTTAATTTTTAAAGAAAACAATCAACATAAAACGAATTGGAAATCCCCGCCTCAGACTAGCGACTCCTTTGTGACCATTCGTGTGCATAGATTTTTCGATCTAATTAATTATTGTTATAATTTTTTCTAACTATTTCATTTTCATATTTTTAATTATTAACTGTTATTAAATTAAAATTCATATGTCCTATACTCCTATTTCATACATTCAAAAATATAAATCACGATTGAAAAATAGTTTTAGGTTGCAATTGAATCGATGTATTTGGGGCTAAGGATTTCAAATCCATAATAATAAATACATCCTATTTGTTTGGGTACTCGTGAAATCCATCTTTTAAATTTTTACTTTCAAATTAATATAAAATGGAGTTATTTGAAATACTTTCCCTAAATTCTTTTATTAAGTCTAAATCATTCGACACAAATGCAAACTTAAGGATTTGAGAAAGTGATCATATTGGAGCTGGTGGTTATGGATAAATAATAAATTTATAAAATATAATTTTGCTATAATAAGGGGTAGTTTTTATCGATTTATTTAAAATTATTTCTAAGAAATTACTGCATAATATATACTGATATATATTAGTATCGCTAATTATCGTTTAACTCCTTGGTTTTTTAAAATATAAGCTTATATAAACTCGATTTTGTAATTGCAAATTCCCGCATTCTAAGTGCATATGATAATGTGTATTTCGTATTGTATGCTTCTAAAAATGCAATAAGGTCATGTTTATAAAATAAATTTTCATTCGGTCCTTGGATTAGATTGTGTTAGCATAAACTTTTGTTCTTAGGAAATTTACACGAATTTAGAGAATTTTAAATTTATTAATTCCCCCCTCGTCACATCCAAGTTTTTTAAATAGAGAAGGAGAACATTTTTTTTTTTATCGAAATGGATGATTTCTCCCAGCTAGCATTTGTGGAAGCCTTCGATTTCGAGGGTAGGGGTTGGAGTAATTTGTGTGCTGATTTTAGGGAAAATGAAATTAGGGTTTCATATATCTGATTTTATGGGAAGTGGTGGCCACGTGGGATTTTCCATCTACTTTTTAAGGCTGGGATCGCTCAGGTAAAAATAGTTCCCATAGTTCGGGTCAGGTACCCGAAACTTTGGGTATCGGGAACCCGAATTTACAGTTTTTTCCCTTTTTCATTTCGTTAAAAAAAAGGAAAAAAAATAGGAAACCCGATCGGATCTAAGACAATACCCGATACCCGATACCCAATATTTCTCAAATTTCTATTCTCGATAGGTACATATCGGGTATCCAAATATCCGACCCGAACGTCCACCCCTATCTATTACAACCATTAACTTAATGGGAGGACTAAACTCAAAAAAAAAAAAGTAAGATGAGGGACTAATTGGTACACTAAAAAGATGAGGACTGAATCGAGAAAATGTTATAATATGTATGACTGGATCGAGAATTAAAATGGTGGCCACACGATACTCATATGAGATTTACCTATTTTAATCATTATTTTAACAGGAGGTCTAAATTCGAAAAAAGGTAAGATGAGATACTAATATGGTACACTCGAAAGACGTGGGTTGAAACGAGAAACTGATTTAACATGGAGGACTGAATTGAAAATATCACCAAGAATATTTATGAGCTTAAAAAACCAGAGTTTTTGGTGCATGATGGTTGATTCAAGTTAAAATTATCGCTACTCACCTCGTATGAGTTGAGATATCCATTAAGGTACTACTTGATTTGTGTGATAGGATAATCGATGGATAGATTAAGAGAGTGACAATAGAACGGAATATATAGATAATTAATAGGATATAATAAATATATTGTGTCCGGTATTTATTAGGATGCTATATTTTATATATCTTTTTGTATTAGAGTGATTAAATGCATGTTTGTGTGTAATTCCTATAATTCCCCTGAATAATTTTATTTCAAATATTTTAACCAAGGGCAATTTATACCCCTGGCAAGCTTTATTTTGGTTATATTTAATATACAAGATGCATGGATAAAATACCTCGAGGTTGGTATAGTTTGATGGGAACGTGGCATATGCTATCGAGGATATGAACAACATGGGCGTGTACAAAATTTAATTGGCCACTTAATTGGTCCCTACCTATATTATACCGATACTCCAAAAAATTTCACGGTCAAGTATCGGATACTTCTGAGATACGGATACGTGTGGATACGGCACCGATACATATCGGATACGCCACGTGGGGTATCTGAGGACAAAAAATAAGTTTTATTTTGGATACGTTTCGGATACGGTCAAGATACGCCGCTGACCGTATCCGACACGGGTTAGATACGAGAACTTTTCGAGTTTTTTTAAAAATATGGTTGAAACTGTAATTAAAATTAAATTGTTTAACTAAATCCCTATTTCCTAACCACTGTAATGTGTTATGTCGATTATAGGCTTAAAATTTTTAGATGTCCTGGATTAATATTTTACCATTTGTCGTGAAGTTGGTGAGTTTGCAACTTTATTCTGACTTCTAATGTGTTTAATGTTGATTATATGCTTGAAATTGATTTCTTACAAATATTATTAATTATATATTTATATATATATATATATATATATATAATAAATTAATAAAATTTACTGTATCCGGAAGTATGGTATCCTACAAATTTCCAAAATCTCGTGCAGTTGTACCCGTATCTGCGTATCCACGTATCCGTGTATCCGTATCCGTGCAACATAGGTCTCTACAAATTATAATTACTAAATCAAATCAATTTATTCACCATCTTTATGGCTTTGGGTGTATAGACATAAAACAATCACTCAATCTAATATATGTGAGTTGCTAAATTGTTAAACCTCAACAACACAATAAATATAAAAGAAACATACGATTTGGTGGGTGCGGGTGCGAGTGGATGCGGGCAGTTAACCTGTAAAATATAAATAAATTAAAATTAGTGCATTTTACTAATTCTTAAGTTAAGATACTTAATGTATATGATAATAAAATAGAACTAAAATTAAATAAAATAATTGAGAATATAAAACAATATAAATCTACAATAATGTGAACAAAATATTATATGAAACATAGTTATCAAATCCTTTACAATTGAAATCAAAGATAGTTAAAACGATAGATAAATAATCATATCATAAATTCAAAAAATTTATTTAATAATTAAATAAAATTAAAGAAATTATAAACCACTTATTTTAATAATAATAATACTATATAATATGAAATGATATTATTAGAAATAAGAATAATAGTAATAGAAATAATAATAATAATAATAATAATAAGTTAATATGATTGAGGGATATAATGGTAATAAAATACCATCATCACTCCTCATCACACCAAGTAAGAGGGACAAGTTATCAATCAAATTATGTATAAGTAATATGTACAGTGCGGGCCTCATTCAGGCCCATCGGGCTATCACAAAAAGTTATCCTTGAGCAGAACATATGATGAAGAATGTTGTGTCACCAATCCTTCTCTTATCCTTGAGCAGAACCCACCCTAAAATTATATATATCCAAATCATGTACTAAAACTGAAACTGAAAAATGTTATCTCATAACACGAAAAACATAATAAATTAAAGTATCAAAAAATCTTCCACCATCAATTTGGAACATCAATAACTTTAAACATTCACTTGTACAAAAAAAAAAACGACAATTCATAAGTTCAAAAAATAAGAAGCATTTTTTTTACTACAAAATGAAGTTTTCAAAAAAAAAAATTTCTTGTTTTTATAAGATGCATGGTAAAAGAACTTGAAACTATTGGTTCTCAATAAATCAACAACTTTTTAGTAGGCAAAATAAGTTATATTAAAAACAAGTACAAATTATACTCTAAATATTATACAAAAAAAATAGCAAGCTGAAACATTGATGTGTTTAAAAACTACAATTTATAACCTAAACCACTAAAATATTTAATTTTATAATAAAAGACATTAAAGATGCTGGCGGATTGGGTGGGTAGGCGGGCGGAACCCACCCACATAAATGCAAGTTGTTTAATTTTCAACTGCAATTCTTTTTTTCGAATGTTAAAATTGACGGATATGGTGGGTGAGTACGGGTTGGACGGATTGGTTGGGTTGTGGTTTTTTTTTTTTTTTGTACATCATCCCTAATTAGATTGACAATCAGAAAAATCAAATGCAAATATGCGTCTCCACCAAACTCAAAGTCAATTATGGTTGAGTATGAATTTTTATATGGTCACTAGCTTACTATTTATTTATACTCTGCAATATGTATATACTAATTAATTATTATCATTTCTTAAACAAATTAAATTATTTGTTCTTATATTATTATCTTTGACAACCCAATATTTTCTTCATAATATTATACATGATTTCCTTATGTGCACTCGATATTGAATTGACCGTACTAAACTATTCAAAATTGAAAACATAGAAGTATAAATATGGATCAATTTATTTTTTTTAAAATAAACGGACGCTAGCACTTGATCGTATAATTGGATCATATCTAAACTCAGGTGTTTTTCGTGAGTTGCAAGCTGGTGTGATTATTAGGGAGCGATAATCACTTATGTTGGCAAAACGATTGAAACATGGTGCTTATATAATATTTTTGATAAAGTAATAAACTTAAGATTTTTGGCAGATTACCCACTATGGTTTCTCAAATAGGCGGATTACCCCCAGTGGTTTAAAAATAAGCATTTTGCATCATTGTGGTTACAAAATAAGCATTTTACACTCATGTAGTTTGAAAATAGGTATTTTACCCCACATTTGATTTACAAAATAGACAGTTTACCCCCAACGTGTAGGATGTATTTCACACCTATTCATAAACTGTAAGGGCTCACAAACCACAGAGGGTAATATGTCTATTTTCAAATCAAATGGGGTAAATTGCTTATTTTGTAAACCACAAAATACAATATATCTATTTTCAAATAATAATAGAGTAATTTACCTATTTGACAAACAACAAGAGGTTATTTGCCACAAACTCAATAAACTTGCCATCAATGTTGTTATTTATTAGTTTGGATAAAAGAAACATATAAATGAGCGAGAAAGAGAGGAAACGGCAGTGGGAAAACATGGAAAAAGTTTGTTGAGAGAAAAGGACATAATTTATTTATTAATTTATTTTATTATTCAGATTACAGAGAGGCGGCCGATTCTAAAAGTTGATTTTATTGCTTCTTCCACTTTCCTATTCAATTTGCCGTTCTTTCCTTGTATTCTGTTGCCGCAGATCTCTCTTTCATGTAATTCTTCTAACCCTAGGCCTGCGTTTTCTGGATTCGCTAGATTTAATTCCGGAATCCATAAAAAGTTTTGCTGTTTACTTGTTTAATCAACCGGAAAATTGAAGGACAGTCGTTGGAGGAGTTCGAATCTTGAGAATCAGTCTGGCGGTTTGATTTGTACGTGTTCGTGCAGATGAGAAGCAGCGAACTCGAATCCTATTTATGAAATTAAATCTGTTGACTCATGAAGGTACCCTACTTCTTTGCTATTTTCTGATATATTTCTTGTCTGAAATTGTTGAATTATGCTTTTGAAATCGGATACTGCTATTTATGAACTAGATGATTTAGTAATAATCGTAGTTGGGAGATTTACTTTATTTTCAGTGCTTAATTGCCCGAGAGAATTTGGCAGAGCTGTGAAGAAATCATGTATAGTCTTCAGATTTGTTCTTCACTCTCACACACACACATATTTCTGATTTGGATGAGTCACAATTTTCTTGTTTAAATTTTACTGTGATTGGGGATCGATGGGAGAGGAAGCCGCCTTCTTGTGATTTTGTGATGGCTGCGTGTTTGTGTATTTATTAAGCAAGCGTGGACTTTCATATTTAGGAGTTCTTTTGTAAATTTGATACTTCGGGTCAAAAAAGCTTTATTTACTCGTCTAATTTTTTTTTGGGTTCTAAAACCGCGTTAAGTTTGAATTTTCCATATCTTCCATTGGTGCAGGTATTTCCTTTTCGGTTCTAGTTTTTAAGCTCTTGTCTTGGAAAGATGGAAGAGGCAGGCGCCCAAGTAGCCTCCCCAATAGTCATCCCCAAACTACATGCTGCAAGATTTTACGAAATGCATCCAGTGGCCAAGAAACGTGGTCCACCTTTTAACCCGACTAATTTTGTTCCTCATAACCCTTCTGATAATTGGAATCCTATGTCCTGGGATTGGGATAGTACGAGGTTTGTTGCCAAACAGTTACAATCTGATGGAATCTTGGTGGGAAGTGACCCTCGTATTCAACAAGACTTGTCAAGGAGTATGGAGGTACAAAATAGTGCTAAAAATGCTAGAAAACCTGATGGCACTAGAGAAGATAATGAAAATCTTAGGTTGAAGCTGGGAGCTGGAGATGGAGTTGGGACCAGTGGCGGCGACGACATGAGTATAGTGGAGCCACATGCCGTGTCGAGACCCAATAAGAGAGTAAGAGCCGGATCACCTGGTGGTGCTAATTATCCTAGGTGTCAAGTGGATAATTGCAAGGAAGAACTGTCTACTGCCAAGGACTATCACCGGCGGCACAAGGTATGTGAAGTTCACAGCAAAGCCAGTAAGGCTTTGGTGGGGAGACAGATGCAAAGGTTTTGCCAGCAATGCAGCAGGTTGGTAATTCCACCCTCAATTAAGCGCTGATTTTGAAGCATAATGTAATCGTTGCATTTTGATTATTCTACATGAATTTTAACTTCCTATACAAGGACATTTGCATCATGGTTGCCACTTTCATCTCATGTCCTGGTGATTTTGGGTATTTTTTTCTTCTTTATGGGCACATTGAGCTTACCGGTTAGAATGGTTTCATTCCCTAGGTTCCACCCCCTTTCAGAGTTTGATGAGGGAAAGAGAAGCTGTAGGCGCAGACTTGCTGGGCACAACAGGAGGAGGAGGAAAACTCAGCCAGAAGATACCACTCAACGGCTGTTAATTCCTGACAACCGTGACAACAATGTCAATTGTGATCTTGATATTGTCAGTTTATTGGCAGTTCTAGCTCGCTCACAAGGTAAGGTCATTCATAAGAACACTTGGGCAAAAATAATGACATAGCCAAGAAATACTTGTGCCAGAATAATTACTTATGCAAGGTTTAAAGATTCTTGCTAGTGTGATATGATAGCTGGCTCTCGCTTTGGCGTCATATGAGTGGTTCAGTTAGAGCTAGGAAAGAATCAAAAGCGGTGTTTCTCTTAAAAATATGTGGAGTTCAAACTAGAAAGAGATCTGCAGACAACTTTTAGTGATTTGCAGAGATGCCTAGGACTAGAATCTCATCTCTTAACTTCTGTTGCATGTACATTTGACTTTTTACTTAATTCTGTCTTTATGTAATGCTAGGGAACTTCGATGACAGGATTGGGAAATCCTCACCAGTACCCGATAAGGATCATCTCAAACAAATTCTTAATAAAATAAATTCAATTCCCTTGCCAGCAGACGTAGCACGGAAGGGGCCTGTGGTGAAAAGTACGAATACAAGTATTCCCAACCTTTCGTCTCCTGAGAACCCGGATCAAGTGATGGGAAATGGTTCTTCACCATCAACCTTGGATTTACTTGCTGTTCTTTCTGCAAGTTCTGGAGCACTGTCATCTGATGCATGTGAAATTCAATCTCAACAAAGCACCGAAGGAAGTGGTTCTGAGAAAAGTAAGTCACCATGTGTTGATCAAGCTGCTCGTGTCAATTTACAAAGAGGGCCTATTATGGAATTCTCCCCCAGTAAGTCACCATGTGTTGATCAAGCTGCTCGTGTCAATTTACAGAGAGGGCCTATTATGGAATTCTCCCCGGTGGGAGAAAGGAGTGGCACCAGTTACCATTCCCATTCGGAAGGTCTAGATTGCCATATTCAAGAGACTCCAAGTTTTTCGTTACAGCTGTTTAGCTCCTTACCAGAAGATGATAGTGGAAGGAAACTGCAATCTTGTGGGAAAAACTACCTTTCTTCTGGCAGTAGTAATCCTTCAGAAAGAAAGTCGCCGTTGTCATCACCACCTAAAGTACATGATCTGTTTCCAATGCAGACTTCAAAAGAAACACTGAAGCATGACAGTTTGCCAACTAGTAGAGGCAATATGAAAGCATCCATAAGCAACGGATGCAGTACAGCTCTTCAGCTATTTGGTGGCTCATATGGGATTAATGAAAATGGTTCAGTTCCTAGTTCTCCATACCATGCAGGGTGTTCATCTGCTTCTGGGTCTGATCATTCACCATCCAGATTGTTATCTGATGTTCAGGTATTTTGGAGACATGTTTAGTTTCTTTTGATCAACATCTTTAATCAAAATTTTATTGTTTCATGCATTCATACTTCTTGCTCTTAGTTTTCACCATAATGTAAGAGGAAATCGTAACTTGTTTATTTAACCAGGATCGTACCGGTCGAATAGTTTTCAAATTGTTTGACAAGGATCCCAGTCATTTGCCTGGGTCACTACGAGCTCAGGTTGGACTTTTAAAGCCTAAGCTTTAATAGTTTTTCATTAGTATTCACTTTTAGGTTCCTACATTGCCTCTATTTTCAGATCTATAATTGGCTATCTACCAGTCCATCAGAAATGGAAAGCTACATAAGACCTGGTTGCATCGTTCTCTCACTCTATTTGTCCATGTCGTCCTTTTCTTGGAATCAGGTGAGTGCGTTCCCATGAAAAATCATTTTTCAATATTTTCTTTTGTTTCACGATCTTTATTACATCCGGTTTCTTTGCAGTTTGAAGAAAATCTCCTTCAGTATGTGAAGTCTTTAGTCAGAGGTATTGATGTTGAGTTTTGGGGAAATGGAAGATTTTTGATTCATACAGACAGACAGATGGCTTCTCATAAAGATGGTAAGAAATGCCTTTTTGGGGTTATTGGGAGTCAATTAATGAAGATTTTGTTCTCTTGCTATTATTATTTTGTTTTATTTGGAGTTTAGATGGAGATCACTTGTCTAGATAATTGTTTTCAAATATTCATCTTTCTTTTATGCTATTAATCTTCAGGAAGTATACGCCGCTGCAAATCTTGGAAAGCCTGGAGTACACCTGAACTAATCTCGATCTCACCTGTGGCAGTTGTTGCAGGACAAGAGACTTCTCTCCTGTTGAGAGGAAGAAGATTGACCGCTTCTAGCACAAAGTATATGATTTGGTTAAGTTGGATGATATATGTCACCCTTTGGTATCTTTTCATCAAGAACTGTTCTCTGATTATGGTGCAGGATATACTGCACACATCCAGCTGAGTATCATGTAAGTTTAGTTCCAGCATTGTCACACCAAGACACAGCTAATGATGAGCTTGTTCTGGGTAGCTTTAGAGTTAATCTGGCAACACCTAGTACGCTTGGCCGCTGCTTCATTGAGGTACAATTTTAGAAAACTATTTTTGAAATATTTGGCTGAGTTCTGTATCATGACAGTTGTGTTCACAGGTTGAGAATAATATCAGAGGAACTAGCTTTCCAGTAATTGTAGCAGATGACACCATTTGCCAAGAATTGAGACTTCTTGAACCTGACATTGTTGGAAATTGTGAAGTGCACGATGGTGTAGATCACCTTCAGAATAGAGATAGACCTATGTCTAGGGAAGAAGCCTTGCATTTCTTGAACGAACTTGGATGGCTCTTCCAAAGAAAGCACAACTCTACTTTGCTGATGAGCCCAGAGTATAAGCTTTCTCGGTTCCAATTCCTTCTTACATTTTCCGTAGAGCGTGATTTTTGTGCTTTGGTCAAAACCCTCCTGGGAATTTTGCTAGAATTCAACTTGGGTAGGGAAATTTTGGCGAGGGAATCTCTGGAGATGCTAGCAGAATCTCACCTCTTGAATAATGCTGTCAAAAGGAGGTGTCGCGGCATGGTTGATCTGCTCATTCATTACTCTGTTATTGATTCTAATGATAATTCCTATAAGTTTATTTTTGTGCCCAATATGGCTGGACCTGGTGGTGTCACACCTTTACATTTGGCTGCTTGTACATCATCCTCAGATGACATTGTTGATGCTCTGACAAGTGATCCGCAAGAGGTATTTCAGTTGTATTTGATAATTTTGACAAGTTTTAACTAAATGGTTTAGATTCATGTGCTCCTACTATTATGGTAATGCCTTGAGATGTTTAACCATTTTATTATTCTCCTTTTGCTTTCATTGTTTGTTCAGAGAGAATTATGTAAGCCGTGTCACTTGTTATAACATTTCAATGAAGTGTTTAACCTTTTTCCACCATCTTTTTTGTGTAGATTGGACTGCATTGCTGGAATTCTCTTCTAGACTCGAATGGACTTTCTCCTTATGCATATGCCTTGATGAGGAATAATAATTCCTATAATTCCCTCGTTGCACGGAAATTTGCAAAACGAAAAATGGGTCAGGTGTCAGTATCGATTGATAACGAAATTGAGCAATTCCAGGTGGAGGTAAATGAGGACAAGACAACTGTCTCAAACTTCTATCAGGCCCGAAAATCTTGTTCCAGATGTGCACTTGTTGCTGGATACGGTAAAAGGTTTCCAGGTTCACAAGGGTTGCTTCAGCCTCCCTTTATCCATTCATTGCTTGTTGTTGCTGCCGTATGCGTTTGTGTCTGTGTTTTCCTAAGAGTTCTCCCGTATCTCAGTTCTGTTTCCCCATTTGCCTGGGAGAACTTGGACTATGGTGCGATATAGGCTTATGAAAATTTTATCGGAACAAATATTAGTAACAGAGGCTTCAGTGCTTTTGTGGGAAAAGAGAACAATATATTTCCCCGAGATCGGCATGGAGGTTTAAGTCGCACCTTTGCTGATTGATCTT
This sequence comes from Haberlea rhodopensis, assembly GCA_907163345.1. Classification (NCBI taxonomy): domain Eukaryota; kingdom Viridiplantae; phylum Streptophyta; class Magnoliopsida; order Lamiales; family Gesneriaceae; genus Haberlea; species Haberlea rhodopensis. The sequence continues at coordinate 234,459 of CAJQUN010000095.1, forward strand.
ATTTACATTGAAGAACAGATGCTTGAATCTATCACGGATGCTTGAACTTTGTTCTCTTAACTATAGCTTATTTAAGATGAATACAGTCTTAATACCGCAACGTCGCGATGTTGAAGATATAGTTTTCCGGACGAAACACATCTTGAGCTTTTGTTCCTGCCGGCAAGTGACTGGTGTAATAATCTCTGTATCGATTGGACCTTAGTACCCAAGTGTATTTGTTTCTGTGGAAAAAGTATCAGGCTTTGAAAATTAAGTTATTAGGTTGTTGATGTGAAATGTATACTTGTATGTTTTTGTATTTTTTCATTATCTAATTGTTGAGGCGTTACATAGTTTTTTTTGTCATGTTTGAATGATCAATGAATTTATTATTAGCAACCAAAGGTGCATGTATTTGCACGTGGAAGTATGATTGATTGATCGTTGAGTTTGAAATTATACATGATATTTTAAAATTCTGTATGAGTGAGAAAATAGTTGTATGGATCCGATTTTGGTCTTACTTATAGATCAAATTATATAATTGTTTTATTAATTTATGTATTTTTTTTAAAAATTAAATTTGAGTATAAACGAGGCCTGATGTGTACAAGTATTTTCCATACGAAAGTTTGTGTTATTTGTTGAAGTACAATTGGAATTAACAGTCGATACGGCTTTGCGTGTGGTATCAGAATAACAATTGGATAGATCAGAAGAGGTGCATCGTAAGGACGTAGAATCATAGGAATTATTCTTGGCTATTTAACGAGGTATTGTCCCAAATGTATATTACTTAAATTACATAAAAGACACGCACAAATTTCATTTTAGTCAAAAAAAATTTAAATTGTACAATAACATTCAAAAGTATCTTTTTTGTGTCGGATTCTTTTATTCTTTGAAAATTAAGGACACGCCATGTGGCGTGTATGATACATATCTGAGGCTTGTCGGTGTCTTAAAAGTATCCGGTATTACATCAAGTGATTGTTAGGAGTGCATATGAATCATAGATAAATCATAGATAGTTACATTATCAGAAGAGGGAAGTTTGATTATCTTGGGAGACAACTATGCTAAAAGAAAAAAGTTAAAGCTTCCATAATCTTTGTGTCTCTTTTACATCATAATTAGTGTTCAAGTCATTTTACATGTGTCCATGCAACATTGGCCCTTCTTAAATATTGGGAACTTTGGCATATTTTTTGCTTTTTAAGTTAGTGAATCCATATGGAAATTGAGGAAAGAGAAGCCCAAAAGGAAGAAATTGATCCATAGGGAGACTTGCCATACGTTTTAGATTGTTGGAAAGTTCAATAAATGGCAACTCTTCTGCATATTGACCTACTAATCTTGTACCTTGTTGGTCACTGCATGAATAAATATTGTGTTTATATTAATTACGACAAACATAAATAGTAAATCTTTTTGTTTTTTTTGTTTTTTTGTTTTGCTTAAAATTAGAAAAAAAATTTGTTTTGAAACAAAAACATTGATTATTTACTATTAAAATAAGAAAAATAACTTAATAAACTTCAATTAATTACAGAATTGTCACAACTCAATTTAAAACAGCCAAAAACATCTTATAACTTGCTTTTATACTTCTGTTTTTACTTACTTTTTAGAGAATTAATAGTAGAAGCAAGTAAATCAAATACTAAGGAGCTGTTTTTTATCTGAAAAGTATATATTAATTTCTGAGAAGCATTTACAAACATACTTAACAAAACATCAAAACTTTCGAGATGTTTATAAATTATAGAACCCAAAATTTATAAATTGCAAATTTAGTTCCCTAATTCAATTCAAGAAAATATGTTATATTAAATCTTTTTTTATTTTTTAATATCATTAATGTTAATGATGACTAATCCTATCCACGTATCCAGGAATTGAACAAGATAGCAAATGGTACATATTATATTAACATAATGTTAGAATATCATGATATTTTTTTATTTTTTATTTTTTGAAATATCCTCATTTTGATAATAATAATAATAAATTAAGATTATATATCCGAAGCCAACACCTTATTAAAAAAATAACACTATACAATTTATCTTACTGGTGTGATTTGCAGGTTATTGCGTCAGCACGATAATTATACAGTTCGCACCCAAAGAATAGCGATTACTGATTCGCTTTCATTAAAAAAACACTAGACGTGACATTTCAGTGTATTCCTGTTCGACATGTGAATTCAACGTCCAATTTATAGTGTATCGGTACCGGTGGAGGCAATCGTTCACCATGAAGAACGGGTTGTAGTAGTACCCCTCGTATTCCTATTAGTGCCTATTACCCTGAATCGTCACAACTATCTCGGATTCACGACCTTCATGCAGATTCACAAGTGATGTTAAAGCTATTTTGATGATATATTCAACAAAATAATAAAGTTATCTATAATATAAAAAAATCAAAATGATATAATAAAGTATCATAAATATAATTTAACTTACATAATTATTTGAAAAAAATTATAATCATTATTTTTTTAAAAATCATAAAATAAAATCTGATATTCTAAATAAAAAATTATTATTTTAATTTAATATATATATATATATATATATATGTATATGCACATGATTACTCGTGTATATATAAATGAAGATGTGGAGACCAAATAAAAAAAGCACCGTTTGCCATCCCTTCCACACACATCGAGAGAGAAACGAAGAAACGCAAGGGTCAAAAGTTGAACATAATTGACGGAAAGTGTCAACTACTGAGTGACTGCTGTCGGTCGAATCCGCCAATGAGGAAAGATGGAGCACCGCCTTCCTCCGCCACCTACCCCATCGGAAAACTGTTTATCTGCTTCGACACCAAGTCCCTTCTCGCCACATTCTTAGTCCTCACACTTCTCCTACTCCTTCTAAACCTTCAACCTTACTACGAAAATCTCCTTTCCCCGCCGGTACGATGCTCCGACGCGCAGGCTGCGTTGCCCATCAAGTCCGCTACTGTTCTTCCACTGGGGAATAAGAAGCTCGTCAGGCCCCCTGCCAATCCCAACAAGCGTACGTTCCAAGCTTACGGCAACGCGGCGGCGCTTTTTGTTCAGATGGGTGCCTACCGCGGCGGATCCCGCACATTTGCGGTGGTGGGTCTGGCTTCGAAGCCCATCCACGTCTACGGTCGGCCGTGGTACAAATGTGAGTGGATCCCCAACAATGGAAACGCCTCCGTCAGAGCCAAGGCTTACAAAATCCTTCCCGACTGGGCTACGGCCGCGTGTACACCGTCGTCGTAGTGAACTGCACCTTCGTATCCAACCCCAACGCCGACAACTCCGGCGGGAAGCTTTTACTCTACGCCTACTACACCGGCTCCCCCCGTAGGTACGAGAAGTTCACCGCCTTGGAAGAAGCGCCGGGCTCGTACGACGAGTCCAAATTTCAGCCGCCGTACAAGTACGAGTATCTCTACTGCGGTTCATCTTTATATGGAAACTTGAGCGCGCATAGAGTGAGGGAGTGGATGGCTTATCACGCGTGGTTCTTCGGGCCCAGCTCGCATTTCGTGTTCCACGACGCCGGCGGAGTGTCGGCAGAGGTGAGGGCGGTGCTGGAGCCGTGGATCCTAGCTGGGAAAGTGACGCTGCAGGATATAAGGGCGCAATCGGAGTACGATGGATACTACTACAACCAGTTCTTGGTGGTGAATGATTGCCTCCACCGGTACCGATACACCGCAAATTGGACTTTCTATTTTGATGTTGATGAGTATATTTATCTGCCCAACAAGAATACACTGGAATCGGTGTTGCGAGAATTCTCAAACACCACGCAGTTCACCATGGAGCAAAGTGCCATGTCCAGTGTTCTTTGTTTAAATGATTCCTTCTCTCAAGATTACTCCAGGTAAATTCATTGATTTTAATTTGTAATTGCCATACTTTCATTGCTGATTTTAATTTATCAACGGTGAATCCATGAGGAAAATATGGGGTCCGGGACATTATTATTTTGCCTATTTTGGCAATAATTTTATCGGAAAATTATGCTTTTATTTTGATGAATAACTGGTTTAGGGCTACTGTGCGTATGAATTTGCTGGCAATGAGAATGGTCCAATTTTTGTCGTGTTAGCGTTGGCGTTTACATTTACCTATTCTCTGGTAATAGCCGTCGGTTCTTATTGTATTCATTTGCTGTCCTGTCATTCCTACCATGTGGGAAAAAAAACTAATCAATGGAATTGATTTAATTATTTATTAAGATTATTATTAGTTTCGAAATTGTCATTTAGTTCTGTGTAAATTTAGGAGATAATTTAGAACGTGCAGTGGTCTATTGGTTAGTCAATTAGATCCCTCTTTAATGACTCGAGTTTGAGTATCTACGCCTCATAGTTACACTATTGATCAAAAAAGAATTTAGGAGATAATTTTTATAAAGATTCCTGATTATTTATTTTTTAGTCGCTATTGTTTGAAACTAAAATCATTTTAGTCCCTCTTGCTTGCTATATGCAAAACAGATCACTCAGTGATGAATTTTAAAAACATTAGACCCCTAATGTTGTTTTATGGTTAAAAACCAACAGAAAAGTTATCAAATCGATTTGATCCCAAACAATATGGACAAAAGGTAATTATTGTGGTCAGAGAAGAACCTAATACGACAACTACTAAGATTTTAATCCCAATGGATTGTGGTAAACCAATGTTGAGGGAAATCGTGCGGCAAGATCCTTTTTCTTTAGTTTTTAGCAGCAAATTAAAATAAGAGACCAAAAATGTTTTTTTTAATGGTAAACACGAGACCGAAATGGTTTTAGTCTCAAACAATATGGTCGAAAATAGTAATTACTTCGAATAGTTTGGTTACATAAGTTGAATGTTCATGTTATTATTTATTCGAATTTTAAGTGATTCAGCTAAAAGCTTTCTTAATTTGAATTTTAATAGTTCTTTTCGTTTCTGAAATAGGTTAAGTATTAATAATACTTAGAATTGAATCATAGTATTATTATGTAACGTTTTATTTACCATGGTCATTATAATATCAGGCAATGGGGTTTTGAGAAGCTGGTGTTCAGAGACTCCCGAACCAGAATAAGAAGAGACCGCAAGTACGCGATACAAGCCAAGAACGCATTCGCAACAGGCGTGCACATGTCGGAGAATGTGATCGGTCGGACTCTACACAATACGGTGAACAAAATACGATACTACCACTACCACGACACGATCACGAAGCATGAGGAACTATGCCGGAATGTCCTCCCCTTCGATTCCCGGAAGACAAAGACTTGGCTGGATAAAATCCCATATGTATATGATGACAATATGAAATTGCTGGCTCCTGTAATCAAAGAATTCGAACGGAACACCATTGGAGGAGGCCTTGCTTCTTCCAAATCTCTCCCCCATTCTTGAAAATTTTGTTTATGGCTTTATATGGAATTCTTCATCATGTATAAAAGGTATGGTGCATATCTTTTTAGAACAGAAAAGGATGATTTAGAGTCCTCTTTTTAATTATATTGTTTTGATCAAATAGAAATACATACATATAATGGATGAGTTGATTACGATCTACTACCTTTGGCCTTTATTTGCTTCACGTATGTTATGTTCCCACATAAATGTTGGTTTATTTTTTGCACCATCTGCTCTTGCTGTCATGTGTACTATTAATTCTGTGTATGAATTTTGGTGAACGGGACTCCCATGTGGAAGCAAGAGAATGAGGGAGGGCAAGAGAATATTCCATACGATGTTATCAGGGCAGCATCAATTAAACCGAGAATGGGTGTGGTAGGAGTTGGGGTAGAAAAGGTGGTGGAAGATTGGAATTGGAACCAAACCATTTTTAGGAAAATAATGATAATTAGATTGATTCCGTCTTATCGGTATATTCTATATGTATCAGTCTAAAATGGATCTCATACATCCAAATTAAATTTGACTCAGACTCTCGTCGAGATTAGTATCAGTAATAGATGATTCATATTTATAATAAGTTGGAGGAGGTTAATTATTATGATTTAAGAGAACTTATTAATTTGGTGGGAAAGCGATTTACAATAACAAGAATGAGTGATGGGAAATTAATTGTTTATTTCTTTATAATTGTATATAAAAAAATGTTTTGGAATTTATGAAGATGGTGATGGGCTCCACATGGGGTTATCTGTCAAGCGGCCGTTAGGGGTGTACTTTTCGTCCCTTTCAGTCTCCATTCTATTATTATTTATTCGGTAATATATTGTATTATTGTTTTTTTTTTATCTCAATATATTGTTAAATATGAAAGATTGTAGAATTTTTGTCTTCGTGTCATAGTGTAAGTATAATTATAAAATTAAATAGATTACTTTTAATCTAAAAATCGGAGAAATTATATTTGATTTTTTAAAAACAATTACAAATTATATTAAATAATTATTTTCACTATTAATCCGATTTTTTTTGTAAAATATTAATTTTTAAATTTTTGTATAATTGTAACATTTTCTACGCTCGATTATCATGAAAAGTTTAATATTTTAATTCGAGCTCGAATAAGTGCATTTGAGTTTGATTTAAAGCTCGAAACTTTTAGATCGAATTTGATTCGAACCAACGCTCGATTTCGAGCTCGAATGCTTCAAAAGGCTCGAAATAAATTTATTTAATATATAATTAAATTATTTTAATAATTAATACTAAAAGTTAATAAAATAGTTTGTGCTTGAATTTTGATCGAAGTCTGTTATTTTGAATATGAATCAAATATTTTTTGAGTCGGCTCGAAAAGTTTATGAGCCAGACCGATTCGTTTTAACCCATATATCGTTTCTTTCACGTGATATCTACAAATTGTTCAAAACCCTGATACCCGAAAATTTGTAGGGTAGGCATGTGGTCTTTTCCGGGCACAATAAATCTCTCAAAAAACTTTTTCTCTCTTTTGGCATCCTCAGCTCATGTCCCAAGATTTATTCTTGGATACCCTATGGGTGATGCCCCATGGGGTAGTCTCATCCATTGGATGGGTATATTCCCATCCACATTGGATGTGAATATACCCATCCAATGGATGAGACTACCCCATGGGGCACCACCCCATGAGGTAGCAAAGACCGTTTCGTCTATCAATATGTTTACATCGTCATGGTGTATCTCTCCAGTCCAACCCTGCTAAAGAGAGGACACGTCTTTTCTTTCTGGTTGGGGCAAGCCTAATCTTAGGCCTAACTCTGTCCTCAGATATTTGTTCGGGTATCAAACTCACCCCATTTGCAAAGAAACAATTTAAATATGACCTATATCGAATAATCTTGCATATGCTATTGTTATTAAATGGGGAAATTATTTTACATACATTTCACGTTATAATTTATATCAGCTTTTTGTAATTTAATAATCAACTAAACCATATTTACAAACAGAACGATTAGCCATATATATATGTGTATTAATAATAGTAGAAAGGGTGTGGTGTTATTTAATGGTTGACAATATGTTCCTTTTTTCATAAATTTTTAACGGCATTTATATGAAATGTGGACATCTCTAAGTAATAATTTGGTTCCTTCCATGATAAGGAGGATGAGTCTTTTAAAAAAACCGATTTATTTTTAACCGAACCGAATTAATCGAAACTGAGAAAACCTAAATTTTTTACAAAATCGAACCGACCGAACTTTTTTACGAAACCGAACCGATAAAATATAGGCTAATTCGATCGGTAACCGAACTAACCGATATTTTTGACAAATTTTAAAAAAAAAATTTAAAAATCATAAAAAATAAATTAAAAACTGATTTTAAAAATATAAAAAATAAAAAAATAAAAACTCTGTTAAATCGGTTAACCGATATTTTTAAAATCAAAACCGATAACCGAACTGATTTAACCGATATTTTAAAAAATTAAAACCGAACTTCCAAATTGAACCGAATTTATTCGGTTCGGTCGGTTAATTAGGTTAAACCGAAGGTTTGCTCACCCCTAACTCTGACTACGATAATCACATAAGAACTTTGGAATTTTTTATGTTATCTTACATCCTAACCCTCAATATGAAATATTTCATATATTCAATGTAGATTCCATGTAGAGGGTTGGATTACCCATAATACAAGCGACAGTTTACATCGGTTTTCTGTTTTATATGAAATCATAACAAAATAAGTCTTGGTTTGGATATAAAAATTGTTCAGCTTAAAAAAAATTGCACCCATAATTTATTTATTATCAGTAAAGAAATTTTTATCATCCAATAGATATCAAACCAACCTCTACTCATAAAAAAATCAAAGAACTGGGTTTTCATAAAAAAAAAAATGCCCAATTTCTGCCCCCATTTACAATAATTTTGCCACTCTCAAATATGTCGCTATCTGGCACCGATCGTAATTGCGATCTGGACATCTTATGTTTAAGTCTTTGTCTTCGTCCTCAAATAATTGTAATAGTTGCTCATAATAAAATAAGTAAATATATGTTTGAAAATTTTAAAAATAAAATAAACAAACTATAATAGACCATAAAAGGGGCCCCTTATTGAGGAGAGTTGTGTTGGCCTGCCTGCCGGCCGAATATTAATAAATTTTTGGGAAATTATGATAAATCATTGATTAGGCTAGATTTGGATGAACATGGGCGAACCGGCTATTTGAGACGGGGAGTTGATGATATAATTCTAAATATATATAAAACAAATCATTTTTTAAGTATATATACCTTAATATTTTCATGATAATGTTAGGCTTTATCGCCAAATAAATCAATGATTTGTTTCAACTGAGATTATAAATAAAGAACTCATTAATTTCATTAAGGTAGGGATTTATATACGGAATATTAACGATATTAAGTCGTTTGTCCGATTCGATAACCTGATTGAATTCACGTAGTTGTTTACAGACAACGTCAAATACAATCGTTAGGACTTATATTTTTGTTTCCACTATATAAGAGCCGCAAATTATGAATTTTTCCTTGTTTTTCTTCTTTAATGTGGCAATGTGCTATCTCTCTTCTTCAAAAATCAATCTTATCTCTCATTCAAATTATCATATAAATTGGATCGATTTGGTTGCAGGCAACGTCAAATACAATTATTAGGACTTATATTTTTATTTTCACAATATAAGAGCCACAAATTATGAATTTTTCCTTGTTTTTCCTCTTTAATGTGGCAATGTGCTATCTCTCTTCTTCAAAAATCAATCTTATCTCTCATTTAAATTATCATATAAATTGGAGCGATTTGGTTGCAGGCAACGTCAAATACAATCATTAGGACTTATATTTTCATTTTCACAATATAAGAGCCACAAATTATGAATTTTTCCTTGTTTTTCCTCTTAAATGTGGCAATGTGCTATCTCTCTTCTTCAAAAATCAATCTTATCTCTCATTCAAATTATCATATAAATTGGAGAGATCGTGGGGACTTGTTTAGGAGTGGAGTTAACTACTCACTCCTTGACTCTAGTTTGCAAATAAGATCCGAGTCGAGTTAGCCCATATGGTCAACCCGTCCATCTCCTTTAATTATTTCCAACAAGCTATACAATATTTATACAAAATACGACACATTATATATTGGTTGTTTTGTTTCCGGGTATATACAGCATCGGTTGGACATTACCGAGATACATTGGTGACCAGCTGACACAATTTTTTAAATGGATTTTATGGCGATCTGATATTTTTTTTAAATAAGAAACATGAAATATTTTAAACGATCACGAGGTACATCGGATACAACTGTCAAGTTTCGATAATAAAATCACGACATGAAGTAAAAGCATACAAATAGTCTAAAGGTAAGACCTTCATTATAATCGCTGGAACGTGATCGGAATGATGCAATGATCATTAGAACAAGTCTGGTCCCCTCAAACAATGAGATCCAGGATGTGGTCGAAAGAGGGAGCAACCTTCATCAAACGAAAGGAACACAAACAGATTGGCGAGAGACGCAAACTGATAAAGGCCAACAAGCTCTCGTATCCAAATCTCAAATTGAGATCCAACGACCAAAGACCACTACTGAATGACACATGAAATCAACATAGACACCAAGTTGACCACCCTTTCCAAATCCAATAGAAGACCGTGACAACACTTCCAAAACCAAATGGCAAAAAAAAGGGGACTCCACCAATCAAAGACATGACAACGCTTCCAAATCCAAATTGCCTTTCTTTTCCTTTAGATCTGTTTTTTTATTAATGTATCATTTGATTATCGCTAACCAAATGAGTCATGTGATGCCATACTTTCTAAATATTAATTATTCCCCTCCAATTTTTTTTATATTATATATATTAATTATTCCCCTTCTGAATTTTTTTTTTGTCAATCATCTTTCGTATCATTAACTTTTGTGCTAAACAATCCTAGATTTCTACCCTGATAAAAATCCTAGATTCATCCCTTGATGGAAGAGCTATGTCGTTCCCTCCCTTGCCAAATATTTTTTTTACATTAATTATTTTTTACAAAAAATTGTAATTTTACCCTTAAAAAAGTTGCAGTTGCCCCTTAAAATTACATTTGCCTCCCTTAAATTATATTTTGAACGCTAAAATTTATTTTAAATTCTTTTTGCCCTTTCCAAAAATCCTGCGTCCACCACCGGCCGCCGTAACTATTTTCTCAATGCAACGTTTTCTAAAATTACTTGCAATCAGAAACAATTATCTAAATTAGTTATTTTGTTATTTGGAATGGTTTTTGTAGTAGACTAAATGGACTTGAAACCCATCCACACCGATTCATTTACGCCTCAAACTTACACTACCATAGCATATGTAATGGCCTTATGCAAGACTAGGGAAGTAAAATAAAACAAAATAAAAATTTGTGATAATCTAGAATAACTAAGGTATGCATATTAGATTCTTTGGAGGCTAATTTTTAAAAAAATTGTGAAATTTAAAAAAAATTGTGAAAATAATGTCAAATTTTTTTTTTAAAAAATCTAAGGTGAAACGCATACACAGTATGCTTTTTTTACTTTTAAAAAGTAAAAAACGCAGACAGAGTACGCGTTTCTTACTTTTTAAATTTTTTTTTTATTTATAAAAATGAGAAACGCATACCAAGTATGCGTTTCTCATTTTTAAATATATATTTTTTTGTTTATACAGTATACATTAATTTGCTTTTTAATTTTTAATTTTTTAAAAAATAGAAACGCATAATGCGTTTCTCATTTTTAAATTTTTGTTTTGTTTTTTTAAATATTGAAATGTTATTATTAGTCATATTTTTATTGTGTATATCTACTCAATTTTATATAATAGCAATTCACAAAATAATTATACTGAAATAACCAAAATAATCTTACTAAAAATTATTACAAAAAATCTTATAAAAAATCATCTAGAAAATTCTTAATATTAATATATAAGTTTTCAATAATTTATATATTAATACATTTAATTTATTTATGAGCTAAAATTTTATAATTGGATTGCTACCACTTTCCACAAATTTATATTAAACTAAAAAAATAATTAACAGCAAAAATAGTTACAACCCTTCATTTAGCTGCTAAAATCAATCAAATTGTCATGTTTAGCAATGATTTTGTCCGAAGTGACGCAACAACTTTGACCATGCGGGGGCAAGCAGAGTATCATCCTGCATGAGGTAACCTGTTCGGAATGGATTGTCCTGCTCGACAATGATTTTATCCGATATGACACATCATTCTCCCCACATCAAATAATAGTAATAATAACAATAATAATAATCATATATTCATAATAAAAATAAAATAATAATAATTATTATTATTATGATTCATTAAAAATGACGGAATACCGAGTCGATTTGGTATATATAGCACTCAGGCTCCAAAATACCAATACTTCGATAACTACATCATTATTCATTAAAAATCATTTATTTTCAATAATTATCTCTCCAACTCTAATTCCATTACCAGCCCCAGTACAAAGTACTCCGGACCCCAGATTCCACCAAAAATCAAATTCCAAGGTTATCACCACGATGAGAATACAATCTCATCCCTTAGATCTAACGACTCCAAAAACAAGATTTAAAACCCCCGGGAGTCACAAACCGTAATTAATTCATAATCGCCACAAATAATAATAATAATAATAATAATTATTATTATTATTTTATTTTTATTATGAATATATGATTATTATTATTGTTATTATTACTATTATTTGATGTGGGGAGAAGGATGTGTCATATCGGATAAAATCATTGTCGAGCAGGACAATCCATTCAGAACAGGTTAGCTCATGCAGAATGATACTCTGCCCGCCCCCGCATGGTCAAAGTTGTTGCGTCACTTCGGACAAAATCATTGTTAAACATGACAATTTGATTGATTTTAGCAGCTAAATGAAGGGTTGTAACTATTTTTGCTGTTAATTATTTTTTTAGTTTAATATAAATTTGTGGATAGTGGGAGCAATCCAATTATAAAATTTTAGCTCATAAATAAATTAAATGTATTAATATATAAATTATTGAAAACTTATATATTAATATTAAGAATTTTCTGGATGATTTTCTATAAGATTTTTTGTAATAATTTTTAGTAAGATTATTTTGGTTATTTCAGTATAATTATTTTGTGAATTGCTATTATATAAAATTGAGTAGATATACACAATAAAAATATGACTAATAATAACATTTCAATATTTAAAAAAACAAAAAAAAATATTTAAAAATGAGAAACGCATTATGCGTTTCTCATTTTTAAAAAAAAAAAATTAAAAATTAAAAAGCAAATTAACGTATACTGTATAAACAAAAACAAAAAAAAACAAAAAAAAAAATTAAAAAATGAGAAACGCATACTTGGTATGCGTTTCTCATTTTTATAAAAAAAAAAAAAATTAAAAAGTAAGAAACGCATACTGTGTATGCGTTTTTTATTTTTTAAAAGTAAAAAATGCATACACAGTATGCGTTTCACCTTAGATTTTAAAAAAAAAAAATTTAAAATTATTTGTGAATTTTTTTTTAAAATTCACAATTTTTTTTTAAATTAGCCTTCTTTGAAAGATATTTGAATCTATAAAAACCCAATATCAAGGAAAAAATAAACATTGAATTAGAGTTGTTCACTTTTATATTTTCTTGATTTTTTTTTTTTATAAATGTAATAAAGAACTCAATTATAATTTATTTTTGAAAATATAACCAAAAATCATTTAAACTAACCAATTATTTTTTGGAATTAATTTTTTTTATAATTTTTTAAAAAATTACACATTATAGTTTCATTCGCAAAGGAGTTTGATGTTCATAGTAGCAAACCATGCATAGCTATTGAAAGGTTCAAAGCTGTCTAACAACTTTGACTCAAATCAATTAATGAATTTTTAAATGTGGTCTAAACTTTAATGAAGACCCAACCTCTACATTCTATTTTATTCATTTTTTATGTGTTGAATTCGAGTTTGAATGGATAAATTTCATTTGAATGTAGGGATTTGATTTCAGAATGGATTTGAAATAAAACTTATGTTATGTGCATTTCAATTATCATAATTACCATTAAATTTACAAAATTATTATAAATGTGGATTTGAAATGCATCGAATATAAATTCATCTAAATAATTAATTTATGATAGCAATAAAGAAGCAAAATAGTACAATGTCTTCAATCTTCCAAATAATACAATGTATTCCTTCTTACATTCACACCTATTTTCACCCAATAATAAATTCTTCCCTCCAAAATCTTTAGTATTATTGAGCATTAGTCTATATATATTTCCAACTCATTCGTACAATGATAAGATCTTATTTCGTAGGGTAATCATTTTACTTGGAAGTTATCAGTAATTTTATAAATGAGCTCCACTACAGTATAATCTTACATTCTATATTCGTGTAGATGTAAACTTTTTCTTGCTCTTTTTTTTGCCTCTAATTTACAAGAGGCCAATAAAATGTTGCCATCCATCCTACCCATTAAAAATACTGTCGTTAGGAGGAGCATCAATGAAGCCTAAATTTTGCTAGGTGTTTGGAACATAGTATTGTGATGAATATCAAGTTAAATCCATTGTACAAACCCACTCCAGTCGAGGTAATTTTTATGGATGGAACCCCTAGCAATTCCACTACTCAGACAACAATTCAACTCATTCAATCTCTCAATTTGTAATAGTAATAATATCGATCTTCTATTTCAACTCACTTATATAATGAATAGAGCATATTGGGTTGACACAAATGATCCTATAACTGATCTGATATGACTTGAAACGATGGTGCCTTATCTGAGGTGAAACGATGGTGCCTTATATGAGGTATACTCTCAAATAGCTGATAATATTTTGAAGTTCCAAATGATGTGAATCTCTCTCTGTAATATTTTTTTTAATGGTGAGGCGGTTAAAAGATTTGAGATCTATTTTCTTCAATCTTGACTTGTGCATTTATAGCTTTCGACATTGATATGCATGCTCGATAGACGAATATGTCCATTGGAAACAGTATTGTATGTGTTCTGACTTTATTGTACTTTCTCTGACTTTCTAATAACCATATTGATTTGTTGACCATCTACCTCAACTCAGTTGTTCTTTTGACTTTGCTGGTAAACATTCTGATATGAAAGTATGATGGTGATAATTTAGTTGATCCCTTATTGATGATCACCAAGTCGGTCTCTATCTCTTATGCTCCGTGTGTTATTGTTGATTGCATCGGTTTAGTTGAATATTCAGCTGGTTTAGATATCAAACTGGACTAATTATATAAGCTAGATCGGATTGATTCAACTCTGTTACCCAGTCACCTGACTTGTCTAATTTAAGTTCTGCTTTGGCATTTCGGCTGGCCCAGAGATCAGTTCTGCTAATCAGACATCTGGCCTGGGTTCTTTGGTTAGGATTGATCAGTTCTGTTGATCTCTTATTTGACCTGGTTCTTATTGATCATTTATGTTGATCACTTTAGCTGGCCTGACTTTTCTGAGCTGAATCCTTCCAACTTTGCTGGTTTGACACAAATCAACCTTGCTGCATACTCGATAAAATAATCAATAATAAAATTAACAAGTTTTGTTAACATCAAAATCGGATTGATCTGGTTCACATAACCCAACAATATAAAACTTTTTATAAAATCAAATTTTCAAGAAAATTATCATATCATATGTAATTTAATAATATTAAAGAATTTTAAAATAAATTAACTCAATTGTTCAAAATTACACTCCGAACAATATAGTGTATTAGCATTATTCGAAAAACTTGATGATTTGGTTCAAAGATGTAGTAAGGTGGGTTGAATTGACTCACGAATATAACTCAATTGAGCAATGACTTTTTTTGAACCGGACCATTTTCACGAGCTTGAGTTTGAACTCAACTTTGTTTGTTCATAAATTTTACAAACTCAAGCTAATATTATCAACTTACCATTTCCCATATATTCTAGTCCAAAAGAGAGATTGCCAAGATCATTTGTCACGTCGTGCGAGGCCCCTAAGTCTGGGTACCACCAATCATCGTAGGCAGGCTCGGAGGTTGATGTAGTCAGGGCAGTAGTGAGAGGATGATTAGAAATGTATTGGGGCCTTGTTGGTTTGGATATGATCCTCGAAACCTTCTTGATAAGTATCAAATTCCTTCTCGAATCTGTAGTCATTTTTTCGCTACATGACCAGTGATGCCACATATTTGACACACTGATCTACCAGAGTTATTGGTCCAATTCCACCAGCCACCACGAGCTAGTCTTCCACGTCCTTTGCCACTGGAAGAGGACCCTAAGTTATGATTAGTGGGTGGGACGGTCAGATTTCTTTGGTGTTGTAGTTGTGGCAGTGTTTGCAGTTGGAGTAGTAGTGTCAGTATTGCTAATAAAAGATTCAATCCTTCGTTCATGAGCCAAATGTAGGTGTATCAGGGAAATCAACATATAATTGAGGTAACAACTCAGTGGATGTCACAAGCACATTATCAACAATTGAACAAGATGAACACCAGTATTTATAGTTGTTCACCCCAAATTGAGTTATGTCCAATCAAGAACTCTCAAGGAGATTACTTCTTTATAGATAACAAAGAAGACAAGAGAATTGAATTCAAAGTATTTCACTCAGAAGCATATGGAACACTTCCCATCTCTTCTTCCTAATCCTCCGTAGAAGGATTTTGATATGAATTCAACTTGAAGTGGTTGGGAAGATGACATCCAACAGCGTTTGCCTGGTCCATGTTGAATCTTTGAAGTACATTCTCAATATAATTCTCCTGCGATAACCAGGTCTTCTTGGCATACCTGTCTCGCTTGATTTCCATGCCAAGATATCTTTTTGCTGGCCCCAAGTCATTCATTGCAAATGTCTTGCTTAGTTGCTTCTTTAGACCTTTGATTTTAGAAGCCTCTTTGCCAACAATCAACATATCATCTACATAGAGCAAAAACACCATCAAATCATTATCAGAGGTTTTTCTGACAAACACACAATGGTCTGCAACAGTCTTCATGAATCTCTGTTAAGTTTTGTCTCGGTGGTTGTTTGAGACCGTACATACTCTTCTTTAGTCTGCACACAAGGTTCTCTTTCCCCATCTCCGCAAAAACCCTCTGGTTGCTCCATGTAAATTTCCTCTTCCAAATCTCCATGAAGGAAAGCTGTTTTGACATCCATTTGTTCTACCTCCAGCTCTGTTGCTAACCCC
Organism: Haberlea rhodopensis; assembly: GCA_907163345.1. Taxonomy (NCBI): domain Eukaryota; kingdom Viridiplantae; phylum Streptophyta; class Magnoliopsida; order Lamiales; family Gesneriaceae; genus Haberlea; species Haberlea rhodopensis. The sequence continues at coordinate 251,103 of CAJQUN010000095.1, forward strand.
AGCACAATCCAGATGGATGTCATCTTCACCACAAGTGAGAAAATATCGTCGAAGTCGACTCCTTGTTTCTGACTGAAACCTTTGACGACGATCCTAGCTTTAAATCTTGGTTGACTACTGTGCTCTCCGTGCTTCAACCTGAACACCCACTTATTTTTCAAAGCTTTTTTTGTTTTTCGGCAACTTCACAAGCTCAAATGTATCATTATCATGCAAATATTGTATTTAATCTTACATGGACTCCATTTACATGTGCACCGGTAATAGCTTCATCGAAGCTTTCTGTTCTCCCCCGTCAGTTAGCAGAATATATTCATTCGGGGAATATCTGGTTGAGGGTCGTACTACTCTTCTAGAACGTGTAGTATGAGAGCCTTCTGCTGGTTCACTGTGGACACTAACCTCATCATCATGTGGAACTTCCTCATGATCGTTTTGCATTTCTTCATCTTCAACGGGTTGTGGATTTACCGTTGAAGGCCACCATTCAAGATTTTCTTAAGATCCACAATTCTCATCTCTAGCGTTCTCCAATAATTCTTTCTCCTGAAATACGACATCATGACTTCTTATAGGTTTTTTGATATCTATATTGTAAAACTTGTATCCGAGTTGATCCTCGCCATAGCCGATAAATATGCACTTTCTTGTTTTGGCATCCAACTTCTGTCTTCCACCCTTTGGTATATGAATATAAGCAACACATCCAAATACCGGCAATTGATCATATGAAACTTCCTTTCCTTACCACACCTACTCCGGAATAGTATAGTTGAGAGGAACACATGGTGAGCGGTTCAACACATATGCAGTTGCAGCCACGACCTCATCCCAAAAGTCCTTAGACAGTTTGCATGTGATAGCATACTTCTGACTCTTTTTGACAAGGTTCTGTTCATCCTTTAAGCTAATCCATTTGGCTGTGGTGTTTTTGGCGAAGTAATTTGGTGTCAGATTCCGTTTTTTTACATATCTCGTCAAAGGATCCAACGTATGCTCATTCATTATCTGTTTGAATACGTTTTAGTTTATGCATATTTGCCGTTCAACCAAGTTTAGAAACTTGTTGAATGTTTCTGCTACTTGGTCCTTGGTTTTGAGTGTCCACACCCAAATCTTCGGGAATGATCATCAATGAAAGTTACCCAATATCTCACACCTCCGAGTGATGGTATCGGTCAACATAGATCCGAGTGCACCAGATCTAAAATTTTCTCGGCTATGCTAGGATGTGAACAATTTGAATGATATTTTATTCTGTTTTCCGGCCAAGCAATATGTGCATTGTTTCATATGAACCTGCTTTATATCGGGCAGAACTTGCTTATTCACAAGATGTGTAAGATTCTTTACACTTATGTGGCCAACACGTCGGTGCCACAACTCTGTTGAGTCCTTTTCTTCTGCTGCATAATTCACGCTCTCAGAAGATTTTCCTTGTACTATGTACAACTTTGACATCTTTAATCCCTTCGCTGCTACAAGTGAGCCTCTGAGAATCTTGCATACTCCTTTATGGAAGGTGGTGCAGAAACTTCCTCATCCAGTTTTTCCACTGAAATTAGACTCAGGCGCATGTCCCTCCATGGTAGTCAAGCTCACATCTTCTTTACCAACAATCGTGGATAGTCCTTCATTTCCCATCCTAACCACCCCAAAGTCCCCGGGTTTATAGGATATGAAGTCTTTCCTACGAGATGTGACGTGGGCTGTTGTTCCACTATCGATCACCCAGCTGGTTCCTTGTGTTGCCAAATTTTGCGGACTCTTGCTCTTGCTCGTGAACGACGTTGGACTCGCCATTGACGTTTGTTTGTTCATCACCAGGTTCATGCTTGCCTTTCCAAAGTTGATAATTAGAACCATTAAGGCTAATAATCTTGCATGTACGTACCTCCATATTTTGTGTCTACTACCAACGAATTAATCGTTAAAGTCTGAACACAAAAGAATTACTTCCCTAATACTGTCTAGAAAGCCTTTTTTGATGTGGAAGTTCAGTTTAAGCTGCAACCACGGAACATAAGAGGACTTCCTATAGTATTTGAGAATCTGGCTCTGATACCAGTTGTTGGGATATCAGGGAAATCAGCATATAATTGAGGTAAAAACGTAACGAATATCACAAGCACATAATCAACAATTGAACAAGATGAACACCAATATTTATAGTGGTTCACCCCAAATTGGGCTACGTCCACTCAAGAACCCTCAAGGAGATTACTTCTTTATTGATAACAAAAAAGACAAGAGAATTGAGAATACAAAGTATTTCACTTAGAACATTCTGATTTTAATGCTCACTTTCTCTCAACTAATCCTATTCCCTCCAATGATAAAATCTCTTTAAGAAATTCTAGCACTCAATTTCACTTTTACCTCAATACTTTTATTTGTAGAAAAAGAATTGTGTTTTTGGGATGGTTTGAAATGAAGAATGGGTGGGTATTTATAGGTGGAGATTAGGCAAAGAAACAAATTAATTACATAATGGCTTATATAATCAAGCCCATTAATTTTGACTAAACACAAAACATGTGTTTAATATTTGTCAAAAGTTTGTGTTGGAATTCAAAAGTGGATGCTTGATTATTTAACATCAAAAGCAGGGCTCCAACTTCCGAGAGTGTAAGAGTATCAGCTCGGAAGGTAATGTGGACAACCACAGAATCATCCTCAAGGCCAACACCACCCAAGACAGGTAGTATTTGATCATCATCATAAATCGGATGGCCACACGTGTCAACATAATTCTTCATTTTGCTAAACTATTATTTCATGATGAGATTACCCTTCTTCAAGGTCTGGAGTTGGAGCTTGTATTGCATCACTCGAAGCGTTTGATTGAGTTGCAAATAATCGTGATACGCGAGTTTAGATTTGGGTGGAAGTCAGACACCCACCCACTTGCACTTGTACGCCTTCACTCATCGAAGCAAGCAGAAATGAGAACATCAATCGATCTTGTCGAGACCACGAGATGAAGTTGCGAATGATTGTCTCCATGCCTTTATCATCAACGATGACTTTGGGAGGGACTGATAGGTCTTCAAGGATGAATATATCTAGACCAACTCCCCTATATCCCGCAAGCACTTGTAAATTCCATAGAAGAAAATTATCGTCGGCTGCCGGAAGAAATGAATTGAATAGCAGAATTAGAGTTAGACATGACTTCCACCATTAGCGGAGAATGCAAAACATAATTCACTACAGTAAATTTCCAGAATAATTACAATTTACAAGTGATCTCGTATATACATATGGACAAAGACAATCAATAAAGTGATTACACATACACTAATATGTTATAACAGAAAATCTAGTTAAATATCCTTTGTAACAGATTAATAAATTATCTTGTGTGCATACTTCTAGCTGCATCTGGTTTTGTTAGGGAACAATGACCACTGTCATGTTCTTGAGGAAATTACAGGAGCTATAAGGGACAGAAAAACAACACACACACAAATGGAGACACAAAGATTTATGTGGTTCGGCAAAACCCGCATATGTCCACAGAGCACACACACGTCACTATATCAAATATGAAGGGATTAAAAGAGGAGTACAAACTCTCGACTCTCGGATAATGAGCAAACTGATCAACTCAACTCTAACTCTCTCTACACTTTGTTCTATCTCAAAGCTACTTTGCTTTGGATTGTGTTGTGATACAAAATGAACAAATCTCTTGCCTATAACAAAAAATCAAGGTGTGAACCAAGAAACTTCTTGGTATAAACTTAGGCATAATTATGTTTGAACATTGACTTCAACTTTCAAACTTGGCATGGTTTTTTGGCCAAATTTAACTTCAAACTTGTAGACAACAAACTTGTGGGTTTGGTGTGTTAGGAAACCAAACATTGGTATGCAAACTCCAACAATCTCCCACTTGAAGACTGATTTCAACCTTTCTCCATACCTTGATCAGTGATGTGCTCAACATTTTCTTCACCATTGAAGCCAACTGAAGCTCTACATAGCTTCTGCTTATCAATGGTGACAACCTCTGACGACTTGTCCGCTGACAACCAACTGCATTTGCTATCAACTCCCACTGCATAACAAATACCCGGCCTTGTACAAACCTTGTCATACAAAAGACTTCCAATGGCTGGGACTTGAGCCATGAAGTTTCTCTCTTCATCCATTCTAGGATAATGATCATTGGATAATGTGAAGTGACTGCCCAAGAGATTACGCACTGCCTTGGCATCACTCATGTTGAACCTTTTCAACATACGCTTGATGCACTCAGCTTGAGATAACTATAAAATACTCTTTTGCTTATCTCTCAAGATCCGCATCCCAAGAATCTGTTTAGCTGGACCTAGATCTTTCATGTCAAACTCCTTTGGCAGTTGCGTCCCCAACTTCTTGATCTCGTCCAATTCCAGATGTAGGCCTTGAGCAACACCTTTGCTCAACACTGACCGGATAGTGGCTGCATCACTACTGGTGAAAACTTGTCGGTGTAATCAATTCCAACTTTGATTACCAACAGGGCCTTGACATTTTATTCCTTCACACGATACACTCATTTACTGTGAAGGGCTTTCTTTCCTCTTGGTGCCTCCTCAAGCTTCCAAGTTTTGTTGGAGATCTGAGACTGCATTTCATCCCTCATTGCAATCCTCCCATTGCTAGCATTTTCTGCCAGACATGCTTCATCGTAACATTCAGACTCTCCACAATCTATAAGAAATATATAATTTATATACCTTATGCTTGGTATATAAGGCCGAGATGACCTTCTCTGTGGAAGAGGACACTGAACCTGTGGTGCGCCAGACTGCTCTTTACTGCTCTGCGCTTCGAGTTCCTCCAGAACTATATTCTCGTCTTCATCTTGTGTTATACTATTGTCTGGCACGCCATCTTGCTCAACATAGACAAGATCACTCGTCGACTTTCCAGTGCTCGTTGTGTGTATGTCTTTGTACATAACCCTTTCATTGAAGATAATATCCCTGCAGTGGATTACCTTCTTGTTTTCATTATCCCCAATGCGATAGTCAAACTCATCCTTTTCATACCCGACGAAGGTGAATTTATGGGACTTCGGGTCAAGCTGACTACTGCTTTTCATTATCCCAAATGCGATAGTCAAACTCATCCTTGTCATACCTGACAAAGGTGAATTTATGGGACTTCGGGTCAAGCTGACTACTGCTTTGATCACCGATATGTACATATGTAACACAACCGAAGACTACCAGATGCGTGAGTTTCACCTCTTTCCTGCACCATACCTTCTCTGGTAGTCTGAGGTCTAAAGGTGATAAGGGACTTATATTCATCAGGTACACTGCAGTAGCAACTTCTTCAACCCAGAATGACATGGGTAAACCCGACTGTACACGCATGCTTCTGGCTTTCTCTGTCAGTGTTTGGTTCATGCATTCTGCTGCGCCATTCTGTTGTGGCGTACCTGGTACAGTTCTCTCCAACTTAATACCGCTGTTTGTAGCAGAATTTCTTAAATCCGGTGTCTGTGTATTCATCACCATTGTCTGATTTAAGCTTCTTTAACTTTCAACCCTGTCTCATTCTCCACCATGGTCTTCCAAACTTTGAATGCATCAAATTCATCTGATTTATGCTTCAACAAGTAAATCCATACCATTCGTGAATGGTTGTCGATAAAAGTCATGAAGTATGATTTTTCGCCACTGGATAAGACGGGTGTTGGACCCCATATGTCTATATGAACCAATACCAGTTTCTATATCTGGGGGGTCGATCGCTTGTCTGAAAGCTTCCCCTCTTTTGCTTGCCAAAGATGCAATCTTCCAATTGATCTATGTCCACTTACTACAAACCTTGTAGCTTTCCCTTCGATTGCCTCACTTTGAGCAACATCTCACTCAAATGACCAAGTCTCTGGTGCCACATGTTGGAATCGTTATCACGTGTACCAGTTGCAATCGTTTACCAAGCCTCCTCTGTCGTAAATATAGAAACACCATTCTTTCCTAGTGCAATAGTCATTGCTCCTATTGAGATCTTCTGTGATGCCCGGGGATTAATAGTGCTAATCACAGTGTAGTAATAATCCTCAATGGATTTTAATTGTGGCAATTATGAATTAATTACGGTTTTGGGACTCCCGGGGATTTTAAATCCGGTATTTGGAGTCATTGGATTCAAGGGATGAGATTGTATTCTCGTTGTGGTGATAACCTTGAAATTTGGTCCTTGGTGGGATTTGGGGTCCGGAGTACTTTGTACTGAGGCTATTAAGGGAATTTGAGATTGAGAGGTAATTATTGGAAACAAATGATTTTTAATGAGTCATGATGTAATTGTGGAAGGATTGATATTTTTGAGTTTTGGTACTATATATACCAAGTAGACTCGGTATTTCGTCATTTGGCACGGAACCCATCCCTCTCTCCCCTCTCTCTACGCCTAACCCTTTCCCCCCATTTCCCCTCTTTTTCCCTTGGTGGAAGAATCGTTGGTAGCTTGGCTCGGGAGCCGGATTTCTCGAAGATAATCAGGTATTCATCTTCCCCTCATCATTGTCTTCGATTTGGTAGTGGTATTGTTGAGTTTGGCTAAGTTATGAGTTGGTTATGGAATTTGGGGATTTTTGGTTAAAATCCAAAGTTGAGTTTTTATAGTTTTTATTGGTCCTTATTGGTGTATTTGAGGTGTAAATAGTGTATGGGGTATTGGTTTTGAGTTTGGGTGTGAAAAACACCGTGGAAGCTCGAGTTTTTCGGAAAATCGCAGGTGGCGATCGATCGTCGAGGGGCGCCGATCGATTGCGACGAGCTGCTGGAATTTTGGTGAAGATGAACAGTGCGGGCGATCGATCGCGAGGTCTCGCCTATCGATCGCGAGCGAGGTTGGCGATCGATCGCGAGGATTGGCGATCGACCGCGAAGAGGCGCTGTTTGGCTACTGGATGGGGGCGATCGATCGCAATGAAATCGGCGATCGATCGCCGCTCACAGAATGTTGTTTTTTCCGAAATTTTGGAAAATGTCGGGTTTTTGGAATCGGGGTTTAATTAGCCGATTTCCGGGGCAATGTCTACATTCCAAGGGGAATGCTATACTTTTAAATAGATAGGTTGGAGCCAAAATTTAATAAAACGGAATTCTCGGTTGAGTTTTTGGCTATCTTTTAAACTTATAAAATGGAATATTTTGGGTATTATGCATGCTTAGCCGGGGGGCTTTTATTTTGGTAATCGTCATGGATGAACGATAGATTTGGACGATGTGAACGTGCTTGGGCACGTGGTTGCATGCTTGTGTTTAATTGTGAGTTATTTATGTGTTAGCACATAATTCATCGGGTCGTGGGACTCAGGCGAGGTCGGACTCGAACTACGGGATTATAAGGTACGTATAACGTACGAGCATATCCTGTTATAATATTGCAACTGTGAAATGCATGGTATGTGGTAATTGCAATAAATGGATGTTGAAATGCATAGTATATGGTACTTTTAATAATTGGATAGTGAAATGTATAGTATATGGTAATTGCGATAAATGGAAATACGTTGGGAATTATATGATGCCGCTTTGAGCGAGCAACGATTGGAATGTTGTCGTCGTCGTTGAGCGACCATTGGTTATGACGCCGCTATTGTTGAGCGTGCTTGAGGTTAAAATGCCGCTATTGTAGAGCGAGCTATGAAATAGAAATAAGGAGTCATTGGCTAGATACATGTGATATATGTAGTACTCTATTTGATATTTAATCATATTTGATTATGGAACTGGTATAGCAGGAATGGTTTTAGTTGATCAATGAGATGATCAACTGGCTTTTGAGAATTTAATGGTTTGGTTATTTTGAGAAATGGACAATACGGGGATCCTGGATGAGGATGATACCATCCAGTGAGTATCATTTAAATTCATGGCATTTACATTCTATAAATTATGAACTGTAATATTATGATTATTGGATTGGTGGTATTGGTATGCTCACCCCGTGTGGGGGCTCTCTCTGTTGGGGCAGGTGATACAGGTGCCGTGGTAGCTTTGGAGTTGAGCTCGGGCTGTCGATTTGAGGTACTTCCAGGATTGAGGTACCAGAGCTGGTTGAATGAGTACGTGGATCCAGAGATGGGATCGGAGTATGCATGGAAGGTGCTTCCAGGATCGAAGTACCAATAACCGCATTCGGTAGAGTATCTTGTACATTAGGTACACGTTTATTCATTGGGTGCTCTCACGTGAGCACGTTTTTACGTGTATATGGAATGTATAAATGGTCATGTATTTTCTCTCTTCATTTATTGTCTGCATGCAATTAAATAAGAAATTGCTACATGAAAGTATGTTAGTGTGTTATTAGGGTGCATACTATTTAGTGGTTTTGGTTTGGGAAGTTGAACATTATGGGGTTCTAATGCGAGAAATTTTTATAGGTGGTATATGATGCGATGCTTGCATGTGGTTCCTTCACATGATTATATGATTGTATGCAGTAATGGCATGGATTAATACACTAATAATGGGTTAAGGGCACGGGGGTCCTTACATTAGTGGTATCAGAGCAGTGGTTTGCTCTTTGGGGCTATTGAGGGCCTATGAACATGTTAATGGGAATGAGAAGCACATACTTATGCATGATGGTAGTTAGTGTTGTGTGGCACAACTATATTGCTTATGTGCTTTTATGATATGTGTTCATAATTGGAATATATTGTTGCTAACCATGGTGGTTGCAGGGTCATATGGGACATGGATTATGCATTACAGTTGCATGCATGGCGTAGCGATGCGAATACTTGCCCCCTTCATGGCGTAGCGATGTGAATACTTGCCGCTGTCATACCGTAGCGATGAGAGAATATTTGCCGCTGATATGAAGCGAAGAACACGACCGCTGTCATATTATAGCGAGGGATATTATTTTCCGCTGGTATTGTCTAAGCGAGGGGTATTTCCGCTGTCATGTTAACGCGAGGGGTATTTCCGCTGTCATGATTAAAACGAGGAGTAATGGTGCCGCTTTCATACCGTAGCGATGAGAGAATATTTGCCGCTGATATGAAGCGAAGAACACGACCACTGTCATATTATAGCGATGGATATTATTTGCCGCTGGTATGTCGAAACGAAGTAGCGATGAAGGATATTTGCCGCTCATATGAAGCAAAGAACACGATCGCTTTCATATTATAGCAAGGGATATCATGCCGCTAGTATATTGGTGATGGTTTATGCCGCCAGGTATCTATATAGCGATGGTACATTCCGCTAGTTTATGGGCGATGGTTTATGCCACCGGGTATTCACAGCGATGGTTTATTCCGCTATTATGTTGGCGATGGTTTATGCCGCCGGGTATTCATAGTGATGGTTTATTTCGCTATTCTATTGGCGATGGTTTATACCGCCGGGTATCTATATAGCGATGTGTCATTCCACTACATCTATGTCGATGGTTCATACCGCCGGGTATCTCTATAACGATGTTACATTCCGCTACATCTATTGGCGATGGTTCATGCCGTCGGATATCTATATAGCGATGGGTCATTTGCTACATCTATGGCGATGGTTCATACCGCCGGGTATCTCTATAGCAATGTTACATTCCGCTACATCTATTGGCGATGGTTCATGCCGCCGGGTATCTAGATAGCGTATGGGTCATTCCGCTACATCTATGGCGATGGTTCATACCACCGGGTATCTCTATAGCTATGGTTCATTCCGCTACATCTATTGGCGATGGTTCATGCCGCCAAATATATATAGTGATGTTTTATGCCGCTGACTCTATGGCGAGGGATCATGCCGCTAATTTTATAGCGATGGGTTTCATAGCACGTGATTGTACGCCCACGAGTTATGGGTGTTGATTATGTACCGCTATTAGATGACGGAGACAGGTATGCCACTATTTTATTATCGATGAGTATGGTATACTACTGTTTTATTAGCATTATTGTGGATGTCATGCGTTGATATACATGTACCGTCACGAGTTGACGATGTTATTTTGGATGTCATATGTTTACATGTACCGTCACGAGTTGACGATGTTATTTTGGATGTAATATGTTGGCATATACCGTCATGGGATGACGATGACATAGTGGATATTCTATGTAGACGTGTAGCGTTGTGATGATGAATAATACGTCTAGGTGTACGTATTTAGTCATATGGTTTGAGTGCTGCTGATGAGCACAAGGGGGTGTCTACGTCACCGGTTGACGAGACTGTTACGCCGAGCAGGGTTGCTCGATGGATAATTGGATGCATTGTACCGGTGAGTGTACCGCATCATGTAATAGATGTAAATATTTTCGAGTAGCGATACCCTTGGGTATACTCGCTGGAATGGCTAAGGCCAAGTGATTGGTGGTTAGAGTAGTCATTGAGGAAACTACTCGCTTGTCGTTGTGATGTGTGGTAGACATGGTTACACCTACCCTAAGGGTGTGGAGTAAATCCTACTGGATTAGGATTGCATCGTGGTTGAGCAAGTACACGGGGATGTCCATTATGCTTTGGTGTTTTAGAGAAATATTGGGTGATGACCCACTATTCTAATGGTTTGTACGGTATGGCATACCGGGATGGAACGTTTGGCATGTTGATAGGTTTGGTACAAGCCTATTGGGGCAACGTATTGCTAGCCATGTATTGTTGCAGTGATATAGTGTGCTTGTTGTAGCCATTACACTTGTTGAATCGTATGGTGATACGATGAGGGTTTATGGTAGACTCTTGTAGTTAGCATGATGATTGAGGCAGGGAATACCTCATGGCGACGTTTACACGTCAATTGTTTTGAGGGACTTGTACTGGGACAACTCAATTCCGTTGGGAGTACCAACGTGAGTGTCGACAAGTCATTTTTGGCTCGGGTTGAGCATCTTGCATATGGCATGCAATGGGAGGCACAATTGAATTGTGAGATATAGTTAGTGGGGCGACACTACTATATTGCTTTTATCTCTTGGAGAGATTTGGATTGTACTGTCATGGAGACAGTTAATATTGGTTGAGGGTTGATTGTGAATCAACCGGGGTAAGCACTACTAGTGTTGGACTAAGTGATGACTTTATATTGCTGGCGGGACGTTCAAGGAGGCATCTCTGAGGATATGCTCAAAGTTTGTGGAGTACTATGGCATTAGTACAGAGCATCGTTAGATGTGTATACATTGTGTATACGGATTTCGATTTGGTAATAGTTGCATTGAGGCACTATTCTGAACCAGTTATGTATTTGTTGGTTCCGGGATATATTTTGGTATAAATATATACAGTCTTCGAACGGTGGTTCGAGGTTGGAGGGTCATGGTTCATGACACTTTCCTTGTGAGGAATGCGGTATTCATATACCTATTGGGAATCTTTGGAAGATTCGTTGCTTTGGTTTGTGTTTATTGATGTTGGAATCACACCCTTTGGTTTTTGGTTTGTCAATCATCATTCTCCGTTGAGTGAGGATAATTGAGGATTGACACTTGGTTATGGGACTTTGGGTATGATTGGTGATACCCGAGTCGATCGCATTGAATATGCAGGTTGTATGGTATTTAGGCATGTGTACCAATGTGTGTGTACGAATGCCAGCTTTTATTTAGTCCTTGTTGAGCATCGGATTAGTATGCTTGGTTGATGAATCTCCGGTGAGAGATTGTGTCATGCCTTGATATGATGCGATATGGTTAAGGCGTAATTATGAACTAATGACGGTATGTTGTGATCTCGAGGGGAGATAATTAGGATTTTAATTCATGTGACATGATGAGATGACAAACACCTTCCTCTCTATATATATGGATTGTAATGTGTTACATGGTTTATATTTATATACAACAAGAGAATTCATGTTGAATATGACATGTATAGTGGGATATAACCTTGGTGTGCATTTAGCATGCATGTGAGAGGCATTAGTATGTGCATGTGAGTTGAGTTTACATGTGGTGTGAATTTGAGTTACATTTGAAGGGTTGGTTATATCTCACAAATCAAATTTGAAATACATAACACACCAATTTCACCTAGTAAATCTCTACACAAGCACTTCTCCAAACCCTTGCTTGTTTTTCCATCTTTTGCTTGGATTTCACTTGGTAATCAAGATAGGAAGCTAAGTGAAGTGACTTCATCCTTTCTTGGTAAGAATTGGATAGCATATGATGCATATGGATTGAATTGATGGAAAGTTGAAGCATGTGGTTACTATTTTGTATGCTTTGAATTGAAACTTGTTAGCATGCAAATAAAGGAGTTGTATGATGAGAGAAACATGTTTGTATGTTAGCAGAGATTGCATGAAACATGTTTAAATGTTGAATTTTGAGTTGTGGGAGAAACACATAGGAAGTATACCTGAAATCGCCATGTTTTTCAAGAAAACAGAGTAGGCGATCGATCGCTACGTGCGAGGAGATCGATCGCCTGTGGCTAAACATGAGAATGGCGGAGCTTGAGCGATCGATCGCTACAAGTAGGCAATCGATCGCCTCAAGGCAGAATGATTTCCAAAGGGTAGGCGACCGATCGCCTGAAAATAAGAGATCGATCGCCTATGACCAATCTTTAGGCGATCGACCGCCTCAAAACATGAGATCGATCGCCAGGGTCAGAATTTGTAAAAATGTTATATTTTGTAGCATTTCTTTTTGAAGCCTCTTATAACATGGTATATTGTTCATGTGCTTGTAGCATCATAACAGGGGACGGGGCAAAGAGGCAATTAGCCATCAACGCCTTATTTATCGCTTTTATTGTCGTATACCAGGTACGTGTTGACGTACGGAGTATAAATATTATGAGATGATGTTATGAGATTGATATCATATGAATTGTGTTGTGTTGGTATCATATGATTTGTAGTATCATATGCATGTACATTCATGGATATCATGTGTTTGAGATGGATGAGGTATATGCTTTAGCATTAGAGGTATACGCCTAGTTTGGGTATATGCTCGGGTATGCTACGTTAGCATTAGAGGTATACGCCTGGTTTGGGTATATGCTCGTGTATGCTACATATACTTGGTATGAGAGATATACGCCGGTTTTTGGGTATATACTCTGGCTATTATCATGTGAGGACGGTACAATGATATGTGTTGCTAATATGAAGATGTGAGGCGGTTCCACTGACATATTGAGCGGAAATAGACATATCATATTAGTCTTGTGATAATAGGATGTGTGATGAGACATGTCATGACATAGTTGCATTTGTTGATGCATAATACAGAGCATTCACAATTAATGATTATTATTGTGCTTTATCATTGATATTGTGTTTTGATATCGCACTGAGATAATGGTTTATCAAAACTCACGTTGTGTGAATGTTTATGTAGGGACTCATAGACGTGGGAGGACGGGATGTGAGTCATTTTCCGCTGGGAGCTGAACCACTGCCTAGTAGTTATCTTAGATTAGGTTGTTGCTTGTACATGTGATGTATAGTTGGTTAGTTTTTTTTATAACCTTGTAACAACTTAACTAGTCATAAACTCTTAATCAGTGCATGTTTTTACTTAATTCAGACTTACATATGTATGTTTAAATGATACATAATGGATTAAGTAACGAGGACCCTACATTAGTGGTATCAGAGCAGTGGTTTGAGAACGGGGTGAACGTGGGTAGAGGAAGTGTATTAGGGAGTTACCTAAACACTTGAAAACATGTTGAGATGGTAATATCATGTTCGGATTTGTGTAATATGATGTTCTTCTAACATGTTTTATAATTGTGAATGTTATTGTTAAACCTTGATATACAGTTATGATAGACAGAGGGGATCATGAGGATGTTGGGGATGCCATGAGTGGCAATGCTAGTGTGAGGATGGCACCTGTGCCACCACCACCGATTGGGCAAGGGCCAGTGGAACAGGTATTGTGTAAGACCCCGATGCTAATTAATCCGGATTAACGATGATTGAGCAAACCCGGATAATTAAAAGTGCAAATTTGAAATAAGGAATTTTGGACTACGATGAGTCGACCAACTAGTGGAACATGTTTAGTGCTTGATCACATGGCACGTGGAAAACGCATGCCACTAATTAATGTAACTCATGTTTAATACATGATTTTGGACCAATAATCTTGTAAGATAATGATGTATGGACACATGAATTCCACAATACATCAAATGAATTAAAAATAATGCCAAAGATGATAAGTAACTCACAAATACACCATGCAAAAATCAGATTTTACTTCATTTTCCAACACCATCTTCTCTCTTCCTTCACCATCACTCCTCCTCCTTCTCTCTTCTACCATTTTCGAAAATTGCAGCTCAACTCCTACCAAAATCCTCTTGAATTTGCAAGTGCATGTCACATGCAAATATATATTTGAATGCTACTAAGCTTGAGGAACAAGATGCACCAAGAAATTTCAAGTTTGGAGAAAGTACATGCAAGATTTTCGAGTAGCAGCAGTTTTGGTGTAGGATTTTCAATCTTGGCTTGGTTTTGTGGATGATCAAGCTTCAAATCTTGAATATAAATGAAGGTTTATCATCTTCCTTGAGTTTTATCAACATGCATGTATGATTGAGGGTCGAACCATGGTGTTCATTTATGAAGAAGTTGTTGTCAATTATAGTATGCTAAGACCAGTGCATGAACAGTCTGGTGTTTCGCGTTTTTAGCATAGTTACGTTTCGAATTGGAAAATAATGCTCCCATGACAAGTTGTTGTATTATGTGTTAGATTTAAATGACCACCAAAATCAGATAATTTGGATTTAAGATGAAAAAGTTATGGTCATATTACCAACATGTGTCAAATCTGGAAATCCACTGCATGCGAGTTTCATGCATTGTGTTCTTCGTATTTCTGGGAATAAATGGCTCCGAATTTGAAGTTTTAGGCTCTAATAGGTGTTGTCGTATTCGAAGTTATCTTGCATTAGGATTTGGCCTCACTCAATTTGGAGTTCATATGCAAACGTTATGCTAATTGTACCAGAAACTATACAATCTGGAAGCACGGGATATAAGAGTTTTTTAGGCTGTACGTTTGTCGCATAATGTACCTCAAGATGAACTCTTTTGCTTGACATTCATAAGTGATGTATTGTAGAATTTGGAGTTGTCTTGCATTACAAACTGGCCTTACATGATTTGGAGTTCACGTGTGTAAGATATGCACGTTTCCCTAAAACCGCTCACTCTTTCAAAACAGAATGAGTTTTTAATCTGGCATACTTTGCTTTGCATGTGCCTCAAGATTAGTGAACTAGCTTCTGGACTTGAAGATGACTCTAGTACTTTAAGGTTTCGTGATTTTCCCACTGGCCTCAAGTCTTTTGGACATCATATGAATTTATTATGATTTTTATACGAAAATGGGTCAAGCTGAAAATTAAGAAAATTTGCTAAGGGTCAATGTTTGGATTATAAATTTGATATTGGAAATAATTGAACACTTTGATGATATAATTGAGGTGTAAATGACCAGGTTAACAGATCTCGAGGTTTATTCGAGGAGTACTCGGTAGATATAGCATTGGTCCGAGGTACGTTGAAATGAGTTGTATCATGACGTCTGACAAAGGCGTGTAATGATACTACTGTATGATCTTTTATGCCATTACTTGATTTATATGAATTAATTGTCACTATACGATTCTTATGTGACTATATGAAATTATGAATGTCTTGGAGTATATGATATGTGAAATTACATGATTTGTATATACTTTCACATGAGATTGCATGATATATTGAGTTGCATATGTCAATTG
The DNA here is from genome assembly GCA_907163345.1 of Haberlea rhodopensis. Lineage (NCBI taxonomy): Eukaryota > Viridiplantae > Streptophyta > Magnoliopsida > Lamiales > Gesneriaceae > Haberlea > Haberlea rhodopensis. The sequence goes on from CAJQUN010000095.1 coordinate 266,840, forward strand.
ATGCATAAATGATTCATGGGCATATCATATTGATCTATCGTTTCCTTGATATCCATGATTTTGACTGAGTTGACTTACTCTGAGTGTCGGGTACGACGAGCATGGCGATGACAGGCAGTATAGGTAGTAACTGTAGTCACATGCAGGTGCGACCGGACCTAGACACGAGGGCTGGATGCAGTAACGTACATAGGATGAGTTTTTCCTAGCGCAATGTACGTATACTGTCACCCTATGCTCGAGCTTTGATGATTTGATGATACCTTCCTTTGGACTCCGATTTTTGGTATCTTGATATTCGATTCCTTGTACTCATTCATACATCGCATTCATACATGGTATGCATTGCATGATACTTTGTCATTTGACGTGATTTATTTATTTCTCGTACTGGGGTACTGACCCCCTTTGTGGGGGCTGTCATGTCTTTTGTTGTTCGGACGTGACAGGCATTACATGAGGACATGGTGACGATGCTTACAGCGACGCATCGAGAGATACCAAAGCTCCTTGAGAGCGAGCTCAGGTTATGTTTATGTTTTGAGTCCCAGTAGTTGTTAGAGTATTTTGACTTATGTTTTAAATTTACCGGGGTATGCCCTCGAGTATCTGTATTTTAATTATGCTACTACCGGTTGATGTTATACTTGGTAATTATGTTATGATCAACATGTTAAATTGGAAACTGGAATTATATATTTTCAGTATCAGTATATATGTATCACCTAAAGGCGAATTTTTTTTTGGGCCGTTTGACAAGATATTTGAAATAAATCTTCCGCTGTTTACGCAAATTAATCATTATGTGTTAATTAAACACCACATTAGGATCGGGCCCTCACATTATGGTATCAGAGCCAGGTTCTGGGTTATGCTCGAACTAGAGTTAGGACACTGAGTATAGACACAAATGAATTGTTTGTGCATGTGTCTGACTATCTGATTTATATGCTCTTGCCTGCTATGTTTACATGTTCGATAATGAGAGTTTATGCATGTACTGGATTAGTAAGCAGGAATAGTAAGATGTCATATCTCTGAAGATTTTAATATGCTGAGTTGCATATAATCTAGAGAATGTGAATGCTGAGTTGTATATAATCTAGAGAATTTGAGAATTTTATCTGTTAGCACTGATAGTTGTTGATAGGATGATGATGTAGAATGAAAGAATGATGAGAACATCTCTGACTTGAGATTTATGTTTTGATTTTATGATGGACAGTTAGTGTTTGGACAGGTAGCAGTGTTATGAACTGTAAGAGCTGTTTAGCGAACCTGTAGGCACTGCAAACTGTTAATTGAATTATAACTTAGTGATATGCATCCATTATTGGGAATTTTATTTATCACTTTGGGACTTAATCCTTGTGAATAGTGGGATGACACTAGAACTAATTAAAACGCTTTGTGTCGATTGACATCAGGAATTTAAGCCTGAAAGACCAGGGTATACGTATGAGTTTACATCAAAACCTGTGTACGCCAAGATGAAAATTTAGAACTTGAGGATATTGGAATTAACGATTTTTCAATTGAAGGATCGAGTATAGTTGTTGTGAGAAACAACAAGAATTGTTTGACTGAGAACTTGGATTGGGGGACTGTCGTAATTCAGTTCCAGTTTATATGTCCAACTTATGAATAAATACTACAATATGAACTATTCTAGATGAGAGTATCTAGAGTAATGGAAGTGATGGAAGACGAGTGTTCCCTCTTGTTTACACGGGGAAGAATGTTTACGTGAAAGCCATGCTGATTACATGAAAAATGATAATCGATTATCGTGGACTTGAGAAATGGAAATATCTGCTTAATCTCGATAACTATTCACTAGTGAAGAGACTAGATATCGACTGAAGAATAAGACATCAATGTGGTGCGAAGTAATTAGAACTGGATTAAAAATTAATGAAGTGACTATCATTGGGATAATCCAAGTAGTCCTAGAAAAGTTTCAGAAGTATCACTCAAATTTATCCAGCTCTAGTAGTTCTGGAGGTACTATGAGTTTGTAGAATACCAATCTTTTCGAGGTCATGGTGATTTTGGTGTTAATTCATGGGATTGAATTAATATTATTGAGGAGATGCATATCAGGGTGCATGTGTTATATGTTGGGATTTTGGGGTTGTGGCATGATTATTTGGGGTGTGTGTGTTATTTGTTTTGGTGAAGCATGTTTAAATGGGAATTGAAGTATTTTATTGAGAAAATACTATAAATATCATGTGAGGATATTTTAATACATTGTGCTAAATACCGGGACCAAAACATAACACATCACTTAACCCACCACCCAACCACCCCCCTTGACCCATACCCTGCTGCCAGCTGCTCACCCATACCTCTTTCGCCTTCTCCCACTCCACCTTTCCATGTCTGAAATCCCACCCTTTCTCTCCCAAAAATCGTCCAACACTTACTGAACAAGATAGGAAGGAGTTCAACCATTTTTATTGCTTTGAAACCTTCCAAAAATCGGAGCAAAGAAGGGTGAGAAACCATGTTCTGGTTTTGAATTTAAGTTGTTTAAGTTCATGCTTTTGTTGGTGTAAAAATGGCATGTTAGCTTAGGTTTCTTAAAACCTTCGATTTAAATGCTTACATAGTGTTGTTATGAAGCTTCCAGTATTTTTCCTTGAGCATTTTACATGTTTTATGTGAAGGATTTAAGCATGTAAAATATAGTGTTCGAAAATCTGGGTAAAGTGTGTGCCCTGTTTTTCTGGAAAATATGGGATGGGAGTGAAGTTGTGGAGGTATTATCATGCATGTTAGCTAGGTTTTTGGTAAACCTTTGATTTGACTAAATGCATGGTAGTTTTTGTAAAGCTCTTGGCGTTTTTGTTTGAGCATGTTTTATGTTATATGTTGTAGTTTTAATAGCATGAAATGAGGTGCTCGAGAAATCTGAAAATGAAATATGTACCCTGTTTTCAGAAAATCTTGGATGGGTACTGATATTGTTGGGTGATTTTCATGCATGTGGGTTTAAGTTTGGGTATAACTTTGATTTGATTACACTCACGGTAGTACCTTGTAGCTACTAGCATGTTGGTTTGGGCATGTGGTATATCTTATGTGCTGGTTTGAATGGTATGAATATGAGTGTTCAGAAATCTGGAAAATATCGCGCACAGAGCATGTGGCGATCGATCGCCACAAATGGGGCGATCGATCGCCGAAGGCCAGTAGCCAAAATCAAAGACAAGCGATCGATCGCCATGAATGGCACAATCGATCGCCATGGGCCAGTGAAGTCTGGCGATCGATCGCCTCGAGGTAGCGATCGATCGCCAGAGGCAGAATAATGAAAAATGATATTTTGTTGGATTTTTTGATTTTGGACTATAAATTGGCATCTAATATTGTGTTGTACACTGGTGTAGAGCCTTCACAGATAGCTACACAGCACAGGGGATAGAGTCCCGCAACACACTACATTTTGGAAAGGTACGTAAGCGACGTACGGGCATCCCAACGGTAACATGTACTTTATGTTTGTCTATTTGACACATGATGAATGCAATGTGATGCATTAAGAGTATGATACATGTTATTATGCATTGTGATTGCATATTGTGATGTGGAATAAAAGAGGTGTATTCCACGAGTCAGGGGTGATCACAGTGAGGATTTTAATGCTTACGCTTTACCGCTAAATATGTGGAGCGGGAGGGGGGAGGCTCGCTTGCACATAGAGGCGGGGTATGCCATACTAAGCGAGGATGAGATACCGCTTGTATGAAGAAGCGATGATGAGATACCGCTTGTTTTGAGATTAAGGAGCGAAGAAGCATTAAAATAACTGATGATGACTGACTCGAGAAAAAGTAATGATATGTCATGACATTTATTTATGAGGCCATATGTTCATATAGTGATTTGATTATGAATTATGGTACAGGGACAACCAATAGGCGTTGTAAATGCGATGGAAATACAGGAAGTGTTTTGTATTTATGATTTATGCATTTACGTTTTACATTCATATTATGTTGAATATGAATTATGATATGCTTATGTTGGGGGTTGTCTTTGTAGGTGCTTTTGATGATGAGAACCAGGGTCGGGGTTGAAATGCTGAGCTGTAAGGAGTGCTACAGGATTAGCATATTAGAGAATTCTTTTGTATAGCTTCTACAAGAAGTAGAGTAAGACTATAATGTAGTACCTTTTGTAGGAATATGTGAAATACCGTTTTGAACTTTTGGTACTGTAATCTCTTAAGCTCAAGTAGTCAACACGGCCTAATACTCTGATATATATATATATATATATATATATATATATATATATATATATATATATATATATGTCTAGTTCTCTTAATCGCACCTTAATATCTTATTTAGATAACGGGGGTCTCACATTTAGTGGTATCAGAGCAGTGGTTAGATAACCAGGGAAGAGTGAATGGTAGCCTTTAGAGACAAGTTGGTTAGGTATTCATTGTTGGGCATGTTATGCATGTGATGCCTATTTTTGTATAAGTGTTATACTAACATGCTTTTGAATATGATACTCTTGTTATCTAACGGCTCATACTATGAACTGCTTTTGGTATTGTTGTTAACTCTTGTGTTGCAGCATGGCGGCTATTAACCCGGAGAACCTCAATGAAGAGGTAGGGGATATGGGCAGTATGAATGCTAGTGTTGCTCAGACAAATCCGTTACCGCCACCTGCTGTGGGCGTGGAGCCCAGTGCACAGATGTTATTACCAGGGAAGCTCAGTTTGACACAGTTTCTGAACTTCCATCCACCCATGTTTGAGGGGACCGAGTCTGGAGAAGGGGCCGAAGAGTGGCTGGAACGGATAGAACAGATACTTGTGACTGCGCCTTGTGCACAGACCGCATGGTTACGACTAGCAGAGTTTCAAATGGCGAAAAAGCCTTCTATATGGTGGAAGACCACTGTGATGGAGCTGAGGGCTCAAGGTATGGTGGTAGACTGGACTGTATTCAGGACCCGGTTCCTTAACCGGTATTTTTCTACAGCTGTCAGACAAGTAAAAGAGGACGAGTTCACTAATTTGAAGCAGGGCAGCATGTCAGTTTCAGATTTTGCTTTGCAGTATTCCTCACTGTTGAGGTATGTCCCTCATATCGCTGTGAGCAGCCATGCGAAGATGAGGCATTTCCTGAAGGGACTCAGGCCAGAGCTATTTGATCGGGTTGTCTCCAACAACCCCTGCTCTTTTGATGACGCCCTGACTAGGGCAGAACTGGCAGAGATTGCAGTGGGCGTGTACAAGGAAGTTGTACCCCCTTTTGTAGTACCACAGAGACCTGTTGTTGATAGCCTGAGGCCGCGAGGTGACCAGTTCAAGCCTCGTGGGGCCTCACCATCTTCTAGATTTGGTGGGAAGAAGTCTCAAGGTCAGAAGCAAAGCAATCGGGGACCTACACAGGGGAGTAAGGCAAGAGGGGACATGTGTGAACGCTGTGGAGGATTTCACTTGTCACGTGACTGCCGAGGCTGTTATGTTTGTGGCAAGGTGGGCCACTTAGCTCGGGCTTGCCCCAATCGGGCAGGTCAGGCAGACTCTGGGCCAAATAGGCCAAGATTTGACGCTAAGACGGCACCACCGAGACAGCAGTTTGCGCCTCGACCACAGGGAGGTCAGGCGACAGGACTGCCGCAGGGACAAGTGTATGCTTTGACGCGAGAGCAGGCAGAGGCAGCCCCGGAGGAGGTGATTGCTGGTACGTGTCACTTATTTACGTACCCTGCATTTATTTTGGTAGATACATGTGCTTCTCATTCTTTTGTATCTGTTGCTTTTGTGGAGAGACACCACTTGTGCTCGTCTCTGTTACCCACGCCTCTCATGGTCTCGACACCCACGAGAAAGCATGTGATTGCGGACCGATTGTTATCTGATTGCCTCATTTATTTTGAGGGCAATGATCTGTGGGCCGATCTGATTCAGTTAGAGATGGCAGATTTTGACTGCATTATCGGCATTGATGTGTTGAGCAGATACCGAGCTGTGGTAGATTGCCGACAGAGGATGGTACGTTTTGTGTCTGATCAGGGGTTCTAGTGGACCTTTTATGGGGACGGCTCTCGTCCAAAGATTCCAGTGATCTCAGCGGTTAAGATGTCGTGGTTATTGGAACGCAGCCACACAGGCTACCTTATTTATGCCATGGATGCATCAGAAGAGAAGGAAGTGAGAGCCGAGGACATTCCGGTCGTGGCGGAATTCATTGATGTATTCCCGGATGAGATTCCAGGGTTTCCGCCGATCAGAGATGTGGAGTTTGCCATTGAGCTACTGCCGGGGACATCAGCCATTTCTCGTGCCCCATACAGGATGGCACCGGCAGAGCTGAGAGAGCTGAAAGTGCAGTTACAGGAGCTCCTCGACAAGGGATACATTCGTCCTAGTGTATCGCCTTGGGGTGCACCAGTCTTGTTCGTGAAAAAGAAGGATGGTTCAATGCGACTGTGCATTGACTACAGGCAACTGAACAAGGCCACAGTGAAGAACAAGTATCCACTTCCGAGGATTGATGATCTGTTCGATTAGCTTCAGGGTACAGAGGTCTACTCAAAGATAGATTTGAGGTCAGGCTATCACCAGGTGCGGGTTAGAACTGATGATGTCCAGAAGACAACTTTTAGAACTCGGTATGGACACTATGAGTTCTTGGTGATGCCTTTCGGTGTGACAAATGCACCTGCAGTTTTTATGAGTTTGATGAACAGAGTATTTCAAGAGTACATCGATCAGTTCGTGATCATGTTCATTGATGACATCCTTGTCTACTCAAGGAGTGAGGAGGAACATGCCGATCATTTGAGGACAGTACTACAGATTCTCAGAGATCACCGGTTGTACGCCAAACTCAGCAAGTGTGAGTTTTGGCTGAGCAGTGTATCATTCTTGGGTCACATTATTTCTCGAAAGGGGATATCAGTAGATCCCAGGAAGATTGAGGCGGTTATGGATTGGTCCGCCCCTACTTCAGTCAGTGAGATTCGAAGTTTTCTTGATTTGGCTGGCTATTACCGACGTTTCGTCGAGGGTTTCTCAAAGATCGCCAAGCCACTTACAAAGCTGACTCAGAAGGGAGTCTCATTCTGTTGGTCAGAGGCTTGTGAGCAGAATTTCCGGAATTAAAGCACAGACTGACTACTGCACCAGTTTTGGTGATTCCCAGAGAGAACAAAGGATTTGTTCTTTATACTGACGCATCGCTACAGGGCCTAGGATGTGTATTGATGCAGGACAGACATGTAGTGGCTTATGCTTCTAGGCAGTTGAAGCCACACGAGACGAGTTATCCAGTCCATGATTTGGAGTTAGCAGCTATAGTGTTTGCCTTGAAGATATGGCGACACTACTTATATGGTACCTTGTTTACCATCTTCATTGATCAGAAGAGCCTGAAATTCTTGTTTACACAGGCTGAGCTGAATATGAGGCAGATGAGATGGATGGACCTGCTGAAGGACTATGACTGTGAAATCGAATACCATCCGGGAAAAGCAAACTTGACAGCCGACGCTTTGAGTCGAAAAGTAAGGAGCACGGCAGAGGATGTCATGTATGTATCAGCTATGATGGGCTCCTACTGTCATTTGGGGTTTGATTATGATGTATCTTCTTCTCCGGTACAGGTGTTGACCTTGCTAGCTGAGCCGACCATTTATGAACACATCCGGAAGGCTCATGGGACCGACACCGAGGTTCAGAGATGGATGACAGTGGTTCATTCAGGTCAGCCATCGAGATTCAGAGTGGCTGAGGACGGTTCTCTGAGGCTTGGCGACAGATGGGTGGTTCCAGATACACCCGAGTTACGACGGGGTATATTACAGCGAGCTCATTGCAGCAGGATGAGTATCCATCCGGGCGGGAAGAAGATGTATAAGGATTTATGCAGCCAGTTCTGGTGGAGGCGAATGAAACAGGATGTTACCTCATTCGTCAAGCGCTGTTTAATTTGTCAGTAGGTGAAGGATGAGAGGCAGAGGCCCGGTGGTGAGCTAAGGAGCTTGGAGATACCACAGTGGAAGTGGGAGCACATATCCATGGACTTCGTGACCCACTTACCGAGGACTGTTTCAGGTTTTGATGCCATATGGGTAGTCGTGGACATACTGACTAAGGTGGCTCACTTCATTCCATATTGTATGACCTTCACGTACTTGAGGATGTCACAGTTATATATCAGAGATGTGGTGAGACTGCACGGGATCCCTGTTTTGATTGTGTCTGATCGAGATCCGCGGTTTACATCTCACTTCTGGGAAGGTCTTCAGTCAGCTCTAGGTACAGAGTTGAGGTTGAGCACAACCTATCATCCCCAGACGGACGGACAGACCGAGCGTACGATACAGACGCTCGAAGATATGTTGAGGGCTTGTGTGCTGGAATTCGACACTTCTTGGCAGGACTCAGTAGCATTGGTGGAATTTTATTATAATAACAGTTACAAGGCTAGCATACAGATGGCTCCATTTGAAGCCCTATATGGCAGGCGTTGCAGGTCGCCTTTGTGTTGGGATGATGTGGACCGTAAATCGGTCGGAGGACCAGAGTTGGTCCAGGTTATGGAAGAAAAAGTAAAGATTATCAAGAGAAAGATGAAGGCAGCTCAGGACAGACAGGCACCGTATGCCAATCAGCGGCGAAGACCGTTGGAGTTTCAGTTGGACGACAGAGTCTTTCTGAAAATCTCACCTTTCAGAGGTGTAGTACGGTTTGGGATGCGGGGAAAGTTATCCCCAAGATATGTAGGGCCGTATGAGATCTTGCAGCGTGTTGGTACTCTGGCGTACCGTTTGGCTTTACCGCCCTCTCTGTCTGGTATACACGATGTATTCCATGTGTCTGTGCTGAGGAAGTACGAGCCAGATCCTTCTCATGTGTTGCAGCCTTCTGAGGTTCAGATTGAGTCCGATGTTTCCTATGTGGAGCGGCCTATCAGGATTTTGGATAGGGCAGATCGCAGACTGAGAAACAAAGTTATTCCTATGGTCAAAGTTCAGTAGGATTGTAGGGGTGTCGAGGAGGCCACGTGGGAGACAGAGCGACACATGGTGCAGCACTATCCAGAACTGTTTTCTGGTATGTGATTTATGTTTTGTTTTATATTGGGTAAGTGCATGCTGATTTCGAGGACGAAATCTTATAAGTAGGGGAGTATTGTGATATCCCCGAAATGATTATGTGATTTTAATCATTAATTAAATTATGATGATTTTGGTGTTAATTCATGGGATTGAATTAATATTATTGAGGAGATGCATATCAGGGTGCATGTGTTATATGTTGGGATTTTGGGGTTGTGGCATGATTATTTGGGGTGTGTGTGTTATTTGTTTTGGTGAAGCATGTTTAAATGGGAATTGAAGTATTTTATTGAGAAAATACTATAAATATCATGTGAGGATATTTTAATATATCGTGCTAAATACCGGGACCAAAACATAACACATCACTTAACCCACCACCCAACCACCCCCTTGACCCATACCCTGCTGCCAGCTGCTCACCCATACCTCTTTCCCCTTCTCCCACTCCACCTTTCCATGTCTGAAATCCCACCCTTTCTCTCCCAAAAATCGTCCAACACTTACTGAACAAGATAGGAAGGAGTTCAACCATTTTTATTGCTTTGAAACCTTCCAAAAATCGGAGCAAAGAAGGGTGAGAAACCATGTTCTGGTTTTGAATTTAAGTTGTTTAAGTTCATGCTTTTGTTGGTGTAAAAATGGCATGTTAGCTTAGGTTTCTTAAAACCTTCGATTTAAATGCTTACATAGTGTTGTTATGAAGCTTCCAGTATTTTTCCTTGAGCATGTTACATGTTTTATGTGAAGGATTTAAGCATGTAAAATATAGTGTTCGAAAATCTGGGTAAAGTGTGTGCCCTGTTTTTCTGGAAAATATGGGATGGGAGTGAAGTTGTGGAGGTATTATCATGCATGTTAGCTAGGTTTTTGGTAAACCTTTGATTTGAGTACATGCATGGTAGTTTTTGTAAAGCTCTTGGCGTTTTTGTTCGAGCATGTTTTATGTTATATGTTGTAGTTTTAATAGCATGAAATGAGGTGCTCGAGAAATCTGGAAATGAAATATGTACCCTGTTTTCAGAAAATCTTGGATGGGTACTGATATTGTTGGGTGATTTTCATGCATGTGGGTTTAAGTTTGGGTATAACTTTGATTTGATTACACTCACGGTAGTACCTTGTAGCTACTAGCATGTTGGTTTGGGCATGTGGTATATCTTATGTGCTGGTTTGAATGGTATGAATATGAGTGTTCAGAAATCTGGAAAATATCGCGCACAGAGCATGTGGCGATCGATCGCCACAAATGGGGCGATCGATCGCCGAAGGCCAGTAGCCAAAATCAAAGACAAGCGATCGATCGCCATGAATGGCGCGATCGATCCCCATGGGCCAGTGAAGTCTGGCGATCGATCGCCTCGAGGTAGCGATCGATCGCCAGAGGCAAAATAATGAAAAATGATATTTTGTTGGATTTTTTGATTTTGGACTATAAATTGGCATCTAATATTGTGTTGTACACTGGTGTAGAGCCTTCACAGATAGCTACACAGCGCAGGGATAGAGTCCCGCAACACACTACATTTTGGAAAGGTACGTAAGCGACGTACGAGCATCCCAACGGTAACATGTACTTTATGTTTGTCTATTTGACACATGATGAATGCAATGTGATGCATTAACAGTATGATAGTGATGTGGATTCGAATTCAATGGTGTTGGCCATAGATGGTTTTGATTGTATCAAGGGCATAGATACTGTGATAAGTTTCGAAGTATTAGAGATGATTTTATGGTGTAATGAATTTTCGACTGTTTTGTGACCCCAAAATGAAATATTGATAGCCACGAATAGTAAGCTAAGATTACTAATAGTATCAGCTATGAAAATATTGCGGTTGCGATATTTGGAAAATGAAGGATATTTGATAATAAACAGTTAATGCTCACCAGGAAGAGTCGAGGTTGACTGATATCTTAGTGGTAAGAAAACTTACCAAGATTTTCCTGAAGAAATAAAAGACTTTTCACTAGAGAAGAAAATCGATTTAAACTATTTGTTGATGTCAAGGAATAGATTCGATATCGAAAGTACTGTACGGAATGTCATCAGCAAAGTTGACAGATACAGAAGAATAGTTGTAGAATCTCCTTGATACGAGTACATATGTTTGAGTATGTCACTTGAGGAAACATCAGCATTGTCCGTGAAGAAGAAAGCTAATATTACGAAGATGTGTATCGACTAAAGGTAGTTGAATCGGGCTATTGTCAAGAATAAATACCCACTGCCTAAGATCGAAAATTAACTGATCAAGTTGTAAGGAACTTTGATGTATAAAAAGAACAATTTTCACTCTGGTTGCCATCAGTTCGAGTCAGAAGAGAAAATGTTCTCTAGGCAATTGGTCAAACCAGATATATGCATTTTGAATTTTTGGTAATGCCGTGTAGTCTGGCAACTATACCAGTAGAGTTATGAATTTGATGAATAAAATATTTCGTAACTTTTGGGCGGAATGTAATCATATTCATCAGTGGTATACTAGTGTATATGAGGGAAGGAACCACACAGAACATTTATGATTTGTTATTCAGACGCCGTGAAGCTCAAATTGTATACCAAGTTATCGAAATGTAAATCTTGGTTGAATTGAATGTTATTTTGGGATAGATGATACAGCTCACATGATACCTTTGATCCCAGTAAAGTAGAAGTAGTACTAAATTAGGCTAAGACCAACCAGTGAACTCAAGATACAAATTTTTATGATTTTGGCCAGACATTACATGCTTTATGGAAGGATGAACCAATTGACCAAGAAGAAATTTGAGTTTCGTTTGGTCAGATGAATGTGAAAGCGGTTGTCATAACTGAAATGGAAGTGAACTACAGCCCAATGTTGATTTTGTTGAACTGGTCAGGAGAATATGTAGTTTGTGCAAATTGGTCAAAGATTTGAGATACGTTCTGATGCGTCATGAGGAGATGATTGCATATGCTTCAGATAGTTGAAGCTGAAAGAATCATGAAATCCTGTTCATGAACTAGAGCTTGTAGCCATTATTTTTGCCTTGAAGACGTGGCAACTCATCTGTGTGGCGAACAATTCATGATATACTCTGATTTTTGGAGTTTAAAATATCTATTATTCATTCAGAGTTGAACTTGAGCTAGAAGCGATGACTAGATTTATGAAAGAATTTGACTTTGATAGTCAATATCAATCAGGGAAAATGAAACTAGTAGCAGATGCACTGAACTGAAAAGTGCAAGGTGCAATGATAGCATCAATATATGCTTTGCAATTTTATCACCTCAAATTTCGAAGATCGGAAAGACTCGAAAAACAGACCATGCAGATATTGAGTGAAGAAATTTGTTCTGTCTTATCAACCAACTAGATTTTAGTATGCAATGTAGTGGCGGGATGTGATTGAACAATCAGTAAATATCATCGAATTCTACTGATTCGAAAGAAATATTACTCCAGAAATCACACTATAGATGACATAGTGTTATTCTAGGAATGATGAGACGTATCATTCTTGAGATCCTATTTATGACAGGATGGTATAAAGAAAGAAATTTTTGAATTTTGTGGTAAATTGTTTGACATGCCAGCAGGTCAAGATGAAAATACGAGACCTAATGGACTACTACAGAATTTGTAAGTACCACAATGAATTTAAGGAAACTTCTAGTTTTGAGTTTTATAACTCAAATTGTTTAGACCAAATAGAGATTGTGAAACAAGTTGAATCGGAATTAATTGACTATTCAATACAAGATATTAATTTCATATAATAGTCTATATGTCTATGAGAAAATGACATATTTAAGATGTGGATAATGTGGTTTAGTTACAGTGAGTATTATGTAACAACTGTATCTGATTGATATCCGAGGATAATATCAGAATTCAAAAACTATTTTCAGAATGTCATGGGTACTAAGTTAGCAATGAGTATTGCTTAGCACACCCATATTGATGGATAAACTGAGAAAATATCCAGACTTTGGAAGTTATGTCTCGATTAATAGTGATGAATTTAGTGAGAATTGAAAAAAAAAATCACTATTCACTAGTAGAATTTTCCAATAATTTAAGTTTCAGAAAACTTTTGGGATGGCATCGGTTCAGGTTTTTGCAGAGCCAGAATTACCGATCGCTGATGTGATGATAAAAAATATATATATATTTGATAAGAAATTTTGGCATAACTTAAGATTGTTGAAAAAAAATGCCAGGAGAACGATAAAATTTCTGCGAAAACGATTAAAATTTGGCTTGAGGTGAGCAGATTTGCTATGCCAAAGAGAAATATATTGTCAGACTTCAAGTTGAGAATCAGGTAAATATGGAAATATTACATTTGCGATGATCAATATGATTCTTAAGTGAGGTTTGATGTTGCCTTGATATTTTGAACTTTGTGGAATCATAGAGAACTTTGATTAAGTGGTAGATCGTTGAGACGACCACAACAGTTGTCATTGATACATGATGATCCTTTTGTATCTATGAATGAGATTGAGACATCTCGTATGTTTTGATTTATTGAGTTATACTTAGTTTTGTGATTTCGAGGACGAAATCTTTTTAAGAGGGGAAGAAGTGTAAGGCCCCGATGCTAGTTAATCCGGATTAACGATGATTGAGCAAACCCGGATAATTAAAAGTGCAAATTTGAAATAAGGAATTTTGGACTACGATGAGTCGACTAACTAGTAGAACATGTTTAGTGCATGAGCATGTGCATGATCACATGGCAGTTGGAAAACGCATGCCACTAATTAATGTAACTCATGTTTAATACATGATTTTGGACCAATAATCTTGCAAGGTAACAATGTATGGACACATGAATTCCACAATACATCAAATGAATTAAAAATAATGCCAAAGATGATAAGTAACTGGTAGAGTTTATCGTGTACGCCCAAATTAACCATTCTTCAGTTAATGACAAAAATATGTAGTAGTGGAAGTAGGGATCGATCTCACAGGGAAGGTAAATTTATTTCGTGCCAAAAATGAATAGTAACAAGGGGGTTTTAGGAGGAATGATTACTACTAAACAAATTCTATAATTAAATTAATTAACGAGATTAACTAAGATGATTTAAACTTATGAGAGCGAAGCGATTCTTGGTTTCCAGGTATCCGTACTTTTGGAAAATTATCTTTTAATCATCAAATCAAAAACATTTGAATACTTTCAATTATCTATCGATTGTAAATTCAATTCCTACTCATCTTATTCGTAGTCAAAGAGAAAACAACATTCAATTCAACCCTTACCAAATCTCTAATCACCACTACAGCCGTTAATGATTAAATCAACGATAGTTTTCAAAACTGATGAGTTCGATAAATCGAATCAATGAAAACTACAGCCTTTAAAATTGATTACTCAACCGTTTCTCCTAAGAATTCAATAACACCTACAGCCGGTTAATTATTGATCTTAGTTGTTTCTTAACAAACTATCGATTATGCAATTGAATATTAGGTGATCGGTCTAATACACAAACACAACAATCATGGAATTCGAAATATGAGAAACAAATTGAAATTGAAATCTAATTCAACAATCAAACCAGATTCTCATAAAAGGTTCAATTCCAAAAGCAGGTATCCCTTCAACAAAGAATCGAAGAGATTTAGCCTAGCATAATTAAATCTAAAATCAATAAAAATTCAATGGAAAATATTAAATAAATAAAGGAAAAGAAATTACTAATATAAATCACGATTCCGGCTTGTCGATTCCGGTTCCGTTCTTCGTTGTTCTTGAAGAAAACTTGAAAACAAATTAATCTAAAAGCTCCAAAATTTCTAAGAGTATCAAAAACTATCAAAAAACTGCTGCTAATGAGGCTTGTGTTTCGAGTTTTAGGGTATGGAAGTGATAAATATGGGATACAATCTTTTAAACATGGTAAAAGACTCAATTTCCAAATTTCAAGACTCAATTTCCAAATTTCCGGACTCTTCGGCGATCGATCGCCTGATGTGTGGCGATCGATCCCGAGGCTTTTATTTTTCAATGAATTTCTTGAGGCGATCGATCGCTATAAAGTGGCGATCGATCGCCGAGCTCCAGTAGAATTTGGCGATCGATCGCCACTTCTTCGCGATCGATCGCTGACCCGTAATTTTTGATGCAAATGTTTCTGTCCATAGGCGATCGATTCCTCTTCCGGGCGATCGATTGCCACCTCCAAAATTACGTTTTTGCCCTTTTCTTGATCAACTTTGAGTCCTTGTCATGTCCATGTCTCTCCTTGGTCTTTACACATCGTTTTTAGCTCGTTTTCTTCGATTCTACCTACAATTACAGAAATATACGATTAGGTAGCATACGTATCAATTTATCTATCAAAACCTACCAAATCGTAGACAATTAAGCACTCAAGATGTGTCTATTTCTAGTCACATCAAACTCCCACATACTTACTCTTTACTCGACCTCGAGTAAACAAATAAAACTACAATATTTTTGTTTGGCTCATAGGTTCATAACAAAGCCACTTGTCCTCACTTTAATGCCTCGACAATTTTAACAAGCATAATAATGAACGGCGGTGAGAAAATTAACAGTGGAACAAGTTCAATCCCTAAACATTTCGTACCCAACAAATCAGTGAACGTGTGTGTGTGGTCATAAACAAGTGTTGCATACAAATTATAGATCCAAAAGATGCAAATCCACAATAGTTCAAGTCATACATTAACACAAGTATAAGCTCACTTGCACATTCTTCTCCACTATCTTAGCCACTTTGCAAACACAAATCAAGTAGGTCTTTATTAGCTTGTAGTTTGGCCTAGGTATTGGCTTATGAAAGAAAGGGTAAGTATATTCAAACAAGAGAGTATGATGAAATGCACACTAAAAGCTTCTCTTCTTGTATGAATTTTTCAACTTTTGTCTTTTTCACAAGGTTTATTTCAACACTTTTCTTCTTTTGTGCCTTGGCTCCCCTTGGAGTCATATTTTCATCTATTTTTTCAAGGCATTCTTTTTCTTTCATGCATTCCATTCTTTTGACAATTAAGCTCACAAATATACTTCAATGATTCCCAAGTGCATTTGAATGAAATACATCATACTCCCTTAAAAGGTATGGATTAAAATCACATTTAGGTTTAAAGGGTAGGATGATAAGCTAGTCAAGAAATGTTGAATGGGGGTCTTTAGTATGCTTAGCATACTACCATTCTTTTACATTTAAGGCTCAAACTAGGTAACAGAGAATGATTTTGTTTACATGGTAGGCTTGAAAGGCTCAAACGCATCAAAGATTGCCTATATCACTTTCATGCTTGCAAGTAGTCTAGACATACGCCTCAAAGAGCATGTAGTTAAGTTCTAGCATGTATTAGAGACTTCTTAAGACTATTACAAAGTTCACACAATCTTCACTAAGCTATGCACACTTCACAAGTCATGACAAAAATGTGCTCAAAATATTCAACTTACTAAGTCAAAGTACACTTTGCTTTTAGAGTTCAAAGTGTTCAAAGGTTAACAATTCACCTATGTTCAAAAGCATGCATGATATCAATTAGGTTTCATCATGGGCTAGTGATTCTAAGCATGTGTTCATTACTAACTATGAGCTCAAAATTTTCAAATTTTTCGATTTTTTTGTATTTTTGCAATAAGAAAAACAATAACACGCTACTAATTTTTGTATTTTTGCAATAAGAAAAACAATAACACACTACTAATGCCTCCCCCATACTTAAATCTTACATTGTCCCCAATGTAAGGCAAAAAGACAAGAGAAAAGAAAAGTTCAACTAAAACGCAATAAAAATGAAAGGGTAAAAGGGAAACTAACTCCCCTTGGGTTGCCTCCCAAGCAGCGCCTCTGTTTAACGTCGGTGGCCCGACGCTATTCCTCTATCAAGGTGGTTGATGCAGTGTTGCTCTATCCTTCCTTAACCACCTCAATATCTTCTTTACTCCTCGGTATCTCGGCTTGTTGCTCTTTGAGTGGTCGTTCCCAGTCTTTGCTCCTTCGTCACTTGATTGACATGGTCGATCCGGAGGGTGCTTCTTTCCATTGGTACGATCCTGCAAGTGAGAAATAAGAGAATCAGAAGTATCATGAGTAGACAGAGTAGCAATCGTATGAACAGTATGCACAGGAGGAGGATCCATACCTCTCTTCTCGTCAAGGCCATCAGTAGCCTTTCCCATTTCCCACAACTCATCATTATCAAAATCAGAATCATAGTCGTCATGTACATCAATAGCGTAACTAGAATGCTCAAGAGGTTTAATGGGTTCATACATGTTGAATTTTTCAATTTCACCATTAGACTCCATGGTTATCAACCCGCTATTCATATTGATTACTGAGTTTGATGATTTCAAGAATGGTCTTCCTAAAATAACTAGACTAGAAGGATCACCATTTCCCATGTCTAAGACATAGAAATCGGCTGTGAAGACCAAGTTCTTTACATGCACAACTACGTCCTCTACTATCCCCTTAGGTATGACCGGGGATTTATCAGCTAAGTGAATAACTGCGCTATTTCTTTTTAAAGGTCCCATCTTCAGTTGAGAGTACATTGAGTAAGGCATGACATTTATGGACGATCCTAAATCGAGCATAGCCTTCTCAATCCTAATAGATCTAATCTCACATGGGATAAAGAACATACCTGGGTCCTTGCATTTAATGGGGATGCTTCTTTGGTTATCCGCCGAAACATTGTCAGTGAGCTCGACCTGGGGCTGCCCCTTGTGTACCTTGCTTTGATCCTCTTTCACGGTTTCATGCAATGGGGCTTGCTCTTTGCCGCGTGAACTCATCTCGTAGAGCCCTTTGAGTCCGGCACTTTTCCTATTGTCCTTCAATGCTTGGGGGAAAGGGGTTGGTTCTTTATATTCAGAAAGTTTGGGGGACTTACCTCGTGGTTCCTCCCCTTGCATTGACTCTTCAACATCTGTCTCTGTCTCCGTCATCTCTTCTTTTTGGGGTGGCGTCAGTACCACCTTTTCTTCAGCTGCATCTTCATTCACATTCACTGTGATAGCACTCACATTTTCCCGGGGGTTCATCTCTGGTTGTGATGGCAGTCCATTTGAAATCCTTGCTTCGATCTTGCTGATTGAAGTTGCCAATTGTCCCATCTGTGTAGTCAAGCTCTGGATGCTTGCCCTCGTCTCCTGTTGAAATTGTAAGCTATTTTCAGCAATAATTTTAATGCTATGTTCTAACCTGTCAGAAGGAGGGTGCATTGGCGGTGGTGGAGGTCTCTGATATGGCGGTCTGTAAGGTGGAGGTTGGTTCATCTGTTGGTTACCATAGCCTTGGTTCGGATGATCTCTCCACCCTTGATTGTAGTTGTTTGGTGGATGGTCATAACTCCTTTGTGGGGGGCCAGGGAATCCTCCTGCAGCATTCACGTTCTCCGTGGTTGTCTCTTGTAGTGAGGGGCATGCGTCTGTGGAATGGTTCGCAGCCAAACAGATTCCACACGGCTTTGTCTTTCCTACATTTCCACCTGCCATACCACGCACAAGAAAAGTGAGGTCTATCAGTTGTTGTTCTAGGTTTGATACGTTTACCTCTTTTCTTTGCGGTTGTCCATGGCGCACAGATCCGAATTGTTGGGAGTTGGCCGCCATGTTAGCTATCAACCTTCTAGCTTCCTCCGCTGTTTTATCTATAAATGCTCCTCCGCTTGCCGCATCCACTAAGTTCCTGTCAGAAGAAAGTAAACCTTCATAAAAGTATTGGATGAGAAGGTGTTCACTTATCTGGTGTTGTGGACAACTTGCGCACAACTTCTTGAATCTCTCCTAGTACTCGTGGAGTGATTCCTCGTAGAGCTGCTTCACACCATATATCTCTTTCCTCAAGTTCGTTGCCCTTGAAGCTGGGAAGTACTTTTCTAGGAATACTCTTTGTAAGTCAGTCCATGTGGTGATCGATCCGGATGGTAAGTAGAAGAGCCAGTCTTTTGCAGCGTCCTTTAGAGAAAACGGGAACGCTCTTAGCTTTATTTGATCCTCAGTGATTCCGGTCGGCTTCATGGTAGTGCACACCACGTGGAACTCCATCAGATGCTTATGTGGGTTCTCTCCTGCAAGACCATGAAAAGCTGGCAATAAGTGAATTAAACCAGATTTAAGTTCGAAGTTTACTTTATTGGCCAAAGCAGGGAAACTGATGCAGAGCGATTGTTGATCCAAGTTAGAATTCGCCAACTGCCTCAAGCTTTGATTTGCAGCCATCACGGATCTCTCTTCTTCCTCAAGCAGTCTTGCTTCTCTCCTTCTCTGATGTAGCCTCCTCTCAATCCCAGGATCGTAGTGAAAGTTATCTTCGTGATTGAACGATCCACCTGTACTCATTAACAAACCAAAGTAGTAATGCGGGATAAAAAAAAAATTGACACAAATAAATGTTGCCTTCCCCGGCAACGGCGCCAAAATTTGGTAGCGTTTATCGTGCACGCCCAAATTAACCCTTCTTCAGTTAATGACAAAAATATGTAGTAGTGGAAGTAGGGATCGATCTCACAGGGAAGGTAAATTTATTTCGTGCCAAAAATGAATAGTAACAAGGGGGTTTTAGGAGGAATGAATACTACTAAACAAATTCTATAATTAAACTAATTAACGAGATTAACTAAGATGATTTAAACTTATGAGAGCGAAGCGATTCTTGGTTTCCAGGTAACCGTACTTTTGGAAAATTATCTTTTAATCATCAAATCAAAACATTCGAATACTTTCAATTATCTATCGATTGGAAATTCAATTCATACTCATCTTATTCGTAGTCAAAGAGAAAACAGCATTCAATTCAACCCTTACCAAATCTCTAATCACCACTACAGCCGTTAATGATTAAATCAATGATAGTTTTCAAAACTAATGAGTTCGATAAATCTAATCAATGAAAACTACAGCCGTTAAAATTGATTACTCAACCGTTTCTCCTAAGAATTCAATAACACCTACAGCCGGTTAATTATTGATCTTAGTTGTTTCTTAACAAACTATCGATTATGCAATTGAATATTAGGTGATCGGTCTAATACACAAACACAACAATCATGGAATTTGAAATATGAGAAACAAATTGAAATTGAAATCTAATTCAACAATCAAACCAAATTCTCATAAAAGGTTCAATTCCAAAAGCAGATATCCCTTCAACCAAGAATCGAAGAGATTTAGCCTAGCATAATTAAATCTAAAATCAATAAAAATTCAATGGAAAACATTAAATAAATAAAGGAAAAGAAATTACTAATATAAATCACGATTCCGGCTTGTCGATTCCGGTTCCGTTCTTCGTTGTTCTTGAAGAAAACTTGAAAACAAATTAATCTAAAAGCTCCAAAATTTCTAAGAATATCAAAAAGTATCAAAAAACTGCTGCTAATGAGGCTTGTGTTTCGAGTTTTAGGGTATGGAAGTGATAAATATGGGATACAATCTTTTAAACATGGTAAAAGACTCAATTTCCAAATTTCCGGACTCTTCGGCGATCGATCGCGAGGTTTTTATTTTTCAATGAATTTCTTGAGGCGATCGATCGCTATAAAGTGGCGATCGATCGCCGAGCTCCAGTAGACTTTGGCGATCGATCGCCACTTCTTCGCGATCGATCACTGACCCGTAATTTTTGATGCAAATGTTTCTGTCCATAGGCGATCGATTTCCTCTTCCGGGCGATCGATTGCCACCTCCAAAATTACGTTTTTGCCTTTTTCTTGATCAACTTTGAGTCCTTGTCATGTCCATGTCTCTCCTTGGTCTTTACACATCGTTTTTAGCTCGTTTTCTTCGATTGTACCTACAATTACACAAATATACGATTAGGTAGCATACGTATCAATTTATCTATCAAAACCTACCAAATCGTAGACAATTAAGCACTCAAGATGTGTCTATTTCTAGTCACATCAGTAACTCACAAATACACCATGCAAAAATCAGATTTTACTTCATTTTCCAACACCATCTTCTCTCTTCCTTCACCATCACTCCTCCTCCTTCTCTCTTCTACCATTTTCGAAAATTGCAGCTCAACTCCTACCAAAATCCTCTTGAATTTGCAAGTGCATGTCACATGCAAATATATATTTGAATGCTACTAAGCTTGAGGAACAAGATGCACCGAGAAATTTCAAGTTTGGAGAAAGTACATGCAAGATTTTCGAGTAGCAGCAGTTTTGGTGTAGGATTTTCGATCTTGGCTTGGTTTTGTGGATGATCAAGCTTCAAAAGGTATATCATCTTCCTTGAGTTTTATCAACATGCATGTATAATTGAGGGTCGAACCATGGTGTTCATTTACGAAGAAGTTGCTGTCAATTATAGTCTGCTAAGACCAGTGCATGAACAGTCTGGTGTTTCGGGTTTTTAGCATAGTTACGTTTCGAATTGGAAAATAATGCTCCTATGACAAGTTGTAGTATTATGTGTTATCTTTACATGGCCACCAAAATCAGCTAATTTGGATTTAAGATGAAAAGGTTATGGTCGTTTTACCAATATGTGTCAAATCTGGAAATCAACTGCATGCGAGTTTCATGCATTGTGTTCTTCGTATTTCTGGGAATAACTGGCTCCGAATTTGAAGTTTTAGGCTCTAATAGGTGTTGTCGTATTCGAAGTTAGCTTGCATTAGGATTTGGCCTCACTCAATTTGGAGTTCATATGCAAAAGGTATGCTAATTTAACCAGAAACTATACAATCTGGAAGCAGGGGATATACGAGTTTTTTAGGCTGTATGTTTGTCGAATAATGTACCTCAAGATGAACTCTTGTTCTTGACACTCATAAGTGATGTAATGTAGAATTTGGAGTTGTCTTGCATTACAAACTGGCCTTACATGATTTGGAGTTCACGTGTGTAAGATATGCACGTTTCCCTAAAACCGCTCACTCTGTCAAAACAGAATATGAGTATTTTTAAATCTGGCATACTTTGCTTTGCATGTGCCTCAAGATGAGTGAACTAGCTTCTGGACTTGAAGATGACTCTAGTACTTTAAGGTTTCGTGATTTTCCCACTGGCCTCAAGTCTTTTGGACATCATATGAATTTATTATGATTTTTATACGAAAATGGGTCAAGCTGAAAATTAAGAAAATTTGCTAAGGGTCAATGTTTGGATTATAAATTTGATATTGGAAATAAGTGAACACTTTGATGATATAATTGAGGTGTAAATGACCAGGTTAACAGATCTCGAGGTTTATTCAAGGAGTACTCGGTAGATATAGCATTGGTCCGAGGTACGTTGAAATGAGTTGTATCATGACGTCTGGCAAAGGCGTGTAATGATACTATTGTATGATCTTTTATGCCATTACTTGATTTATATGAATTAATTGTCACTATACGATTCTTATGTGACTATATGACATTATGAAGGTCTTGTACATGATATGTGAAATTACATGATTTGTATATACTTTCACATGAGATTGCATGATATATTGAGTTGCATATGTCAATTGATGCATAAATGATTCATGGGCATATCATATTGATATATCGTTTCCTTGATATCCATGATTTTGACTGAGTTGACTTACTCTGAGTGTCGGGTACGACGAGCATGGCGATGACAGGCAGTATAGGTAGTAACTGTAGTCACGTGCAGGTGCGACCGGACCTAGACACGAGGGCTGGATGCAGTACCGTACATAGGATGAGTTTTTCCTAGCGCAATGTACGTATACTGTCACCCTCTGCTCAAGCTTTGATGATTTGATGATACCTTCCTTTGGACTCCGATTTTTGGTATCTTGATATTCGATTCCTTGTACTCATTCATACATCGCATTCATACATGGTATGCATTGCATGCTACTTTGTCATTTGACATGATTTATTTATTTCTCGTACTGGGGTACTGACCCCCTTTGTGGGGGCTGTCATGTCTTTTGTTGTTCGGACGTGACAGGCGTTACATGAGGACATGGTGACGATGCTTACAGCGACGCATCGAGAGATACCAGAGCTCCTTAAGAGCGAGCTCAGGTTATGTTTTATGTTTTGAGTCCCAGTAGTTGTTAGAGTATTTTGACTTATGTTTTAAATTTACCGGGGTATGCCCCGAGTATCTGTATTTTAATTATGCTACTACCGGTTGATGTTATACTTGGTAATTATGTTATGATCAACATGTTAAATTGGAAACTGGAATTATATATTTTTAGTATCAGTATATATGTAATTTTTTTGGGCCGTTTGACAAGACATTTGAAATAAATCTTCCGCTGTTTACGCAAATTAATCATTATGTGTTAATTAAACACCACATTAGGATCGGGCCCTCACATATTGTTACCTGACGAGTTAACATTGACGCAATTTCTGAGTTATCAACCACCCAGGTTTGAGGGTACTGAATCAGGAGAACTGGCAGAGGAGTGGCTGGAACGTGTGGAACAGATATTTGTGTCAGCATCGTGTGCCAAGACTGCTTGGTTACGCTTAGCTGAATTTCAGTTGGCTTAGAAAGCCATGATGTGGTGGAAATCCACATTGATTGAGCTGAGGGCTCAAGGACAGACAATTAATTGGGATGTGTTTAGAATGAAGTTTCTTGATCATTATTTCTCTGTTGCTGCAAGGCAGAGGAAAGAGGATGAATTTACAAACATGAGACAGGGATCAATGACAATATCTGACTATGCTGTGCAATATTCTTCATTGCTCCGGTATGTGCCACATATCGCTGTAAACACAAAAGCAAAGATCAGACAGTTTGTGAAAGGTTTGAGACCTGAATTGTTTGATAGGGTAATGTCCAATAACCCTACATCATATGACGAAGCACTGACTAGAGCCGAGATGGCTGAGATTGCAGTAGGGGTGTACAAAGATGTTGGACAATCCCAACCACCTACATCTGAAAGCATGAGACCTAGAGGAGAACAATTCAAAGGATCACGAGGAGGTGCATCTTCCTCTAGACTCAGTGGGAAACGATTTGTTCAACGCAAAGGTAGTGAACGAGGTTCAAAGGGACAGTTCCAAGTTAGTAGTAGTGGCAGTGGTGTGCAATGTTTTAAATGTGGCGGACCACATTTGAAACGAGATTGTCCTCAATTGACTACAGTAGTTTGTTTCCGTTGTGGGAAACCAGGACATGTGATCCGTGATTGTCCTCAAGTGGGTGGACAACAGAGGAGAGGACCAATGTCAGAGAAAACAATGCAGCAGAGACCACAGGGTGTACCACAATCTGGTGGAGGAAAGAGAACAGGACCACCTCAGGCTCAGGTGTATGCACTGAACAGGGAGGAAGCAGAGGCAGCTCCTGATGATGTGATAGCTGGTAAGTGTACTTTATTTACTTATCCAGCCTTACTTTTGATTGATACTGGTGCATCACATTCTTTTATTGCACAAAATTTTGTTGACCGGTATCATATATGCTCGTCTCCACTGTTGATGCCTCTTTATGTCTCGACACCCATGGGAACTACTGTGATGGCTTGTCAGAGTGTGTCTGAGTGTGATATTCAGTTTGAGACTGAGTATGGACTACAATCTGATTTGATTGTGTTAGACATGACAGATTTTGATTGCATTCTTGGAATCGATGTGTTGAGTAAATATCAGTCTGTTGTGGATTGTTGTCAGAAGACAGTGAGATTTCAGTCTGATACTGGAAATCAATGGTTCTTCTATGGCCAGGGATCAAGGGCAAGGATTCCTTTGATATCAGCAATCCGAATGTCGCGTTTGTTAGAACGTGGACATGCATGTTATTTGATTTATGCTCTTGATGTAACTGAACAGAAACTAGAAAGTAAAATGGAGGAGATACCAGTGGTTGCAGAATATGCGGATGTGTTTCCAGATGAGATACCTGGATTTCCACCGAGTCGAGAAGTGGAATTTGGAATTGATTTGATACCTGGTACTTCTGCAATTTCACGAGCTCCTTATCGGATGGCACCTTCGGAATTAAAAGAATTGAAAACTCAATTGCAAGACTTATTGGACAAGGGGTACATACGTCCTAGTGTATCGCCTTGGGGTGCTCCGGTATTATTTGTTAAGAAGAAGGATGGGACAATGCGATTGTGTATTGACTATCGACAATTGAACAAGGTAACCATAAAGATTAAATATCCTCTTCCTCGTATTGATGATTTATTTGATCAGTTACAGGGATCAAAAATCTATTCTAAGATTGATTTGAGATCTGGTTATCATCAAATACGTGTGAGGGAAGGAGATATACAGAAGACAGCATTCAGAACTCGCTATGGGCATTATGAGTTTCTAGTGATGCCATTTGGAGTAACAAATGCTCCCGCTGTCTTTATGAGTTTAATGAATCGGGTTTTCCAAGAATACCTTGATCGATTTGTCATTGTCTTTATCGATGATGTACTGATCTATTCGCAGAGTGATACAGAACATGTTCAACATTTGAATATGGTATTACAATTGTTGAGGACACATCAGTTGTATGCCAAACTCAGTAAGCGTGAGTTTTGGTTGACTAGTGTCGGTTTTTTTGGGATTTCAGAAGAAGGTATATTAGTTGATCCGAAGAAAGTAGAAGCAGTGTTGAATTGGTCAGAACCTACTTCTGTGCCAGAGATTCATAGTTTCTTGGGTTTGGCTGGATATTATAGACGCTTTGTTGAAGGATTTTCAACAGTTGCCAAACCATTGACACATTTGACACAGAAGGGAGTATCATTTCAATGGTCGAAGGCATGTGAGCGTAGTTTTCAGGAATTGAAACATCGATTAACTACAGCTCCAGTTTTGATCATTCCATCGAAACATGACAGGTTTGCCTTATATACTGATGCATCATTACTAGGTTTGGGTTGTGTATTGATGCAGGATAAAAATGTAGTGGCTTATGCATCACGACAATTGAAACCACATGAAATGCGATATCCAGTGCATGATCTGGAATTGGCTGCCATTGTCTTTGCCTTGAAGATATGGCGACATTATTTATATGGTACGTCGTTACCATATACACAGATCATAAAAGCTTAAAGTTTTTATTCACTCAAGCAGAGTTGAATATGAGGCAAAGAAGATGGATGGATCTGTTGAAAGATTATGATTGTGAGATTGAATATCATCTAGGAAAGGCTAATCTTACAGCAGATGCCTTGAGTCAAAAAGTACATCATACGGCTGATGAGATGATTCATTTATCAGCGTTAATGACATCGTGTTGTACATTGGGTTATAAATTTGATATAGAAACAGTGCCGGTACAGGTATCAACTTTATTGATTGAACCTGGCATTTTTGAGAAAATCAGGACAGCACAAATGACTGATGATGAGGTACAACATTGGAAAGAAATGATAAGTCAAGGACAAACATCGCAGTTTGTACTTGCAAGTGATGGAATTCTGAAATACAGGAACTGTTGGGTAATACCTGCTTCATTGGGACTACGCCAAGAACTACTACAACGTGATCATTGTAGTAGATACAGTATACATCCTGGAGGAAAGAAAATGTATCATGATTTATGTGCCCAATTTTGGTGGAAACGTATGAAATAGGATGTGTTGAACTTTGTGAAACGATGTTTAGTCTGTCAACAAGTAAAAGCAGAAAGACAGAAACCAGGAGGTGAATTACACAGTTTGGAAATTCCTCAGTGGAAATGGGAACATATCACGATGGATTTTGTGACTCATTTGCCACGAACGTCTTCTGGTTGCGATGCTATTTGGGTGATCGTTGACCGACTCACCAAAGTATCTCATTTCGTGCCATATTGTATGACATTTGTGTATTTGCGAATGGCACAGTTGTACATTCAACATGTAGTGAGACTACATGGTATACCAGTTTCCATTGTGTCGGATAGAGATCCGAGATTTACTTCTCATTTTTGGGAACGGTTACAGACAGCATTGGGAACTGAAGTGCGGTTGAGTACAGCATATCATCCTCAGACAGACGGACAAACAGAGCGTACGATACAGACGCTTGAGGATATGTTGCGTGCCTGTGTATTAGAGTTTGATACCTCTTGGCAAGAGTCGTTGCCATTAGTGTAATTTTCATATAATAACAGTTATCAATCTAGTATACAGATGGCACCATTTGAGGCTCTATATGAGCGACGATGTAGATCGCCATTATATTTAGATGCTGTGGATCAATCTTCCTTACATGGACCGGATATAATTCATGAAATGGAAGAGAAAGTAAAGATGATTCGATTGAAACTAAAAGCAGCTCAGGACCGACAGACTGCATATGCCAATAAGCGACGTAGACCACTTGAATTTCAAGTTGGTGACCGTGTATTCTTGAAACTCTCACCTTTTAAAGGTGTGGTACGATTCGGTAAGCGTGGAAAGTAGTCTCCGCGATACGTTGGTCCGTATGAGGTGTTGCAACGTATTGGTACGTTGGCATATCGCTTAGCACTACCGCCAGCATTGAGTAGTATTCACGATGTGTTTCATGTTTCACTGTTGAGGAAATATGAACCTGATCCGGGTCATGTATTGCCACCATCTGAAGTACAGTTGGACACAGATGTGTCGTATGTGGAACGACCAGTACAGATTCTGGATAGAGCAGAGCGGACATTATGTAACAAAGTGATTCCAATGGTAAAGGTACAGTGGGATCGACGGGGTGTCGAGGAGGTAACATGGGAGACGGAGCAGCATATGATACAACAGTATCCTGAGTTGTTTACTGGTATGACTTTACAGTTTTTATGATACTGTTGGTAAGTGATTAATATGATCATGTTTCTTATCTTGTTATAATCGGATTGTTGAGTTGAGTAGATATATAGATGCATGTTATGTATATGCAATTTCGAGGACGGAATTCAATAAGTAGGGGAGAAATGTCATGCCTTTATATGATGCGATATGGTTAAGGCGTAATTATGAACTAATGACGGTATGTTGTGATCTCGAGGGGAGATAATTAGGATTTTAATTCATGTGACATGATGAGATGACAAACACCTTCCTATATATATATGGATTGTAATGTGTTACATGGTTAATATTTATATACAACAAGAGAATTCATGTTGAATATGACATGTATAGTGGGATATAACATTGGTGTGCATTTAGCATGCATGTGAGAGGCATTAGTATGTGCATGTGAGTTGAGTTTACATGTGGTGTGAATTTGAGTTACATTTGAAGGGTTGGTTATATCTCACAAATCAGATTTGAAATACATAACACACCAATTTCACCTAGTAAATCTCTACACAAGCACCTCTCCAAACCCTTGCTTGTTTTTCCATCTTTTGCTTGGATTTCACTTGGTAATCAAGATAGGAAGCTAAGTGAAGTGACTTCATCCTTTCTTGGTAAGAATTGGATAGCATATGATGCATATGGATTGAATTGATGGAAAGTTGAAGCATGTGGTTACTATTTTGTATGCTTTGAATTGAAACTTGTTAGCATGCAAATAAAGGAGTTGTATGATGAGATAAACATGTTTGTATGTTAGCAGAGATTACATGAAACATGTTTAAATGTTGAATTTTGAGTTGTGGGAGAAACACCTAGGAAGTATACCTGAAATCGCCATGTTTTTCAAGAAAACAGAGTAGGCGATCGATCGCTACGTGCGAGGCGATCGATCGCCTGTGGCTAAACATGAGAATGGCGGTGCTTGAGCGATTGATCGCTGCAAGTAGGCAATCGATCGCCTCAAGGCAGAATGATTTCCAAAGGGTAGGCGACCGATCGCCTGAAAATAAGAGATCGATCGCCTATGACCAATCTTTAGGCGATAGATCGCCTCAAAACATGAGATCGATCGCTAGGGTCAGAATTTGTAAAAATGTTATATTTTGTAGCATTTCTTTTTGAAGCCTCTTATAACATGGTATATTGTTCATGTGATTGTAGCATCATCACAAGGGACGGGGCAAAGAGGCAATTAGCCATCAACGCCTGATTTATCGCTTTTATTGTCGTATACCAGGTACGTGTTGACGTACAAAGTATAGATATTATGAGATGATGTTATGAGATTGATATCATATGAATTATGTTGTGTTGGTATCATATGATTTGTAGTATCATATGCATGTACATTCATGGATATCATGTGTTTGAGATGGATGAGGTATATGCTTTAGCATTAGAGGTATACGTCTGGTTTGGGTATATGCTCGGGTATGCTACGTTAGCATTAGAGGTATACGCCTGGTTTGGGTATATGCTCGGGTATGCTACATATACTTGGTATGAGAGATATACGCCAATTTTTGGGTATATACACTGGCTATTATCATGTGAGGACGGTACAATGATATATGTTGCTAATATGAAGATGTGAGGCGGTTCCACTGACATATTGAGCGGAAATAGACATATCATATTAGTCTTGTGATAATAGGATGTATGATGAGACATGTCATGACATAGTTGCATTTGTTGATGCATAATACATAACATTCACAATTAATGATTATTATTGTGCTTTATCATTGATATTGTGTTTTGATATCGCACTGAGATAATGGTTTATCTATACTCACGTTGTGTGAATGTTTCTGTAGGGACTCATAGACGTTGGAGGACGGGATGTGAGTCATTTTCCGCTGCGAACTGAACCACTGCCTAATAGTTATCTTAGATTAGGTTGTTGCTTGTACATGTGATGTATAGTTGGTTAGTTTTTTCTATAACCTTGTAACAACTTAACTAGTCATAAACTCTTAATCAGTGCATGTTTTTACTTAATTCAGACTTACGTATGTATGTTTAAATGATACATAATGGATTAAGTAACGAGGACCCTACAGATTGTGGCATCTTGAGATTGGTAAATCTCGATGGCACGATGCATTTTGGAGAATGATCGTGAGGGTTGGTTGACTTCCCCTGAGGAGGGGTTGTCGTATCTTAGGCCATGGTAATTCATTTCTGAGTAATTTGATAACATCCCTGTGCTAGGATCATTGAATCCTAGGGTAAACGGGGGATGACCATGTTTCGGATGTGTTGGTGTCGTGGTTGACACGTGAGGCGGGAATGCGATTGATTGTTTTGCATGCCCTTTCGGGAATTTGGGACCTTGTAGAGTCTCGATGATGTGTTGGACCAAGATGTGATTTTCTTGGAATTATGGATGTAGACATCTTTAGAGATGTGTTTTGAGTTGATCGGTAGCGGTGAGTTGCCCGATCCGTGTTGCAATGTGGTGCAACTACTCTTTTGATGGAAATGGATTTGGAAAGAGGAACCGTATGTAGTTTAGGTACACTGTGGTGTACTGGTTGTCACTTTGGTAACGATGTATGTTTAACATCGTTGGCTATGTCATGGGGATATCATCGAGGCAATATCTATTTGGAATCATGAATGATTCGTTTAATTTGCAGTTATGTTTGGCTGACTGCTCTCGGGATGGTTAGCATCGGGGAATGATGATGTCTTTCGTAGATTTGTGTCGGTTTGGGAGGTTACTCCATTCCAGGTTTTGGAGCGAGGTCGGTATCCTCGCAGTTGGTGTGTCGTTCATGTTATGTTCATGATTCGACATTGTGGATCCGTTTGGATTGCGTGGCCTCGGCGTTACGTGGAGTACGCCGTGAAAATTTTGAGGACGAAATTTTATTAGTGGGGGATAATTGTGATGCCCGGGGATTAATAGTGCTAATCCCAGTGTAGTAATAATCCTTAATGGATTTTAATTGTGGCAATTATGAATTAAATGTGGTTTTGGGACTCCTGAGGATTTTAAATCTGGTATTTGGAGTCATTGGATTCAAGGGATGAGATTGTATTCTCGTCGTGGTGATAACCTTGGAATTTGGTCCTTGGTGGGATTTGGGGTCCGGAGTACTTTGTACTGAGGCTAGTAAGGGAATTTGAGATTGTGAGGTAATTATTGGAAACATATGATTTTTAATGAGTTATGATGTAATTGTGGAAGGATTGGTATTTTCGATTTTTGGTACTATATATACCAAGTAGACTCGGTATTCCGTCATTTGGCACGGGACCCTTCCCTCTTCCCTCTCTCTACGCCTAACCCTTTCCCCCCATTTCCCCTCTTTTTCCCTTGGTGGAAGAATCGTTGGTAGCTTGGCTCGGGAGCTGGATTTCTCGAAAATAATCAGGTATTCATCTTCCCCTCATCATTGTCTTCGATTTGGTAGTGGTATTGTTGAGTTTGGTTAAGTTTTGAGTTGGTTATAGAATTTGGGGATTTTTGGTTAAAATCCAAAGTTGAGTTTTTATAGTTTTTATTGGTCCTTATTGGTGTATTGGAGGTGTAAATAGTGTATGGGGTATTGGTTTTGAGTTTGGGTGTGAAAAACACCATGGAAGCTCGAGTTTTTCGGAAAATCGCAGGCGGCGATCGATTGCCGAGGGGCGCCGATCAATCGCGACGAGCTGCTGGAATTTTGGTGAAGATGAACAGTGCGGGCGATCAATCGCGAGGTCTCGGTGATCGATCACGAGCGGGTTGGCGATCGATCGCGAGGATTGGCGATCGATCGCGAAGAGGCACTGTTTGGCTACTGGATGGGGGCGATCGATCGCGATGAAATCGGCGATCGATCGCCGCTCACAGAATGTTGTTTTTTCGAAATTTTGGAAAATGTCGGGATTTGGAATCGGGGTTTAATTAGCCGATTTTCGGGGCAATGTCTACATTCCAAGGGGAATGTTATACTTTTAAATGGATAGGTTGGAGCCAAAATTTAATAAAACGGAATTCTCGGTTGAGTTTTTGGCTATCTTTTAAACTTATAAAATGGAATATTTTGGGTATTATGCATGCTTAGCCGGGGGGATTTTATTTGGTAATCGTCATGGATGGACGATAGGTTTGGAAGTTGTGAACGTGCTTGGGCACATGGTTGCATGCTTGTGTTTAATTGTGAGTTATTTATGTGTTAGCACATAATTCATCGGGTTGTGGGACTCAGGCGAGGTCGGACTCGAACTACGGGATTATAAGGTACGTATAACGTACGAGCATAGCCTGTTATAATATTGCAACTGTGAAATGCATGGTATGTGGTAATTGCAATAAATGGATGTTGAAATGCATAGTATATTGTACTTGTAATAACTGGATAGTGAAATGTATAGCATATGGTAATTGCGATAAATGGAAATACGTTGGGAATTATATGATGCCGCTTTGAGCGAGCAACGATTGGAATGTTGTCGTCGTCGTTGAGCGACCATTGGTTATGACGCCGCTATTGTTGAGCGTGCGTGTGGTTAAAATGCCGCTATTGTAGAGCGAGCTATGAAATAGAAATATGGAGTCATTTGCTAGATACATGTGATATCTGTAGTACTCTATTTGATGATTTAATCATATTTGATTATGGAAATGGTATAGCAGGAATGGTTTTAGTTGATCAATGAGATGATCAACTGGCTTTTGAGAATTTAATGGTTTGGTTATTTTGAGAACAGGGACAATACGGGGATCCCGGATGAGGATGATACCATCCAGGGAGTATCATTTAAATTCATGGCATTTACATTCTGTAAATTATGATTATTGGATTGGTGGTATTTGTATACTCACCCCGTGTGGGGTCTGTCTCTGTTGGGGCAGGTGATACAGGTGCCGCGGTAGCTTTGGAGTTGAGCTCGGGCTGTCGATTTGAGGTACTTCTAGGATTGAGGTACCAGAGCTGGTTGAATGAGTACGTGGATCCAGAGTTGGGATCGGACTATGCATGGGAGGTGCTTCCAGGATCGAAGTACCAATAACCGCATTCGGTAGAGTATCTTATACATTAGATACACGTTTATTCATTGGGTGCTCTCATGTGAGCACGTTTTTACGTGTATATGGAATGTATAAATGGTCGTGGCTTTTCTCTCTTCATTTATTGTCTGCATGCAATTAAATACGGAATTACTAAATGAACTAAGAGTATGTTAGTGTGT
The DNA here is from genome assembly GCA_907163345.1 of Haberlea rhodopensis. Lineage (NCBI taxonomy): Eukaryota > Viridiplantae > Streptophyta > Magnoliopsida > Lamiales > Gesneriaceae > Haberlea > Haberlea rhodopensis. The sequence continues at coordinate 299,810 of CAJQUN010000095.1, forward strand.
TATTAGGGTGCATACTATTTAGTGGTTTTGCTTTGAGAAGTTGAACATTATGAGGTTCTAATGCGAGAAATTTTTATAGGTGGTATATGATGTGATGCTTGCATGTGGTTCCTTCTGATATGCTTAGATTTTAAGTGTTTTTAACTGTAATTTCTTCCCATTTTCCGTACTTTTTCCTGGATGATATTATGCTTTTTGGTGTTTATTCGTTCGTTTCAGAAAATTAGATCGGAAATGGAAGAAATGAGCTAATATGAAGATAACGGGCGAAATCGAGGCGAGAAAGAGTTGAAATTTAGGAAGTGAGATTTTTGGAATCTCGATCGATCGAGATTTTGTCTCGATCGATCGAGCCAGACAGTGTGCTGAGAAGAAAAGAATTTCGAGTCTCGATCGATCGGAACAATTTTCCGATCGATCGAGCGAGGCAGTAACTTCAGAGCTAAATTTATCAAAGTCTCGATCGATCGGAAGGAAATCTCGATCGATCGACCGAGGCAGTGAGTTTCAAAGGCTGGCATGAACAGTGCACCGATCGATCGGACGCAAATCTCGATCGATCGAGACGCAAATCCGGGAAAATCTTATCTTCCATTTTTGAAATGATTTTTGAGATATAAAAGGATAAATCACTTCCATATCAAAGGGATACGATACCAGACGTGATTTAGGTTGAGAATAAGCAGCCCTAGCCGCCGCCTAACGCCGCCGAAGGAGATTCAATCTCTGTTCTTCGTCCAAAGTCGAGCCAACCTATTCCGGAGTGCAAGGAAGGAGCAAGAGAAGAAATCACGGTGCAACGCACGGATTCATCCATCGTTTATCGTATTTCTAAACTTTGATTTCTTTGATTTTCAATTCCATTTGATGTTTTTGAGGTCGAGAGACAATTAAACTCTTATGTATTTGATTTGAATTAAATCTAGTTTATGTTATCGAGTTTTAGTTTCATTGTGTTTGATTATTGATTCAATTGTATTTGAGCGTATTGATTTCTCTTGTTCATAAATTAATTGCCTGTGTAGATCAAAGTCTAGCTAACTTTGATTGAATCTGGGAGTTATAACCGAGATCGAGAGATAACGTTGTAACACGCTCTATTAATTTATGATGTATGTTACGATAGAGATCGAGAGATGATATCGCATACGTGAGAACTTAGAATGGAGAGATTTAGAGTAACAAGGTTTTGAGGATTTATGCAATGTTGAATTAGTAAATAGATGCACGAGAGTGATTTATTCTAATTTACTGTTAGTTTCTTTACAGCTCGAGAGAGTGTATCGAATAATAGCGAAAACCTTTCACCTTTAGAATCAATTGGTTGATAATTTGATAATCCAGTTGAATCATTAAAGATAACATAGTTGAACGACGAGCTTGGTAATTTTCTCGAGTGACTTGCCTTCGCATATCCGGAACCATTCATTTTATTATTTCTTGGTTAATTTCGGTCCTTAGTTAATGTGACTTTAGTTAATAAACTTCTGAAATAGTAGGCCAAATATAATTTCTCTAATCTTATTTGGTACTTATACGTTAGTCCCTGTGGATTCGACAACCCGTACTTAATTTTCACTATACTAAAACTTGACAACCGTGCACTTGCGGTAGAATCGCTTCACACTATTCTTTGAAAAATCTTTTGTTTAAAAATAAAGCGGTCAAGTTTTTGGCGCCGTTGTCGGGGACTAATCTGTATAATATCATACGAGATTAGTTAATTGTAATTTAGCCAATTCTTTTATTATTGCGTTTTTGTTTTTCCTTTTTCTTTTTCTTTTTGTGATCTTTGTTAATATTTTTGTGTATTTTGTTGTCTCCTTTTGTCTGTTTTGTACAGGAATCGTTTCTCTAGTGCATGCTCAGAAGAGAGGAGCCCATTCTCGAGCCTTTCGATCCGGAAATAGAAAGAACCCTACCTTGGCGATTACGAGAAGCTCGAGAGATGGCAGATAATAATGAAGCACAGAACCCAAGGTCAATGATGGACTTTGCGCAACCGGCATTTCATGGATCGTTGTCCAGTATTACGAGGCCGACGATTCAAGCGAACAACTTTGAGATCAAGCCGGCAATTATACAAATGATTCATCACTCGGTTATGTTTGGGGGAGCGGCTACGGATGACCCGAATAATCACATCTCCAACTTTTTGGAGATTTGTGACACGTTCAAACATAATGGCGTCTCCGACGACGCCATTAGGTTAAGGCTCTTTCCTTTTTCATTACGAGACAAAGCTAAGGCATGGTTGAATTCACTACCTGCAGGTTCTATAACAACATGGGAGGGGATGACGAAAGCGTTTTTGTCAAAGTACTTTCCCCCTTCCAAGACGGCGAAGATGCGGAACGATATCACAACTTTTGGGCAGTCTGACCCCGAGACGTTATATGAAGCGTGGGATCGTTTTAAGGAATTGTTGAGGAGATGCCCACACCATGATCTACCCATATGGCTGCAGGTACAAACTTTCTATAACGGTTTATTTTCTTCTAACCGTTCGATGATAGATGCAGCATCTGGCGGATCAATAATGAGAAAGACACCGGAAGAGGCATATAGCTTATTGGAAGAAATGGCGTGCAACAGCTATCAGTGGCAGTCAGAGAGGAACACGCCATAGAAGCCAATAGGAGTCTGACCGCTTTATTTTTAAACAAAAGATATTTCAAAGAATAGTGTGAAGCGATTCTACCGCAAGTGCACGGTTGTCAAGTTTTAGTATAGTGAAAATTAAGTACGGGTTGTCGAATCCACAGGGACTAACGTATAAGTACCAAATAAGATTAATAAAATTATATTTAGCCTACGATTAACAAAGGTGATTATCTAATGCCAAACTGAACTAACGTCCGACAAACAAACAAGAAACAGTAAAATGTATGGTCCCGGATATGCGAAGGCAAGTTACTCGAGAAAATTACCAAGATCGTCGTTCAACTATGTTATCTTTAATGATTCAAGTGAATTCTCAAATTATCAACCAATTGATTCTAAAGGTGAAAGGTTTTCGCGATTATTCGATACACTCTCTCGAGCTGTAAAGAAACTAACATTAATTAGAATAAGTCACTCTCGTGCACCTATTTACTAATATAATATTGCATAAGACGTCAACACCTTATAACTCTAAATCTTTCGATTCCAAGTTCTCACGTATGCGATATCATCTCTCGATCTCAATCGTAACATACATCATAAATTAATGGAGCGTGTTACAACGTTATCTCTCGATCTCGGTTATAACTCTCAAATTCAATCAAAGCTAGCTAGACTTTGATCTACACAAACAATTAATTTATGAACAATAACAATCAATACGCTCAAACACAATTGAATCAATAATCAAACACAATGAAACTAAAACTCGATAAAATAAACTAGATTTAATTCAAATCAAATACATAAGAGTTTAATTGTCTCTCGACCTCAAAAACATCAAATGGAATTGAAAATCAAAGAAATCAAAGTTTAGAAATACGATAAACGGTGGATGAATCCGTGCGTTGCACCGCGATTTCTTCTCTTGCTCCTTCCTTGCACTCCGGAATGGATTGGCTCGACTTTGGACGAAGAACGGAGATTGAATCTCCTTCGGCGGCGTTGGGTGACGGCTAGGGCTGCTAATTTTCGACCTAATTCACGTCTGGTATGATATCTTTGATTTGGAAGTGATTTATCCTTTTATACCTCAAAAAATCATTTCAAAAATTGAAGATAAGATTTTCCCGGATTTGCGTCTCGATCGATCGAGATTTGCGTCCGATCGATCGGTGCATTGTTCATGTCAGCCTTTGAAACTCACTGCCTCGCTCGATCGATCGAGATTTTCTACCGATCGATCGAGACTTTGAAAGAATCAGCTCTGAAGTTACTGCCTCGCTCGATCGATCGAGATTTTCCACCGATCGATCGAGACTTGAAATTCTTTTCTTCTCAGCGCACTGTCTGGCTCGATCGATCGAGACATAATCTCGATCGATCGAGATTCCAAAAATCTCACTTCCTCAATTTCAACTCTTTCTCGCCTCGATTTCGCCCGTTATCTTCATATTAGCTCATTTCTTCCACTTCCGATCTAATTTCCTGAAACAAACGAATAAACACCAAAAAGCATAATATCATCCAGGAAAAAGTACGGAAAAAAGGGAAGAAATTACAGTTAAAAACACTTAAAATGCAAGCCTATCAGAGTCCATCAAGTGGACGAGATCACTGCTCTTTCGGCTCAGTTAGAAGCTATGAACCGGAAGATAGACAGCATGGGAGCAGCAGCGATGCAAGCTCAAGCTATCTTCGGTAACAGGCCACCCAACAGTCCGTACTCAAACTCATACAACCCGGGGTGGAGGAATCAGAACAATTTTAGGTGGTCCAACAAAGAGAAAGTGTTAAATCCACAGCTACAACCGGGAGGATCGAATAAACTGAGTATGGAAGAGCTAATAGCCAAGTTCATAGCATCAACTGAATCCAGGATAACAACTCAGGATGCAGCAATAAAGAACTTGGAAGTGCAAGTGGGTAAGCTCGCATCATTAATTTCAGGACAAACGCAAGGCACAATCTCAATTGGAACAGTGAAGAATCAAAACGAGCAAGCAAAGGCCATTGAGTTAAGAAGTGGAAAAGAGCTAAGACCGCAAGCTGAAGCCGAAGAGAGTCATGGAGAGACATCCGACGGCAAGGATATGACTGAGAAAAAGGCAACAGAGAGAGGTAAGAATTCTAACACTACACCGATCACACACATTGATAGGATAGTAATTCCTCCCCCATTTCCCGCAGCTTTGAAAAAGGCTAAGATGGACGCAGAATTTGGTAAATTTCTTGAAGTTTTTAAGAAACTACATATTAATATTCCATTTGCTGATGCTTTACTTCAAATGCCTAGTTATGCTAAGTTTTTGAAGGAAATCTTGTCGAATAAGCGAAAGTTGGGCGAATATGAGACGGTAAGTTTGACGGAGGAGTGCTCAGCAATTGTGCAAAATAAAATGCCTCCAAAGTTAAAAGACCCAGGGAGTTTTACTATACCGTGCACTATAGGATCAGTATCTTTTACAAAGTCATTATGTGATTTGGGTGCTAGTATAAATTTAATGCCATTTTCTATTTTCAGGAAGTTGGGGCTAGGAGAGCCAAAACCTACTAAGGTTTCACTACAATTAGCAGATCGATCCATCACATACCCCAGGGGTATCATTGAAGAAGTTTTAGTCAAAGTGGATAAATTCATCTTTCCCATTGATTTTATGGTACTTGATATGGAAGCAGATTCAGAGACACCACTGATTTTGGGTCGACCATTCTTAGCAACGGGGAAAGCAATAATCGATGTGCAACAAGGGAAGTTGGTCCTCCGAGTAGGGGAGGATCAAGTTACTTTTAATGTTTTCAAAGCACTTAAACATCCACACGATGAACACATGTGTTTCAGTATAGATATTATTGATATTCTGACAGATGATTTGTTGCAAGATACATTCAAGGATAACATGGAAGCATGCCTAGTGGAAGCTGATGAGCAACACTGCAAGGAAGACATTGAGAGTATAGCTTTTATGAACAACACCAGTCCATACATGAAGCGAGCCACTGAGAATCTGGGAGAGTTGGGAAAAAGAGATATTAAACCTCAAAAGCCATCAATTGAAGAGTCACCTAATCTTGAGCTCAAACCTCTTCCATCACATCTCAAGTATATTTTCTTAGATGCTGAAAGATCTTTACCAATCATTATTTCTTCGTCTTTGACAGATAATAATGAGGAAAAGCTTCTGAAAGTCCTTCAGGAGCACAAGAAAGCATTTGGATGGAAGATATTAGATATCAAAGGAATTAGCCCATCGGTCTGCATGCATAAAATTCTTATGGAAGACACATTCAAGGCCGTGGTTCAACCTCAACGTCGTCTTAATCCAAAAATGCAAGAGGTAGTCAAAGCTGAGGTGATTAAGCTTATGGACGCAGGTATTATCTATCCTATTTCTGATAGCTCATGGGTAAGTCCTATTCAATGTGTACCAAAGAGGGGAGGTATTACTGTTGTCCCTAATGAGAATAATGAGTTAATACCCACAAGAACAGTTACAGGGTGGAGAGTGTGTATTGATTATAGGAGGTTAAATGATTCCACTCGTAAAGACCATTTCCCCCTTCCCTTCATTGATCAGATGGTAGAAAGGTTAGCAGGGTATGATTTTTATTGCTTTCTAGATGGATATTCGGGATATAACCAAATTGCTATTACGCCTGAGGATCAAGAGAAGACCACCTTCACTTGTCCTTATGGCACATTTGCATTCCGACGAATGCCATTTGGATTATGTAATGCACCTGCTACCTTTCAAAGATGTATGGTGGCCATATTTCATGACATGATAGAGAAGTTCCTAGAAGTATTCATGGATGATTTTTCTGTGTTTGGTTCTTCTTTTGATATATGTTTAGCTAACTTGACTTTGGTGTTGGCAAGGTGTGAAGAGACAAATCTTGTACTAAATTGGGAGAAGTGTCACTTTATGGTCCAAGAAGGAATAGTCTTGGGACACAAGATATCTGAAAAGGGTATTGAAGTGGATCGGGCTAAAATTCAAGTGATACAACAATTACCACCGCCGACAACAGTGAAAGGAATCCGAAGTTTCTTAGGACATGCAGGATTTTATCGATGTTTCATTAAGGACTTTTCAAAAATTTCTAAACCTTTATCTCATTTGTTAACTAAATATGCATCTTATGAATTTGATTCTGATTGTATGCAGGCGTTCGAGACACTCAAAGAGAAATTGGTAACTGCACCAGTATTGGTCGCACCTGATTGGGAGTTACCTTTTGAACTAATGTGTGACGCCAGTGACACTGCGGTAGGAGCAGTCTTAGGTCAAAGGAGGAACAAGGTATTTCATACAATTTACTATGCTAGTCGCACTTTGAATGAAGCACAACTTAACTATGCCACCACTGAAAAAGAGCTTCTAGCCATAGTTTTTGCTTTTGATAAGTTTCACTCCTACCTATGTCTTGCTAAAGTTATTGTGTACACTGACCACGCTGCACTTAAATACTTACTTGCAAAGAAAGGTGCCAAACCACGCTTAATTAGGTGGATTTTATTATTGCAAGAATTTGACTTAGAGATAAGAGATAAGAAAGGTGTTGAAAATGTGGTTGCAGATCATTTATCGCGAATTGAGAACATAATTGATACAAGTGACAATGAGGTAGTTGAGATTAATGAGAATTTCCCTGATGAGCAATTGTTTAGTGCTGAATTGTTACCTTGGTATGCACAGTATGCAAACTATATTGTTAGTGGTATCCTCCCACAAAATCTGACTTTTTATCAAAAGAAAAAATTCTTTTCTGAGGTTAAACATCTTTTGTGGGAGGAACCATACTTGTTTAAAGTCTGTGCAGACAATATCATAAGGCGTTGTGTCCCCAAGGAGGAGATACAAGATATTTTGCAGAAATGTCATGATGGGGATGCTGGTGGGCATTTTGGAGCTACCAAAACAGCGGCTAAGGTACTTGCTTCTGGATTTTATTGGCCAACGCTGTATAAGGATACATTCAGGTATGTCTCTTCATGTGATAGATGTCAGAGGGTAGGTAATATTTCTAGGAGGAATGAATTACCATTGATCAATATGCTTGAATGTGAAATTTTTGATGTGTGGGGAATTGATTTCATGGGACCTTTCCCAAGCTCTTGTTTAAATAAATACATACTTGTTGCAGTAGATTATGTGTCAAAGTGGGTAGAGGCGGAAGCTTTGCGCACTAATGATGCTCAAGTGGTTGTACAATTTTTGAAAAGAAAATTTTTTACTCGTTTTGGCACCCCTCGAGCAATCATTAGTGATGGTGGCACCCATTTTCGTAACAAACAATTTGAAAAACTTTTGGGTAAGTATGGTGTCACCCACAAAGTGTCTTCGCCTTATCATCCACAAACCAGTGGGCAAGTAGAGGTTTCAAATCGAGAGTTGAAGAGGATCTTAGAAAAAACAGTGACTCTAAGCCGAAAAGATTGGTCCTTACGCTTAGATGATGCACTATGGGCTTATAGAACTGCTTTTAAGACTCCCATTGGCACATCACCTTATAAGTTGGTATTTGGTAAGGCATGTCACCTCCCTGTTGAACTTGAACATAAAGCATATTGGGCTATTAAATGGTTGAACTTTGACTGTCAGGCTGTAGGTGAGAAGCGTCTTCTACAATTGAATGAGATGGAAGAATTCCGAAATCAAGCATATGAGAATGCCAAGATTTACAAAGAGAAAACTAAGAAGTTGCATGATTCGCGTATACAACAAAGGGAATTCAAGGTAGGAGATGTTGTACTCTTGTTCAACTCCAGATTGCGACTCTTCCCAGGCAAACTACGCTCTCGTTGGTCCGGGCCATTCACCATTGTAAAGATCTATCCCTCTGGTGCAATTGAAGTTATTGATCCTAGCAGGGGAACATTTACAGTGAATGGGCAACGCTTAAAGCATTACCACATGAGCAATGAAGTCCAAACGGTTACCTCTATAGTTTATCTTGACGACTAAGAGAGAGGAGATGACAGTCCAGCTTGGGACTATAAATCAAGAACTCTTTCTTATTTCCTTTGTTTCTTTTTCTTTTTATTTAGTTTAGTTTTATTGATTTTGTGATTTTGTTTACTTTTGTTTTGTAGCATGAATCCGTGTGTGGCGAGGAGCACCACTACCCGGTCCCCCCTCCGGGGCATGATGAGGACGACGATCAGTGACGATCGTCGTCATGGTATGTGTCTTTGCCTTTGCATTTATTTTTCTTGTTCATTGAGGGCAATTCACATGCTAAGTTTGGGGGGGGGGGTTTGAGTATTTGTATATATCTTGTACTTGCACATTCTGCTACTTGTCTTGTTTCTTTTCCTAGCATGACTGCATGATTTTGAGACTGATTCATCCTTGAGCATTACCAACAAAATATTTTTTTTTTGTGAGTTAGTCTTGAGAAATGAAGAATTAGATTTGCAACGGTAATACATGATGAATTTAATCCTCATCTAGATAGGAGTCATGAAAATGTTTAACTTGTTTGTATATATCCTTTGTTAACCATATGTCAAAGCTGAGGAATAATTTGAGCACTTATTGAGTCATGATTGAGTGAAGTATGTATTGATTAAAGTGAAAATTTGTGTTAACTATGATGAGTCTTGAGCATCTTAGATAACTCTACAATTTATTTAAAAGCACTTTGAGGCGAAATTTATAATTAGGAACTTGACTTGGAGATGATTTAGGCGATCTTTGGACCGTTTGTGCCTTTCAAGCCTACCTTGTATACATCATTCCTTAGTGTCCCCTCTTGTGCCTGATTGAAAAAGAATGGTATATGCATTGCATATGATTAGACCCCCATTCAACATTCTTGACAACCTCATTATACCTACCTTGGCTTGAGCCTAAAAGAAAATGTTTACCCACCCCTAGGGGAGTATAATGAATCTCATTCATTGCATTAAATTGTTATATGTTGATAAGTTCATTGTGAAAAAATGAAATGAACAAAAGAATGAGCAAAGAAAAAGAAAAGATGTAGAGAAAAAAACCTTGAAAAGAAATTTAAATAAGACCCAAAGTGGCCAAGGCTAGAAAATGTGAAGAGAAGCTCAATGATTATGTGAGAAGATTTTGAACTGATTCTATTATACTCTCTTCTTTGCTTCTATCCTACCTTTTCTTTGGAACCGACACCAAAAGGCCTAAACTTTTAAGCTTTTAAAGTCCTGTTGATCCAAGTCTAGGGAATAATTACATTAGTGGAGAAGTGTTGGATAGTAAATTTGTAGAGTAGTTCATAGTAATCTTGACTCGGAGTTGTTATGGCACTTTTTGATCTTAAAGATATGTACATTACTCATGTTTGACAAGAGCACACACGCACATTCCGATGTTGCGATACATTGTTTAACTTAGGAGGAATTGCTTCTTGTTAAATGTTGAATGACTTTTATTGATGTGTAAGTAGGATTTCTGAGTTTTTACGTATGTTGTAAAGATGATTCTTGCTTAGTATCGAGTTTAACTTTTTTTTTTGAGCTTATTGCTTGCTCTAGGACGATCAAGTCTAAGTTTGGAGGAGTTGATAGGCTTAGATTTTAAGTGTTTTTAACTGTAATTTCTTCCCATTTTCCGTACTTTTTCCTGGATGATATTATGCTTTTTGGTGTTTATTCGTTCGTTTCAGGAAATTAGATCGGAAATGGAAGAAATGAGCTAATATGAAGATAACGGGCGAAATCGAGGCGAGAAAGAGTTGAAATTTAGGAAGTGAGATTTTTGGAATCTCGATCGATCGAGATTTTGTCTCGATCGATCGAGCCAGACAGTGTGCTGAGAAGAAAAGAATTTCGAGTCTCGATCGATCGGAACAATTTTCCGATCGATCGAGCGAGGCAGTAACTTCAGAGCTAAATTTATCAAAGTCTCGATCGATCGGAAGGAAATCTCGATCGATCGAGCGAGGCAGTGAGTTTCAAAGGCTGGCATGAACAATGCACCGATCGATCGGACGCAAATCTCGATCGATCGAGACGCAAATCCGGGAAAATCTTATCTTCCATTTTTTAAATGATTTTTGAGGTATAAAAGGATAAATCACTTCCGTATCAAAGGGATACGATACCAGACGTGATTTAGGTCGAGAATAAGCAGCCCTAGCCGCCGCCTAACGCCGCCGAAGGAGATTCAATCTCCGTTCTTCGTCCAAAGTCGAGCCAACCTATTCCGGAGTGCAAGGAAGGAGCAAGAGAAGAAATCACGGTGCAACGCACGGATTCATCCATCGTTTATCGTATTTCTAAACTTTGATTTCTTTGATTTTCAATTCCATTTGATGTTTTTGAGGTCGAGAGACAATTAAACTCTTATGTATTTGATTTGAATTAAATCTAGTTTATGTTATCGAGTTTTAGTTTCATTGTGTTTGATTATTGATTCAATTGTATTTGAGCGTATTGATTTCTATTGTTCATAAATTAATTGCTTGTGTAGATCAATGTCTAGCTAACTTTGATTGAATCTGAGAGTTATAACCGAGATCGAGAGATAACGTTGTAACACGCTCTATTAATTTATGATGTATGTTACGATAGAGATCGAGAGATGATATCGCATACGTGAGAACTTAGAATCGAGAGATTTAGAGTAACAAGGTTTTGACGATTTATGCAATGTTGAATTAGTAAATAGATGCACGAGAGTGATTTATTCTAATTTACTGTTAGTTTCTTTACAGCTCGAGAGAGTGTATCGAAAAATAGCGAAAATCTTTCACCTTTAGAATCAATTGGTTGATAATTTGATAATACAGTTGAATCATTAAAGATAACATAGTTGAACGACGAGCTTGGTAATTTTCTCGAGTGACTTGCCTTCGCATATCCGGAACCATTCATTTTATTATTTCTTGGTTAATTTTCGGTCCTTAGTTAATGTGACTTTAGTTAATAAACTTCTGAAATCGTAGGCTAAATATAATTTCTCTAATCTTATTTGGTACTTATACGTTAGTCCCTGTGGATTCGACAACCCGTACTTAATTTTCACTATACTAAAACTTGACAACCGTGCACTTGCGGTAGAATCGCTTCACACTATTCTTTGAAAAATCTTTTGTTTAAAAATAAAGCGGTCACCTTCCCATGATTATATGATTGTATGCACTAATGGCATGGATTAATACACTAATAACGGGTCAAGGGCACGGGGGTCCTTACATCTTCCAATTATCATCATTGAAGATCATAATGTATCCTTCACAAGTTGTCAAACAGAGACCAGGTTCTTCCTCAGGTCGGGAACATGTCTTACACTCTTCAGCTTCCAAGTTGACCCGTTCAACTTGATCTTCACATCGCATTTCTTAATGATTATGGTGTAATTATATCAATTGACAGTATGAGAATGGGGGGTTTGGGTGGAACCAAGAATGAATGAATACATGTATGAAATGATATATGACAAGGAATGAAACATGGTGTACAATGAATTGAATAATAACATATCAAGCAACATGAACTAGTAGGCATTTGATTATGCATGTGAATTTCATTTGAATTGGAGTTGCATTTGAATTTGAATTTCATCTTCATGTACATGTCCACTAACATGGTATTAGCTTCAAATACCCTATATCAAGGTGATTTAGCATGATGATTAATTGAAATGCTTTTTATTAAGGGATACCAAGTGAAATCACATACTTCACCTAAACACACCTACTAAAATCCTACACAAGCTCCTCTCCATCTCTTTCAAGTTCTTTGTGGTTTGAGCTTGGGATTCACTTGTGAATTGAGCTAGGAAGTTGTGTGAAGTGACTTCTTAATATCTTGGTAAGGAATTCATGGTTTTACACTTGAATTATGTATTTGGTGTTGATGTATATGAAGTGGAATATCAAATGTTCATGTGAAGAATCATAACATGTTTATATGCCAAGAATTGGATTCTAAGATGGTTGAAACATGTTGTTATGGTATTAGAGAGTGCATGAAACTTGTTTACATGTTGAATTTCGAGTTGTAGGAGAAGAGCTAGGAAGATAAGCTCAAAATCGCCATGTTCTGAACATTCTGGACATCGGCGATCGATCGCGAGCATTGTAGCGATCGATCGCCGAGACAGAACAAAAATATAAGGCGGTTTACTCATGTGGCGATCGATCGGTGAAAATGTGGCGATCAATCGTGAGCAACAGAACATTTTGGCTATCGATCGCGATGGGGCAGAACAGTATGGCGATCGATCGGTGAGAAATAGCGATCGATCGCCAGAGCCAGAATGTTGAAAAATATTATATTTTTGTAGAATTTGATTTTAATGCCTATGATAACATGATATATTGTTGGCATTGTTGTAGCATCATCTCAAGGGACGGGACAACGAGGCAATTAGCCAGTGACGCCTAATTTAATCGTTTGTGTCGCAGTACAGGTACGTGTTGACGTACGGAGTATAGATCTTATGTGATGATGATGTTATGGTTTTGAATATCATATGATTTATGTTAGCTTTGTGTCATATGATTGGTAGTATCATATGCATGTACATACATGGATTTCATATGATTGGGATGGATGCCTTGATAGATATGTGTATATGCTTTGGTCAGATCATTGCCTTGATAGATATGCCAGGATTGGTATATGCTTTGGCTGGGATCATTGCCACGATAGATATACTACATATGCTTTGGCTTGAGAGATATACGCCTGGTTTGGGTATAGGCTCTGGCTATTATCACAGATGAGTACGGTACTACGATATGTGCTGCTAATATGAAGATGTGATGTGGTTCCACTGACATATTGAGCTGAATAGGCATATCATATTGGGCTCGTGATACTAGGGTGTTTGTTGAGACATGTCATGACATAGTGCATTTGTTGATGCATGAGACAGAGCATTCACATTGGAGATGATTTATTGTGCTTTATCATTGGTATTGCTATTTTGTTTTGATATCGCACTGACATATTTATTATCTATACTCACGTTGTGTGAATGATTCTGTAGGGACTCATAGACGTGGGAGGATGGGACGTGAGTCATTTTCCGCTGCGAGCTGAACCACTGCTTAGGCGTTATCTTGTAGTAGGTTGTTGTTTGTACATATGATGTGTAGTTGGTAGGTTTTTATAAACCCTGCAACAACTTAACTAGTAAGAGACTCTTAATCAGTGCATGTTATTACTTAATTCAGACTCACGTATGTATGTTTAATTGATACATAATGGATTAAGTAACGAGGACCCCACATTAGTGGTATCAGAGCAGTGGTTCGAGAACGGGATGAACATGGGTAGAGGAAGTGTATTAGGGAGTTACCTAAACACTTGAAAACAGGTTGAGAATGGTAATATCATGTTAGGATTTGTACTATGATGTTATTCTAACATGTTATATAATTGTGAATGTTATTGTTAACCCTTGATATACAGTTATGACAGACAGAGGGTATCATGAGGATGTTGGGGATGCCATGAGTGGCAATGCTAGTGTGAGGATGGCGCTTGTGCCATCACCACCGATTGAGCAAGGGCCAGTGGAACAGGTACTGTTGCCTGGAGAATTGACGTTGACGCATTTCTGAGTTATCAGCCACCCAGGTTTGAGGGGACTGAATCAGGGGAATTGGCGGAGGAATGGTTAGAACGTGTGGAACAGATATGTGTATCAGCACCGTGTGCCAAGACTGATTGGTTACGCTTAGCTGAATTCCAGTTAGCTAAGAAAGCTATGATGTGGTGGAAATCCACAGTACTTGAGTTAAAGGCTCAAGGACAGACAGTTAACTGGGATGTGTTTCGAACGAAGTTCCTTGAGCATTATTTCTCTGTTGCTGCAAGGCAGAGGAAAGAGCATGAATTTACAAACTTGAGACAGGGATCAATGACAGTATCGGACTATGCAGTACAATATTCTTCTTTGCTCCGGTATGTGCCACATATTGCTGTAAACACAAAGGCAAAGATCAGACAATTTGTGAAAGGTTTGATGCCTGAATTGTTTGATAGGGTCATGTCCAATAACCCTACATCATATGAAGAAGCATTGACTAGAGTTGAGATGGCTGAGATTGCCGTAGGGGTATACAAAGATGTTGGACAAGCCCAACCATCTACATCTGAAAGTATGAGACCGAGAGGAGAACCATTTAAATCACCACGAGGTGGTGCATCTTCCTCTAAATTTAGTGGGAAGCGGTTTACAATGAGGAAGGGTAGTGAACGAGGTTCAAAAGGACAGTCCCAAGGAAGTAGTAGTAGTAGTGGACGAGGATTACAATGTTTTAAATGTGGAGGGCCACATTTTCAAAGAAATTGTCCACGGTTTGATACGGTGGTTTGTTTCCGTTGTGGGAAGCCAGGACACGTGATCCGTGATTGTCCTCAAGTGGGTGGACAACAAAGGAGAGGACCTATGTCAGAGAATACAGTACAACAGAGACCACAGGGTGTACCACAGTCTGGTGGAGGACAGAGGACAGGACCACCTCAGGCTCAGGTTTATGCACTGAATAGGGAGGAAGCAGAGGCAGCTCCTGATGATGTGATAGCGGGTAAGTGTACTTTGTTTACTTATCCTGCTTTACTTTTGATTGATACTGGTGCATCACATTCTTTTATTGCACAAGCCTTTATTGATCAGTATCATATATGCTCGTCTCCACTGTTGATGCCTCTTTATGTCTCGACACCCATGAGAACTACTGTGATGACTTGTCAGAGTGTGTCTGATTGTGATATTCAGTTCGAGACTGAGTATGGACTACAAGCTGATTTGATTATGTTAGATATGACAGAGTCAAAGTTGCACATTAAGGGAAAGAATGTCGTTGGTACTTACAACTATAAAAGGATGCAACAAAAGGAATATAGGGGACTCTCGCTGATCAATTGAAAAACGCACAAGAAAGCAAAACAGCACAAGCTTACAAGCTCAGAAGGTCTCGAGCTGAAATTATTCTTAAGCACGATTACTTTGTAACATTTGATCATTTAGGATCACTGTGTCCATCTTGTGTATTCTGTGTTGAAAAATAGAAGTGAGAAACATATTGTAACTATCAGACAGAGTGTGTCTGAGCAGATCGAGTGACTAGGAGTTTCAGACTGGTAGTGAGGTAAATCCAGCCTGAATCGGGTTTGTACAACAGGATGTTATAAATCAAAGTCTTCTAGTATAAACCTTCCTTAATTGGAAGAAGGGGAGACGTAGAAGGATTACACCACCTTCAAACTTCCAGAAACATATCCTGTGTATTATCTTTCTGCACTTGTTCTTTCATACTAGCTATCGAGCCGTTCTTACATATACAAGAACAGACCGTTCCGCACTTATACTTTCAGTGGTCTGTTCTGTACAAGAGTTGATTAAGAAATAGATTTCTTTCACTAATCCGAAAGAAATCACAAGGGATTAATTTTTACAAGGAGTGTTCATTCACCCCCCCCCCCCCCCCCCCCCCCTCTAAACACTCCGGACCGATCCTAACAAGTGGTATCAGAGCCAGGTTATCTTAATCAGCACTAAATCACTCGAGCTGATGGCATCATTCAACAAAATTCCTATGTTCTCAAAAGAAGACTATGATGACTGGAGAAACAGAATGCAAGCTCATCTGGCAGCTCAGGATGACGATATGTGGTTCGTCATCACTGATGGACCAATGAAGATTCTAAAAATAAATACAGCAGTCGCCATTACTGGTGGTGAACCACAAATGGTAGAGAAAGACAGATCCCTCTGGACGAATGAGGAAAGAAAGAAGGCAAATCTCGACAACGTTGCCAAAGACATATTGTTCAAGACATTGGACAAGAATATGTTCAGCAAAATCAAAATGTGCTCTGCTGCCAAAGAAATTTGGGAGAAGATAGCACAGCTATGCGAAGGCAACGACCAGACCAAAGAAAACAAGCTGACTGTTGCTCTTCAAAGATTTGAGGGCATAAAGATGAAGAGTGGAGAAACTCTAAATGAGTTTGATGAAAGAGTCACTGGCATCATAAATGAACTGAATGGTCTGGGGAAGGAATATTCTAACAGAGAGATCGCTCTGAAAGTTATGAGAGCTCTGCCAAAGAAATGGGATGTTAAGACCATTGCCATGAGGGAATCAAAAGATCTTAACAAGGTTGAACTTCATGATCTGTTTGCAGATCTTAAGGCCTATGAGTTTGAACTAATAAGCAGAGGTGAAGCAGAGTCATTCATCTCTCAACCAAACAAGGCCCTGGCAGCATTCCAGACCAGATCGCCTCAACATCAGACCGATCCGCTGAACAGGTAAGTAATGATGCTCTGTCATTATTTATCAAGAAATTCGGTAAATTCATGTCTAAGAATAAGAGGAACTTCAAACCCTCTCATCATTATAAATCAAGAAAAGATGATGCTGTTAACGATCAGGCTTGCTACAATTGTGGTAAGACCGGACATTTTATTGCAGATTGCACCAGACCGAAGAAAGAAGAACGGAAAGAGAAGCATCGTGATGATAGGAAGAAGAAGCACTACAAAGACCTCAAGAATCATGGAAAATCCCAAAAAGTCCTAGTAGCTGAAGAGGGAAACAACAAATGGGCTCAGACAGACTCAGACTCGGAAAGCTCTGAATATTCTTCCAGCGAAAGCGAAGAAGATATTCAATGTCTTATGGCAAAGATGAGTCAGACAGACGAGGTATATGATCTTGACTCAAATGAATTTACATGAGAAGAGCTCATGTCCGCACTGCAAGACATGGCTAATGATTATAGGATCTTAGCTGAATCATTTGAGAAAAATAAAGCTAAAGCCAGTAATCAAATAGATGAGCACAATAAACCAAGCTGCTCTGATTAGGGTGAGTGCAATAATCTAAAGATCGAGCTGAATAAGCTGAAAATCTCCTATGATCAGCTCCATGAAGAAAATAAGAGAATTATCACACAAAATGCTAAGCTTTCTCATATATTCAAAACATGGACAAAATCCAGAACATCTTTGGAAGAATTACAAGAGGTTCAAAGAAACGTCGGTGATTTCACCGGCATAGGCTTTGACACCAAAGAATGCACCAAAGATGAATCTGAGCTGCTGCTGGTAAAGAACCAAGTCAAACAAATGACATTTGTTAAATCCAGCACAGTATATGAGACTGAAGCACCTAAAATTCAAACGGGAGTCTCTTACGTGAATCAAAATCTGAGAAAAGGGATTGGTTATGTTGACCAAGCCAAAGAAAAGGCACCAGTAAGATTTGCGTCTATCAGACCAAATCCAAAGGTGCAAGATATGAGGCAAGGAAGACAATACAATTACTATAATTCAAAACCGATTCAACGAAGATATAGACTACCTTATGAGAATCAAAGGCTTCCACAGCGCACACATTATCACACACAACATCGAAACAGACCAGCACACAGCACACCTTACACACACAAGCCATTGAAGCTGATACAAGTGTGGGTTCCCAAAGGGCTAATCCGTTCTGGACTCAAATAGGATTGGGTACCAACAATAATTATATTTGATGACAGGTACCGAAGAAACTCGCATCAGACTGGTATTTGGACAGTGGGTGTTCTCGTCACATGACTGGAAACATCGAGCTGCTGTCTGAAGTCACAGAATGTACTGGACCCAAGATTATCTTCGGAGATAACTCAAAGGGTAAGATCGTGGGCAAAGGTAAGATTGTCCATGGTAACATTATTATCAATGATGTGCTGTTAGTTGAAAATCTGTGCTATAATCTGATTAGTATAAGTCAACTCTGTGATAATGGTTATGCTGTAGAATTTCACAAACACACTTGCACTGTTAAATCATCAGACGGTATAACCATGCTTGTAGGAATCAGGAATGGAAATACATATAAGATTAACTGGAATCATGTTCAACCTGATAAGCCTACTTGCTTCATCGCTAACAATGATAATAAACATTGGCTGTGGCATAAGCGCTTGAATCATATAAACTTTAAGACTATTTCCAGCCTGTGTAAACATGATTTAGTTATCGGTCTACCCAAGATCGATTTTGCTAAGGATAAGATCTGCGAAGCTTGCCAAATGGGCAAACAGATCAGATCATCCTTCAAAAACAAGAATGCCAAATCCTCCTCCCGTTGTTTAGAACTACTGCACATGGACTTGTTTGGTCCTATACCAATAACAAGTTTAGGGGGAATGCGGTATACTCTTGTTGTTATTGATGATTACTCACGCTTTACATGGACTATATTTTTAAGCAGTAAAGATCAGACCGGTCCAAAGTTGATCAAGCTGCTGAAACGCACTCAGAATGAGAAATCATCCAGCATAGACAGGATTCGCAGTGACAAAGGCACTGAATTTTCAAATCAGAATCTTGAATCCTTTCTAGAAGATCATGGAATCAAGCATGAGTTTTCAGCCGCTCGAACTCCTCAACAGAATGGAGTTGCAGAACGAAGAAACAGAACGTTCAAGGAAGCAGCAAGAGCAATGCTTGCTGATTCTGGTATTTCGCAAAAGTTCTGGGCAGAAGCTGTAAACACTGCTTGCTACACTCAAAATCGGTCTATGATCAACAAGAAGCTGAACCTTACTCCATATGAAATATGGACTGGTAACAGACCATCTATTTCTCACTTTCATGTTTTTGGCTGCAAATGCTTCGTTCATAACAATGGTAAGAATCATCTTACAGCATTTGAAGCTAAGTCAGATAATGGAATATTCTTGGGATATTCATCAACTAGTAAAGCTTATAGGATTTTCAATAATCGTACCTTAACTGTAGAAGAATCTGTTCATGTAGTTTTTGATGAATCTTTATGTGTTGAGGGCAACAAAGAATCAATTCAAAATCAGATGGAAAATATCCATCTCGAAGCTAACAGTGATGATGAGATTGTAGCTAACAGGTCAAGAGACAATCCACCAGAACCAGAAGTACCAGACAGACCGGATCAAGGCATTGAAGCTTCTTCAGATCGAGCTGATCCGGATATTCTTCACTCAAATGTTAAAGCAGATGCTGATCATGCTGCTACTACTCATCCGATCGGACCAGACAATCCAGAGTCAAGCTATCGATGGACTAAGAAGCATCCACCTAATCTAGTGATTGGTAGTCCCTCTGCACCGATCAGAACCAGAGGACAGATGATGGATGAATTCACACATGCTGCTTTCATCTCAACTCTGGAACCTAAGAAGATCGATGAAGCTCTGACTGATTTCAACTGGATTCAGGCCATGCAAGAAGAGCTAAATCAATTTGAACAAAATCAAGTTTGGAGTCTAACCCCCAAACCAAGCGATCTGCCTGTTATTGGAACCAGATGGGTCTTCAGAAATAAGCTGGACGCAGATGGAACTGTGGTTAGAAACAAAGCCAGACTGGTGGCACAAGGATTCAGACAAGAAGAAGGAATCGACTTTGATGAATCATTTGCACCAGTCGCCAGACTTGAAGCTATCCGAATCTTTCTTGCATATGCTGCCTTTAAAGACTTCAAAGTATATCAGATGGACGTCAAGAGCGCTTTTCTTAATGGAAAGCTTCAGGAAGAAGTCTACATTGAGCAACCACCTGGATTTCAGAACCATTTGTATCCCAATCATGTGTATCTACTGAATAAAGCAGTGTATGGTCTGAAACAAGCTCCAAGAGCCTGGTATGACACTCTATCTCAATTTCTGCTGAACCATGATTTTTAGATCGGCTCAGTAGATAAAACTCTCTTTAAATTTATTAAGGGGGAACATACCCTATTAGTTCAGATTTACGTTGATGACATAATCTTTGGGTCAACTAACCCCAAATTGTGCGAGAAATTTTCTAAGTTAATGCAGAGACAGTTTGAGATGAGCATGATGGGAGAACTTTCATTCTTTTTGGGTCTCCAAGTAAAACAGCTCAACAATGGTATTTTCATCAACCAGAACAAGTATACCAAAGAGCTCCTCAAGAGATTTGGAATGGAAACATGCTCAACTGCATCAACTCCAATGAGTCCAACAATCAAGTTAGACAAAGATGAAGGGGGAACGGCAGTTGAAGTAACCATGTATAGATGACTAATCGGATCGCTATTGTATCTTACAGCGAGCCGGCCTGATATTATGTTCTCAGTCTGTATGTGCGCCAGATTTCAGTCAGAACCAAAGCAATCGCACTTTATTGCTGCCAAGCGTATTCTGAAATACTTAAAAGGATCTCAGAACGTTGGTCTTTGGTACTCCAAAGATTCAAACTTCCGCTTGATCGGATATTCAGACGCAGACTACGCTGGGTGTAAGATTGATCGTAAAAGCACCAGTGGAACATGTCAATTTCTAGGTGAAAGATTGATCTCTTGGTTCAGTAAAAAGCAGACATCAATTGCCACATCTACATCTGAAGCAGAGTATCTAGCCGCTGGAAGCTGTTGCGCTCAAATGCTCTGGATTCAACACCAGCTCAAAGATTATGGCATCCAAGTTGTTGACTCTCCGATATTTTGCGACAATACAAGTGCAATCGCTATAACGTATAATCCAGTTCTGCACTCTCGAACAAAGCATATTGATATACGTCATCATTTTATT
Source organism: Haberlea rhodopensis (assembly GCA_907163345.1). Classification (NCBI taxonomy): domain Eukaryota; kingdom Viridiplantae; phylum Streptophyta; class Magnoliopsida; order Lamiales; family Gesneriaceae; genus Haberlea; species Haberlea rhodopensis. Next base: position 320,940 of record CAJQUN010000095.1, read on the forward strand.
CGAGATCATGTTGGCAAAAAGGAAATTCGGATCGAGCACATCTCAACAGAACAGCAAGCAGCAGACATCTTCACCAAACCGCTCCCAGAGGCTATGTTTAATTATTTCCGTCAAATTCTTGGTTTAATTGACTTATCTTAATAGTTTAGATGTTTTCTTACTTTCGCTCTTAAAGATTTTTGTTGCCACAGATCGATAATACAATGTTCAGAAAGACACAGACCGGTCCGAACTTTCAGACCGATCCATGTCATCTGATGTTACCCTATGATCTGTCTGGTCAATAATTTTTTTTTAACAAAATCAGCCCGGACTGATCGCATTTTAACCGCCTTATCTATCTGTTATCCTGACCGTTTATTTTGAATTTCTTTTTATCAGTCTTCGAGATAAAGACATGTGTCTTCTCTCTCCTATTTAGCGGGCTGAACATTTCATCTCCTTTCACTTTTTACAACTTACCGCTATCTGTTTTCTTATTCTCTCACTTTCCTAAATCTTCGCACTCTTTTACCTTCATTCCAATGGCTACCATTACTCACAACTCTCTCTCCGCTGAGTTTAATGACATTTACAGGGCAGAAGATGCAGAGATGGTGTCCATCTTCCGAGCTTTGGAATCATCTGGCCTGAGGAACTTTCTGGAGTGCGGCACAGTTGTTTATGAATCTGAAATCCGCGAACTATTTGCCAATGCCATCTCCCAGAAGACATCAATATCCACTACTGTCAAGGGCAAATCATTTGAGATCTCGCCGATGACGCTGGCCAATACCTTTGGCCTCCCCAATTCCGGACTGACAGAATTTGGACCGATTCCTCAAGCGTCACTCTCAGCTCTTCAAGGGAAGATTTCTATTTTTGGCCACCGCCTGCAACCCTCGTTTAAGAAGAAGGAAATGCTTTTTCATTTCCAGGTGTTGTGCGAAATCGTTGGCAAACCTCTTTTGGGCAAAGCAGGAAGTTTTGACGCTGTAACCGCAGAGAAGTTCAGGGCTATGGCAGCTATTGTATCCGGACAGAAGATGAACTGGTCTGTGATTCTTTTTGGAGTTCTGATGGAAACGGTGATTGCATCAAAACAGGCTGTATGCTTTGCTGTTCCTCTCAGCAAGCTACTGGAGTCCTTAGACATCGAGCTGGGAAAGCAGTCCGCTCTCAGTCCCTTCAAGATTCTAAACTCCAAAGGGCTCGCACTGCTGAAGTCCAAGAGTGCTCCGCCTACTTCTACTACTCTGGATGCAGTCAAGATTGAGAAGGGCGAAGAACAAGCTGTTGCGCGCAAACCTCGGGTCAAGAGAAAGCTAACCATCCAGACTGATTCTGAAGAAACTCAGTCTGCTCCCTCGCCACCAACCAAGCCACTTCCCAAAAAGCCAAGAACCCAGATTACCAAACCAAAAGCCTTACCCATATTGCCACCAACTAAAGCCACCCCTGCACCCCAACTTTCCACCCAACCTTCACAAGCTTCAACCCCTGCACCCAAAGTCACCGTTAGACTTCCCTCTGCCATTCCCGTGGTCAAAGGGATAGTTATCACTGAGTTGGGAGATTATACCCAATCAGGGATCAAGTCCCCTTCCTCCACCGGCAAGGGAAAAGCCATTCTCTCCGAACCCCTCTCCTCTAAACCCAAATCTGCAGCGCAGACAGCCATCGACATTGCTATGGAGGATGTTGATGAGAAGGTGAAGGCCCTCATTGTGGTCTTTGATGAATACGTCCAGTACCGGACTATCAACCACATTGAGATGTTCTTCGGAAAGTTGAACAGACTGAAGAAGATGGAAGAGGAAGTTCTGAAAGGAACAGAGACCGATGATGTTCGGCTTGCCGTGCAGCGCAAAGAGCTATTTACGGCAATTCAAAGATTCAGACTGGGCACTCTGCTCCTAGCTGCTAAGAAAGAGAACTTCGATCCAAATGCTCCAACTGCCAGAGATGATGGGGCTGTTATTGCTCAATTAGAGATGGATGTTCATGCTCTTCACTTAGCTGTTCGTTTTCAACCACAGAAGATCAGTGTATCCACTCCAGCAACCAGCCCGGATCATCCTTCTGCAAGCAAATCTCTGGCAGAACCTTTCGTTGAGGTTATTCCCTCTGGGGCAGCAGCCCAGACTAAAGATCAGCCAGCAGCGCAGCCTGCAGAACCAGCCGCAGATCAGACTGCAGATCAAGCAGCAACTCAGACTGCAGAGCTAGTACCAGATCAGACAGCGGAGCAGCCATTGCCTAATGCTCCATCTGCTACAGATGATGAACCATTGAATGTGTTGTTGGACTCTCCCACAACATCTATTCCTTTGGGGTCATCAGCCTCCCGTGCACAAATCAGTCCAACCGCAGCACTTGCAACAATTGACGCACCAGACTTCGTCGATCCGGATTTAGTGGTGTCTACAGTTGTTGCAGCTTTACAAATTGAGGAGCCTCTCAGTCCCAGCACTCCTCCGGGACAATCAGATGAAGATCTGGCCTTCATTCAAGAATTTTCTTTGGATTTGGTCACCCTGATCCGATCCGAAAGTCATCAGGCTGCCATATCTTCCATTATGCCGCTTGCTGAAGACGATGATCCTACACTATCATCATCAGATCACTCTCCCAGCCGGCTATCTGATGCACCTCCATCACTGGCACGGACTCTCCAGCATTTCTCTGACAACTGCATGTCACTCTCTCAACGTGTTCTAGAAGTTCATCAAGGTCAGAGGCTTACAGCTTTGGACTTTGATTCATTCAAAGAGAAGAGACAGCCAGTATAAGCAGCCTTCAGCGAGGACTGAATGATCTGTTTTCTCAGCAAGCCACTTATAAGAACAGCCTGAGAAAAGAGCAGATCGAGCTGGCCACTGAAGTCCGAGCATCTGTTGCCAATTCCCTCCGCGCTCAAGACGTTCGTCTTGACGCTATCAGCGCGCAGCTCGCACAAGTTGTTGATTTTCTTCAAGAGATTGCTGCTGACAAAAAGGGGGAAAGAAGAAAGACTTCAAGCCGCCTCAAACTTCAAGAAAATAACAGTCTCGTTGATTAAATTTTTAGACTGACTGTATGCAAGATTTTTTATCAATAAAAATCTTTCTTTATTAAGTCCTTGTTCATTTATTTTGAACTTTAATAAAGGCTTAATCAATCAAACTTAATAATGTTCATTTATTTTGAACAAAGAAGAAGTAATCGATCCGAAAGTTTTCGCTTCAGAGTTCTTATCAGACTAGTTAAACAGACTTAGAAGCTAGGTTTTGTCATCATCAAAAAGGGGGAATTTGTTAGTTCCGGACCTTATCGATGAGATTTTAAAGATGACAAAACATTTCAGACCGGATCAAGTGAAATCAGACTGACCAGATCGATCGCCCAAAACAGATCAAGCTGATAAGATGACAAAGCATATCAGACCGGATCGATGGATTTCAGACTGACTTTATCAAAGCTTCAGATCGATCTCAATCTTTAACGGCTATTTATTGTAGCATTTAATGTCGTAATTAATGCTACAAAGGACCAAAGACTGAATATTGCCATAAAAGGTAAGAAGACAAAGAAGAGCCTATCTGACAGTCGCCGAAAGTATGAACCAGAACGGCAAGTATCCTGAAAAAGAAGACTGTAGCTTACTCGGAGCTCAAGCAGAGTCAAAGTTGCACATTAAGGGAAATAATGTCGTTGGTACTTACAACTATAAAAGGATGCAACAAAAGGAATATAGGGGACTCTCGCTGATCAATTGAAAAACGCACAAGAAAGCAAAACAACACAAGCTTACAAGCTCAGAAGCTCTCGAGCTGAAATTATTCTTAAGCACGAATACTTTGTAACATTTGATCATTTAGGATCACTGTGCTCATCTTGTGTATTCTGTGTTGAAAAATAGAAGTGAGAAACATATTGTTACTGTCAGACAGAGTGTGTCTGAGCAGATCGAGTGACTAGGAGTTTCAGACTGGTAGTGAGGTAAATCGAGCCTGAATCGGGTTTGTACAACAGGATTGTATAAATCAAAGTCTTCTAGTATAAACCTTCCTTAATTGGAAGAAGGGGAGACGTAGAAGGATTACACCACATTCGAACTTCCAGAAACATATCCTATGTATTATCTTTCTGCACTTGTTCTTTCATACTAGCCATCGAGCCGTTCTTACATATACAAGAACAGACCGTTCCGCACTTATACTTTCAGTGGTCTGTTCTGTACAAGAGTTGATTAAGAAACAGATTTCTTTCACTAATCCGAAAGAAATCACAAGGGATTAATTTTTACAAGGAGTGTTCATTCACCCCCCCCCCCCCCCCTCTAAACACTCCGGACCGATCCTAACAAGTGAGATTTCAGTCTGATACTGGAAATCAATGGTACTTCTATGGCCAGGGATCGAGGGCAAAGATTCCTTTGATATCAGCAATCCGAATGTCGCGTTTGTACGTGGACATGCGGGTTATTTAATTTATGCCCTTGATGTAACTGAACAGAAAAGAGAAAGGAAAGTGGAGGAGATACCAGTGGTTGCAGAATATGCGGATGTGTTTCCAGAGGAGATACATGGATTCCCACCGAGTCGAGAAGTGGAATTGGGTATTGATTTGATACCCGGTACTTCGGCAATTTCACGAGCTCCTTATCGGATGGCACCAACTGAATTGAAAGAATTGAAAACTCAATTGCAAGACTTATTGGACAAGGGGTACATACGTCCTAGTGTATCGCCTTGGGGTGCTCCGGTATTATTTGTTAAGAAGAAGGATGGGACAATGCGACTGTGTATTGACTATCGACAATTGAACAAGGTAACAATAAAGAATAAATATCCTCTTCCTCGTATTGATGATTTATTTGATCAGTTACAGGGATCAAAAATCTATTCTAAGATTGATTTGAGATCTGGTTATCATCAAATACGTGTGAGGGAAGGAGATATACAGAAGACAGCATTCAGAACTCGTTATGGACATTATGAGTTTCTGGTGATGCCATTTGGAGTGACAAATGCTCCCGCTGTCTTTATGAGTTTAATGAATCGGGTTTTCCAGGAATACCTTGATCGATTTGTCATTGTCTTTATCGATGATATACTGATCTATTCGCAAAGTGATGCAGAACATGTTCAACATTTGCATATGGTGTTGCATTTGTTGAGGACACATCAGTTGTATGCCAAACTCAGTAAGTGTGAGTTTTGGTTGACTAGTGTCGGCTTTTTGGGACATGTAATTTCAGAAGAAGGTATATCAGTTGATCCGAAGAAAGTAGAAGCAGTGTTGAATTGGTCAGCACCTACTTCTGTGCCAGAGATTCGTAGTTTCTTGGGTTTGACTGGATATTATAGACGGTTTGTTGAAGGATTTTCAGTGATCGCCAAACCATTGACACATTTGACACAGAATGGAGTATCATTTCGATGATCAGAGGCTTGTGAGCGTAGTTTTCAGGAATTGAAACATCGATTGACTACAGCTCCAGTCTTGATTATTCCATCGGAACCTGACAGGTTTGCATTATATACTGATGCATCATCACTTGGTTTGGGTTGTGTCTTGATGCAGGACAAACATGTAGTGGCTTATGCATCACGACAATTGAAGCCACATGAAATGAGATATCCAGTGCATGATCTGGAATTAGCTGCCATTGTCTTTGCATTGAAGATATGACGACATTATTTATATGGTACGTCGTTTACCATATACACAGATCATAAAAGTTTAAAGTTTTTATTCACTCAAGCAGAGTTGAATATGAGACAAAGGAGATGGATGGATCTGTTGAAAGATTATGATTGTGAGATTGCATATCATCCAGGAAAGGCTAATCTTACAGCAGATGCCTTGAGTCGAAAAGTACATCATACGGCTGATGAGATGATTCATTTATCAGCGTTGATGACTTCTTGTTGTACTTTGGGTTATGATTTTGATGTGGGAACAGTGCCAGTATGGGTATCAACATTATTGGTTGAACCTGACATTCTTGACAAAATCATAAAGGCACAAATGACTGATGATGAGGTACAACATTGGAAAGAACTGATAAGTAAAGGACAAACATCGCAGTTTGTACTTACAAGTGATGGAATTCTGAAATATAGAAACTGTTGGGTAGTACCTGCGATATTAGGACTACGCCAAGAACTACTACAACGTGCTCATTGTAGTAGATACAGTATACATCCTGGAGGAAAGAAAATGTATCATGATTTACGTACCCAATTTTGGTGGAAACGTATGAAACATGATGTGTTGAGTTTTGTGAAACGGTGTTTGATCTGTCAACAAGTGAAAGCGGAAAGACAGAAACCAGGAGGTGAATTACATAGTTTGGAAATTCCTCAGTGGAAATGGGAACATATCACGATGGATTTTGTGACTCATTTGCCACGGACGTCTTCTGGTTGCGATGCTATTTGGGTGATCATTGACCGACTCACCAAAGTATCTCATTTCGTGCCATATTGTATGACATTTACTTATCTGAGAATGGCACAGTTATACATTCAACATGTAGTGAGACTACATGGTATACCAGTTTCCATTGTGTCGGATAGGGATCCGAGATTTACTTCTCATTTTTGGGAAGGGTTACAGACAGCATTGGGAACTGAAGTGCGGTTGAGTACAGCATATCATCCTCAGACAGATGGACAAACAGAGCGTACGATACAGACACTTGAGGATATGTTGCGTGCCTGTGTATTAGAGTTTGATATCTCTTGGCAAGAGTCATTGCCATTAGTGGAATTTTCATATAACAACAGTTTTCAGTCTAGTATACAGATGGCACCATTTGAGGCTTTGTATGGGCGATGATGTAGATCGTCATTGTATTGGGATGATGTGGATCAGTCTTCCTTACATGGACCGGATATGATTCATGACATGGAAGAGAAAGTAAAGTTAATTCAATTGAAACTTAAAGCTGCTCAGAACAGACATGTTGCTTATGCCAATAAGCGACGTAGACCACTTGAATTTCAAGTTGGTGATCGTGTGTTCTTGAAAATCTCACCTTTTAAAGGTGTAGTACGGTTTGGTAAGCGTGGAAAATTGTCTCCACGATATGTTGGTCCGTATGAGGTCCTGCAACGTATTGGTACGTTGGCATATCGTTTGGCACTACCGCCGGCATTGAGTAATATTCATGATGTTTTTCATGTTTCACTGTTGAGGAAATATGAACCAGATCCGAGTCATGTATTACAGTTACCTGATGTACAGTTAGATACAGATGTGTCGTATGAGGAACGACCGGTTATGATCTTGGATCGAGCTGACCGCAGGTTGCGTAATAAAGTGATTCCTATGATTAAGGTACAGTGGGACAGAAGGGGTGTCGAAGAGGCAACGTGGGAGACGGATCAACATATGATGCAACGGTATCCAGATTTGTTTTCTGGTATGTTGATATGTTATTTATACATGTTTCTTATGTTGTATATCTCATATGCATGTATTATGTTTGTATATGCAATTTCGAGGACGAAATTCAATGAATGGGGGAGAATTGTAATGCCTCGAGGACGAAATTCAATTTCGAGTTGTAGGAGAAGAGCTAGGAAGATAAGCTCAAAATCGCCATGTTCTGAACTTTTTGGACATCGGCGATCGATCGCGAGCATTGTGGCGATCGATCGCCGAGACAGAACAAAAATATAAGGCGGTTTACTCATGTGGCGATCGATCGGTGAAAATGTGGAGATCGATCGCGAGCAACAGAATATTTTGGCGATCGATCGCGAGGTATGGCGATCGATCGCGAGGGGGGCAGAACAGTATGGCGATCGATCGGTGAGAAATAGCGATCGATCGCCAGAGCCAGAATGTTGAAAAATGTTATATTTTTGTAGAATTTGATTTTAATGCCTATGATAACATGATATATTGTTGGCATTGTTGTAGCATCATCTCAAGGGACGGGACAACGAGGCAATTAGCCAGTGACGCCTAATTTAATCGTTTGTGTCCCAGTACAGGTACGTGTTGACGTACGGAGTATAGATCTTATGTGATGATGATGTTATGGTTTTGATATCATATGATTTATGTTAGCTTTGTGTCATATGATTGGTAGTATCATATGCATGTACATACATGGATTTCATATGATTGGGATGGATGCCTTGATAGATATGTGTATATGCTTTGGTAAGATCATTGCCTTGATAGATATGCCAGGTTGGTATATGCTTTGGTTGTGATCATTGCCACGATAGATATACTACATATGCTTTGGCTTGAGAGATATACGCCTGGTTTGGGTATAGGCTCTGGCTATTATCACAGATGAGTACGGTTCTACGATATGTGCTGCTAATATGAAGATGTGATGTGGTTCCAATGACATATTGAGCTGAATAGGCATATCATATTGGGCTCATGATACTAGGGTGTTTGTTGAGACATGTCATGACATGGTGCATTTGTTGATGCATGAGACATCATTCACATTGGAGATGATTTATTGTGCTTTATCATTGGTATTGCTATTTTGTTTTGATATCGCACTGACATATTTATTATCTATACTCACGTTGTGTGAATGATTCTGTAGGGACTCATAGACGTGAGAGGACGGGACGTGAGTCATTTTCCGCTGCGAGCTGAACCACTGCTTATGCGTTATCTTGTAGTAGGTTGTTATTTGTACATATGATGTGTAGTTGGTAGGTTTTTATAAACCATGTAACAACTTAACTAGTAAGGGACTCTTAATCAGTGCATGTTATTACTTAATTCAGACTCACGTATGTATGTTTAATTGATACATAATGGATTAAGTAACGAGGACCCCGCACCGGTCCCACTTAAATACCGATTTTTCTAGACAGAACCTCCTTAGTCAATACGTATTTGCTTACCACACCAAAGTTCCACGCAGCAAAAAGAACATATCTCTTCCATATCCTTTGGCTTTTCTCCCAAAGTTAAGAACATATTCTACTGAAAAAGATAGTCTTCAATCTGCGTCTTCCAGAAAACGAAGTTTATACCGTCAAACTTTTCAATCCTTTCCTTATCTCGATGCCATTGTGAAAAACTCTCACTCGATGGTGGAATTATCCAATTCCGACACCACCAGTGAATTCAGAATATCTGAAAATCTTTGAAACCATTTTCTGCCCTTAACTAGCTCTGATACCAGTTGTTAGGGAACAATGACCACTGTCATGTTCTTGCGAAAATTCCAGGAGCTATAATGGACATAAAAACAACACACACATACACAAAACGATACACAAATATTTACGTTGTTCGGCAAAATCCGTCTACGTCCACGTAGCGCACACACTTCACTATATCAAATATGAAGGGATTACAAAAGGAGTACAAACTCTCGACACTCGGAGAAGGAGCAAACTGCTCAACTCAACTCTAACTCTCTCTACTCTTTGTTCTATGTCGAAGTTACATTGCTTTGGTTTGTGTTGTGATACAAAATGAACAAATCTCTTGCCTATATATAGCCAAAAATCAAGGTTTGAACCAAGAAACTTCTTGGTATAAACTTAGGCATAATTAGGTTTTAACATTGACTTCAACTTTCAAACTTGGCATGGTTGTTTGGCCAAATTTGACTTCAAACTTGTGGGTTTGGTGTATTAGGCAACCAAACATTGGTAGGCAAACTCCAACAGGTTTGTTGTTTGCATAGCTTGATAGCGTTCCGAACTAACTAACTAGATCGTGAATCAAGTTCATTTTTGCAGTTGAGTCACTCAAGTTCGTGAATTACTTGGCTAAAACATGTTTGTGCATTTTATACCTATTTTTAAGCAAAACTTATTTTTTGATATCTATTTTTTTAAAAAGTTGTTCTCATTTTATTTTAGATTTACATATTTAAGAAAAAGATTCAATTCAGTTTTTGAGTCATCCATATACGTACCGGTTTTTCACCAGATTAACTGGCTAAGGATGGATTTGATTTTTATATTAACTTATTAGAGTTTTTTTTTTTTTGTTTTGTAGAAAAGCTGAAAAAGTGAAAAAAACATAACTTTAGCTTATTGATTCTATTTTAATCTTTTTTAAAAAGTTAAAGATCACACATTCATTAATAAATTATTTAAAATACTTTTAAAATATCTTTCATAATAGTTTTTATATGTGAAAACTCAAAGTTGCTCATATTTGGAGAGCGATCGAAATACAATGTTTAGGCTATTGGAAGATTTAAAGATTTAAGTTAACAATTATTATCAGTAATAAATTTTGGTAAACAATAGATGCTCGATGGTATAATTGGTATTATGATCAAGATCAAGTGTTTGATTCTGTATTAAGTATGATGTAAATTATTAGGAACCAGTAATTGCTCATTATGAAAGAACGATTGAAACACATCAATTGATTGTTATACGATTTAAAAAATTTAAATTATATCATTATGACATACTATAATTTTTGATAAAACGATAACATTTCGATCTTATTTGCCAATGTATTCTTGACACTCATAATTATCACTCAATGCTTCCATTTTACCTCCCATTATGCCATTTTTTTATTCTTCAAACGGCTCTCCTCACCCAATTCTCCCTGTATAATTAATAATTATTAGATCCTACATGAAATGATTACATGCACTGCCCACTGTACGTTAGACTGTAACCTTAATCTATATTATCATATCAAGTGAGTGAGACGAATCAGTATATATTTGATAATTATTTTATATTATATTCTTCGTTAATTATTTTTAGAATATTAAATTTTAATTTTCAACCTATTTAACTGAAATACTTGTTGCCCATATTATCATTTAGAGGTTTCGGTTGCTGCAGAGTGTGACAGAGGTACCCACTTCAAGATTTGCTAGGATATTTTTCTTCATAAATACTAGTTTGGAGTGATATTTGATTTAGTTTTTAGCTTATATTGCTTCTGGGTGTCGGTACTGAGATTATATTGCCCATATTATCATTCTGGGTTTTTTTTTAAGATTTTGACGCAATGCCCGCAGTGGACTGCCCTTCTCCGGCTCCGATTCCTCGTGCGTCCAGATGGAAGAGGTGTACAATGTGATTGATTATAATTGGAAGTTGTTAATTTGTGATATGTGGTGTTTTTGTTTAAGGTATAGATGATTTTGTTGAATTTGTAGCAGTTTTGAGATTATTAAAGACGATGATCATCGTATACTTAACGTGTCTCCGAGACCTTCCCGCCATGAAAATCGTCCTGTGCGTAATTCTCTCTCTCTCTTCTCTGTTTTATTTACTTTTAGTTCCCATTTTACGGCTATTTCTGTCGCAGTCGGTCGTTTTCTGCTATTAAGGTTGTTATCATCAAAATTTGTGGTGACTTGCTGATTTCAATAGAGAGGGGGTTCACCTCTCTTTCTTCTCCAATACTCAATATAACAGCAGGGATGTCAGTAAATATCTTCTGCAATGACCTGAAAATACGAAGCAACAGTGAGAAGGGTGCCAGAAGTTTTTCCGGCGGGTCCCCTCCGACGCTCAAGTCAGGCGAGAGAATATGAGGAGATATATGCGGTAGGTAAAGATAATTATTTATTAGAGAGCCTAATTGATACCCCAAACCTGGTTTTTATAGGCAGAGACCTAAGAGTTGTATTACAGCAAGGACTCTTTCTATGTTTATCCAAATCTTACCCCGATTTGTCAAGATCTTGTGAATACAATCAAATCCCTGATATTGCTCCGCAGATCTAGGACTAGGTATCTTGGGGGACTAGTTTCCTTGTTGAGCACCCGCATCAACAAGGAAAGAGAGAAGAGCTCGGCATATCAGCTCGGGCTCCCAAAAGAGGTCGCTCACCGAGATATCGGAGGGGCAACAGGTGAGATGAAACAGGTCGGTCAAACAGGTCGGACGTCACAAAGAGTTCGGATGGTAGGCGAGGTCTCGCGAAGAAAGGCGAGTAATATATCATGTAGTCAGGTCGGCTCGTCAAGTGGTATCTTCATCTGTTAGGGGTATCACAGTCCCCCTCCCTGTCGAGCTGACGTTGTAGACCAGAAGCTCGGATGTGCTGAGTCATCCTGCTGAGCCAATTCTTCAAAATAGCAAAACTTGATTTAGGCGGGAAATAACGGTAAATAATTTGAATTTTGAATTAAAAATACGACCGTTGGGCTGCCCGCCCGATTCCCGAGGCTAATCTTTACCGTACAGCGCATCAGGGATCAACGGCCAGGATTCGTTGAGGTCTCCCTATATATATACCGCTTCGGGTCCCTCATTGTCCACTTTTGCAATTTTCGAAACAGATCGGATCCGACCCCTTTATCATTTCTCTCCACTTTTCTTTCTGAAAACTCCTAGATACGTTTATTCTCAGCTGTTTTTTGTTAAAAATGTCTTCTCCTGATCAATTATTTCCTTCCCCCCTGACTGATGAGGAGCTTAAAGCGGTAGATCAGTATTGTTCATTTTACCCCGAAGGGGTTGCCCTACCTGAGGGAGTTGAGCCAATTGAAGAAGTTGTGCGCACTGAGGCTCCCCAGGAAGCTGGGACCTCAGCTGAACCCGACCTTCAAATAACTGAGGCCAGTCCTCGTCTTAGATCGGGGTCGCCTCCGGGCAATTATCCCTGGTACGAACTGTATGTTCCTGCTTTGGATGGGTCCGATGAAGCCAAAATACGCCAGCTCAGCCAAGCCCCTGTTGATTATGAGTTCGTATTCCCTTCCTCTTCTCAACGATCACACCAACCTCCTGAGGGTTTTTATACCTTTTACCGCGGCCAACTGGAGGGGGGTTTACGTTTTCCTCTTCCTGAGTTCTTTCAGGAGTTCAGTAGCTTTTACCAGTTAAACCTTAGCCAATTCTCTCCTAACTCCTTCCGTATTTTGTGTAGTCTAGTGGTTATTTTTAAGGCATTGGGCTTACCTTATGACCACCCCTCCCTCTCTTATTTTTTTCATATCAAGAGATCGGATGAGGGACCCTGGTATGTCACCAGCCGACCTGGCTGTGCATTTGTTGGGGGATATCCTAGCAAAATTAAAGATTGGAAAATGATTTCTTTTTTGTAAAACCTTCTCGGTCCTGGGTTTGCTGCTCTGATTGGCTTGAACATCTCCCGGCTCTACCCTCTCCTCCCAAAAATTTCAAAAAGAGCACCACCTTCTTAGATGTAATGAACGTCATAGGAGGTCACTGCTTTAATTCATCTAAGCTGTTGGTGGAGGATCTACTTTGTTTTGCTGGGCTGAGTCCGGCTGATCTGACCTTGAGGGGGAGAGCCGGTACTTGTTCTAGCATGTTTTAACAATTATTTTACTCCAAGTGTTTTTTGTTCGGTTTGACTGAACTATTTATTTGTTTACACAGAAGATAGAGTTATGAGCTCCTTAGTGTTGAAGGCTATTCAGAAAAGGAAACAAAAACAGGGCCAACCCCAAGCAGCCGAGGGAGTAACCATTGTGGATATAGGAGGTGAGAGCCCCCCGAGGATGTAGTTCAGGTTTCCCGGAAAAGACAGGCTGCTCCAGGGTGCTCATCAGGGTCTACTGCTGTAGAAGCTCAGCCTCTGAGGCAAGCTCGGGCACGTGCCGATCCGTCCGACCTCCCTTCGATGGGTGAGAAAGGAGGTGCACCAGCTCGTGTGGAGAGGTGTCGTGAGCGGGTGATGGAGGCTTACCGAGGAGGTGTCAGACTAGTTGGGGAGGGACCGAGCACAGTTGCCTTAGCTGTGGCTCGTGGCCTGCCTAACACGGAGGATGCCCTTTATATGAGCCAACTGAGCTGGGGGGGACCTGATTACCCGAACTGGGAGCCATCTGACCGAGGCTATGCTCTTGATGGGGGAGTTTACGTCAAGGGCGTCTTTCTTCCGAAGACAATCTTTGAAAGATGCCAAGGTCTTTGAGAATATGCAAGACACCCTTGCTGAGGCCAAATCTCTTCATGAGAAACAGCTCAGATTGATAAGAAGACCGTCGCTGAGGCCGATGCTCGCTCTTTGATTGAGGCCCAAAAACGCCAACATGAGGCTGACCTCCGGGAGCTGCGTAATGAGTTAGCTTTAGCTAAAGGGCTAGCTAACTCTGCTGAGCAGGAACTTGCTAAGTCTCTAAAGGAGGCGGCCGAGGAGAAGCAAAAGTCTGAGGAGTTGGTAGGGGAGAAACTCCTTACATTTATTGAGGCTGGTTTTCAGGGATGTCTTAGCCAGATTAAAGAACATGGCTGTCTTGTGCCTGACGTCTCTTTGGATTTTCTAGATGTTGAAAAAGTAGCTGCCTCTCTCCCCCCCCTGATCTTTAGATATAATTTTGTAGTCCCTCAGAATTGTTCTTTTTTTTTAATGTTAGTTCTGTTTTACCGTTCTTGTTATTTTGTATGACGGAGCTTAATTAGATAAGACTGAGTGTCGTAGCTCGGCCTAGCTTAATGATTTACCCTGTAATGGCTAACATTAAACAGGTAGGACCAAGAACGACGTAGCTCGGCCAAGTGTAATAATTTACCACTTAATGGCAAACATTAAACAGGTAGGACAAGCATGACGTAGCTCGGCCTAGGTTAATAATTTACCACGTAATGGCAAACATTAAACAGATAGGACCAAGCATGACGTAGCTCGGCCTAGGTTAATAATTTACCACGTAATGGCAAACAGTAAACAGGTAGGACCAACAACGATGTAGCTCGGCCTAGTTTAATAATGTACCACGTAATGGCAAACATTAAACAGGTAGGACCAAGCATGACGTAGCTCGGCCAAGGTTAATAATTTACCACGTAATGGCAAACATTAAACAGATCGGACCAAGCATGACGTAGCTCGGCCTAGGTTAATAATTTACCACGTAATGGCAAACATTAAACAGATAGGACCAAGCATGACGTAGCTCGGCCTGGGTTAATAATTTACCACGTAATGGCAAACACTAAACAGGTAGGACCAAGCATGACGTAGCTCGGATTAGTTTAATAATTTACCACTTAATGGCAAACATTAAACAGATAGGACCAAGCATGACGTAGCTCGGCCTAGGTTAATAATTTACCACGTAATGACAAACATTAAACAGATAGGACCAAGCATGACGTAGCTCGGCCTGGGTTAATAATTTACCACATAATGGCAAACACTAAACAGGTAGGACCAAGATTGACGTAGCTCGGCCTAGTTTAATAATTTACCACGTAATGTCAAACCCTTGCTCCTGGCGTAGCCAGTGCTGAGCTCGTCGTAAATGTGCTCCTGAGGTAGGGTGAAAACCCTTGCTCCTGGCGTATCCAGGGCTGAGCTCGTCGTAAACGTGCTCCTGAGGTAGGGTGAAAACCCTTGCTCCTGGCGTAACCAGGGTTGAGCTCGTCGTAAACGTGCTCCTGAGGTAGGTTGAAAACCCTTGCTCCTGGCGTAACCAGGGCTGAGCTCGTGCTCCTCAGGTAGGGTGAAAACCCTTGCTCCTGGCGTAACCAGGGCTGAGCTCGTCGTAAACGTGCTCCTGAGGTAGGGTGAAAACCCTTGCTCCTGGCGTAACTAGGGCTGAGCTCGTGCTCCTCAGGTAGGTTGAAAACCCTTGCTCCTGGCGTAACCAGGGCTGAGCTCGTCGTAAACGTGCTCCTGAGGTAGGGTGAAAACCCTTGCTCCTGGCGTAACCAGGGCTGAGCTCGTCGTAAACGTGCTCCTGAGGTAGGGTGAAAACCCTTGCTCCTGGCGTAACCAGGGCTGAGCTCGTCGTCCTCAGGTAGGGTGAAAACCCTTGCTCCTGGCGTAACCAGGGCTGAGCTCGTCGTCCTCAGGTAGGGTGAAAACCCTTGCTCCTGCTTGTACAATATTTGGCAAAAATTATCAAACTTTGTATTGAAATAATGAAAGAGTATATCATCCAAAAACTAAAACAATCTTTTGCAAAAATTTAAAGAGCCGAACTAAGAGTAATATTTTCGGAGGTGATAAGCGTTCCAGGGTCTCTTCAACGTCTTCCCATAAGGACCTTCCATGTAGTAAGCTCCTGAGCTTAGCTTTTCAACAATCTTGTAGGGACCCTCCCACTTGGTGTCTAGCTTGCCCACTTGAACCTCTTGCACTTTTCTTAGTACGAGATCGCCGACCTGGAAAGTTTTTTGAATAACTCGTCTGTTATACATCCACGCAACACGATTACGATAGGCTTTCATTCTGATGGCCGCAGCCCCCTTATTTCTTCAATCAGATCACGGTCAACAGCTTTTCTATCACCGTTTTGTTCATCATAGAAATGCACTCTTGATGATTCCGCTCCGATTTCAGCTGGGAGTACCGCTTCATTTCCGTAGACCATACTGAATGGGGTTTCACCTGTTCCCGTTCTTGGTGTAGTTCGATAGGACCATAGAACATTAGGTAGTTCTTCCACCCAATTTCCTTTGGCTTTTCCCAACCTAGCTTTAATGCCTTGTACCAGAGACCTGTTGGTGACTTCTACCTGACCATTGCTTTGAGGATACGCAACAGAAGTGAAAGCCTGATGGATTTTTAACTCTTCACACCATGCCCTGAGCAGAGCTCCTTGGAATTGTCTTCCGTTGTCCGAGATGATTTTCCTCGGGACACCAAATCGGCAAACAATGTATTTCCAGATGAAGTTGAAGACCTCTTTCTCAGTGATTCTAGCTAATGGCTCTGCTTCTACCCACTTAGAGAAATAATCAATGGCCACGATCAAAAATTTCTTCTGAACTTTACCTGTTGGAAAAGGTCCTACTATATCAATGTCCCACTGATCAAACGGGCATGCCGCCACAATGGCTTTCATCATCATAGCTGGATGATGCTGAAGCCTGGAATGTCTATGACAGCTGTCACATGATATAACCATAGCAGCAGAGTCCTTCTGAATTGTAGGCCAGAAATATCCAGCAATGAGCACCTTCTTTGCCAAGAAATATGATCCTAGATGATTTCCGCAGCACCCCTCATGAATTTCCCTTAATACGTAGTCTGATTCTTTCGGACCCAAACAACGCAGAAGTGGTTGGGCAAAAGACCTCTTGTACAAGATTCCTTCGATGAGTATGAATCTCTGACTCCTCTTTTTGAGTCTATAAGCTTTTTTGGTATCAGACGAGAGCTTAGCATTGATAAGATAGTCTAAGAGCTCTTGTCTCCAATCATTTTCTTCCACAGATTCAGACGGAACATCCTGACTAGGAGTTAACTCAATTTGAAACACCACATCTCTATTTTGCCAAGCGCGGAGAGCACTAGCCATTCTTGCCAAACTGTCGGCCTTTCTATTCTCTTCTCTTGGGATCTGTTTGAATGTTACCTCTAGAAATCACTCCTTGATCTTTTCTATGGTACTTGCATAATGGATTAACTTCTCGTTTCTAACCTCATAGGCCCCATTCATTTGTTGGGCTACCAGCTTCGAGTCAGAGAAGACATGTATACGTTTAGCTCCCACATTTCGAGCAGCCCTTAATCCAGTCAATATTGCCTCATATTCTGCTTCATTGTTGGAAGCTTGGAAATCCAATCGTACTGCCAAACATACCTCTTCTCCGGTTGGAGAGATCAGCACAACCCCAATCCCGCTTCCCTCATTACAAGAAGAACCATCTACAAATGCTTTCCATAATTCTTCTTTCTCGGGATGCACAGTTTCCGCAATAAAATCTGCTAAGGCCTGAGCTTTGATAGCTGTGCGTGGCTCATACTGTATATCATACTCTCCTAGTTCGGTTGTCCATTTAACAAGTCGTCCAGAGACATCTGCGCGGCTGAGTATTTTTCCCAAGGAGCTGTTTGTTAGCACCGTTATGGGATGGGATAGGAAATAAGGCCTGAGTCTCCTAGCTGTGATGATCAACATTAGAGCCAACTTCTCGATCTCTGAATACCTCAGCTCAGCATCTTTCAAGGCATGAGATAAGTAATATATAGGTTGCTATTCTGATTCCATCTCTTTGACAAGAACCGAGCTGATTGCTTCCTCAGTTGCTGATAGGTAGACATATAACCTCTCTGCCTGCAGAGGCTTGGCTAATATAGGAAGTTCAGCTAAGTATTTTTTCAATTCTTCAAATGCTTCCCCACATTTGTCGTTCCATTCAAATTTGTCAGCCTTCCGGAGTATCTTAAAAAAGGGGAGACTTCTATGAGCTGATCTAGAGATAAATCGCGATAAAACAACGATTTTTCCTGCCAGGCGCTGCACCTCTTGAAGGTTCTTTCGGGGAGACATCTCACAGATAGCTCTCACCTTTTCTGGATTAGCTTCAATACCTCTTTCTGTCACTATATAGCCTAGAAATTTCCTGCTCTTTACCCCAAACACACATTTTTTTGGGGTTTAACTTTAATCCGTAGGACCTAAGAGTGGAGAATGTCTCAGTCAAATCGGCAATTAGACCGGTGCAACTTTTTGATTTTACCAGAATGTTGTCTACATATACTTTCACATTTTGGCCTAGCTGTTTTGAAAACACCTTGTCCATCAAAAGCTGGTAAGTAGCTCCTGCATTCTTGAGCCCGAAGGGCATAACAACATAGCAAAAAGTCTCATCTGAGGTGCCAAAACTAACTGTATCTTGATCTTCTTTAGCCAAATGGATTTGATGATATCTCTGGTAGGCATCCATTAAGCACAAGTACTGATGTCCTGCTGTTGAATCTACCATCTGATCAATCCTTGGTAATGGGTAACAATCCTTCGGACATGCCTTATTAAGATATATGAAGTCTATACACATCCTCCACTTTCCCGAGCTCTTTGGTACCAAAACCACATTTGATAGCCATGTTGGAAATTGTATTTCTCAAATTTGACCTGCCCGAAGGAGCTCCTCCACTTGCTCTCTTATGACCTTATCATTTTCAGGTCCAAAATGTCTTTTCTTCTGTTTTACAGGTTGGACTCCCGAGAGCACATTCAAATGATGTTCTAGCACGTCTGGTCTAATTCCCCTTAGATCCCGAGCACTCCAGGCAAAGATATCCTCATTTTTAATCAAACATGAGATGAGATCTGCTTTTATATTTATTTCCAAGTCCTTGGCTATTTTTACTTTTTGATCAGTAGAGACGAGCTCAATTATTTCAGGTTCTTCGTCCAAGCTGTTGGGAATGCCTTTGTCATTCGGAACATGATACCCAGCTCTTTCAATACAACCAACCTCCCGACGAGCTCGCTTTACGTCTTCTTTTACTTCATCCACGTAACATCTGCGGGCTGTCTTCTGGTCACCACAAAGAACCCCAACCTCTCTACCCACTGGGAATTTTAATTTCTGATGATAGGTAGAAGCTACTGCCTTGAAGTCCTTCATAGCAGGTTCGCCTAAGATTGCATTATATGATGAAGGTGCCTCTACCACAGTGAAATTAACCATTTTTGTTATGCGAGACATCCCATGACCTAGAGATAAGGGCCGGTTGATCTGTCCAAGAGGTTGAATTGCGTGCCCGGTGAACCCGTACAGAGGAGTTGCAATATGTTCATACTTTGACCCCTCTATCTGCATCTTTTCTAAGGTATCTTTGAACAAGACATTGACTGAGCTCCCAGTATCAATGAAGATCCTTGCTACGTCATAGTTAGCTATGGTTACAGTGACCACTAGGGCATCATTGTGTGGTGTTGCAACTCCTTTCAGATCATCAGGCCTGAAGCTTATGACAAGCTCATCCCTTGCAATTAACTCTTCCGATACTTCGAAATTTTTCATTCTTCTACCATGACTTTTCCGAGCTCTGCCCGAATCTCCATCAGTGGGTCCCCCCGAGATCATATTAATAGTTCCTCGGGTGGGATTATTATCCACTTGTTCGACCCTTCTCCTTTGATTATCTGTTTCTTTAGGAGCAATACCCCTTTCACGAGACTTGGTTCGGCCCCTATATGGTGTCTTTTCTCTTCTTTTACCTCGGTATCGGCTTCTACCACGACCTTTTTGATAAGGTTCTTGTGTCCTTGTTAGGAGAGTTTTTATTTCAGAGTCTCTTTTGATGATTCTTTCTACCTCATCTTCAAGCTTCTGGCACTCATTAGTTATATGACCGTACTCTCTATGGAATTCACAGTACTTATCAGAGGTAGGCGTACGGGGTCCCTTATCCGACTTCCTTGGTCTTTCCAGTTTCTTTCTATCATCACATATTTCCATAGCTCTTTCCAAGCTCATGGATAGAGGTATGCGTGAAGCAAATTGATTTCTAGTTCGACCACTTTCATCGGCCCTATCAGCAGATCTTTTCTTGCTTAACTCTAACTTATCTTTTTTTCCTGATGGCCGCAGATCAACCCTTCTCTGTCTCTGAGCATCTTCTAGATTGATGTACTTTTCAACTCTTCCTAGAAGTTCGTCATAACTTCGAGGGGGTTTCTTTACCAACGATTTAAAGAACTCTCCTGCCTTAAGCCCTTGTGTAAAGGCGTTAATAAGGACATCTACCGTTGCAGTGGGGACCTCTAAGGCTGCCCCGTTAAAGCGTTGTACGAATTCCCTCAAGGACTCCTGTTCATTCTGCTTTGTAGTAAACAGACTTAAAGAAGTTTTTTGATACCTCTTGCTGCTGGCGAATTGGTTTAGAAAAGCCGAACTGAACTCTTCAAAGCAGCGTACAGTGTTTGGTTTAATTAAATTAAACCACTGTTGTGCCGATCTAACCAGGGTAGTAAGGAAAACACGGCATTTGATCCCATCAGAATACCTATGCAACAGAGCAGCATTCTCAAATCTTCCAAGGTGATCTTCCGGGTCTGTGCTTCCATCATATTCTCCCACCGCGGGTTGTCTGAAATTTGGCGGGAGTTCCTCTCCTAAAATAGTTAGGGAGAATGGACTTTCTCTCCTAGCCACTCGAGGTCGGCCACCTAGATGTTGACCCAATCGCCTTATCTCTCCCCATACAGCTTCCATTGGATCTATTAGCGGAGGCTCTACTTGTGTATCTACCTCAGCACTTGTTACTCTATTTTTTCAGTGACCTGCTCTGGTTGTATAGGCGGAGGCTCCTGATTTGTTTGTGGAGGGGGTGGAGGTTGGTTAGACTCCGTTGGTGGCGGAACCTGGTGCTGGAAAAAAGTATTTCGCATGGTCCGATTGATGAATTGTGACAGCTGCTCCATAGTCAGATCTCCCACATTCATAATAGATGGAGGTGCTTGATCTTCCTGCTGTGGAGGAATATCATGATTTTCCACTCTGGGAGTTTCTCTTTCTCCCCGGTTCCTCCTGACTCCACGCCCACGTCCACGTCGTCCAGCCATATCAACGTCTTCAACTCAGAAAACTTCCCACAGACGGCGCCAATTGATATCACCAAAATTTGCGGTGACTTGGTGATATCAGTAGAGAGGGGGTTCACCTCTCTTTCTTCTCCAATACTCAATATAACAGCAGGGATGTCAGTAAATATCTTCTGTAATGACCTAAAAATACGAAGCAACGGTGAGAAGGGTGTCAGAAGTTTTTCCGGCGGGTCCCCTCCGACGCTCAAGTCAGGCGAGAGAATATGAGGGGATATATGCGGTAGGTAAAGATAATTATTGATTAGAGAGCCTAATTGATACCCCAAACCTGGTATTTATAGGTGGAGACCTAAGAGTTGTATTGCAGCAAGGACTCTTTCCATGTTTATCCAAATCTTACCCCGATATGTCAAGATCTTGTGAATACAATCAAATCCTGATATTGCTCCGCAGATCTAGGACTAGGTATCTTGGGGGACTAGTTTCCTTGTTGAGCACCCGCATCAACAAGGAAAGAGAGAAGAGCTCGGCATATCAGCTCGGGCTCCCAAAAGAGGTCGCTCACCGAGATACCGGAGGGGCAACAGGTGAGATGAAACAGGTCGGTCAAACAGGTCGGACGTCACAAAGAGTTCGGAATGGTAGGCGAGGTCTCGCGAAGAAAGGCGAGTAATATACCATGTAGTCAGGTCGGCTCGTCAGGTGGTATCTTCATCTGTTAGGGGTATCAAAGGTTTTGGAGTACTTTTTAGGTGAAAACAGCGATTGAATCAATTTATGCAGAAGCTGAACTAATTCTTAGATTCATGCAACTTAGTGAAATGAATGCATTACATGCTAATTGAATTGAAAAGGGCTTTTAATTTTGTCAGATGTTGAGCTAAAACAGGTTGGTCACTTGCCATTTTGGCTGTGAAATCAAAAGTTTCTGGTTGTTTAGGTAGTTCAACAATGGTATCTTGCTTTAGGAAAATGAAACTTTTCTCAGGCTTCTAAATTTTTTGGTAACTTTTTTCCATCTGAGGGGTTGAGTTCTGAATCACTGAGTTTTTACTGACCAAAAGAAACTATTGTTAATTCCATCATTAATAGAATGATTTTCTTTGGACTTGTGGTGCAGATTGTACACATGGAGACTAAATCTTTGAGCAAGTTATGCAATACTTGGAACTCAGAAAAGGATCAGCGCTTAGAATCAATCAGTTGTCTTCTTTCAGATGACACGACGACTTCTAAGGTTATAGTTTTTGAGTTATCTTGTACTTGGCTCGCCCGTTGCATACTTACAAAATTGTATCACACTTGAACGAGACATGCTAATGCAGAAACATGGTGTGTTTTATTATCATGCATTTTCATAAACCATATAAAGTTCTAAGAAAGATGAGATTTGTGGATGATGCATTAATTTTTATGTTCGTTGCATCTTTTTATATCATACTTCTTTTTCCCATTTAGTTGATTCATATGATTCTGGTGTCAAGGCCAGTCTATCATTGATCAGACACATGCCTAGTCTACTCTATTTTGATTTTGTTAGCCGTTACTTTTCCTGAAATTGCCGATATTCATGGTGTAGTATTTTTAGGCATGATGTGTGCTGTAAACTTTAGTTTATCTGAATCTGTAGCCGAGTTTTGAAATCAAACCCTGGAGTCCAATTTGTTATGTTTACAGTTACTGATCCCATGGGGGATCTCAGCGAATATCTATTAATAAACATCTAAGGCTCGCTCAGACTTGCTCCAGATTTTGATTCCATGTAAGCTTTGAAGAATTTCCTGATGCTAAACAAATTCATAGGAGTTCGAATGACTTACTGTTGGCTATGCCTATGATTTTGCCCTGGAGAAATGTGTAACTACAGGTCCCTTGATGTCTGCTGCTCAATTCCCCTTTCATTTACTTCTTGATCTTGAAATTGATCAAAATTATGCGTTAGTGCTGATCCAAACATAAGTGTGTGCCTTGGATCCAAGTAGTTATGTTAAAATCTTTATATAATCGAATCTATAAATATGATTGATAATGCTAATTTTTTTTCCTGTAAAATGGCTCAAGAAATTAATTTTCCTTTTTAGCGTGTGTTTCTGGTGCAAGTATCATGGTTTGATATCAGTCTGCTTTCTTCAACTACAATAAATGGAATTACCATAACAAAGTTAGACATTCCCTTCTTCACTTCAAGTTTTATTGTGATCTGTCAACTAATAGGGATATAATTTCCAATCTTAAATTCGCCATTAGACATTTCGACTAGTGATGATGCTAAACGAGTTGCGGCATATATAAAGACTTGTTTATGTCATATTCTGTTTGTGGAATTTTGATGACCGAATACCATGAATTGGCTGTTCACGTGCAGTCTTCGGAAGAACTTGTAACAGAAATTGTCAAGCTTGAGGTTGAAATAGTGCACTTGGAACAATATCTTCTTTCTCTGTACCGTACCGCTTTTCGACAGCACCTCCCAAGTATTTTGGGAAACCATGGGGTCAATGGACAACAAATAACTGGAAAACCTCCATTGGGGTTTGTGCGGTCTGATCAACCTTTGCACATGATGAAATTGAGAATCCCAAAAGGCTATAATGACCATCATGATCAGAGTTCTCCTACAAGTGCTTTAGCTGGCCCTAATGATTTGATTCAAGTCGCAACCACAAAGTCATCATTTGGAAGGGTATATAAACCTCACTTGTTGAACACTTAGCATATTTAGTTGGTTCGTTTCTG
Source organism: Haberlea rhodopensis (assembly GCA_907163345.1). Lineage (NCBI taxonomy): Eukaryota > Viridiplantae > Streptophyta > Magnoliopsida > Lamiales > Gesneriaceae > Haberlea > Haberlea rhodopensis. The sequence goes on from CAJQUN010000095.1 coordinate 344,831, forward strand.
TAGCCTATGTTATTCCTAGCTACAAAATCATTCTCTAATCGTCAGCATGTATAAATTTTTCACTAATGGACAGTTTCAGGATAAGAAAAAAGCTTATTCTCGTCATCGTAGCTTAGGAGATCATCTTGGAAGTAACGGCACCAATGATGTCCTTGTTTCTCCTGATAGACTGTCTGAGGAAATTGTAAGATGCATATCATCAATTTACTGCAAATTGGCTAACCCGTATCCCACTCACAAAGGATATTCAGCCTCGTCTGCTTCATCATTCTGCTCCTCCAGCACATTTTCTCCCAGAAATTTATCTGGTAGTTGGAGTCCCCAATGTAATTATGAAAGTACGGAGCGTTGTGATTTTGAAGCCCTCAAACAGGAGAATGGTCCGTATGCTTCAATGGTAGAAGTCTCAAAAGATATGTTAAGATGATGAAACTTACGGTTATGCGGCTACGATGCTAGAGAAATTCAGGTGTCCGCGTTTACTCACTTGTCAGATTCTATTAAAATGAGCCAAATCGCTTATTTATAATGAAATGATAATTTATTGTTATATCTTACAAATATAGTTCATCTAATGACCTTAATGGAGCATATTGGATTTGGTTTAGAACCCATGTCAGAACTGTACCTTTTTCTTCCTAATAAATGGTAGCAAACTGGTGGCATGGTCCATGAGAAGCATTTTTTCATCTTTTCGCTTTTTATGTTTGTCGTTTTCTCCCAACACATTTTGGAGTGTCACGGTACTGGAGTATCCTTATACAAGAGGCTTATACGGTGCCATGAATACTTTTTTACTCACGACTTATTGTTTTATTTCCATATCTTTCAGCTATTTTTTGTGCAGGTCCCTAGTTAAGAATCTCGAGAATGTTGACCCTAAGAAGATGAGGCATGAAGAAAAGCTTGTCTTTTTGGATCAATATTCACAATGCTTTGGTTATGCACGTATGGCCTGCAAAACTTTCTATCAATTTTTTGTGACCGCTCAAAACCTCTAGCTAGAAACACATCAAAAAATGGCCATAATCAATAGCAGGCAGTCTTTTTTTAATTATTTTAATCATGGGTCTACTTATACTGAAGACCCAGTACTGTAACTGGTTGTCCACCAGTTTTAGTATGACCTTTCAGTTTAAGTGTTTGTATGGTTGAATGATATTTCATTTTGGATGCAGGCTTATTTAGCATATGGGACTCAAAACTATATAAAAAAAACTTCCATTGTGAAGGTCAAAATACAATTCTATATACCGTGTAGTCTGTAGGTTGTATTTCTTATTTATAGTAGTTAATAATGGATCCCGTATAATTTTTTTTTCAGGCTGCCTATAATATGGGTGGACATAGCATAAATGCTTATGACATACAAAACTCCATTCTGGGAATCAGGTCACCGGTATGTACCTCTTCTTTGTATAAGCCAACAGATATTGGTAACCAAGCATGGGGATGAGACATATAACAGTTTGCCCTACCCTGGAGTGACGTACTAAAGTGGCAAATGCTTCTGAAAATTATTTCATAGAGACCATCTTGACTTCCTTCTCGCATCTCGCCATTTAATTCTTCCTTGGAAGACATTTTCTACTGTTCAGGAGTCATTATACTGTTGGGAAGTAACTAAGGGAACGGATATTTGCCATTTCACCTCTTCCTCTGTTAGGAATTCAGTCAATCGAGTGGAAACCAGGATTGAAAATCTCTAGGAAAGATGAATTACCATGTGATTGAGTTCCATTGCCACTTGATCTACAAACAAATGGGATGATTTGGCAATTTACTTTCATGGGTTAATTAGCCACTTTCACTAATCAGTAACAGCCATTTGATGCGTCATTTTGGCATATCAATAGGGTAAAATGCAATCCATCTGGTCAACCATAGCTAGCTTCAATTTATCTGACACCAAGAAAACTGTTTTTGAATCTCGACATTCTTTTCACGATTGGAAAAGAAGTGATGGGATTGAATTAGAGCTTTGTTTTTCTAGCACTAGCGGTGACACTGATTGGAAGCAAGCTGTTTCTTTGACTTGTTACTCAGTAACCCTGTTACATACTCAAATATATTGGTCTAAAATCAAAATATGTCCGTGGGACCAATTCTCCTATATCTCAAATTATTGGAAGAACCTAGAAAGAGGGAGGGAATAAATAGAGAGTGATTGTTAGGAAGAGATTATGCATGCTTATTTGTTGTTATGCTAGCTCGTGCTAGGGGCAAGAGGATTGGTGGTCTTTCTTCTTGTGAAGGACTTGTTCCTTGGCTGAGTTTTATCACTCTTAGATTATTTTCTTATTTGATCAGTCTATTTTCAGCTTTATTTTTGTTGTTCCCTGTTGTCTTTGTGTGGTCATAACAAACCCCCTGACAAAAGCACGAATGTTCTACGCAGTGGCTTCAAACGTTTCTATCTCCCGGAAAGAAGCTCAAAAGTGGGAACTCTAAGCATACTTACGCCATTGAATACCGTGAACCACTTAGCTCTGGTGCTTACTCAGACCCCCCGGTAATTTCTTCATTGATTCCCTTGTTTAGCAATTCCTGAATAGAAATAAATGCAGAGTTCTTTGTTTTCTCGATTTTCATATCTAGAAAAGTATAGGTGCGACTGTACAAGGCAAGCACGATATTTGAGGATCTGAAAGTTGCAAGAGAAGAATTCATACAAGCAACGGTTTACATTCACAAGAAAACAAAGATTTGCCTCCCGAAAATCCTGTGCTATTATGCAAAGGATATGTCACTCGACATGGCTGCACTTTTAGAAGCAGTTGGCGAATGCTTATTTTGGTATACAACTAAAAGCTGTTAACACATGCGTGAAGGGTCGACCTGAGAAGCTTGCTTATTGGTTGGAACAGACCTCATCGTTCCGATACTTAATCCATAAAGAACTAGCAGCTCAAGGAAAGGCTGCGATTGTGCCCTTCTTCTAGCGTGGAGCTTTCATATTGTTATCCATATTATATTATTAACTCCAAATTTTCTTTCGGTAATGAGGACGGTGTCCTTGGGCGGCATCCTAAGACAAAAAATCTGCTTTTTATAAAAGAAAAAGGAGCAAAAAAAAGTTATAAACAAAGGTTATCGCCACGACAAACAAACATTTACTTTCACAATCTAATAAGTTACACTTTCGTACTTTACCGGGGAAAAAAAACAAAATCATAATAAAATAAAAGATTTTATCAAACACGAAAATTGATAAAAAGATAGTATAATTATATTAATTTATACTAGAATTTAAGATACATACATACGGCCAATTTTTTAAAATATTATAAAATAACTAAAAATTATCAAATTACCATGGCTTGAATTGAGATTCCCATTTTTACCGTAATTCGTTTTTTTTTTTTGTTTTCAGAATTCGTTTATTTAGAAGAACCCCAATTCCACCTTAAAAAAAAATAATGAAGGTGAATTCGTCTTTTCAGATTGGTATCATTTTTTAGAAGAAACGAATTACACCTAAATTGGTATCATTTGAAATCTAATAGGAAATTAATTGTAAAAAGTTGTTTTGTTGGAAATTATCTATGTATGTGCTGGTTATGTTTCTTTTTTACATGTTTTATGATGGGATGTTTCGGATGCGTATTGGGTAAATATGATTGCAAGGGCAGAGCTATGTGTTGCCCATCTTACCTAAAAAAATATCAATCATACACTCTAAAAATTGCATTTTATCCCTCAAAATTAATTTTTGCCCCACCCCCCACCCCCTTAACCTCGAAAAAATTTTTTTGGCCTAAATTTTTATGTTTATGTTTTTTTACCCATTTCTCGAAAATCATGCGTCCGCTCATGTGATTATGTATGTGAACTTGACTGATTAGTTATGCTATTAATAAATAATCCAAAGAAAAATGAATTTTACAGCTCAACCGTCTTGAAATCATCCTTCATACATGTCGTAGCTCCATGAATAGTGTGTACGTACAGTACGAATAGCATGCAAGCAAAAACATCTCTACTTGCCGAACGACACCAAATTGTCCCAAATGAAATAGGTCTCAAGATTGAGAGCCGTTAAACTCCCAAAAGTAATCTATACTTTGTCTTTATCAAAAGTCATAAAATATGGTTGATTGTTTATGTTTATAACATGAACAGAGACGATGCTCATTAATATTGGGGATAATGATATTTTTTTAATATTAAATAAAAATTTTATTTTAGGAAAAATTACATAAAACATCATATAGTTTGGTCCAAATTTCATTTTACAACCATTGTTTGAAAATTTACAGTTTACATCATCAATTTTCATGAACTGTAACACTTTGCACCATCTTGACTCGATTTTGTATTTTTATCGAAGATGTCTCGCCGAATTCAATCACCTTCTTACATACTCAAACTTAGATTCATTTAAGCCAATTATTTCAAATTTAAAAAATAAAAAATAATATTCTTAGTATCGAATTCTCTAGTTAGCAATTACGAACCCCAAATATTTATTTTGATTTTTTTTAAAAAAATTACAATAGCTAATTTTAAGTGACTCTAAGTTTAAATATGTAAGACGATGATGAAATGTAGTAATAACTTTTCGATAAAAACACAAAATCTAGTGAAAATGATGCAAAGTGTTACATGAAAGTTGAGGATGTAAACTGTAATTATTCAAACGATGATTGCAAAGTGAAATTGGAACCAAACTATATGATGTTTTTGGTAATTTCCTTTATTATATATATTCACACAAGATGATGTGGATCCATCACCTTTTAATAGAAATTCACAACAATGTATTGAATATCCAAATTCTAAAATTTGGCCAATGGGTGAAACACTCCAGGTCATATTCTTGGCATTCGTATTTAATCCCTAAACTTTTAAAATATCACGGAATTAGATCTTACTAGCTATAAACTTGGCGGCGGAGATTAATAGCATGATCCTTTTAAAAATTTAGGGAACAAAATCGTATTTTGATTTAGGGATCAAACCATTATAATAATAGGTATATATATTAAAAAAAAATTTATTTTTATTTTTATTTTCTATTTTAATATGAGAAGATAACAAGAATTTATTCTCACTCGGCTAATAATAAAGGGATTAAGTTGGGCCAAATGGAGAAGTACCCAACACAAAGATGAAGAGAAGCCCACAACCACACAAACATGAAAGGCCTCACACGAATAATCCCCAAATTCAGACCTAATTCACTGATTCATTAGGGTTTTTCAGCAATCGGGAAATTAAAGTTGGGGCAAATGCAAGCATTAGGATCTCCAGTATTACCTTCATCATCGCTGTTCGTTTCATCATCCATCTTCACCTCGGGTCAACGTAAAATTGTATCGCAGAAGATTAGAACAACAGCAATCAAGAACCAGCATCTTTCCCTGGATCATCAACAAACTCCTATGGCGGAGTCTTCAGGAATTGTGAATCCCAAATGGGCTCAGAAGACTATTACCATTCCTGCTCAGAGGCGCGGCTGCCATCTCATCACTTCCAAGGTAATGCTTTTGAGCCTTATTTCCTTTATTCGCTATTTCGTCCAACTTTTTGCTCTACCCTACGTAAGAGATCTATTGGTGAGTGGATATCATAATCTTTAACATATCGGGATGAATAGTCTCATTTATTAACTATTATTTGGCTGACTCGGCTTCTGGATTTTATAATTCCTAGGGCTTATTTACTATAGAAATGTCGTGATTTTATCGACCTGGAGAAGTACTTGTTCAATTTTTACTTCAAGGTCTGATGGACTGTTTTTTTTTTTTTTACTGCTGCTTGCTATCCATTGTCCTCAGTTGTTTTGAGAGACTTATTATCATAAAACTGACCATGGATCCACCCTCATTTAGGTTGGTGTTTATTGCAGTGACTTCAAAATTCTCTGTGTAATCTTTGGAATCATAACTGTGAAATAGGTTGCTTAGGTGGTTTTCGACCTACTTTAGCCTTTAAGTTTGAATGGGACTCAATCTGAAAGTTCATATGCAAACCCAAAAAAAAAAAAAGAAGATATAAATGCGCCTCAACATTCCCAGTGTATTTTACTCCCCACCACTTAAATGTTGACTTGGTGTCTGCTGATTTTTTAAATATAATTCGCCGCAGATTTTGAAAGATATTGGTCAGGATCTATCTGGGTTCAAATGCGGCCTTGCTCATTTTTTCTGTAAGCTTGAAGACCCTCCCCCCCACCCCCCACCCCACACACACACACAAAAACACACATCTTTTTTAGCAAAGAGTTTTCCCATTTAATATCACTTAGTTTTCTGTATCCTCTATTGTTTTACCCATTCCATACTCCCTTTTCTTTCGTCTGCTTTTCTCATTCTGAATGTGCATAAAACAGTGCAGCATACAAGTGCTTCTTTGACCGTGAATGAAAACTATGATTCAGATGTCAGATACGACACAGAGAAATTTTTGAGCAGAATTGTTCCAGAGGTAGCTTTGTTTTATCCATGCATTATATGATGACATTTATTATTGTCATATGGTGTTCATTTGTTTGAGTTTTTAATTTCAGGGACCGTCTGCACCATGGGAACATACTATTGAAGGTAGTTCTACAACCTTTTTTTGATCAAGATATATAAATGTAGTTGTTAAAAAAGTGTCCTTATATTTTGTGGGACATGAATAATTTTTTGTTGTTTGGGCAACCTCCCTCCTTACACAAGTGCACGACCCTAATTAATTTCGTCTAAGGTTCATGTAGCCTACCCTAATTTATTGGGATTACATGTTTAGTTGTTGTTGTTGTTGGACTGCCCCTCCAATTTTATTGTTTGGTTGCTAATATGTTGCTTTTCATCCATAGGTGTTGAAGAAATTGATCCGGATAAATCATAAGCTCTTGAAAACATAAAAGAAGCAAGATAACATAAAAGAAGCAAGATATCGTTATTTGATTTTCTTATCCAATAATTTTTCTAGGGATTTGATGCAATGCCTTTCTTGCAGGTCCAGATGATATGCCGGCACACATTAAGTCATCAATGTTTGGATGCTCTCTCTCGTGCGTGTTCTTTTTTCGTTTATTTTTTCATTTTTTCCTTTCAAGTTGAGTTGAGTTGTTATTAAAGTTGCCGAGTTCATGGTTGACCTTCGGGATGTTGAAATTATGCAGGATACCAATCACAGATGGAAAACTAAATATGGGAACTTGGCAGGTATTCACATAAACACATGTCTTCAATAATATTCTGCATCCCCAGAGTATACGGAAAATGGAATTAAATATCTGAGACTTCACTGCTTAGGGTATCAATAAAGTTTTAAGAGAAAATAGTGCATAGGATGTAATTGTCTTGCTAAAGAGATTGGGATGTTAAGGGCAAGCTCAGTTTTGGCATTACTCGTGAAACATGCAGATTCTGAGAGTATTCTACTATTTAGTAATTTGCATTTAGCAGTTGAAAGAAAGCCACTTGGATCAGTTAGCCAGTGGCACTAGCAGTCATACGTTGGCAGCTCCGTGGGGAAGAGTTTTAGCAGTGGCGGTTGCAGCATTATTGGGTTGACTTCAGAGCTGTGTGCCAGTAGTTTATATGCTGCTTATGGCCTTTAAGTTGTCAATCAAACTATTCCTTGTGAGATATGTCTGGGTGAATTTTAGAAAATACATGAATGTTCACTGTGGTGCTGGTATCAATATCACGAGGAGTACGATGATAATATTATTCTTATGATCACTTTTCAACTAAGATTTGACGTTCTTAAATTGCTAGATTTTGTTGACAGATGAATTATTACTCTAATAGAATTTGGACAGACATGTCCGTTTTTTACAGACCGGAGCATGTCTAAGAATTTTGATTCCTTTGTTCCAGGGAATATGGCTATGCGAGCACCGTGACTCTGCTACACCACGCAAAGTTGTGGTCACCCTCAATGGGATTTAAGACTTGGGATCATTGAACTATGTGAGCTATATTTTCCATTGTGATAAAAATAACAGGTTTCTCATATAACTGAAATATTTGAATGTTAATGTACTGAATGATATATTTGTGAAGTTAATAATCCATGAAATGCCGCATGTGTCGGATGAATAAGTTGGCTTGAGCTGTACGAACTGAGTTTTGTGATATAATTTATGAGTTTCCACTGATTGACTCGTTCTTTTTTCCAAGCTTTCTCAATTGGCTTGTCTAGTTGGTTTTAGTTGTTCTGATGGGAATATGAAGTAGAGATATCCAGGAGATGGTAGTGACTAGTGTGTGAGGAAACCCCAGTCTGTTTGAACAGTCTCAAATCTCTAGAATTCACTCTCTTTTCTTAAAAACCTCTAATTAGGCTTTTTTGTACTTGATTCCACTGCATTAACATTTCCAGCAAGTTCATAAATGAATGGTTCACAATGCTTCTGGTTAAAATTTACTCCGAACTCGATCATGAATAACTGTATAAACCCAATACTGTCCTAAGATTTTGATTATTTTACACTCTTGATTGAGATGCACTTAATCCTAATATATATATATATATATATAATATTGTAAAATGAGTTTTGAAAATTAAAAAACCTTTCATATCTCATTCCCATCTTCAATAAATATATATACTACTAATAATGTCTAAGAGCTTATTTGGTTCAACATGCTTGAGACTAATAGTATTTTACAATTTTACCACAATTTACAATATTACCCTTGCCAATATTAATAATTACAATTGTATCTGACTTCAAATTACCATATTGTCATTGCCAATATATATAATTATAATATTATCTTACTCGCAAATTACCATATTGTCCTAAACAACTCCATAAAAAATAAACCATCTTATTTTCTAAATTAAATTAAAAATATAACTTCACAGCTACCACAAATTTTATAAAACAAACAACTGTATATGCACCCGTATGCGTGCATGGGACACTAGTATAAATAAATCATAATGGCGGGAACGAAGTGTTGGGTAAAATTTCGGGTAAGTATGGATACATGTCTTTGGAATATGAATGTAAGGATACAAAATGACTAGTATGTCGAGGCAAAAGTTTAAATCTTTGTCCTTAAAATGATATTGTCTAGCCACAGTGCTCACGGTTTCGATGATAATTCGTTTTCCAAGATACAACGACTATGATTCGTGATGGTATCATTATAAATTACAAACTGTACAAACCAAATATTTGAAGCACTAAACCTTGAAGAAGGAAGATGGTATGCAATGACACATATTCTCTCAATTTCTAGTGTTTAATCTCTACCTTTGTATTATTGCTCTGTAGAAATTGTGTGTATGGAATTCAATGGAGGAGTTGTTTATATAGTAGTCCAAGGTACATCACCAAAAGATGTCATTTGGAAGTATTTCTTCACACAAACTTGCACATATACGCTTGGGGTTTTAATCACATTCCCTTTGTACGAAGACTTTTTTCATTTCCACAAATCATAAGGATATTCATCCTTGCCTAAGTGTCTCTATTAGAATTTGGTTGACCAAATATGATTGCTACCCTCAAAATTTTAGGGTATTCGACCTTGTCAAAATTGCATTGATGTTCAAACTTTTAAGTTTTAGATTCTAAGAGTTATAAACATAGAAGTCAAAATTCAAGATTTTATATCTTGCAAAATTTTGATTTAAGCATCATTGCTTAAAAATTCGAAACTTAAACAAAATTCTCAAATTTGACTCACGATTTCAATTTTAAGCGTACAAAACTTAAAAAATCGATTCAAGGTTTAATGTCTTTCAAATTCGAGCTTTAAAAGTACAATACCTAGAAAAATCAAATAGAATCAAAAGAGAGAGAACAACACAAAACAGAATATTGTGATACTTGATTCATCATTTACATTTAAAGCGTACATATTTTAGAAAAATGAATTCAATAATTTTTTTTTTGTAGATTAGAGTCTTAAGCGTAAAATGCTTAGAAACTTAAATAGAATCAAATACTTTTGTTGTGTTGCACCAGTTTCGATCTACAATTATTCGTTGCAAAACTAATTTGCTTGCTTGGTTTTCAACATCATTCTTGTAGTTTTTAAACAATTCTATGGTCTCGTTTTTGCTTTGTACCAAATAGTCATGACAATATTTTGTGCAATCAAACTTGCCTAGTGTATTTTGTGATATATTTTCTATTATATAAATATATATGGTATAATATGTTGGGGTTCAACAATTGCCTCTGCTTTGTGATCGATCGAACACGTGGCGCTTGTGCCAGTGTATGGTTGAAAAGATTGATGTTGGGCCATTACTCTTAACTATAGTTATTGGTAAAGCGGTAAGCGCTCGATCCAACATAATATTTTTAATTATATAATATCTATTTATGAAATAATGATATTTAAGGATCAACAAACCATATAATTTTGTGTAATAAGAAAGATTATATAAAATGGAGTAAAAGATTTTATTCGTGGACAAATAATCTATTTGGATATGGAAATATTTAATTTTAAAATTGTTTGATCAAATATGAAGTTCTAAATACACTTATAAATATAGCAATTTTAAGTTTGGATATAGTAATAAAAAATAGTTTCAATTTTTTTTTAAGTGAAGTTGAAGTCTATAAATCTTATTCATCCAAATGCAATCGTAAACTCTATTTCAAACGTTTGGTAAAATTCGTATTTGAAATGGATTTGATGCCATTTTGTATATTTTACTAAAATCAACATTATGATATGATTTATTAGGATTTTAGAAATAATTAATATTAATTTTAATACTATTTATCTTTCATGTTCTTTTTAGACATTTCATTTTTCTTCACTCTTTAATTCAATTTTTTACGAAACATCCTCAAAATAAAACTTGATTAATACAATTATTGTCTTGGTATGTAATATCTTGCTAGATCTTTGTAATGTTGTGGGAATTAAAATAATTTACATTATACATGTTTATATGATAACATCTATTATTCTATAACAATACTTTATATTATGATTATGTTAGGTATAGAGATCTTACAATCCGAATTTTGATGTTAGCAAAACTTGTTTATTTTGTTTTTAATGATTGTATCAAATGTGCACAAAAATGGTCAAATTCCATAAAATGCAACAACAAAGTAACTGAAGTTCAAATCGGACAAGTCTGACTAACAAAATGACCAGCAACGCAGATCAACTATCACAAACTTGTTGAACTGAGTCCAGCTGAGAATCGGCCTAATTAATGTGAGGGTCCGATCCTAATCAAATGTTTAATTTCACACAATATTATTTTACGTAAACAACAGAAGATTTGTTTAAAATTTATTAACAAGTGACTCTAATTTTTTTTTCCAATGCTACATATATCATAATATTGAAATTATATGTAATACCATTGTCTCATCCACACGTATTCATTAACCAAATACTTAATCAATCTCCCAGATATTTCATATCAAATGCATCTATTCGAGGCATACCCTGTGAGTAATTAATTATTAAAAAGTGTTTATCAAATGACTGGGACGCAGTACTCATAAACTTAAACCTGAGCTCGCTCTCACGGAGCTCTGGTACTCCTAGATGCTTCATCTCGAGCATTCATAGGATGTCCACCTGCAATACTTTTCATGCCCAAATATAAAATCATGATAACATGACAAATACCATGCGATGCATGTTGTGCATGAATGCAATGCGTGTGCAGGGGTAATAATCTCAAAGTTTCGATATATCCGGAATCAAAGGAAATATCATTACAGTATCAAGCTCGAGCAGATGGTGGCGACACACACACTGCGTTATGCTGTTCCCAGCATCCATCGTGTCTAGATTTGACGACAACACGCGTGACTACAGTTTATATAAGTAAGGTCTCTTGTAGCGATATAAACATTCATCAAGAAAATTTGGTGCAATGGATGAACATGATGCTCCTGTGTCAATTAAGACTCGTACAAAGTGACCATATATAAGATATTCACTTGCAATCACACCTTCCGGAGTGTCCATAGCTTGATCCTCTGTCAAGACACACACTCTGGCATGCTGGGGATCCGGAAATGACTGCGATGCACTACCCCCGATCTCTGAGTAACTTAACTATTGATGTGACTGGGTAGATCGACTAAGGATCTGGTTACGTCTGTCTCTGAGTAATAAACATGCTTTGGAATAATGTGCCGATTGACCACAATCAAAACAATTCATTTTACCCATTCGGCTTAAACCTTTATTGCTTCTGTAACTACCTACATCCAAAGTTATAGTCACTACAACTTAGTTTAAACCAGTTATACTAGCTTCCCCAACACAGTTGTACTATATTATTCAACTCAAATATTGTTAAGTTCATCATCCTTGGGGGGTGCATAGCTGACTAGATCAAACAGATACTCCATTTCTCGAATTCATTACTCGGCCTTTCCTCGGTCTTGGTACCATAAAATTTGGGCGGAAACATGTTCACCAAGCAATGATGTCCTTCATGTTCAAGTCTTCAACTTGTTATTAGCTCAGTTCGAAGTTATCATCTCGTTATAGATCAAGACACGACGACTCCAGTACAACACCCTTGCCTTTCGGCCTCTAGTTTGTAGTATCGTTCTACGTAACACAAGGGTTACAATTCAATCCCCGATCTACAATGCTTACATGTAAGTCATCTATCTGTCAATGCCTATCTGTTCGCTACATGTATGAACTCTAATTATCTAACATGAAATCACAGCAGACAAAAGCATATTAAAACACGTAGTCAATCACATGCACAAACATTTTAGTTGTGTTTAGACTCAATGTTCTAACTCTGGTTCGAGCATATCCCAGATTATGCTCTGATACCAAATGTGAGGATCCGATCATAATCAAGTGTTTAATTATCACACAATGATTATTTTACGTAAACAGCGGAAGATTTATTTAAAATATATTAACAAGTGGTCTTAAATTTTTTCGATACTACATATATCATAATACTGAAAATATATGTAATATCATTTTCTCATCCACACATAATTAACCAAGTACTTAATCAATCTCCCAGATATTTCATATCAAATAAATCTATTCGGGGCATACACCTGTGAGTAAATTAATTATTTAAAAGTATTTATCAAATGACTGGGACGCAATACTCATAAATATAAACCTGATCTCGCTCTCACGGAGCTCTGATACTCCTAGATGCTTCCTCTCGGGCATTCATAGGATGTCCACCTACAATACCTATCATGCCCATTCAACAAAGACATGACAGCCCCCACAACGGGGGACAGTAACCCAAGTACAATAAACTAGATAAAATCACGATAATATGACAAAGTACCATATGATACATGTCGTGCATGAATGCAATGCGTGTGCAGGGTAATAATCTCAAAGTTTTGATATATCCAGAATCAAAGGAAAGGTCATCGACAATATCAAGCTCGAGCAGAGGGTGGTGACACACATTGCGTTATGCTGTGCCCACCATCCCTCATGTCTAGGCTTGACGACAACGCGTGTGACCACAGTTTATCCCTAACCTGCATGTCATCACCGTGCCCAGCGTCCCATGACACTATAGATCTCATCATAATCAAATGGTATCAAAGGAGCAATAAGATCAATATGATATGCCCAATGTCCATGCATCTCATTGTACCATGTAATCTCATATGATGCAGCTCAATATATATCATGTAATCCCATATCATGCAGTCCAATGTATCATATAATCACATATACTGCAGTTCATCATGTCATATAATTACATATGAATTACATAATGACAAATAAATCATACCCTGGGAACATCACATGTCTTTGTCAGACATCGTGATAGAACCGATTTTACGTACCTCCAGCCAAGCAATTCCTACAGAGTGCTCCTCGAGTCGGCATCGGGATCTATTAACCTGGTTATTTACACCTCAATTATATCATCAAAGTGTTCAGTTACTTCACAATATCAAGTTTATAGTCCAAACATTGAACCGTAGCAAACTTCTTAAAATTTCAGCTTGCATGCTCATAGTAACTTGCTCATAATTTTTTGACACTTAACCAAATAACATGGGTCCAATATAGCTTGAAAGTTAACTCAAAATATCACATTTCATATGTTTGACACTTTCCCAAACATTGCTTATGTAAAACAGGGGAAATTCTAAGTTCCAGTTTGACCGCTTTCGTATTCATAACTAATTCATACGACATCCAAATGACCTGATTCTAATGGGAGAATTTAGATAACTCAAAATTCTACACCGCAAATTTTATGAGATTTAAGCTAATTCGTTAATCTTGAGGTACAATTTTATCAGAACATCTCAGCTTAAAAACTCGAAGGTACCTTATTTCCAGATTTGACACCCTTTAGTAAAACTAGCATACTAACTCTAAATTAGCTGAATTCACTATCAAATCGAACGTAATTAAAAAATAAACAACTTTTATGTTTACCTCAACTTCAAATTCGGAACATATGTTTGCCAGAATTTCAAAGAACACATTGCATGTGACATGCATATTCGATTTGTGCACAGTTTAGTAAAATTATCATAAATTTCTCATTTTAACTCCAAATTAGCTGAGTGTGGTGGCCAGTTAAAGCTAAGCCAAAATACTACAACTTTTCTTGTTAAGGCTTATTATTTTCGACCCTAACACCTAAATTCAACTGAAAATAAACTTGAAAATAGAGTTATACCTTCCTAAATCTTGAAGATTTGAGCATAAAACACCAACCAAAATAGCTCAAGCTCCAAAAGGTAGTTGCCTCTTGAATCCTTTCTTCAGACTTCAAAGTTCTTGCAATTTTAATACTACCCTAGTTTTGTAGCTTCTAAATCCTCAATTGCATGTGTGTGTTGACCACTTTTTAAGGATCAAAATGAGTAAAAATGAAGAGGAATTTTCGAAAATTGTGGAGAGAGGAAGAAGAAAATGTTGGAGGGATGAAAGATGTGATGGTTTCATGGTAGTGGAATGTGTTGGAATAAGTGGTAGTGCAAGATGTCTTTCCAAATGCCAAGTGTTCATGTTTTCTAAGTAATGTTGTAGGATTTTAGTGTTTTAATCATACTATAATATCAAGTATGATATATATTTGTGTATGGTGTATATATATGTATGTATATATCGATATATACACATTAGTCTGTCGTGATTCGGAACACTTTTATTGATAATATTTTTGTAGAAAGTTATTTCCAACAAAGTAATATTTTTTTATTAATAAACTATACCGTCTTAAATATTGTCTATCGAACGAATGCTCGGCTTTTACCCACGTTCAAGCTATGCTAGCGGTGATCATGGTTCAATACAACTTAATTTTTTGGGATAATCACGTCTATACCCCTATCGACTTTGACTAATTACAGAAATCTCTCATGGATTTTGAAAAATTACAGAGAAATCCCCTCTAATATAACGCCGTAAAAAACAATTATCAAAACTCGCGAAATGACTTTTTTGTCCTCTTGTATATGTAATATAAAATTATCAAAACAGTACAGATACACCCCATATACTATATGTAATATAAAATTATCAAAACATTACATACCTCATATATTATACTATACATTACAATTACACCCCATATTGTTCGTATTATTTTATTTATTTCAAAGAATTAATTATTAAATATTTATAAACTAGATTTCATATTAATGATAATATTTTAAATCTATATATATATAAATACGTTCAAAATTAACTAATTGTATTATTGTCATAGTATCACATTTTTTCGGTAATTATGATAAAAAGATCTTGTAATATCAAACATAACAATATTTTTGAACATATTTAAAATAAGTTTATCCAAATATTTTAACATCTTATTGTTAAAATAAGACTTCACAACTTATTATCTGTTAAAATAAGTTTAGTCAAATATCTTGTAGACAATTATATGTTTAGATGTTGAATTTAAATGATATGCTTTAGGCCATGGTCTTTAATGACAATCGATGTTTTATTGAATCAGTTTGTTTGATTTAATGTACAAATCAGTCAGTTCGGTTGGCTGAAAAACAAATTCGGTCGGTTCAGCTTCTACAAATTCGATTCGATTTTGACTGAATGATCACCCCTAATTGAACTCGTATTTGGGTCGTTTGTTTTCAAAACTTAGATTTTTATCCCGTTTATCAAATTATTAATCATATATTTTTTATATTTTAAACCATTTATTGAAAATACGATTATACAGTATTATATAGTTTTTGCGGTATCTTTTGGGTAACTAATATTTGTTGATGTTAATTCCGAAAATGTCAATCGAACATATTATTCTTTAATTTGACTTTTAATTAGATTTAATTCAAAATATTACAAAATATCGTTATTTCTAACAAAAGTTTTAAATGATATATATATATATATATATGTAAATTTTGAATTTTTTATGGTATGTATTGATATTTTATAAGATGACAAAAAATTAAAATTATTAGGAAATAAAAAAAGGTTTGAATAAGTAATAGTTATATTTGAAATAAATAATTCGAAATATAAAATAATAGTTTTATTATGATCACATCTCCTAAAAAATACAATAATTACAACAACTAGAAATTTGTGTCAAAATATGGGTCAAAATTGACCAATGGCAATTTAAGATTTTCATTAAAAATTAGGCGAGGTTCCTATAACGATAGTATATTTTATTAACGCCAGGAAGAACTAGAAAAATTCCAATTGCCAGTTATTACAAAATCCAAATCCTATTTTGTTTGGATGCTTTGCGCTATTAAAACAAATCATAATCAGTTGTCTCCGTCTCTCTCTCTCTCTCTCACACACACGCACACACACTAAATTTTGGTGAATCGATTCCATTCTCGCTGCACAAATCATGCATGTATAACTCGATGTGAGATTTATCCACGCATCACATTCTTCTCACCCTACCCCATTCCTGTAAGGAGCGGATCTATAAGTTTTCTTTCACCATTCTACAACAGTGTCAATAATCAAGAACCCTCCGCCATTAGCAATTCTCGAGGTCCCAGCGAGAGATTGCAGACAGTTGAGGGAGGCGAGTCAGAAATGGAGGTGGAGAAGAGACCTTCAGCAGTGTCTGATGTGGGTGCCTGGGCCATGAATGTAATCAGTTCTGTTGGAATCATTCTGGCAAATAAGCAACTCATGTCCAACAATGGATACTCTTTCACATTTGGTTGGTACCCTGTGAGGCTCTTTTTGAGATGGGTTTTTGTAGCTTAATTGGGGCTCATTTCCTTGGATCTCGGTTTTCTGTTTAGAATTATTGTTGTATCTTGGTGAATTTATTCGAATGCAAGTCTTTCTGTTTCAGAATTAGTTACTTTGTTATTCTCTAAGGGAAGTGGGTATTTTAATTTGAATTTGAATTTGAATGGAGTTTTACCCACATAGTTAAAGTACCACTTTTGAGCACATAAATATGATTGGGCCTCATTTGCCATAATTTCTTTTCTGAATAGTGCCTCAGTTTGCACTTTGATCTTTTTGACTAGTCTAGCTACTGTGAAGATTTGTGAAGGAACTAAGATGTGGCTTTCTGAATCAGATGTTTGGTATAGTTCTTTTTTGTTATTGGAACACTTTAGAATCACCTTTTAAGTTAAATGATTTGGTCTCTTGGATTCAAATTTATTCTTTTATTCATATTTATTTTGGATGCTAATTCTTAGGGGGTGATAGTTGTGATGTGGTGTAGCCTTTCTGCTGAATTTTGTTCCAATTTTCTTATATGTCAAGATTTAAAGTAGGTGTTCATTCTGGAACTCTATGATCTTTATTTAATGAACAGGGGCTTATGTTGTAGAGTCAACTTTCTAAGTTCATAATTTAAATTCTTGTTTTGCTCCATGCAGCCACAACATTGACTGGTTTCCATTTTGCTGTTACCGCACTTGTTGGCGCGATATCAAATGCTACGGGATTTTCTGCCTCGAAGCACGTGCCATTTTGGGAACTTTTTTGGTTCTCAATTGTTGCAAATATGTCCATCACGGGGATGAATTTCAGCCTTATGTTAAACTCAGTCGGATTTTACCAGGTATGCTTGAATTATAATCCTCGTGCATATTAATTCTTATAGACGTTACATCATTACAATGTTTTAAATATCAGATGCCAATGTATTCTACTTATCTAGTTATTACATTTATTCATATTCCCATTTTTCATGCATACACTTTAAAAAGTGATTACCAGATCTGGATTCTTAAAGCTTCCACCTCCTAGAACATAGTAGTTAGGTTGGGGCCTAAGTCAAAAGAATCTCTAAATATATTGTTTTCTTATTGCTGTAAACGTTCCTATTTTTCTGCTGGCGTACTAGTCTAATTTTGTATCTAATTCTATTTTAATAATCTAGTCCTTAATGTTTGGTCCCTCACCACTTCAAAAAACTCAACAAATCTCACAGTTAATTTTTTTCTTTGGAACTTGTTAAATACAGAGATGGCGTTCTTTCTTCTCACCTTGTCAGGTCATTCTTTCTCATATCTATCTAAGACTCCTTTTCTTGATCTGATATTAGGTTGTTTTTTTATGTAGATCTCAAAACTGAGCATGATTCCTGTTGTCTGTGTAATGGAATGGATTCTTCATAATAAGCAGTACACAAAGGAAGTTAAAATCGCTGTTGTGGTTGTGGTTATAGGCGTCGGTGTTTGCACAGTGACCGATGTCCAAGTGAATGCCAAAGGTTTTATATGTGCTTGTGTTGCAGTTTTCTCGACATCTTTACAACAAATCGTGAGTAAATTTTGTTATTTGTCCTTAATAATGTTAAGTTCTTTGATATCCTTCGATAATGATGAGTTGAATTAATTCTAAAACTTCCATTTCACCTATGCTCTGTATTGACATTAAATTTAATACAGTTGGGGCCAACAATGCAAGAATGTAAGTACTAATTTTAATTAATTTGTTCAGATTTGCTGACCTAAAATTTTTGCAGGAGGTTCTACACAAAATACAAATTCGTTTTGTATTTATTTCATTTCTGCTTCATGTTCCCACATTCTCTCTTTGGATATCCCTTACTTTTCAGGGTAACACCTTAGAATACTTTATTTCACATTATGGAACATTGAACTAATAGATATCTTCACTTGAGCAAACTAAATGTTGTAACTTGTGGACTCTGTTCTTAAAAATTCATTGCTCTGCCAACTCCAAACACCAAGGCCTTACCCCTGCAATCTCTCTGCTGAAAATATGAAAAGCGAGAATACCAGTTCTAAAATTAATGAACAAGGAGAATACTATAGGCTTTTCTTTCCTGAATCCTTATACTGCAGAAATATTGGTTAGATGATATTCTTTTGGATGCAGTCAATAGGTTCATTGCAGAAGAAGTACTCAATTGGATCATTTGAATTATTGAGTAAAACAGCTCCCATTCAAGCTGGTTCTCTCCTCTTACTTGGTCCTATAATTGACTACTTTCTTTCAGAAAAATTAATCCTAGACTACAAGTTCACTTTTGGAGCCATAGTAAGCATCCTAGCATCATATATTAAAACTCACTTACTGGAAAGAACACTAATATCACATCTAACATGATGGGGTCAATATTTTGCAGTTGTTCATGCTCCTTTCATGTTCTCTAGCCGTGTTCTGCAACATTAGCCAGTATCTTTGCATTGGACGTTTTTCAGCTGTCTCTTTCCAAGTTTTGGGCCACATCAAAACATTATGCGTGTTAACTTTGGGATGGCTACTGTTTGATTCCGAGTTGACTTTCAAGAACATCATGGGGATGCTCGTTGCGGTAATTGGCATGGTAATCTATAGTTGGGCTGTAGAAGTCGAAAAGCAGAGTCATAGCAAGATTATGCCGCATGCGAAAAATAGCTTGACAGAAGAGGAATTTAGATTAATAAAGCAAGGCATGGAAACAACTGCCATTAAAGATCTTGAGCTTGGTGAGTCTAAGGTGTAGCGATCCAGGTTCGGTTCCATTAAAAGATCTTGAGCTTGGCTATCCCATTTGTTTATTTCTGTAGTCAATGTGGAAATCATTCAGAAATCGAAGTTGAGGAAACTGGAGGAACAAATGAAAGAAACTATGAATTTTCAGGGATTGAGAAAGCAAAGAAGATACATGTTTAATTAATGTTATGTCATTTTGTGTGTGTCAATTGGATCACATTTATGATTGTCATGTTTATTGTTATAGAGACACTTTATCAAACTACAGGTGTTGAGTTACCAAAAAATAATGCCAACTTTTGTTAAATGCATGAGATGTGATTTCTAAACCGAACAAACATTATTACATTCAATTCGATACTTTTCTTCTAGAAAAAAACAGAAGCAATTTCAATATTTAGATATGATAGTGAAAAAAGAATATATGTAGGGAAGCTAAAGTTGAAGTCACATTTTCGGCTCAACAATAATAAAAATTACCGAGTCTTTATCCCAATGGATTGTGTATGTTACATGAACAATACAAAGAATAAGTCAGATCACGTAAATGCGTCAATCTTCTACAAAACTTTCTTCAGTCAAAAATATCCTAGTGCTTCAAAACTTAGAATATCTGGTCATGTCTTCGGGTATAGATGAAATCGTGGACATTCAAATCCCCGAAAAATTCGGGGAAACTGAAATGTGACAATTGTTAACCAAGCCATTAGTTATTGGTGACCCATGATGTATAATATAATATCATTGAATTGGACTTTTTAAATCAAATTATTTATAAACTACAGCAATAAGGTCAAACTGGAAAATTCAAAAACCTAATTTTTTCTTCTTCTTCGAAATTCGATTTGTTTATATCTCTAGGTTTATCCCCGAAACATATTGATTAAATGTAGTCTTGAATTGTAGCCATGACGGATCAAGTGGTTGAAAATTGAAGTTGCATCTAGAGCATTCAAAATGGGTTTGGTCCATCTAGTTGGAATGTGGGCCCAACTCAACCTGTCTAATAAGTGGGTTAAGCTAGAATATTGCAATTTGTCTGAGATGGGTATAAATGTATCGGCCCATTTGAATTGTGGGTTGGGCCATTTGGCCGTCTAACCCTCAACTCGCCTTGAGTTGGGGTTTTTCCAACCCCTTTGAAAGCAGACTGAAAAGGTCTCGTTTGGTTCACAGGTCTTGAAAAATGACAAATCTTTGTTTTAATTTTCAGAATGTATAAAATAAAATAATAAATAACGCTAATGACTGCCAGCTTGTTATTCAATATGTTTATATTTTAAGATAAATGTATTTGTTTTTTCAAAAGATTCATAATTTTGGGAATAAAACTTTGTTGGGTAGCCGAATACCTTGTGGCCCAGCTGACACCAACTTCATCAAATGTGCTCGAAGTCTCGGGTTTGAGTATTTTTCATCTCTCCCTTTTTCCTGTAGTTGTAATAGTTGCAAAAAAAAAAAAAAAAAAAAACTTTGTTGGGTACCTTGATAAATTTGGGACATTCGATCCTAAATTTCAGAAGAAATTTTGAATTCTAACGAGGGAATTGAAAAACATTATATGATGAAATTTTAAAAATTATATAAATATGAAAATTACTTAGAAAATGATTGGTGATGTTAGTTGAGAAGAGTATATAGAGAATAGGTGTTTGATAAAATAAATTATGATCATACGTCAATTAATTATAATCTTATTTTATTACGCTTTATCAACAAATCTATACATTTGCATAAATAAATATAAAAGAACATATCGATATTGATGTAATCCATGTGAAATATGGGTGAAGCGTGGTTGGGGTCAACCTAAAAAAGGTATTAAGAATGTGAGGCTCACAATTCCAACCAATGAAAATATATTTTTTAAGATTGATCCCACTTTACCGTATGATTTCAGCCTTGTTGACAATTATAAAATACATATTACAATGACCTTAATTCCAAACTTATTGTTGGTCGATGAGCTGTCTGATAATAATAATAATAATTGATGAGCCAAAAGAATTATACTACGTGACAACTATGACAGAACATTATCAATCTGTGTGTAGAGGGGGATTTAGTGGACGATCGACAATTAAGAATCAATTGGATCGATAATTGGGTTCCAAGGGGTAGCTTACACTTGGACTATTGAGTGTTATACAAATATTGGATACATACCCGAACAAGCTAGTTAACTTCAAATGATTTGATTTAACATCATGAAACCAACTAATTAATATGATGAAGTTAGGGGTGTTATCGAATTGTCTAATGTAATTGAAAATATTTTATCTTGAATTTCGTTAGTTTTACAAACTTTGAATATATATTTATCAATTATGTATATATGGTGTTTGCACCATCTAATTCATGTAAAGATAAAGTTCGGTTTTGCATTAACCAGTTTTCATCAATCCAATGACAAATCACAATAATAAAAGAAGTCAATTTAACATTTTATCCAAATATAGTTGTTAAACTTACCCTACAAGGCAATTCGAAGAATGCTCAATCAAATAGTTATATATTCAATATTTTCATAAATTTTTTCCTTAATTCATGCCTAGAAATATGTTACACATGTTGTATATTCGAAAAAAATTCAATAGATCCATCATATTCAGATTGTATAAAAGGAATTTCACATCTAATCACATATCTAACAAGTGAGCTAGGGTCAATTATAGATCGTGCCAGTGAGAGGATTAATTTGTGATTATATTGCTTCTCTACCTATTGATTGTAGTGTTGCATCATCACTATTATATTTTGTTACTAAGTGTTTTTTAACTGTTTTGGTGCCTCCACCTGAACTAGGGGTGCTTATCGGATCGGGTCGATCCGGACCCGATCCGAAATCGGACCGGTTAGTCCGATCCGAAACCTGAACCGGACTAATCGGTTCCGGTCCGCCCTGGAACCGATATCAAACCTGTCCGGGGCAGTTCCTTTAATCCAAACCGGTAGCACCACCGGTTCCGGTGCTATCGATTTGGAACCGGTTCCGGAACCGTAATCGGAACCGGTTAGATTTAAAATAAAAAAATTATTTTTTATTCAGCATGGAAACGGCTATAAAGCCGTTGCCATGCTGAACGTTGGCAACGGCTCTTAGCCGTTGCCAACGTTCATTTTATTTTTTTTATTTTTTTTGAAATCTTTAAATATGTGAATTTTTTTCATTCTTTTCCTCACAATTCATTCTTCTCACAATTCTATACTTCAATCTCATATTTTCCTCTCAATTGTGCTATCTACAATTTATATATAATTATGGCATCTTCATCTAGCAGCGGCGCTGGTCGTAGCCGGGGTCTCGTCCCCGGTCGTCTATCACTGAGTTCATCTTCGGCAATGAATTTGCATGTACCAATACCTGAGTTAAATGAAAGTTATGATTTTTTTGCTGACCTCAATGTTGGTGGTTCCTCTATGAATGTCGAACCGCAACAACCCGAACAACCTGTCGAACCTCCTGCTGCCCAAGCCCAAGAGAGACAACAAGTGGAGTCATCCGGAGCCACTACAGCAGCGAGTAGACAACCGACTCGTGCCAAAAGAAGTAAGATATGGGATCACTTTGAACTCGCTCAAAAAGAAGGTACTAATGAATCTGTTGCAATATGTAAATTATGTAAAATGCAATATTCATATAAAGCTGGTGGTTCCAGTGGAGGCACTGGAACATTTAAAAAACACTTAGTAAAAAAACATAATTTTGATGAGACAACATTACAACCATTAGGTCGAGAAGCAACACAAGCACAAATTAATGTTCTCACTGGCACGATTTTTATTTTAACTGCTGAAATTAACCGTAGGTCACTTGTTAGATATGTGATTAGATGTGAACTACCTTCTATACAAGTTGAACATGATTGTTTTATTGAATTCGCTTCGTCTATACAACCCATGTTCAAACATATTTCCAGGCACACACTAAAAAGAAATTGTAACGACGTATTTGTTGAATATAGAAATACATTGTTTCAACATCTTTCTAGTTTGCCTTGTAGGGTTAGCTTAACAACCGATATTTGGACAAATGTAAATTTAGATTCATATCTTGTTGTCACTTGTCATTGGATTGATGATAATTGGTGTATGCAAAAACGGATTTTGTCTTTAGATGAGTTAGATTGTGCACATACTGGTTATGTAATTGCTAAATATGTATTCAACACTTGTAGACATTATGGACTTTAGGATAAGGTATTTTCGATCACAGTAGACAATGCAGCGAATAACAATGCTGCGATGCGTGATTTAAAGACCTATCTGAAACCAATGCTTGATGTTGTTTTTTTTTTCATGTTAGATGTGCATGTCATGTGATTAATTTGGCTGTTAAAGTTGGTTATGAGGACAATCACTCAGCATGTATTAACAAAATGAAATACTGCGCTAAATGATTACGCACGAGCCGTGTAAAGCGCGATTGGAAACAATTATGTTTGTCTAATGGTTTAAAGCATCTTCTTTTTCCATCACCAATAGAAACTAGGTGGAATTCGTTGTACAATATGTTGAATGCTATGTTACCTTACATGTGGGGTCCTCTTTACTTAATCCATTATGTATCATGGTAACATACATATGTGAGTCTGAATTAAGTAATAACATGCACTGATTAAGAGTATCTTACTAGTTAAGTTGTTACAGATGTACCAAACCACTAGTACAAAAACCAACTAACTTTGTTTTCTACATATACATTACATGTAAAATTAACAACCTAAGCCAGTACAACGCCTACGCAGTGGTTCACCTCGCAGCGGAATAAGACTCACGATTCCCACGTCTATGCAATCCTACAGAAACATTCACAAAACGTGAGTATAGATAAACAACTATCTCAGTGCGATATCAAAACACAATATCAATAACAATGATAAAGCACAATAAATCATCTAATGTGAATGTTCTGTATCATGCATCCACAAATGCACCATGTCATGACATGTCTCAACAAGTACCCTATTATCACGAGACTAAAATGATATGCCTATTCAGCTCAATATGTCAGTGGAACCACCTCACATATTCATATTAGCAGCACATATCATAGTACCGTCCTCAAATGATAATAGCCAGAGCATATACCCAAAAACCGGCGTATATCTCTATATAGCATAACCGAGCATATACCCAAACCAGACGTATATCTCTCTGTCACATGACCGAGCATATATCCAAACCAGGCATATATCTCCATGTAACATATCCAAGCATATACCCAATACCAGGCGTATATCTCCAATACATAACCGAGCATATACCCAATACCAGGCGTATATCTCTAACACATGATATCCATGAATGTACAGGCATATGATACTACCAATCATATCATAATAACATAACACAATTCATATGATATCAATCTCATAACATCATCACACAATATCTATACTCCGTACGTCAACACGTACCTGTACTGCGACACAAACGAGATAAATTAGGCGTCACTGGCTAAGTGCCTCGTTGTCCTGTCCCCTGAGATGATGCTACAACAATGCCAACAATATATCATGTTATCATAGGCATTAAAATCAAATTCTACAAAAATATAAAATTTTTCAACATTCTGGCACTGGCGATTGATCGCTATTTCTCACCGATCGATCGCCATACTGTTCTGCCCCCTCGCGATCGATCGCCATCTCTCGCGATCGATCGCCAAAGTGTTCTGTTGCTCGCGATCGATCGCCACATTTTCACCGATCGCTCGCTACATGTATAAACCGCCTTACGGCGATCGATCGCCACAAAGCTCGCGATCGATCGCCGATGTCCAGAAAGTTCAGAACATGGCGATTTTGAGCTTATCTTCCTAGCTCTTCTCCTACAACTCGAAATTTAACATGTAAATAGGTTTCATGCATTCTCTACTACCATAACAACATGTTTCCACCATCTTAGAATCAAATTCATGGCATATAAACATGTTATGATCCTAAGCTTCCATAGGTTGGATTTGATTTCACATACTTCATACACCACTACACAAATCAATCTTAAAAGCATATATTCCTTACCAAGATTGTACAATTTCACTTCACCCAACTTCTTAGCTCAAGTCACAAGTGAAAAGCCAAGCTTCAACCAAGAAAACCTCCAAGGGTTGGAGAGGAGCTTGTGTAGTGTTTTAGTAGGTGTAAAATGAGAAACTGTGTGATTTTCTTCCAAAAGCACCTTGATATAAGGTCATTAGCTCCCTAAATCACTTGCTATCATATCATTTGGAGTTAATGACATATTAAGGAACATGTACATGAAATGAAATTCAAATTCAAATATAACTCCAATTCACATGACATTCACATGCATAATCAAATGCCTCCTAGTTCATGACTTGATATGTTATTAAATCATTGTACACCATGCTTCATTCCTTGCCCTTGCCACATTTCATACATGTATTATTTCATTCTTGGTTCCACCCGAACCCCCAATATCATACCGCCAATTGATATAATTACACCATAATCATATCACACGTGTATACAACAAATCGAGGCATTACAATTCTCCCCTACTCAATGAATTTCGTCCTCGAAATTGCATATACAAACATCATAATACATGCTTCATATAAGAACATATATGATATATGGAACATAAGAAACATGTATAAATCACATATCAACATACCAGAAAACAAATCCGGATACCGTTGCATCATATGCTGCTCTGTCTCCCACGTTGCCTCTTCGACACCCCGTCTGTCCCACTGTACTTTAACCATAGGAATCACTTTATTACGCAACCTGCGTTCAGCTCGATCCAAGATCATAACCGGTCGTTCCTCATACGACACATCTGTATCCAACTGTACATCAGGTAACTGTAATACATGACTCGGATCTGGTTCATACTTCCTCAACAGTGACACATGAAAGACATCATGACTACTACTCAAAGCCGGTGGTAGTGCCAATCGATATGCTAACGTACCAATACGTTGCAATACCTCATACGGACCAACATACCGTGGAGACAATTTTCCACGCTTACCAAACCGTACTACACCTTTAAAAGGTGAGATTTTTAAGAACACACGGTCACCAACTTGAAATTCAAGTGGTCTACGTCGCTTATTGGCATAAGCAGCCTGTCTGTCCTGAGCAGCTTTAAGTTTCAATCGAATTACCTTTACTTTCTCTTCCATTTCATGAATCATATCCGGTCCATGTAAAGTAGACTGATCTACATCATCCCAATACAATGGCAATCTACATCGTCGTCCATACAAAGCCTCAAATGATGCCATATGTATACTAGACTGATAACTGTTGTTATATGAAAATTCCACTAATGGCAACGACTCTTGCCAAGAGGTATCAAACTCTAATACACAGGCACGCAACATATCCTCAAGCGTCTGTATTGTACGCTCTGTTTGTCCATCTGTCTGAGGATGATATGCTGTACTAAACCGCACTTCAGTTCCCAACGCTGTCTGTAACCCTTCCCAGAACTGAGAAGTAAATCTCGGATCCCTATCCGATACAATGGAAACTGGAATACCATGTAATCTCACTACATGTTGAATGTACAACTGTGCCATTTTCAGATATGTAAACGTCATACAATATGGCACAAAATGAGATACTTTGGTGAGTCGGTCAACAATCACCCAAATAGCATCGCAACCAGAAGACGTCCGTGGCAAATGAGTCACAAAATCCATCGTGATATGTTCCAATTTCCACTGAGGAATTTCCAAACTATGTAATTCACCTCCTGGTCTCTGTCTTTCCGCTTTCACTTGTTTACAGATCAAACACCGTTTCACAAAGCTCAACACATCCTGTTTCATACGTTTCCACCAAAATTGTGTACGTAAATCATGATACATTTTCTTTCCTCCAGGATGTATACTATATCTACTACAATGAGCACGTTGTAGTAGTTCTTGGTGTAGTCCCAATGAAGCAGGTACTACCCAACTGTTTCTGTACTTCAAAGTTCCATCATTTGTAAGTACAAATTGAGATGTTTGTCCTTGACTTATCCTTGTCTTCCACTGTTGTACTTCATCATCAGTCAGTTGCGCCATTCTGATTTTCTCAAAAAATGTCGGGTTCAACCAACAATGTTGATACCCGTACTGGCACTATTTCCACATCAAAATCATAACCCAAAGTACAACAAGAAGTCATTAATGCGGATAACTGAATCACCTCATCAGCCGTATGATGTACTTTTCGACTCAAGGCATCTGCTGTGAGATTAGCTTTTTCTGGATGATATTCAATCTCACAATCATAATCTTTCAACAGATCCATCCATCTCCTTTGCCTCATATTCAACTCTGCTTGAGTGAATAGAAATTTTAAACTCTTATGATCTGTATATATGATAAACGACGTACCATATAAATAATGTCGCCATATCTTCAATGCAAAGACAATGGCAGCCAATTCCAGATCATGTACTGGATATCGCATTTCATGTGGCTTTAACTGTCGTGATGCATAAGCCACTACATGTTTGTCCTGCATCAATACACAACCCAATCCAAGTAAAGATGCATCAGTATATAATGCAAACCTGTCATGCTCCGATGGAATGATCAAGACTGGAGCTGTAGTCAATCGATGTTTTAATTCCTGAAAACTACGCTCACAAGCCTCTGACCATTGAAATGATACTCCCTTCTGTGTCAAATGTGTCAATGGTTTGGCGATCGCTGAAAATCCTTCAACAAACCGTCTATAATATCCAGCCAAACCTAAGAAACTACGAATCTCTGGCACAGAAGTAGGTGCTTACCAATTCAACACTGCTTCCACTTTCTTTGGATCAACTGAGATACCTTCTTCTGATATTACATGTCCCAAAAAGCCGACACTAGTCAACCAAAACTCACACTTACTGAGTTTGGCATACAAATGATGTGTCCTCAACAATTGCAATACCATATGC
Source organism: Haberlea rhodopensis (assembly GCA_907163345.1). Classification (NCBI taxonomy): domain Eukaryota; kingdom Viridiplantae; phylum Streptophyta; class Magnoliopsida; order Lamiales; family Gesneriaceae; genus Haberlea; species Haberlea rhodopensis. Next base: position 373,573 of record CAJQUN010000095.1, read on the forward strand.
AAATGTTGAACATGTTCTGCTTCACTTTGTGAATAGATCAGTATATCATCGATAAAGACAATGACAAATCTATCAAGGTATTCCTGGAAAACCCGATTCATTAAACTCATAAAAACAGCAGGAGCATTTGTCACTCCAAATGACATCACCAGAAACTCATAATGTCCATAACGAGTTCTGAATGCTGTCTTCTGTATATCTCCTTCCCTCACACGTATTTGATGATATCCTGACCTCAAATCAATCTTAGAATAAATCCTTGATCATTGCAACTGATCAAACAAATTATCAATACGCGGAAGAGGATATTTATTCTTTATGGTTACCTTGTTCAATTGTCGATAGTCAATACATAGTCGCATTGTCCCATCCTTCTTCTTAACAAATAAAACCGGAGCACCCCAAGGCAATATACTAGGACTTATGTACCCCTTGTCCAATAAGTCTTGCAATTGAGTTTTCAATTCTTTCAATTCAGTTGGTGCCATCCGATAAGGAGCTCGTGAAATTGCAGAAGTACCCGGTATCAAATCAATACCAAATTCCACTTCTCGATTCGGTGGGAATCCAGGTATCTCATCTGGAAACACATCCGCATATTCTGCAACCACTGGTATCTCCTCCACTTTCCTTTCTCTTTTCTGTTCAGTTACATCAAGGGCATAAATCAAATAACCCGCATGTCCACGTTCTAACAAACGCGACATTCGGATTGCTGATATCAAAGGAATCCTTGCCCTCGATCCTTGGCCATAGAAATACCATTGATTTCCCGTATCAGACTGAAATCTCACAATCTTCTGACAACAATCCACAACAGACTGATATTTACTCAATACATCAATTCCAAGGATGCAATCAAAATCTGTCATGTCTAACACAATCAAATCAGCTTGTAGGCCATAGTCAGACTCAAACTGAATATCACAATCAGACACACTCTGACAAGTCATCACAGTAGTTCCCATGGGTGTCGAGACATAAAGAGGCATCAACAGTGGAGACGAGCATATATGATACCGATCAATAAATGCTTGTGCACTAAAAGAATGTGATGCACCAGTATCAATCAACAGTAAAGCAGGATAAGTAAACAAAGTACAGTTACCCGCTATCACATCATCAGGAGCTGCCTCTGCTTCCTCCCTATTCAGTGCATACACCTGAGCTTGAGGTGGTCCTGTCCTCTGTCCTCCACCAGACTGTGGTACACCCTGTGGTCTCTGCTGCACTGTATTTTCTGACATTGGTCCTCTCCTCTGTTGTCCACCCACTTGAGGACAATCACGGATCACATGTCCTGGTCTCCCACAACGGAAACAAACTACTGGATTCAATTGAGGACAATCTCGTTTCACATGTGGTCCACCACATTTAAAGCATTGCACACCACTGCCACTACTACTACCTTGGAACTGTCCCTTCGCTCTTCGGTCATCCCCTTTCCGTGGTCCAAAACGTTTCCCACTAAACCTAGATGAAGATGCACCACCTCGTGATGATTTAAATGGTTCTCCTCTAGGTCTCATACTGTCAGATATAGGTGGTTGGGCTTGTCCAACATCTTTATACACTCCTACTGCAATCTCAGCCATCTCGGCTCTAGTCAACGCTTCTTCATATGATGTAGGGTTATTGGACATTACCCTATCAAATAATTCAGGCCTCAATCCTTTCACAAACTGTCTGATCTTTGCTTTTGTGTTTACAGCGATATGTGGCACATACCGGAGCAAAGAAGAATAATGCACAGCATAGTCAGATACTGTCATTGATCCTTGTCTCAAATTTGTAAATTCATCCTCTTTCCTCTGCCTTGCAGCAACAGAGAAATAATGCTCCAAGAACTTCGTTCGAAACACATCCCAGTTAACTATCTGTCCTTGAGCCCTCAACTCAAGTACTGTGGATTTCCACCACATCATAGCTTTCTTAGCTAATTGGAATTCAGCTAAACGTAACCAAGCAGTCTTAGCACACGGTGCTGATACAAATATCTGTTCCACGCGTTCTAGCCACTCCTCTGCCAGTTCCCCTGATTCAGTCCCCTCAAACCTGGGTGGCTGATAACTCAGAAACTGCGTCAAAGTCAATTCTCCAGGCAACAGTACCTGTTCCACTGGCCCTTGCTCAATCGGTGGTGGTGGCACAGGCGCCATCCTCACACTCGCATTGCCACTCATGGCATCCCCAACATCCTCATGATACCCTCTGTCTGTCATAGCTGTAGATCAAGGGTTAACAATAACATTCACAATTATATAACATGTTAGAATAACATCATATTCCACATACTAACATGCTAGTACCATTCTCAAAGTGTTTAGGTAACTCCCTAATACACTTCCTCTACCCATGTTCACCCCGTTCTCGAACCACTGCTCTGATACCACTAATGTGGGGTCCTCTTTACTTAATCCATTATGTATCATGTTAACATACATATGTGAGTCTGAATTAAGTAATAACATGCACTGATTAAGAGTATCTTACTAGTTAAGTTGTTACAGATGTACCAAACCACTAGTACAAAAACCAACTAACTTTGTTTTCTACATATACATTACATGTAAAATTAACAACCTAAGCCAGTACAACTCCTACGCAGTGGTTCACCTCGCAGCGGAATAAGACTCACGATTCCCACGTCTATGCAATCCTACAGAAACATTCACAAAACGTGAGTATAGATAAACAACTATCTCAGTGCGATATCAAAACACAATATCAATAACAATGATAAAGCACAATAAATCATCTAATGTGAATGTTCTGTACCATGCATCCACAAATGCACCATGTCATGACATGTCTCAACAAGTACCCTATTATCACGAGACTAAAATGATATGCCTATTCAGCTCAATATGTCAGTGGAACCACCTCACATATTCATATTAGCAGCACATATCATAGTACCGTCCTCAAATGATAATAGCCAGAGCATACCCAAAAACCGGCGTATATCTCTATATAGCATAACCGAGCATATACCCAAACCAGGCGTATATCTCTCTGTCACATGACCGAGCATATATCCAAACCAGGTATATATCTCCATGTAACATATCCAAGCATATACCCAATACCAGGCGTATATCTCCAATACATAACCGAGCATATACCCAATACCAGGCGTATATCTCTAACACATGATATCCATGAATGTACAGGCATATGATACTACCAATCATATCATAATAACATAACACAATTCATATGATATCAATCTCATAACATCATCACACAATATCTATACTCCGTACGTCAACACGTACCTGTACTGCGACACAAACGAGATAAATTAGGCGTCACTGGCTAAGTGCCTCGTTGTCCTGTCCCCTGAGATGATGCTACAACAATGCCAACAATATATCATGTTATCATAGGCATTAAAATCAAATTCTACAAAAATATAAAATTTTTCAACATTCTGGCACTGGCGACCGATCGCTATTTCTCACCGATCGATCGCCATACTGTTCTGCCCCCTCGCGATCGATCGCCATCTCTCGCGATCGATCGCCAAAGTGTTCTGTTGCTCGCGATCGATCGCCACATTTTCACCGATCGATCGCTACATGTATAAACCGCCTTATATTTTACCCTGTCTCGGCGATCGATCGCGACAAAGCTCGCGATCGATCGCCGATGTCCAGAAAGTTCAGAACATGGCGATTTTGAGCTTATCTTCCTAGCTCTTCTCCTACAACTCGAAATTTAACATGTAAATAGGTTTCATGCATTCTCTACTACCATAACAACATGTTTCCACCATCTTAGAATCAAATTCATGGCATATAAACATGTTATGATCCTAAGCTTGCATAGGTTGGATTTGATTTCACAAACTTCATACACCACTACACAAATCAATCTTAAAAGCATATATTCCTTACCAAGATTGTACAATTTCACTTCACCCAACTTCTTAGCTCAAGTCACAAGTGAAAAACCAAGCTTCAACCAAGAAAACCTCCAAGGGTTGGAGAGGAGCTTGTGTAGTGTTTTAGTAGGTGTAAAATGAGAAACTATGTGATTTTCTTCCAAAAGCACCTTGATATAAGGTCATTAGCTCCCTAAATCACTTGCTATCATATCATTTGGAGTTAATGACATATTAAGGAACATGTACATGAAATGAAATTCAAATTCAAATACAACTCTAATTCACATGACATTCACATGCATAATCAAATGCCTCCTAGTTCATGACTTGATATGTTATTAAATCATTGTACACCATGTTTCATTCCTTGCCCTTGCCATATATCATTTCATACATGTATTATTTCATTCTTGGTTCCACCCGAACCCCCAATATCATACCGCCAATTGATATAATTACACCATAATCATATCACACGTGTATACAACAAATCGAGGCATTACATTACAAAGATATATTAACTCCATTTTATAATTCATATCAAATGCCTGATAGCGATGATAGTATTTATTTGACTAATGAGGATTGAGAATTTGTTGAAAATTGTGTATCATTGTTAGGTACTTTCAAATAAGCGACGAAACGCTTCTCCGGTGTTACTTATCCAACTTCCATTAATTTTCTTATAGAATTTAGAGATGATTATGACTTGCATGGTTTTGTTAGTGCAATGAAAACTAAATTCATAAAATATTGGGAACAAATCCCACACGTGCACTGCATCGCAACATTGCTAGATCCTAGTCAATGTTTATATTCATTTGAGATATTTTTGAATATAATGCTAAATTTTTGGGGAAGGTTGTTGACGATCAAAAACGTCTACAATGCAATCTCTCCAAAATATGTTTCAGTTGTATTATAATCAACAGGCAAGTGAATCATCGCAACAAAGGCCTGCTGAAGAACAACCCCAAGCTCAAACTAAAGGTGGGGGCATCAATTTGCTTAGGATGCTGGGCAGGAAAAAACTTAAGGGAAAATGACCTTCTACTAGCACGTCGACTGAGTTGCAAATTTATCTGAATTATCAATTTGTAACGGAAGACAACTTCGATGTGTTACAATGGTGGAAGTCAAATGCAGCACAATTCCCTATCTTAGCCGAAATGGCTAGAGACGTGTATGCGATACAAGCTTCAAGCGTCGCTTCTGAATCTGCATTCTCAACATGTGGCCGAATTATTGGAGAATACAGAAGTAGTCTCTCTGCTGATTCGTTATGCATGCTCACGTTAGTTAAAGATTGGTTTGAAGCAGAATGTAAGAATAGAAGAGATGGGGCGGTTGACGAATTCGTAAACCATTATGACGAGCAAGAAGAAGAGAACGCAAAAATAATACTTATCAATTATGAAGAGTGCTAAACAACAATATTTTTTTATTTTGATTTTTTAATTGCCATATCTTTACAATTATTTGTATGCATCTATATTATGAAATGAAGAAGAAATGTATTGAATTTGTGATAAATATTGGGGAAACAGTTACATCATTAAATAAAAAATAAAAAAAAATTTCTAAATTTTTTTTTAAAAAAAATGCGTAAAAAAAAAAAAACGTACTGGACCGGATCGGCCCGGAATCGGGTCCGATCAGGTAACTTAACGGATCGGACCGGTTCCGCGCTTAACGGATCCAGAACCGGCCGGTTCCGGATTGGATCGGACCGGTCCCGGATCGGACCGTACCGGTCCGATCCGTTAAGCACTCCTAACCTGAACCACCAGCTTTAAATGTGTACGTTGTTTTATATAATTTACAAATTGCAATATATTCATCAGTACGTTCTTTTTGAGCGGTTTCGAAATGATCCCATGCATTGCTTCTTTTGACACGAGTCTTTGCTCTACTCGCTGTAGTAGTGGCTCCGAATGACTCAACTTGTTGTCTTTGATGGGAACCGGGAGGTTGCACATATTGTTCGGGTTCTTGATTTTCGATGTTCAGAGGTGCACCTGCAACATCAAATCAAAAAAATAAAATCAAAATCTTCATTTAACACGGGAATTGGCACATGCAAATTCATCACCGATGCACTAAGTGATTGGCGACCACCGCTACTAGATGAAGATGCCATAATAATGATTGTATTATGCTTGTAAATAAACTAAACTAATGAACAAGATTGATTTATAAGACAATTGAGAGAATGGATAATAGTTGAGACTTGAGATAGTAGTGAAGATTGTGTATATATATATATGTTTTTTAAAAAAAATATTTTTTTTTATAAAAATTGGCCAATGGTAGTTGGCCTTTTGGCAAACTAGCTGTTGGCCACCTAATTTTTAAAATTTAAAATTTTTATTTTTAAAAAAATTCACTGATTCCTATTCCTATTCGGAACCGATAAGCTATCGATTTTGAACCATAACCGCTCAGCTCCGGTAACTTATCGTATTGGATTCGATTCCTAACCGGATGACCGATTTCGGTTCCTAATCGGGTAAAAGAAGATTGACTGGATTATCCCGAACCTGCCTCCGCCGCCGTCGCACGAACCATTTATGATGGCCGCGTCTCGTGGATTGTGGTGCTACCATTCCTTTAGGATACCTTTCGGTTGAACCAGTTTGGTTCGGTTCCGAACCGATCCTGGGCCAACCCGGTCCGTTAAACACCCTGAAATAAAGTGACCGGTTGAATAATCGGTTTAACATAATCTTTATTTAGTCACAAAAGTTTAGTGACATTTCATTTTGTGGAAAATTTTAAATTTGATGTGGTGGTATTGTTATTATAATAACAAGCTCATTAGTGTGGAAATTAATATGATTACTTTTTTAGATTACAATTTGAAATATATACATATACATTAGAAGCAAGTCAGTGTTGACGGGGGGTTTGAGGAACCCCTATCAGTTTATTAATAAATAGGAGCAATACGAGAGAGGGAGACAAAACCAAAACCTCCATAATAAATAATTATAGGACCTTAATAGAAGTACACAAATAAGGTGTACCATCCCTATCTAGAGTAACAAGACCTCAACATATTTACATATAACAGCTTGAGACAACGATTGTCCATCCCTAGAGAGGACATAGCATCTGCAATTGTCCATCCCTAGAGAGGACATAGCATCTGCAACTGCATTTCCTTCACGGAATATATTAGAGATGTGCACGGAACAATTAAGGATCAAATCTTGAATCTTTGTTAAATCATGTCTGAATCCGTTCCAGACTTAATAATTGCAATCATAACCATTAGAGTCAGTTTCCAACCAATAAGGGAAGAGAATAAATTGAATCCAAATTTCCAATCCCTTGAGTGCTGCCAATACTTCTGCACGAATGGAAGAGCCTATACCAACATATTCACAAAACCCTACCACCACATGTCCAAGATGATCTTTAATAATACCTCAAATAACAGATTCACCTGGATTCCCTAAAGAACATCCGTCTGTGTTTAATTTGAAGTAACCATCCTGAGGTTTATGCCAATTAACCACATCCAGTCTTGTATGATGAGTTGTAGAGAAATGAAAATTCCACCTCTTAGCCAAAGGAAGATATCCCCGCCAATGATCAAACCGAAGCCAAGGAGCGACCAGGGAACTGTCTACGAATTGCAGAAATCACTCGACATCAGAAGATCGAATGGATATATATTTCGAATGGTTTCTTCCCAACCATAAATATCTCACGATTAAAACGGAATTATTTCATGGATATGGCCTTTGATCCTCCATCTATCACCCAACATCCATGAATTAAACATGAGATGATGTTGGACATCAACTGTGAAGAAAAATGCTCCCAAATACAATGAGCCATCGGGCTATGAAAGAAAGATAGTCCCAAGAGCATGGCCAATGATCTTTTATATATTTTTCCACTCGTGATTTTAGGTATTATTGTACGTAATGTAGGCTTATTCTTCTTGATCACAACACTGACATGCAGAGTAGTTGAATTCCAAGAGCCTTTAAGATCTCATCCACTGGAAAACGCTTGCTCATGAAATGCCAGCAGAAAAACGAGACCGAAGGTGTCAAAGCCTTGAACAAAATCGGTATGTATACATCATTAGTAGTTTTCCCTTTGCGAATCAAATCCCATGCAGATTAAGTAGAGAAAATGCCATTTGAACTTTGAAGTGTTTCCACACCAATTTGTGTAGCAATAATGGCTGAATAGGTACTTGAATGATCCCATCAATAATGTGTTCTGGACTACTTCCAACAATTTAACAATATTCCAACTTCTGTTAATCCAGAAGTGATTAACCTGGACTATTCGAGACCCAACAATCGGGCAATGCCCGAAATAACTCCTCTACTAAGCCAATGATCATCCCAAAAATAAAATTCTCCTTCTCCCAGTAACCAACCAATACAAGGTTCAACAATGGTCCTTATTTACTTCAGTCTAAGCTAAAGGGGAGAGATTGTACCTATTCCAGTAGAATGTGCAGGAGAAATGTGAGCACTATATCTTGACAACATAAATTTGGCCCACAGAGAATCCCCGGCCCACACACAGTCTTGTCCAGAGCTTGGTTGAGAAAGATTTAGATGTATCTTTAAATCTCTGAATAATGAGACCCCCTTCAATGGTAGGATGTCATATTTTCTTCCAAGAAATCCAATGTATGTGCTTATAGGACCCTTGAAAACCCCAGTGAAAACTAGCACAAATCATCTCTAGTTTATGAAGAATAACTCCAGGGGGCTGAATAACCTGAAACAAATACAATGGTAAGGAAGCAAGAACGGTTTTAATAATCATCAATATACTACCGAAAGATAAAGTAGATAGTTCCCATCCCATGAGCTTTTTTCTTGCTTTTTGAATCATATTCTGGAAGTATATAGTTTTCCTACTTCCTACAAACAAGGGGATCCCCACGTATGTCAAAGGTAGATTGGCAAAGCAGATACCCATAATATTCCCAAGACTTGTTCTTCGTGAGATAGAAATCCTTCTACTGAGCACTACATTACGCTTAGATAATTTACAAACTGTACCGAGCAAGCCTCATAAGTATCAAGAATGGGTTTGATTTTCTTCGGAGATGTTATAGATCCTTTGTAGAAGATAATAATGTCATCCGCATAAGCCAAATGAGATATTAGTATCCTACATCCCGAAAAATATGAGAGGCGAGGATGTTGTAGGAACAAGTTATCCAATCCTCTAGATAGAAATTCAGCCCCAATGAAAACAACAATGGAGATAACGAGTCTCCTTGTCTTAAGCCTCTATTAGATTTAATAAAAAACCCAGACAATAGTCCGTTGTTATTAACCGAAACCAGCAACTAGATATGCAACGCCCAACGAGATCCACAACTTTTGATGAGAAACTGAACACATACAGTATGTGGTACAAGAAATCCCATTTGTTTGGAAAACATTACTAAGTTTGGTGATAACAAACATCTTGAAGCATCTATTGCATCGAAGAAGCCTACTAATGAGAAGTTTGTTGACCGACTCTGTAAAGGTCTACTGGAAGATAGAGTACCGGGTGCCAAGAGTTGAAGTCATCATCTATCGGATGCAGAAAATATAAGTCTACTGGATCAGAGTATCATAGCTTACTGCCAAGTCCACTGCGTATTCTCTAGAAGATACTAGCAGATATTAAAAAACATTAGTTGATTTTAGTCCAGCAGACTAAATCACTAAGAAGAAGTCAGCAGAGCCAAAAGGCAACATGACAAAACTCGAATAGATTCATTCTGACAATAGTACCACATAACGCCGCTCTACCATATCAGTGCTACCAGTCTCGTGAGAATGAACTAGTCGTTTGTGAATGGATTTGGAAAGAAGACAAAATGAATTTGGATGAAAATCAGGAAGCTGATTCTGCACGGTTCTTTCCATTTGAAGAATAGTTGCCATTAGACTTTCGAGTCTATAAATACGTCGTAGAGCAGATTGAACAACTCTCTCAGCTCTCAACACTCTGAATCTTGAATCTACTTCATTAGCAAACAAGCAAAACAATCATTCAAAACACTTACTGAAATATTCTGAAAGTTTTGCAGAGCAATTGTGATGCTCGACTCTCTTATGATTATTATTAATCGAATTAATTGTGATATGTGGGATTTGAAACTGGCTTCTCAATTTAGAAATCGAGTTTGGTTTAAGGGTTCAAGTGCAATTGTTTTTGAGTATGCTTTTGTATTTAATTTTGGATTGAGTACCTTTATGTATATGGAATTGTGGGAGGGGTTTAATTGCAATTATTCACTTGGATTGCTTGGTTGATATTGGTGTTTAAACACCACCACACAAACAACTCCTCTCCTCCTCCCTTACCTCCCAAAAACGCCATCTCCTTTCCCCTAGCTCAAAAGATTTGCAACTTGTTTTCTTTGAAGAAAAGCTTGGTGGTAAGTTGCTTTTTGTATTTAGATGGTATTTTTTTTGAGTTGGTTAGATTTTGTGTTAGTTGTCTTTAGATTTCCTTTGAATAAAAACTTTGAAAAGTTAGATTGCTTTTGAGTTGTTGATCATGTGGATTTTGGTATGGTTGAGTTATTTTGAGTTGTTGACGGTCAACATTGAGCTTGTGGATGTTGGGGCTGATTATGAGTTGTGGTTTGATGGTTTAAGAAGGTTTAGTAAAACAAAATGGAGGATTTTCGTGTAGCAGGGCTCGCGATCGATCGCGAGCAGACGTATGTATGGGCAAAGAAATTTGCAGGTCGTGGGGTATTCGCGATCGATCACGAAATTATTATGGGTGAAAAATTTTAACTGGTGATCGATCGGTGGATTGTTGCGATCGGTCGTGAACCCATGACTTTGATATATCTAGGTCACCAGTTCAAGTATCAACACTGTTGGCGGAACCCATCATATTTGGAGATATCATGGAAACACAAAGATCAGATGAGGAAGTTCAGAGATGGATTCTTGTGATCTCTCAAGGTCAGGTATCTAAATTCAGAATAGCCAAAGATGCTGTTTTGCGGCTTCAAGATCGATGGGTAGTTCCTAAAGTACCTGGACTACACCAATAACTTTTACAAAGAGCCCATTTGTAGTAAGTTTAGCATGCATCCATGAGGCAAGAAGATGTATAATGATCTTCGTTCCCAGTTTTTGTGGAAACGAATGAAGGAGATGTGACTGATTTTGTGAGGAAATACTTAATTTGACAGCAAGTGAAAGCAGAAAGACAGAGACCTGGGGGTGAGTTACAGAGTTTGGAAGTACAGACTTGGAAATGGGAACACGTATCGATGGATTTTGTGACCCATTTGCCGAGAACTCCTTCAGGGCATGATGCCATTTGGGTCATTGTTGATAGATTGACGAAGGTAGCTCATTTTATACCTTACATCATGAATTTCTCATTTGTGAAAATGACCCAGTTATATGTTCATGATGTGGTGAGACTTCACTGTATTACATTGTCTATTATATCGGATCGAGATCCTAGATTTACATCACATTTCTGGGAAGGCAGACGGCTTTGTGTACTAAGGTAAGATTGAGTACTACTTATCACCCACAGACTGATGGGCAGACTGAGAGTACTATACATACATTAGAGGATTTGCTACATACTTGTGTCTTGGAGTTTGATGCTACGTGGCAAGCTTCCTTACCGTTGATTGAGTTTTCTTATAACAACAGTTATAATGCGAGTATTCAGATGGCTCCATTTGATGCCTTGTATGGGCGGGGATGTAGATCTCCCTTATACTAGGATGATGAAGAGAGAATCTATGTGGGTGGACATGATTTGATCCGAGATATGGAAGAAAAGGTGAAAGTCATTCGACAAAAGATGAAAGCAGCTCAGGACATCAAAGTATAGTGTTCCAATAATGTAAAACACTAGTAACTATGGGCTCTACCCTGTATCCCATCGTCAGTCTAATTGGCATCGTCCACTAATACCTGCCCTGGTGCCTGAAAAAAAACCAATAAAAGGGTGAGTTAACACCAAATACGTTCTTATCAAAATACCAACATAAATTATACAGTTCGTAAACATCTCATCAAAATAGCTCAACATTTTAACAAATAAGAATACATTGTTCCATTACCTCAGAATTATTCCTGTCAAACAAGACAACAATAATATAATATAAAAGTGATGTTCAATATAACATCATATCATCTCATCATCTATATGTGAAATGCATCCCAATGCATTCACCATCATCAGACCATACGTGTCATCCAATGGCCTACATCAAGGGCTCGTCAGTCCATATCAGCCATATACGTGATAACAGGACCAAAAATTTCATCAATTGGCCCAAATCCTGGACTCATCAGTCCACACCAACCACAACAATAATATCAAAACCATATAGTTATCCATTGCCCACATCAAGATATACAATTTTATTTATATCATCATCAGGGACGAAAGATTAAGTGGGCTAGACTGGGCTTTAGCCCAGTCTAGCCCACCTCTTAGAAGGGTAAGGTCTATATATGTAGTTATAGGTTTTATTTATTTAGCCCATTAAATTGCAAAGCCCGTATCCACTACTAAAATTACTTTTATTTACCACCCTAATTTTTTACTGCAATTACTTTTGTGAAGATGCTGAATTTTCACGGTGCTTCATTTCCGCTCGGCTGCTGATTTTTTTACATGACAACAACAGGTTGGTAATTTTTTTACTGTTAATATTTTGGCTGCTTCACGTTACTTAGTTTTCAGTGATATACTGACATTGCATGAAAATTTAAGGAGAACATAGGAGGATTTTTGAAATTTGGTTTGTGTATTGGATAATTCAGTAATTGGTTGTGTATTGGATAATTGGTTGTTTGTGGCTTGTATTTAGTTTTTCTCAATTATATAAGGATAATTTAATTTATAGCCTTAAATATTTAATAAAAATGAAAAGATAATATAACATAATTATTGAATAATTAAAATAAAATAGTGGGTAGTTTGATATATTTTGGACTATACTGTTAATTTTTTATCAATTAAATTTTTAAATTTTCAATTGTTTATTGTAGGTTATTGATTACAATGTCAAACCAACAAATTCCTAAGCGGGCAAAGTTAACTCTTCATCATTTTTTCAACAAAACAAATGATGATCAAACAATTACAATTAGTTCTTCCCATTCTCTTCCTAAGTCTCCAACAATTGAAGTTGCTATTCAATCAACTACTAGTGGTCCTTACTTAGAGCGTGATCCCGGGTTACGTTCGCCAATATGGTCATATCCCGTTGATATACGTGATGATATGCGAAAGGATTATATAAAAATGGGACCATGTCAACCAAAAATGAGTAAGTATCCACCTATTACATATGCAAGTCAAAAGAGGCATTTTCAAAATGCTTGGTTTGAACAATTCCCATGGTTAGAATACTCAATAGCAAAGAATAGCACATTTTGTTTTCCATGTTATCTTTTTGATAGTTGCTCCTCGAAGTATGTTACGTTTACTCGTGAAGGATTTCAAGCATTTCTTTCTATCTTTAACCCTCTTCCATGTTATCTTTTTGATAGTTGCTCCTCGAAGTATGTTACGTTTACTCGTGAAGGATTTCAAGATTGGAAGAGGGTTAAAGATAGAAAGAAATGCCCATTTTCACAACATGAAGGTGGTCATGATTCACTACTAGTTTTGCTATGGAAAAGTGGAGTAATTTAGTGAACAAATTTCAACATATTGAAAGAGTTATGAATAAGGCATCTTCTCAAGAAATTGAGAAAAATCGACTACGACTTAAGACTTCAATAGAAAGTGTGAAATGGTTAGCCATGCAAGGGTGTGCTTTTAGAGGTAATGATGCATCTATCAATTCCGCTAATCGTGGAAATTTCATTGAATTGATAAAGTTGCAAGGAAGAGCGAATGGAGAAATTGCTTCACTTGTCTTAGAACATGCTCCTCAAAATGCTAAGTACACATCTTCCAAGATTCAAAAAGAACTATTGCATATTCTTGCTAATAAAGTACAAAATATGATACGTGAAGAAATGGGAGATGCCAAATTTTGTATTCTTGTTGATGAAGCTCTTGACGAATCGACTAAGGAGCAAATGGCAATTATTTTGAGATATGTGGATTGTAAAGGTTCTTGCGAGAGCGTTTTTTTGAGATTGTTAATGTGAATGACACAAATGCATTAACTCTTAAAAAGAAGATATGCAATGTGCTTTCTCGTTATAATATTTTGGTTGATAATTTGCGGGGTCAAGGATACGATGGAGCTAGTAATATGCGAGGTGAATGGAATGGGTTACAAGCTTTGTTTCGCAAAGATTGTCCGTATGCCTATTATATGCACTGCTTTGCTCATCGGTTACAACTTGCTTTAGTTGCAGTATCCAAAGAAGTACATGAGGTCTGGCTCTTCTTTTCAAAATTGAGTTCCATTATTAATTTTTTTGGTTCTTCTTTCAAGCGTCATTGTGAATTAAGATCAGTCCGGGAAGATGAAATTATTGATATGGTAGCTTCAGGAGAGCTTAGAACTGCTACATGGGCTAATCAAATTCGTACTTTACAACGAGCTGGAACAACTCGTTGAAGCTCTCATTTTGCTTCTGTTGGTAATTTGATTGATATGTTTGGTGCAACTTGTATTCTCCTTGAAAGAATGGTTGATAATGGTCTCAATAGTAATATACGAGGAGAGGCTAAAAGCATCTATAAAGAGATGTTGTCATTTGAATTTGTATTTATCTTGCACTTGATGAAAGAAGTTCTAGGAATCTCTCATATTCTTTGCCAAGCATTGCAAATAAAATCTCAAGATATATTGAAAGCGATGAATTTAGTCTCATCAACCAAAATAGTTCTTCAAAAGTTACGGGAAGTTGGATGGGAGAAATTTCTGGAAGGCGTGGTGAAGTTTTGTGAAAGGTATGTATGTTTTTATTTAACTATTTATTTTTTACATAATATATACTATATGATTGTAATATTTTTTTTATTGAAGGCACAATATTGAGGTTTCTAGTATGACTGCTCGATATATGGAAGGCACAAGACGTTCTTGTCAACAAAAAAATGATATCACAGCTGAACGCTATTATCACATTAACATATTCAATGTTGTGATAGATTTTCAATTGATGGAGTTGAATGATAGATTTAGTGAACAAACAATGGAACTCCTAACTCTTAGCTCATCTCTAAATCCTATCGATGCATTCAGATCGTTTAGTATTGATGATATTTGTAATCTTGCTCAAAAATTCTATCCTCAAGATTATACTCGAAGTGAGTTAGGTACCTTGAGACGACAGTTGGAGCATTATGAGTACGTTGTGGTTCGTCATGCAGATTTTCAGAATATTGCTTCTCTATCTGAGCTATGCCAAGTATTGTTTGAAACAAGAAGACGTGAACACTTTTTTTGGGTGGATAGATTGATTCGATTAGTATTGACTCTTCCAGTTTCAACAGCAACCACGGAGAGAGCATTTTCAGCTATGAATCTTGTTAAGACATCACTTCGCAATAAGATGGACAATGATTTTCTCACAGATTGCATGACTGTGTATATTGAACGAGAGTTTGCTGATTCAGTAGATGTTGAATCGATAATAGATGAGTTTGACGAAAAGTCTCGTAGAGTAAAACATAGTATCAATGAAGTTTTTTGATTGTATTTATAGTGCACTTTATTATAAAAAAAATTATGATTTGTATTTAGTTCAGCCCCCAGCTATAGAATCCTGGTTTCGTCCCTGATCATCATTCTATCATAATTCATTAATTCATCTCATATTTTCACTTCTTCTCAATTGAAAGATATTCAATAACATGTTTACATAAAAGATAATTTACTGTCTATAATTAGACAGAACGTACCTTACTACGTGGAATAAAAAGAAACCACTTGACTTCAACTGCTTCAATCAGATCATCACATCAAAATTTGAACATTTCCCACATCAATAACGTGAAATCTCAACGATTATTCAAAATTATTCTATCACTATTGTTTTAACATTTTCGATACAATAATTATATTCTTCCAATTTCCATATTTAATTCATTTCAACTGTTAATGTTACTTATAATTTACCATAATACTTTAATTCAGGATTATATAATTCCAAATCTCCCATTTTAACTCATTCATACAATTAATAGTTCAATAACTTATCACCCAAACATAATCATGAAATGAAAGATGAGCATTTCAAATAGTCATTCAATTATTAGCCTAATTTACTCACAACTCAATTCCACACATGATTATACACTGTCCATATATATATATATATATATTTTGATTTACCTAATTTTTCAAAATTCTTCAAAAATTCAAAACAATCATTTCAACCTACACTAGATATATCAATATGTTCAGAAATAATTTCATAGAACATCATTTTTTTTCTATCCATATGAAATTTGACTAAATTAAATCTACCACCAAAGTATAAAAATTCGTATTCAAATTTAGCTTATACCTCAATGATTCCAAATATGAAATTAGTTCAATTGCATGATGCTTGGGTAAGGAGTACTTTAAGAAATAAGTGCACAAACTCTCTTTTTTTTTCTTTTTTTTTCTTTTAATCTCTCTTCTCGTTTCCTCTCTATCTTCTGGTGCTACAGTGTGTTGCTAAGTGTGAAAATGGGATTTTGAAAGAGAGAGAGGGGCACGTATAAAGCTCTTGATGACTATAAGTGAGTCTCTTATTTTTTTTATTAATTCTTTCCACTACATTAAAATGGTAATAAAAATTCATCAAGTTTGTATATAAAAAAGCTTCGCTACGTGTCGCACATTCACCACCCACTTTTACCCCTTCAAGCACAACTATTTTATTTTTTTTTTCAAATTTTCACTAATTACTTCATCAATTCACAATCAGGAATTAAAAAAGTTAAGGAACACAATTTATTCATCATTGTTTCCTGTTTTTCGTAAGGTCTTCAACATATATTTTATATTTCATTTAATATTAATCAATTTATAATAATCCTACTAAATTTAATTACTAAAACAAAACATAAATTTCCCCTAATTAAATTTGACAGATTTTATTTTATTTGCTTTGTAATAATATCAATGCTTAATTGCTTTTCTTAATCTTTTTTTAATTATCTTTTAAATATTTACGGGTGTTAAATGAATAATCATGGTTTTAATGTTAAAAATACTTATTATTATATTGCTAATATATTTCATCAAATGTGAAATTTATATATGAAATTCAAGAGCTTGATGATTTGCAATAAATAATTGTAAGTTTGGTTGCTGAAATACTTGCTCGGACATCCAAACGATGTGCTTCCAAAGAGGTTGGACAACCAACTCAAAATGCCAAAATTCATATTCAGACCAGCAGGCTTATGATTTTAACAAGGATAAAAATCATCTGCAAATAATCATAATCATTTTCTAACAGCAACTAGCTTGACAAGACTAATTATGCTATATTGGCCATAACTCCCAGCTTGGTCAAATGAAACAATTCAGCATGTGTTGGAAAGCTAAGACGGAGATCTGCAAATCATCTTCAAAACAGAAGAGTTGAATCAGATCATAAGAAAGAGAAAAGACATCTGCAATTCACGAGTTTTGCATGCGGATAAAGAGATATCTGACAGGTATAGTGTCCCGAAATGCAAGTAGCAACCTCTCATAAAAATTCGGAACCAAGAGATTCTTAATTCTTTGGAAATATAAGACAAATAACTACAACTTTTATGTTCATCACTTTGTCAATGTAGAAAGTTATGCAACATAGATGATTAAGCAATATACCTAGCTGAATTTCGGAAAATAGCCATTAGCTGAATATGATAGATGTTATGTCAGAAATTGTATAGAACCTGTTTCAAAGACCATATTCTTAAATCTGACATTTAAATCATTGTTGGAAGCTATACATACAATTCCTTGAAGATCAAAGAAGTGATTCAACAAAAAATCCAACCATCCCAAAGGAGATTCAAACTTGAAGAATTTTGGAGAGATATCTGCTGAAATGAGAGCATACCAAATTCTTAGGTAAGGCTTATCTTGCATCAAATAAATTATGTTATCATTTGTGCCAATTCAAACACATTCTATTCATTGTAGAAGTAAGCTTAAACAGAAGAGAGTTTGTTGTAACTGTGAGACAAGTTGTCTACACAGATGTATAAACGCCTTTGCATATATTCAATAAATAATATGTTAGTGGATTGGTTGGAGTAAGTTTGTACAACGGAATTGTATAAATCAAACTCTTTTAATGTAATCCTTCCATTCGGTTGAAAGAAGGGAGACGTTTAAGGATTACACCACTTTCGAACTTCCAGAAACAAATCTTACACTTAATTTATGTCTTAGTTTCATGCTGTTCTTTTAAAATGATTTTACTTTACTTAATGTTTGTTCGGGTGTCTCCCGCTTGGTTTCTTAAACCATACTCAATAAAATTCTCGGTACAACCACTTTAAGAACACGAGCTACTGCAACCTATGTTGGTTGAACTCGACTGGTTGTGCTGGCCACCCTACCCTGAATTGATCTTAAACGTTTTGTATTTTGAAATGTGAAAACATACTTTCATGATGAGCCACGATCCTTATTATTATGGATCCTTCCAAATACCTTTGAAAACGTGCCTTTCCAGTGACTTTTTCTTGCGTTATATACATGTCAATTATGATCTCGTCGAATCTTCCAAACGAATTGAAACATCATGTTCATTTAAATCAAACAATTATCAACTGCTATTTATTTGAGATATATTTATTCGGCTATTATACCAGATAGTTGGCGGACCGTGACTGAAAAAATTGTAGAGTTGTGATGTAATACGGGATAAAACAGATTCATCCATGGCATATAATAGCCGAACGTAGACTCGTGTTCGAGTCATGTTAAAAATATTTGCCACTTCCCAAAGAATCAAAAAAAAAAAAAATCTATGAATATTAAAATGTAATTATCTTAATTGAATTTTTTTAAATTTAGTAGGGTTTTGATTCCAGTTTCTGGAGAATACTAACAATAGCTATATGCTATCAAGTACAAACTAATTATTGACCAGAAATTTAACATATGAAGGCTTAAAAAACCAAGCTCTAATATTATCTAATTTAAATAAAAAGAGATGACTCATTGCCTTTATGGCCTATGGGTATGTGGCGAATAGGTTTATTTCAAATTTTTGCTCACATTTTGAATAGTCCTTTGTACTTGGTAGAATGATTAATCATATTAAGTTAGCTAAGTTTTGTATAAAATACTTGTATAAATCTAGTTTGAGTTCAATTTATGGACAAAATCAATATGATTAGTCTAAAATAAATGGGGTGCTGATCTATGTGTTTTTTATTTAAAAAACATTATCTTATAATATTAAGTTAGGCACCGTTTGGGGTTCATGATAAGGATTAGTAATCCCGGGATACTATTCTCATCCAATGTTTGTTTTGTTTTCCAAAAAAAAAAATATCCCACCATATTTATCACATTATAATCCCATTTTGCAACAAAATGACATAAATACCCCTTCCCGCCTTTTTTTACTATCTCAAAATTTGAAATTCCCGCCCAAAACTACAATTTATTTCCTACAATTTTATTATTATATTTGTATTGTTTATTTATTATTATTATTATTATTATAATATATATACATATATTATTATTACATATTATTATGTAGTAATAATAATAATAATTATTATTATTATTATATTACTATTATTATTAAAAATATATAATATAATAATAATATTACTATTATTACATATTTATATATGCATATATATATATATATATATATATATATATATATATATACATATATATATATATATGATTATTATTTTTATTATTATAATATATGTATATATATATATTATGATTATGTTATGATTAATAAATACGTATGTATATATTTATATAATAATATATATAATAATCATAATATTATACTATAATGATACATAATAATAATAATTATATTATTATTGTACTATTAGTATTATAAATATGTATATATATATATGTAATAATAATAATGTAGTATTATTAAATTACTATTATTATCATAAATATGTATATATATTTATATATTATATAATAATCAATAATATATATATATATATTATGCACATAATAATAATAAGTAATAATTATATTACTATTATTATTATTATAATTATTAATATAATATAATATTATTGTTATTGTTATTATATTTATATATAGATGTATTAATATACATAAATATGTATATATATGTATATTAAATAATAATAATAATAATAATAATTATTATTATTTATGCATATATATTATATTATGATTATGATTATATATTATGATTATTATTATTTATGCATATATATATATATACATATATATATATATATATTATATTATGATTATTATTATTCTAAACATAATATTTTATATTTATTATATATTATTATCATTATATACGTATTTACATATATATTTTGATTATGATTATCTATTTTTAATTATTATATTATTATTAATATAATATATATATATATATATATATATATATATATATATATTGATTATTATATAATATTGTGATAATAAAATATAATAATCATAATATTTATATAATAATCAATATATATATATATATGTGTTATTACATTGATGAGGATGTTTTAGTCTTTTTATCAAAGAATAATTATTATCAACTATATTATCACCCAATCAAACATCATATAACTTATCACAATTTATTTTTACAATCATTTCATAACTTTTTAATCTTTACATTACTTATTACATTCATCACTTCAAACGGTACCTTAGTGTATAATTAGACTCAAATAGAATACATACATGTATTTCCCCAATTTCCTAGTCATTACAACTAAAATGTCCTTTTCAATGGCCCACAAAAGGTTACAACTCATGGGTGGTACTAATACGAATATGATGTATGGTTGGGACATAGTGATGAACATACTAGGCAAAAAGGAGGAGAATGACGCTAAGGCTGACAAAGACCAAATGAATGTACATGCAGTAGCAAGAAGTGCACCAGTTTCTCAATCTCAATTCTTCTCTCACTTCCCATCCCAAATTCTTAGGAGATCTCTGTTCTTTGATTCTATTAATGGTGCTCTCGTTCTTCATTATCATCCTCATTGTTCATTCAATTCTGAATTTTTTTTTTCGTTTGAGCTGACAGAGGATCAATTTAAAATAAAAAAAAATTGATTGCGAGCTGTACTTCAAAAATTCATGTGGAAGCGGTCACTGAATAGCACAGGTGATCGTTGATCGTCATTGCCAAATGTTTCTGAATTGATGATTGATCGCAAGAGACGATAAATTCCGTTCATTCTGGAGCACAATCACATAGAGCATGGTTCGTCGTCGCGGGAACGGTGCCTGAAACATAGGTCATTGTTCAAGTTCCAATAATATTTCATGGAACGATCACGTCGCAGATTTTTTAAAAATGATATTAAAAATTTAAAAAGATAGAATATTTTGAAAAAAAAATTCATCTTCTTCAATTCATAATAATATTTAAAAGATTATTTTTAAAGAAAATAACAAATTAATTTTTTCCCTAAATCTTATGTACACTTTATTAATACATAAATTAATCCATAATATATATTAAAAGTTTCACAATCATATCAAAACTATTTTACCTTCAAATCATAATATCAATAAAATATAAAATATACGAACTAAACGAAATATTTTTATTTAATTTCTATTAGTTAAATTTTTCAATTAATTTGTAAAATTACTAAATCTTATGCTCAATATACATTAAAATGTTCATAATACTTTCATAATTCATATGTGATATTAAATAAATTAATGTATAATAAATTAAATTAAAATTTTAAAAATTAATAAAATCAAAAAATTAGTAAAATTCTGAAATTATAGATTACATTAATAATAAATTAAAATATATAAAAGTCATTATAATTAGTACATCAATATATAATTTTTTTATGATACTATCTTTCAAAAGAAATTATTTTACAATACTTTCACATAACATAATTTTTTACAATTTTTTTGCCAGCTGTTTTTTTTTACATCCAAAATTTTAATATTTAAAAAATCAATATTTTATAATATAATTATTGAAAAAGATGCCAAATAAATATTCTCTCTCCTCCTTCGTCACTTATAGCATAGCTCCTGTACTTCATCTTCTTCAGCACAACTCTTCAGCACAACACTCGTTCAAAAATTTACAGAAACAAGAAACGGCCGTTCCTCTCCGACTAGGACAAAAAAACGCGCCCTTCAGCAAAAAAACGGCCGTTCCACCGTTATCATCGTGATTATCAGCGTTCTGAAGCATCTTCCGTTAAAGGTATGAAATTTGACTCGGCCCTGGTTGTTCCGGTTATGAAACGTCCATTCCGATCGTTATAACGGCGTTCCGGCAAACCATGCATAGAAGAGGTGCACAAGCTGATCAGTTGCTGTGCGATCGTCTTTTTTTTTTTCTCATTGTTGTGACATTGTTGCTGTGTTGTGTGATCATTATTCATTCTTCTTTCGATCGTTATTCTCTTTTTTCTATTACAGGAATTACGTGTGATTACCAGGGGCGAATCTATGTATACTTGGGGGCAGCTGCTCCCCCTCAGAAATTCTTATTATATGTGTTTTTATTAAGCAACTTCATCAAACAATCCGACCGATGGTCAAAGTGGTAAATATTGCAATATTGAAGTTGGGACGTGGGAGAGTTCAATTCTCGTCTGAATCCGTTTTACTTTTAATCAATTACCTTACTTTTTCCACTTTCTAAATATAAATTTTTCAATATAAAAAAATATCTTATTCTATTATTTATAAAAAAATATCTTATTCTATTATTTTATTGTCCTCCTTTTATATAAATTCTGTAAAACAAATATTTTTTCAATAAAATAGATATTCCTTAAAATCTGAAACAAACAAATATAAAATATAAATAATTTATAAAAAAATATATCATCACAAAATACTCTCTACCACAAAGTACTTAGTCCACCTACACTCTTATAATTCTCTCTCATAAACGATTGAGTCTCTTATATCTAAAGAATCTACTTTCGTCTATCTTGAAATCGAGCAAATTTATTTTTTGAATATCAATGAATCGAGCATTATAATAATTGTATTATTATAATTAAACTCGATAAGTATATTATTTCTTGAAATTAAGCAAGTATTTTTCGTGAAATAATTGCATTGTAATGATTTTTAACTACAATATTAAAACTCGGATTTTTACTATAAACTTTTGGTTTATTTTTTTTGTAATTAATTTTTGTCTCCCCTCAAAAAAAATTCTGGATTCGCCCCTGGTGATTACATGCACCTTTGCAATTTGTGCTATTGGAATTCTCGTTGATTTTCCAATTGTTGTTGCAATTGCTTTTGTGTTGTTTTCTTGTTGAGTTCGTGTTTGATATTTTCTTCCTTGCAGTTATGTAAAAACAAAATTTTTTTTTCTGTCAGTCGCTGTTGGACATTGTCCGATCTTTCTGTTGCTTTTATTTTCTTCTTCTTCTTCGATTTTCAATTTTACGCTACCAGTTCCGTCAAATTACGCTTCAAATTCCGTAATGTTGCTCGTCCAATTTATTGATTCCACTGTGGCATTTTTTTTTTCAAATCCTAAAATTTCGAATCAAAGTTTGAGGAGTTGCCGTCTCTACTTCATTATCGTTCTTTGAGTTTGCAGTTGAGAGCTGTAGAAAAAAAACCATTTCGAAGAGTTCCAGAAGAAAAAATTATTTTTCATCACAACATTACAGAACACATCCTTTGATGGAGCCACCACCACCATGATTTTCAGGCCCCAATCCGGCGACGTGGATATTGAGAATACAAAGGTATTTTGACTATTACATACGTCGGAATCAAGCGTTTACTAATCGCTTCTTATTACTTGGATGGTATCACATTTGAATGGTACGAGTGGAGGCGTAAATATCAATTGATTGCTGGTTGGAAGGACTTTTTGGTGGGATTGGAAACAAGATTTGGTCACGAAGACTCAATCTTTGATGATTCTATGTTCGACAGCCCCGTAAGCGAAGCAATACTTACTGAGGCGGACATGAAGGCAGTGGAAAATCCACCAGTTACAGAGACCATGTTCGAGGAAGTGAAAACAGTTGTTGCAACCTTGCAAACCGATGTCCACGATTTAGAATGCACTTTGGATTCCGAATAAGTGAGTACTTCTTTCACAGAAGTTGATGTTAATATGGGTGGCATATCTCATGTGCTCAGTTCCAGTCTTGTAGAGGAATCTATTGCTAGATGCAATGTGGTATGGGAATCCATGGAGCCAGATAAGCAAAAACTGTGCTTCGGCTTACAGTTCTGTCATACGCTTCTACACTTGTTCTACCTCCGGATATGTGACTAACAAGAACGTTGTTCAACACATTGACAAATTACAGAGAATGCATCATGTCCAAGAACTAAGCATTGAGCTTGATTCATTAAACAATAGCCTCCTTCATTCTGATTTAAACCATAGAGACAGATCTACTCTTGCTGAAACACAAGCTATGCTTGGCGAACATAAGTTATAGTGGGATGAGTTCAATTGGGATAACAAATTTGGTTCCTGCTAATTTTGGAATTGTGAAGAGAGCATGGGCTGATAAGCTTGAGTTGGCCTCGCCTCTAATTGCCGGCGAGTGGCTGCCAAAAAGTGTGGTCTATGCATCGATAGTTCCTATGGTTATGGTCTTTAGCCGGCCAAAAGGACTATTTATGGAGTGTGGGAAGAGGATTCAATCAGGAATGCAATTCATCCAAGAGGAACTAGTGCAACTGGGCTTTACCGATGGTGTGAAAGAAGTGTAATTGCAACAGAATGTACAAGAAGCCAGCATGGACCCTTCCAAGAATGAAATGGATGGGGGAGGGGACTTTAACTTGCTGCATGTCCAGAAGACTCTTGCTCGGCTCGACCTAATCAATAGATATAGTGATAGAAATGCATTATTTTCATATGTTTTACATATTATACTATACGAAGTATTTACTAGTGCTACACCTTGAGAACAAGGTGTCTTGAGAACATGTGAGTAATGATACGAATATGATGCATGGTTGGGCCAGAATACTGAACATAGTAGGCAAAAGGGAAGAGAATGATACTAAGGCTGAGAAGGACCAAAGGAATGTACATGCAGCAACAAGAAATGCACCAGAAGTTGATAAAGAGAGCTCAAGGAAGAGACGCATACATTAGGAGCTAAAGGTTAGTCAAGGAGTTGAAAGCTAGTTGTGGTAGTTAGCATGTTGTGCAAGTCAATTCTAGTCAATCTATATCTATATCTATACTCTATACTTTCTATAAAAGTGTGGATCAAAGGGCAAAGTTTTTCATTGTGATTTAACAACTTTGCCCTTTTTTCCTATACTTTCTTACACAAATAAAAATTTCATATTTCATAGGGATATAATTGTAAACTCATAATATTAACAATGGACATAAAAGGAAAATGAATAGTAGAGTTATTAACATTCATTTAGTTATTAATTAATAATGTATTAAAATCTATAATATAAATTCTCACCTCTTCATTTTCCACATGAATTTACAAGATTATTTTCTTAATTAGTACATCATAATTACTAATTATTAAAAATATTAATAATAGTAAAAATAATAAAATAAAATATACTAAGTGCTAACAATAATGCATAATAATTAGATATGTTAAGTAAGTTAAGACAATCCAAATTGTGCATCCTAAATAATAATAATAATAATAATAATAATAATAATAATAACAACAACAACAACAGTAGCATTAGTAGTAAAAGAAAGTAAAAATAATAGTAGTAAAAATTATAACAATAAACATAATAATCTATATCTATATCTATACTCCTATAAAAGTCTGGATCAAATGGTAAAGTTTTTCATTGTGATTTAACAACTTTGCCCTTTTTTCCTATACTTTCTTACACAAGATTATTTTCACCTCTTCATTTTCCACATGAATTTACAAGATTATTTTCTTAATTAGTACATCATAATTACTATCTATATCTATATCTATATCTATACTCCTATAAAAGTGTGGATCAAAGGGCAAAGTTTTTCATTGTGATTTAACAACTTTGCCCTTTTTTCCTATACTTTCTTACACAAATAAAAATTTCATAGGGATATAATTGTAAACTCATAATATTAATCTATATCTATACTCCTATAAAAGTGTGGATCAAAGGGCAAAGTTTTTCATTGTGATTTAACAACTTTGCCCTTTTTTCCTATACTTTCTTACACAAATAAAAATTTCATAGGGATATAATTGTAAACTCATAATATTAACAAGGGACATAAAATGAAAATGAATAGTAGAGTTATTAACATTCATTTAGTTATTAATTAATAATGTATTAAAATCTATAATATAAATTCTCACCTCTTCATTTTCCACATGAATTTACAAGATTATTTTCTTAATTAGTACATCATAATTACTAATTATTAAAAATATTAATAATAGTAAAAATAATAAAATAAAATATACTAAGTGATAACAATAATGCATAATAATTAGATATGTTAAGTAAGTTAAGATAAATAATAATAATAATAATAATAATAATAATAACAACAACAACAACAGTAGCATTAGTAGTAAAAGAAAGTAAAAATAATAGTAGTAAAAAATATAACAATAAACATAATAATTAAAAAAATATTATAATAAAATAATATTAAAACTTAAAATAATTATTATTCTACTTATATAACAAGAAGTATTAGAACAACTATCATAACACAATAAAGAATTAAAACAAGCTAAAAAACGCATAATTTATTGGGCATATTTAATATAATAAAAATGAAAAAAATTTCACGAAATACCGTGATTTGAAAACCTTTACAATTCTATGATAATTTGCATACCCAGTATGCGAATTTACCTAAATTCGCATAGCCGCTTTGCGAATTATAACATTGAATTTTTTAAAAATAAAAAATAAAAAATTTTAAATTCGCATACCGAGAATGCATATTTAAAAAGAATTCGCAATCTCGGTATGCGAATTCTCTGCGAACCCATATCTGCAACTCTGCTGTTCATTTGTGGACCCATCAACCAAAAATTAATTCTAAATTCCATGTCATACATTCTTCTTCTTTTTATAATAAATCCCATTTTCACTCTATATATTATTAGCGCTCTTGAAATTAAATCCGAGCTCGATTCATTCAGTTGAGCAGAGCAAGCCACTATTTAAATTTAAATATAATAATAAATCTTATTTTAATTTTATATATCAAATAATAAGTTAAATCACATCCACCAATATATTGGACCCGCCCCGCTATATTTTAAATTTTTTTAGAAAAAAAAATTTGATATTGAATATACATTTTACTTCTTTGATTGAAATGTATATTCAATATCAAATTTTTTTTTCAATATCAAATTTTTTTTTCTAAAAAAATTTAAAATGTAGCGGGGCGGGTCCAATATATTGGTGGATGTGATTTAACTTATTATTTGATATATAAAATTAAAATAAGATTTTATTATTATATTTAAATTTAAATAGTGGCTTGCTCTGCTCGAACTGAATGAATCGAGCTCGGATTTAATTTCAAGAGCGATAATAATATATAGAGTGAAAATGGGATTTATTATAAAAAGTAAAAGAATGTATGACATGGAATTTAGAATTAATTTTTGGTTGATGGGTCCACAAATGAACAGCAGAGTTGCAGAGATGGGTTCGCAGAGAATTCGCATACCGAGATTGCGAATTCTCTTTAAATTCACATTCTCGGTATGCGAATTTAAAATATATTTTTTTTTTTAAAAAAATTCAATGTTATAATTCGCAAAGCGGCTATGCGAATTTAGATAAATTCGCATACTGGGTATGCGAATTATCATAGAATTGTAAAGGTTTTCAAATCACGGTATTTCGTGAAATTTTTTTCATTTTTATTATATTTAATTAAATATGCCTAATTTATTGTCATAACTCATTGTACAGTTCTACTAATTAATATATAAATATAATAATTGAATAAGTATTCATGATAAACCAAAACAATGAATATTTAAATTACTAAAAAAATTAAATTTTCCAAAATATTCAATTTTTTATATAATATTTTTGAAATCAATTATTCATTTGATAGTACGATTCACTTGACATGGAAAATTTATACAATAATCATCAAACAAATTCACATAAACAATTATATTATTCAAATAAAATCATACAAATACTATTAAATACAATTTTGTAACTACTGGTATAATTCGCACCATAAATATCTGAATGTCTAAGTAACTTTTAACATACAAAAATAAAAATTGTTTTAGCATCACCACCACTTAAAATAAGAAATAACTAATAATTTCAAATATTAATAATTTCTACGTTTATTTTAATAAATAGAAAATTTAATTAACGTATCAGAAAAATCAATATTATATTTTTATCTTTTGAATTTATAATTATATATAATCTAACGGATATACACGTGCGTCGCACGTGCTTTGTACTAGTTACATAAATGTATAGAAGTGGAACATATATACACCATTGTATCATTCAACCAATTAATGAAATAATAGTTTCTCATCTCAATTCTTCACTCAATTCACATCCCCAATTCTTAGGAGATTAGCGATTTCGAATCCTTTCTATCTTTGATCCTATCAGGTACTTCGTAGGTTTGTAATAAAGAAGCTAATCCTTGAACCAATAATTAATTGAAAATGATGAATAATATATACACACACACGTTTTTTTGTTGCGCGGTGCCAGGTACAGAATGGTGGTCAGTTTTTTCCTAGTTTGAATTTTGGTTAAATTTAAAATTCATCATCTGAAGCCAGTATGCAACAACTTTAATTGATTCTATGTTGGACAAGATCTATCTAATTTGTGAAAAGTAGGAATTGTCAGAAAGGTTGCAATTCTTTGGATAGAACTACGAGGACAAAGGAAAAGCAAAAACTGTCGAGACACACATGTAATTTTTCTTAAAAGAATAGATCCTAGAAAAATCAAAATTGACAAGATCCGAAATAAGCATCTAGATTCCCAGAAATCATCTATTTCAGCTACAGAAAAATAGCCTTAGTGAATCAAACCAAAGATCAGTTCTCAAAGAATAAGGATCCAAAGATTAAATGTAAGGGAATGTAAACAATGAATTTTATATATTCAACATAATGTCAAGTATATGCAAAAGAAGTAATTCTAGAAAAAGAAATGGCGGCTCATATCGAAAAGAAAGGATGGTACATACACATAATTATACACATATATAGGTGAAAAGTTTAGTGCCAAAACAAAGCACTCAAAACAATGTATCATATACCAAAGTTGTGCATCAACTTGACAAAAGGACTATTTAATGACATCAGTGTATTTCCCATATATGAATTATATATATGAAATAATCCATATATTGTACAACAACAACTAAGCCTTTAATCCCAATGAATTGTGGTAGGCTATATGAACAATAGAGAGAATCAAGTCGGGTCAGACACATGCGTCAGACTTCTCCTAAAGCTTCTATCGGTCAACATATTTTATGTGATCCCCTTGCACTCCAAGTCTTTGGGAATAACTTCGAGCTATGTCTTATTCGGTCATCCTCTCGCTCTTGTGAACAAGCCGAAATACATGGACTCCACTCGACGCACAGGTGCACTTCTGGCCTACGTCGAACATGACCAAACCAACGTAAGCGGCTTTCTTGCATCTTTTCTTCTATACAAGCTACACCTACTTCAGCTCGAATATCTTCTTCCTTATTTTTTCTCTTCTGGTCTTACCGCACATCCAACGAAGCATACACATCTCTGGCACACTCATCTTTTGGATGTGATTCCTCTTGGGTGCCCAGCATTCCGTCACATACAAAATTGCGGGTCTAACGGCGGTTCTATAAAACTTTCCCTTCAATTTCAGCGGGATATTACGTCCGCATAGAACTCCGGTGGTGTTTCTCCATTTCAACTAGCCAGCCTGAATCATGTGGTTAAAGTCAATGTCAAACTCTCAATCCTTTTGGATAACCGAACCTAGGTATTGAAACTTGCTGCTTATCGATATCTCTTGACCACCGAGTGCTACATCATCAGAATCCCGAAAGGAACGACCACTACATCTGCACTCCATATGTTCCGTTTTAGACCTACTTAATCCAAACCCTTTGATTAAGTATACATTATACACTAAATTTCCACTCCATATATTTCGTTTTAGACCTATTATGAGAAGAATTTAAAAACTGTATCACAAAATGCTCGTGAAAATAAATCATGAATGCAAGATATAAATAAATGACATGATGTTCACATTCATTTAATGGAAATGTTACATACATACCTGATCATCGAAGGGTTTTCTATAAGGAAAAAAGCTAAAATGATCAGCTTGAGTTGTTGGATATGATCTATAGCACTGTAACCTGACATAGGGCACCAAAATTTACAATAGCAGCTGAAAATTCATCTCTTTGAGGGATTATTTCCTTCTTAGAACTTCCACTTTCTTTCTGGCTATTCGGGTCGACACTTAATCCCTCGCTAAAACGGTATTAACACTACGTTTCTCAGAAGACAGTTGCATCGCCTTGGTCGAGTCTGATAAAAAATCTTGGAAACCACAGTGTATTCCATAATCAAATTTGTTAGGCGTAAATTATTTCACTCCTTTAAATCATTAAATATGATTTTGAATGGTAGAAGCTCTGTATATCAACAAACACAAAGTCTGTAGCCTTTTCTCGACAATCAGATAGCAAAAAGGGCAAAAAATTATTTATTTTTTCCACTTCTTTTAAAAACTGTTGAGTAATATTTTCTCTCTCTTCATCCTATTAAAAATTAACCGAGACTCAAAGATCAAAATGCAATTTTGGTTGTACTCAAATTTGTTAGGCGTATATCTATTTCACTCCCTTAAATCATTAAATATTATTTTGAATGGTAGAAGCTTTGTATTCAACAAGAACAAATTCTGTAGCCTTTTTTCGACAATTTATCAATGAAAAAACATACATGTTTTTTCACTAAACACATAAGACGATACACATAGGCCAACCTGTGTGAGGGATACGGCGAGACCTATATCGAGAAGATGCTGTCGAAGGAAACACACTAGACTGTGATGCGATGCTACCTTGAAAAAACATGTATGTTTTTTCATTGATAAATTGTCGAAAAAAGGCTACAGAGTGTGAGGGATACGGCGAGACCTATATCGAGAAGATGCTGTCGAAGGAAACACACTAGACTGTGATGCGATGCTACCTTGAGAGACACCGCAAAATCGACCAAAATGACCATCACACATGGCAGCGCTCGACGATGATTGCACGACCATGTCCAAGGAATCTGACATCAAGGCGAGTTTGATTCAAGTAAAAATCCACAATGTCCAAAAATGATCCAAGAGAAATTGGCCCAAAAAAATGAGTCTAGAAAGTTGGTAGAAGTTGAAGAGCCAAGAGTCAAGAAGTTAAAGACCCAAGAGTCATAAGTTGAATAGTCAAGAAGTTGAAGAGTCAAGAGTCATAAGTTGAAAAGTCAAGAAGTTGGAGAGTTAAGAGTCATAAGTTGAAGAGTTAAAAAGTTGAAGAGTCAAGAGTTATAAGTTGTAGAGTCAAGAGTCATATTTTTGATTATTTAGAGTCTAGAAAGGCTCTTATAAATAGCGTAAAGTCTTGTAATTTCCAGGGAGTGAATTCATTTTTTAATCAAATTTTAAGTCTATTGACCTGTTAAGAAGATAGTTTTTCTTCTTGTTAATCCTGACCCTGTTGGTGGATTCCGAAGGGAGTGAAGTTACTCTAAACTCTTGGTGGATTCCACTGAGTGACGTTGAGGAGTGTGTCTTGAGTGTGTTCTTGTGTTACCTTTTCGTATCTTCGTTTCATGTATCAGATTTGATATCAGAGCAGAGGTCATTGATGGCACCTTGACGATGGTTTGACCATGAGAAACTCCAAGGTAGGAGCGTGATCTTCATGATATCGAGAGGGATGACTTGAGAAAACAAGTGCAACAACTCCAGCAACGTCTTGAACGCTACAAACCTTTGGAACGTTATGAGCCGCTTCACGATTTAGAGGCTGAACAAACTGATGATGAAGGTTACAATCCTTTTCATTGTAACCATGGTTCGAATAATGAGTCCCGTTCGAGATTTCGTGTTCACCAAAGACGTGCAACTCAACCAAATTTCAAAATGAGAGTTGATGTTACCCGAAGGTCACAAAGTGAAGTTGGTTGCTATCAAATTGACAAAAAATGCATCAATTCGGTGGGAGCATCTCAAGAAACAACGAAATCGTGAAGGAAAGAGTCGGATTATGACTTAGGATAAAAATGAAGAAATGCTTAAGAAAAAGTTGTTGCCGGATAATTATCGCCAAGATAATTATCTCAAGTTTCACAGTTGTAAACAAGGGGAGAAATTTGTTGAAGACTTCACGACTGAATTTGATCACCTTACGATGAAGTGTGAAGTTGTTGAGCCGGAGGAACAAACCATAGCTCGCTACCTTGGAGGACTAAAATCTGCATTTGCTAATGTTGTCCAACTGCAGCCATATTGGACTCACAACTATGTTCTCAAGCTTGCAATAAAGGTGGAGAAGCAAATTAAGGAAGCTCCAAGAAGTGTCTCCCGGTCATGGAACAAGGATGTTTTCCACAACAAAGGTATTGTTGCTACCTCAAAGCCTTTTTCTTCAAATAAATCTGCTCCATCAAAGATACATCCAAAGAAAGATGAAGCACCAAGATCAAGTTTCCCTAACACCTCAACTTCTAACTCTCGCCGATGCTTTAAGTGCCAATGATTGGGACATATAGCTTCTGATTGTTCAAATAGAAGATTTGTCTCACTTGTGGAAGAAGATGAACCAGTAGAAGAGGAGGATCCAAAGTATGACAAGGCGGAAGTGAAGAAGAAATCACTTATACCAATCAAGGCAAAAGTCTTGTAGCAAGAAAAGGCCTAAATATTATTCAAGAAGAAGAAGAAGAAGATTGGCTCCGACATAATATTTTTCACACAAGGTGTACTTCCAAAGGAAATGTATGCATTGATATTATTGATGGGGGAAGTTGTGAAAACATGGTGTCCATTGAAATGGTGGAAAAATTAATCTCAAGACGAGGTACGTCCATATCCTTATAAGCTCTCTTGGCTTTCTAAAGGAAACAAATTGAATGTTGATAAGAGGTGCTTAGTTCATTTTTCTATTTGTAAGAATTATCAAGATGATATTTGGTGTGATGTAGTACCTATGGATGCTTGTCATTTACTTCTTGGCACACCTTGGCAATATGATCGAAAGGTTACTCATGATGGGCATAAAAATACTTACAGTTTTGAAAAGGATGGAGTAAAGATTGTGCTAGGACCTTCTAACATTGAGAGTATTCCAAGATCTTCTAAAGGGGAGGGAAATCTTTTGCTCTCAAAATCTCAATTTGATGCGGCTTTGGAGGAATCAAATGGTGCATATTCTCTAGTGGTGATGGAAGGAAATGAAGTAACAAAGGAGACTCCACATATAATGCAGCCCTTCCTTCAAGAATTTCATGATGTGATTCAAAGTGAAATTCCTCCCGGTCTTCTACCTTTAAGGGACATTCAATGTTGTATTGATATCATACCCGGTGCTTCCATTCCAAACAAGGCAGTCTATAGGATGAATCTGAAGGAACATGAGGAATTACAGAGGCAAGTGCAAGAGCTTATGGAAAAAGGATTGTTAAGAGAAAGTATGAGTCTGTGTTCAGTCCCGGCTCTTCTAGTCCCCCAAAAAAAATATGGTTCTTGGCATATGTGCATTGATAGTAGAGGTGTTCAGTAAAAATAATGATCAACATTTAGAACCTTTTTCAAGTTTTCAATACATTGAGGGATCAAAAGTTCTATGCTAACATAAAAAGTTGTGTTTTTTGCCAAGAGCCTTAGGCTTTATCATATCCGGTGACGGCATTAAAGTGGATCCTAGCAAGGTTGAAGCAATTACAAAATGGCCAACTCCATCAAATATACGAGATATTCGAGTTTCCATGCCCTTGCTTCATTTTATTGGCGATTTGTCAAAGGCTTTAGCACTCTTGTTGCTCCAATCACTGAATGCTTGAAAAGCAAAAAAAAACTTTGATCTCATCAAACGAAAGATAACATTCACACATATTCTTGCACTTCCAGATTTTGACAAACTATTTGAAGTAGATTGTGATGCTTCAAATGCCGGCGTTGGTGTGGTGCTTAGCCAAGAATGTAAACCTCTCGCTTTCGTTAGTGAAAAAGTTGAATGGAAGCTGAAATAATTATTCTACATATGACAAAGAAGTCTATGCAAGTCACTATCTCATGTTCAAATAATTTATTCTATTTTCTTATCACTAGGCATTAAGCTACATCCATGGTCAACATAAGCTCAATTGTTGGCATGCTATATGGGTTGAATTTCTGCAATCCTTTACTTTTCAAATCAAGCATAAATTGGGGAAGCAAAATCAAGTGGGGGATGCTTTGAATCGAAGATAGTCTCTACTTTCCGTGTTGGAAGTGTCGAAGTCCTAGGCTTTGATATTCTCAAGGAGCAATACAAAGATGATCCCCATTTCCGGAAAATATGGGAAGTTGTTCAAATGGTCCATCAGATCATTTCTTGTTGCAAGATAGATTTGCTTTCAAGGTAATCAATTATGCATTCCTCCGGGTTCTCTCAGGGAATCTATAAGAAGCTCGTGGAGGAGGACTTGCTGGATACTTTGGAAGAGACCAAACTTTAGCTCTTTCCAAAGAAAATTTTTATTGGCCAAGGATGGATAGGATGTGGTACGACATGTGGAGTGCTGTCGGATTTGCCACTTGGCAAAATCCCAAGCTCAAAATACCGGGTTATACACCCCATTACCCGTTCCAATAGCCCATTGGAAAGAAATTAGCCATGATTTTGTGGTAGGATTACAAAGGACTCAAATAAACAAGGACTCTATTATGGTGGTAGATGATCGATTCTCTAAAATAGCTCATTTTGTGCCATGTAACAAGTTAAGGATGTTTCTAACATAACTGGTCTTTATTTCCAAGAGATTGTAAAACTCAAAAAACTCAATGGCATTCCTAAAACTATAACTTCTAATCGAGGCTCCAATTCATGAGTCATCTTTGGCGAACTCTTTGGCAAAAGATGGGGACGACTCTACAATTTAGCATTCCACATCATCCCCAAACTGATGGGTAAGCTGAAGTTGTTAATCAAAGCTTGGGAAATCTCTTGAGAAGCTTGGTGTGTTCTAATATTAGCCAATGGGATCATTCACTTGCTCAAGCTGAGTTTGCTTATAATTGCTCTCATAATCAAACTACATGAACCAGTCCTTTTGAAGTTGTTTATGTTGGCAATCCAAATAGTCCTTTGGATTTGGTTCCTCTTCCAATTACTCATTCTTATAGTGGAGATGCAAAAGATAGAGCCAAATTAATAAAAAAAAATTGAATCAAGAGATACATGATCGAGTTGTCAGACAAAATGAAAGGTACAAAAAGAATGTGGATAAACACTGCAAGCCCGCTGCATTCAAGGAAGAGGAATTGGTTTGGATTCACCTTCGCAAAGAAAGGTTTACAATAGGCCGTCATGGTAGATATGTCAACCGAGCTGGGCAGCACGAGGCGCGGCCCGAGCCTGGCACATCACAGGTCGTGCAAGGCAAGGCTCGTTACATGGGCCGTGCTGGGCCAGATGTACTGGCTCGTGGACCTTACCAGCACGGCACGTCCCATTAGCCTGTTTAATATATATATTTTTAAATATGGCGATCGATCGGCAAATGGGTGCCAATCGATCGCCAGATGCCGTAGCTTTCCATTAAAAATCATTTTTTACAGATCGATCGGTAAAACATGTAACTGTCATAAATATGACAGTTGGTGTGTTAGACTCGTTACCGATTGATTGACACTTGCCGATCGATCGGCAACATCAAACGGTCAAAATTGACCTTTTGCAATGTCTTTTTTTAAAAAAAATTTGATTTTGATGGTTATAGATAGAGAGTACGAAAATCATTTTATCCTCACAATTTGTTGGATCCTTTCCTTATTCTCTAAGTTCTCAATTCTCTAATATCTTAATTCTCAATTTGTAAGCAAGAAGAAAGAAGTTTGGCTATCAATATTTGGCAATACAAGGCACAAGACAAAATATTTGGTAACATTTATTTTTGTTATTTTACTAGATAATAATGGCCGATTCATCTTATTCAATATAGGTTCTGAGGATGAATTGGTCAATATCAAAATGAAGAAGATAACACACAAAATGTTGAATCGTCTACTAGAAAAACTTCCAGAAAAAGAACATTAATGTTTGACAATAATTTGATGTTGAATATGTCGAGGGAAATGACGCAAGATCAGTTTGTAAAAAATGTGAAAAAGATTATGCATATGCTTCTTCGGGTGGGACATGTCATTTACTTAGACATATGTCTAAGATAGAGAACCTAATGATGGTAGCCAAACTATTCTTTCACAATTTCATAGTGGTGGTGGTAGTAGTTCGAATTTAGGGTTTTTCACTTATTCGGTTGAAAGAGATGGGAGAAAATTAGCTAAATACATAGTTATTCAATTCATAGCCAATAAATTTGATTTTTTTCAAGTCCTTTATTTCAAGCTTACAAGCTATTTCTTATTCAACTATGAAAACAAGTTAACAAAAAAAAAAATGAAAAAAATGATTTGGGTTGTGCCAGCACGGCATGGTACGGTATGCACAGATAAATGAGTTGTGCTATCCCGACACGGCCCATTTGACATCTCTACGTCATGGTAAGCTTCAACCAAGAGCTGATAGTCTACTTAAAGTTCATGAACAAGTTGGTGAGAATATGGGTGTTCATTCGGTTCGGTTTGAACCGAACCGAAATTTCAGTTTTTAAATTTCAAAATAAAAAACCGAACCGAATTTGTTCGGTTCGCTTTCGATTTCAACCGAACTTTTTTGGTTCGGTTCGATCTGAACAGTTTTTTTTTAACTGGATGATTAGTTGATTAAAATTCAACGTAAATACAAACACTAATGCATCATACATTGGATCCAAAAGAATTTTGAACATTTGACCTTTTAGTTTTAAACTCCTAATATTATTTTGAAGCTGTTTATTCCAAAAAAATCGAGTTTAAAGGAGACAACAAAATTAATTATATTATACTTGAAAACTTGCAGTTAAAAAATATTTAAACCATTAAAAAATATTAAACAATAAAAAAATTTAAAAATGAAATTATTTTTTAAAATTTCGGTTTTGTTAATCGGATCTATAATCGTAAACCAAACCAAAAACCGATTTTTTAAAACCAAAAAACCGAAACTAAATTTTTTGGTTCGGTAACCGAACTTTTTTTGTTCGGTTCGGCCAATTAACCGAACCGGTGCACACCCCTAGGTGAAAATGCTTACAAAATTGAAATTCCTGGTGAATATAATGTTTCTGCGACATTTAACGTAACTGATCTCTCTCTAATTAGGAAAACTTAGGACGAGTTTGCACATAGCCAAAACGAATGATTCAAGTAAAAATCCACAATGTCCAAAAATGATCCAAGAGAAATTGGCTCAAAAGGATGAGTCTAGAAAGATGGTAGAAGTTGAAGAGCCAAGAGTCATAAGTTGAAGAGTCAAGAAGTTAAAAGAGTCATAAGTTGAAGAGTCAAGAGTCGTGTTAGGAATTATTTAGAGTCTAGAAAGGCTCTTATAAATAGCCCAAAGTCTTGTAATTTTCAGGGAGTGAATTCAGTTTATAATCAAATTTTAAGTCTATTGAGTTGTTAGGAAGATAGCTTTTCTTCTTATTAATCCTTATCTTGTGGACGGAATCCAGAGGGAGTGGAGTTGCTCTAAACTCTTGGTGGATTCCATTGAGTGAGGACTGTGTCTTGAGTGTGTTCTTATGTTCTCTTCTAATGTCTTTGTCTCCGGTATCAGAGTTGTAGAGTATCTGAAAGGAAATAAAACAAGATAGAAAACACAAGCGAGACGTTAAGACATCAGCGAGTGATACATAGCTTTTCCATCTCTTAGGGGATAATTTTGATGCATATGAGGATAATTTTGATGCATATGCTGTCTATTATTATCCTTGTATACTTTGAATATGTCTTCATAAATGAGTGATACACGATTTTTCCATCTCCTAGTGGTAGGTATCATCAGATATTAATTTTGAAAGGTTCTCCGGCCACCAACAGAAAATGTG
The DNA here is from genome assembly GCA_907163345.1 of Haberlea rhodopensis. Classification (NCBI taxonomy): domain Eukaryota; kingdom Viridiplantae; phylum Streptophyta; class Magnoliopsida; order Lamiales; family Gesneriaceae; genus Haberlea; species Haberlea rhodopensis. Next base: position 411,734 of record CAJQUN010000095.1, read on the forward strand.
GCATACTACGTTAGAAGGATTACCACTGTTTTTTATATATATATATATATATTAAAAAAAAATAAGTTCATTTGATTAACACAATGTTTATTTCTTAAAATCAAACAATTTAACGAACCAATACCACCCTCACTCCCTGTTCATGTTAGAGCTGCAAACGAAATGAACACCTCGTGAGAGATTTTGTTAAAGCACGACTCGAGCCAAGTTTTGATTGATTTCGAGTCTAACTCGTCGAGCTCAATTTATTTATTTTGTAGAAAATATTAATTACATTGCTATTTTATCATTACTGACACATTTTAATATTTCGTGAGAAATGTAAAGACTTTCCGTTTGGGATGCCCATAATCATGAACATTCAATGACATCAATAACACTCATCACAACCACCTTGACATCATTCACTCATTACATTGACTCTGTTTTGTCTTTAGGAGGCCAAAGTCATGAAGTTTACAATCAATCTCTTTCATTACCCATTGATGACATTCATTACTTTCTCAAATTATGATAATATGGTGACTCATTGAATTGCCCAATTCAAATGTCTTGCCCCAAATCGTGTTAGCCATTCAATAGCCTTTCCAAACCTTATATTAGCAATTCATTGACATTTAAGTGTCTAGCTCAAATCATGGCATATCATTCAATTGCCTCACTAATATATTCATTTCCTTGCCCAAAATGATGTCAATAAATGGCATAAATTTATGAATTCTAATTAGTTATTCATATACCTTAAAACATATCATTCTACGCTAAGAAAAGGCTATTGACCGCTTTATTTTTAAACAGAAAATTCTCAGTGTAGCGATTCTTTACCGCAAGTGCACGGTGTCAAGTTTTAGTATAGCTAAATGAAAGTAAGTCTTGTCGAATCCACAGGGACTAACGTATAAGTACCAAATAAAACTAGTAAACTTATATTTAGCCTACAATTAAAAAGAGGGTATATTAACTACTGCAAAATTATAACTAAAGGACTCAAATAAAATAAGAATAAATAAAATGAATGGGTTCCGGATATGCAAAGGAATTTTGCTCGAGAAATTTATCTCGCTCTTCGTTCAACTATGTTATCTTTAAAGATTCGTTTGAATAAGCAATTACCAAACAATTGATTCTTAAGGTGAAAGGTTTTCGTTATTATTCAATACACTCTCTCGAGCTGTATAGAAACTAATATCAAATTAGAACAAGTAACTCTCGTTCACTTATTTACTAATTCGATATTGCATAAATCTTCAAAACCTCGTTACTCTAAATCTCTCGATTCAAAGTGCTCACGTATGTGATTTTATCTCTCGATCTCAATCTTAAACATACATCATGAATTAATGAAGCGTATTATAACGTTATCTCTCGATCTCGGTTATAACTCACAATATTCAATCAAAGTTAGCTAGGCTTTGATCTTAATAAGCATTCAATTCATGAACAATAAGTAATCAATTCACTCAAACACAATCGAATCAACAAATCAAACACAATTAACATCAAACTCAATAAAATAAACTTGATTTAATTCAAAACAAATCAATGAGATGCTTAATTGTTTCTCAACCTCAAAAGCATCCAATGAAAATGAATATCAAATAAATCCGAGTTTAGAAATACGATAAAAGCTGGAATGAATCCGTGCGTTGCACCGTAGTTTCTTCTCTTGCTCCTTCCTTGCACTCCGGAATTGGCTCGCTCAAACTTGGATGAAGAACGGAAGAAGATGATTTCTCCTCCTTCTTGTTGGCGGCGGCTACTAGGGTTGTAGGGTGATGATAAAATCGGTCCTCTCCCTCTCTGATATGATCTCTTATGGTATGGAAGAGATACCCTTTTTAAACCACCGAAGATCACGTTAATTTTGGAAAATCAGATTTGCAGAAAATCGCGTCTCGATCGATCGAAAAGATATTTCGATCGATCGGTGCACTGTTCGCTTCAGCGTTATCTTTTCGATCGATCGGTGCACTGTTCGCTTCAGCGTTTAAAAGTTTCTACCTCGATCGATCGATCAAGATTTTCTTCCGATCGATCGTCGAAAAAATTGGTGCTGAACTCTCTGCCCGGCTCGATCGATCGGTACATATTCTTGATCGATCGAGATTTTGCAAAATCTGAATTTTCCACTTTTTCGCCTCGATTTCACCCGTTTTCTTCAGTTTAGCTCATTTCTACAATTTCCAACCTATTTTCCTGAAACAAGCAAATAAACACCAAAAAACGTAATTTCATCAAGGAAAAAGTACTAAAATGGTAAGAAATTACAGCTAAAAACACTTAAAATCTAAGCATATCAACTCCCCCAAACTTAGACTTGATCGTCCTCGAGCAAGCAATAAGCTCAAAAAGTAGAGTCAAACTTAATACTTTGAAAGAATCATATTTACAACTCTAGGTAAAAGCTCAGCAATCCTACTTACACATCAATAAGAGTCATTCAAAGTTCAACAGGAAGCGTTTTCTCCTAAGCTAAACAATACATCGCAACATCGGAACGTGCGTGTGTGCTATTGTCAAACATGAGTTATATACATATCTTTTAAGATCAAACTGTGCTATAAAAACTCAAAGTCAAGATTACTTTGGATTACTCTACAAATTTACTATCCAGCACTTCTCCACTAATGTAATTATTCCCTAGACTTGGATCAGAAGGTCTTTAAAAGCTTATATCGTTAGGCCTTTTGGTGTCGGCTCCAAAGAAAATGTAGGATAAATGCAAAGAAGAGAGTATAATAGAATCAGTTCAAAAATTTGTTCGCACAATTTTGAGCTTATCTTCAACTTTTTCTAGCCTTGGCAACTTTGGGTCTTATTTGAATGTTTTCATTTTTTTTCAAGGCTTTTCTCTACATCTTTTCTTATTACTCATTCTTTTGTTCATTTTTTTTTTGTTTTTGTTTTTCACAATGAACTCATCTACATATAACAATTCAGTGCAATGAATGAGATTCATTATACTCCCTTAGGGACGGATAAATTTTTTTCTTTAGGCTCAATCCAAGGTGGGTATAATGAGTTAGCCACAAATGTCGAATGGGGGTCTAATTATATGCAATGCATATACCATTCTTTTTCAATAAGGCTCAAGAGGGGACACTAAGGAATGATATAGACAAGGTAAACTTGAAAGGCACAAACGGTCCAAAGAACTCCTAAATCATCTCCAACTCAAGTTCCTAATTATAAAATTTCGCCTCAAAGTGCTTTCAAATAAATTGTAGAGTTTTCTAAGATGCTCAAGACTAATCATAGTTAACACAAGTTTTCACTTTATTCAATACATACTTCACTAAAACATGACTCAAAATGTGCTCAAACTATTCCTCAAATTTGACATAAGCTCAACAAAGGATATACACAAAAGTTGACATTTTTCATGACTCCTATCTAGATGAGGATTAATTTCATCATGTATTACCGTTGCCAATCTAACTCATCATTTCTCAAGACTAACTCATTTTAAGAAAAAATTTGGTTGATAGTGCTCAAGGACGATTTAGTCTCAAAAGAGTGCAGTCATGCAAGGAAAAGAAACAAAACAAGAAGCAGAAATGCAAAAACTACATATATACACCAATATAAACAAAAACCCCCCAAACTTAATATGTGCATTGCCCTCAATGTACAAAACAATAAGCGTAAAGGCAAAACACATACCATGACGACGATCGTCACTGATCGTCGTCCTCGTCATGCTCCGGAGGGGGGACTGGGTAGTGATGCTGCTCACCCTGATATGGTGGAAATGGTGGGTAATCAGCAGGTGGGGGTGCATGCGGCTGGTATGGTGGGAAGTATGGTTCTGGCGGGAACTGGAATCCTGGGAAGCCCTGGGCCATGTCAGTGTTCCATGCACTCTGGTACTGCATGAGCTCCATCTGACGCTGAGCTACCTGCTCATGGTCCATCTGCAATGCTCTCTGCATGCTATGTATGTCCCGCTGCATGCTATGGATGCTCTGCTGCTCCAGGCGAATGTCTTGGAGATCCCTGTGAAGGGAGTCCAAAGTGATGCGTGTACGCTCTACAGCAGAGGATGATGATGCTCCAGCATGTCCGGTGTCCGAGGGTCGGGGCTCAGCTCTTCTTCGGCCTGTAGGAGACGGTGGACCATCAACAACAATCGGGATCTTCGGTGGCAGTAACTCCTCGTCTTCCCCCCATTGCACTCCGCATCTCTGACATAAAGCAGTGATGGTGGATGGAAACGGCAGTGCGGAGGTAAGTGGGCTGCTACCGATCTCATGGATGTGATCACTAATAATCTCACCCAGATCCACATCCTGCCCCTGTGCGAATGGCAAATACCAGGGCCGCTCTGTCTTTTGTCACTTCAGAAGTGTGGGTCGAAGGCATGACCCGTGAGGCGACAAATGAGAACCATGCTTGGGCTTCTGGTGTCAAATGCTTCTTGAGAACCACCTGTGGCTCTCCCTTATCATTCCGCTGCCAATCTTTTCCCGGCATGCCAATAACTGCAAGTACCTCATCATAATTGATCGTACTCTTTCGGAAGGATTGGTACGCACAGTTATGTATGAATGGCATCCAGTAGATATTATTGATTGCTGCATGATCGACAAGTACATCCTTCCCTCGGACAAAAACATTCGCTCTGTGGCCTGGTGGGATAACTCGGAGATTCGTGTAGAATTCCCTTACCAGTGGAACCACAACATCAATCGGTGTTTGAATAAACTGAAACTAACCTCGTCGCCTAACTGCCATTATGATCGGACATTCAATCTTGTCTAAACTCATGCCCCTTTCACGACTGAGGGATTTCTTGTGATAACTGGAAAACAACTCAGCTGCTGTGGCATTTTCAAACTTCTGTTTGTCATACTCTGGCTCAGAAGTGGTGGCCTCTGTCTGTTTTTGCTTCTGTGCGGCCTCTGCCTGCTTTGCCTTCTTTCTTGGAGCCATTGTCTTGCTAAGTTGTTCTCAATTAATTCGCTTAACTGCACACAAACACCGCACCCAAAATACAGCAATACCAACACCCCGCAACACAACAACAATTCCCCCAAACTTTGATTCTTCTCAACCCAATTCAACTTCCACAAAGAAATTTCACCAAAGGATGAAAATATATGAAATTGAAAACCAATTACCAATAAAAAATCTGAACTTTGATGAATTTGGCACTTGGCGTGGACTTCACTTTTGGATGCAATTCTACCCAATTCAGCATGCAATTCTTCAGATCTGCAATTAAAATCTCATCAGAATAATTCTTACTTCAAAGATTTGAAGAAATTTTGAAACTTGGAGAGAAAATGGATGAGAAATTGGATGAGGAGGCGATTTGTTTCTGCGTTGGAGAGGAGAGGAAAAATTTCTGTTGTGCAGAATGCTCTTCGGTGCCCTATTATTTTTCAAAATTTTCTCCCGATCGATCGATCGAGGCAGTGAACCTCTGGGTCTTTAAAATTTTCGGGCGATCGATCGAGAATAAATTTCGATCGATCGCCAGCACCAGAAGACATAAATTGAATTTTTCAAAAAAACTTTCTCTCGGGTTGCTTCGCCTACATCTTTCTTGCTTTTGCACCTGCACAAAATTGCACGGATTCATTCTCGGGACATCTAAAAACTAAAAACAACCAAACTAAAATGAAGAACTAAAAACAAAAACTCGAGGAAAGAAAAGAAAGTTATTAATTTATAGTCCCAAGTTGGACTGTCACCTTCTCGTCTGTTAACTTGATTGCTCCTTTGGATTCTTCACAGAATTACTCGGGAGCGTACCTTGCGTCCTTCCAGAAATTAACGTGGCCAGCTGCCCTATCTGCACATCCAGGTTCTTAATCGATGCATCCTGATTCTGCATCCTCACCTCAGTCGACGAAATCAGTTTCACCATCAGCTCCTCCATACTCGGTTTTTGTGTGAACCCCGGCTGTGGTTGTGGATTCAACACATTCTCTTGGTTTGACCACCTCAGATTTGGGTGGTTCCTCCACAGTTGGTTATAATTCGAATATGGATTGTTCTGCTGCCTGTTCCCTACGAAATTCATAGCTTCAGTAGATTGGTTAAATTGGTTACCTGCCTGGCACTCAATGCTCGGATGACCGCCTCCACATAAATCACAGAAGACAGCTTGAACTTGCATCGCTGCTGCACTCATGCTTTCTATCTTCCGGTTCATAGCTTCCAACTGAGCCGAAATAGCAGTAATCTCATCCACTTGATGGACTCTCAGTGGTTTCTGTGGCGTGTTCCTTTCTGATTGCCACTGATAGCTATTGGACGCCATTTCCTCCAATAAGTCATACGCTTCTTCCGGTGTCTTCCGCATTATCGATCCCTCAGATGCTGCATCTATCATAGATTGGTTAGCAGAAAACAAACAATTGTAGAAAGTCTGTACCTGCAGCCAGATGGGTAGACCGTGATGTGGGCATCTCCTCAATAAATCTTTGAAACGATCCCACGCCTCGTATAAACTCTCGGGATCGAATTGCCCGAACGTAGTGATATCGTTCCGCATCTTTGCTGTCTTGAAGGGAGGAAAGTACTTCGATAAGAAAGCTTTTGTCATCCCTTCCCATGTTGTAATCGATCCTGCAGGTAAAGAATTCAACCAGGATTTAGCTTGCCTCTCAATGAAAAATGGAAGAGCCTTAACCTGATGGCGTCGTCGGAGACGCCATTATGTTTAAACGTGTCACAGATCTCCAAGAAGTTGGAGATGTGAGTGTTTGGATCGTCCGTGGCAGCTCCCCCAAACATTACAGAGTGCTGTATCATTTGGATAATTGCAGGCTTGATCTCGAAGTTATTCGCCTGGATTGTTGGCCTAGTGATGCCGGATAAAGATCCATGAAACGCTGGCTGTGCAAAATCCATCATCGATCTCGGGTTCTGTGCTTCGTTATTGTCGGTCGTTGCTCGAGCTTCTCGTAGTCTTCTAAGTAAAGTCCTCTCTATTTCATGATCAAATGGCTCGAGAATGGGCTCCTCTCTTCTGAGCATGCACTAGAGAAATGGTTCATGTACTGAATCAGACAAAAGGAGACAACAACAAAAATACAAAATCACAAACAAGAATAACTAACTAAAATGAAAAAGAAAAAGAAAAACGAAAAAATACAAATTGGCTAAATTACAATTAACTAATCTCGTATGATATTATACAGATTAGTCCCCGGCAAAGGCGCCAAAAACTTGACCGCTTTATTTTTAAACAGAAAATTCCCAGTGTAGCGATTCTTTACCGCAAGTGCACGGTGTCAAGTTTTAGTATAGTTCAATGAAAGTAAGGGTTGTCGAATCCACAGGGACTAACGTATAAGTACCAAATAAAACTAGTAAAATTATATTTAGCCTACAATTAAAAAGAGGGTATATTAACTACTGCAAAATTATAACTAAAGGACTCAAATAAAATAAGAATAAATAAAATGAATGGGTTCCGGATATGCAAAGGAATTTTGCTCGAGAAATTTATCTCGCTCTTCGTTCAACTATGTTATCTTTAAAGATTCGTTCGAATAAGCAATTACCAAACAATTGATTCTTAAGGTGAAAGGTTTTCGTTATTATTCAATACACTCTCTCGAGCTGTATAGAAACTAATATCAAATTAGAACAAGTAACTCTCGTTCACTTATTTACTAATTCGATATTGCATAAATCTTCAAAACCTCGTTACTCTAAATCTCTCGATTCAAAGTGCTCACGTATGTGATTTTATCTCTCGATCTCAATCTTAAACATACATCATGAATTAATGTAGCGTATTATAACGTTATCTCTCGATCTCGGTTATAACTCACAATATTCAATCAAAGTTAGCTAGGCTTTGATCTTAATAAGCATTCAATTCATGAACAATAAGTAATCAATTCACTCAAACACAATCGAATCAATAAATCAAACACAATTAACATCAAACTAATAAAAAAAACTTGATTTAATTCAAAACAAATCAATGAGATGCTTAATTGTTTCTCAACCTAAAAAACATCCAATGAAAATGAATATCAAATAAATCTGAGTTTAGAAATACGATAAAAGCTGGAATGAATCCGTGCGTTGCACCGTAGTTTCTTCTCTTGCTCCTTCCTTGCACTCCGGAATTGGCTCGCTCAAACTTGGATGAAGAACGGAAGAAGATGATTTCTCCTCCTTCTTGTTGGCGGCGGCTACTAGGGTTGTAGGGTTATTATAAAATCGGTCCTCTCCCTCTCTGATATGATCTCTTATGGTATGGAAGAGATACCCTTTTTAAACCACCGAAGATCACGTTAATTTTGAAAAATCAGATTTGCAGAAAATCGCGTAATCGAAAAGATTTTTCGATCGATCGGTGCACTGTTCGCTTCAGCGTTTAAAAGTTTCTGCCTCGATCGATCAATCGAGATTTTCTTCCGATCGATCGACACTTCGAAAAAATTGGTGCTGAACTCTCTGCCCGGCTCGATCGATCGGTGCATATTCTCGATCGATCGAGATTTTGCAAAATCTGAATTTTCCACTTTTTCGCCTCGATTTCACCCGTTTTCTTCAGTTTAGCTCATTTCTACCATTTCCAACCTATTTTCCTGAAACAATCAAATAAACACCAAAAAGCGTAATTTCATCCAGGAAAAAGTACTAAAAATGGTAATAAATTACAGCTAAAAACACTTCAAAACTAAGCCTATCAGCTATCCTATCTTCAAACACCAATTTTTTAAAAATACACTCTCATACACACACGCCATGTTCGAAAGCTTCAAGGCAAGGGATGTGATAATTTGTGCTAGTTTTCACAACCCGCAATCCCTACAAACGTGATTCGAATATTTAATAAAGGTAAGTGAGTCTTTGCTAAAAATGTCATTTCATTTTGAAACTCTATATATGTGTTAAAATTTCAATTGAACACAAAAATGTATTTAGTTAAAATGTGCACTAAAAGTCAAAGGCTCCGAAGGCAAAGTACTGCGTGTGTAGGAGCAACCACTTGATTCGGTGGGACAAAGTGCTACTGATGTGGGCGTGCCACATGCTTGGGAGCCACCTCTTGATCCTTAAGAGCAAAGTGCTATGCACACGGGAGCCACCTCTTGATCTCAAAAAGCGATTATGTGATTATGTGTTTATGTGATAAGGCTCTAGTGTGATCAATTATGACTATGGGTATCGATTTGATATGGGTTTGATAAAGAGTTATTTGAAAAGCTTTATACATATATTTTATCATGTTCAACTGGCCCCTACTTGCTGAGTCTTCTCCCGAACACTCACCCCTTACCTCCCCTCCCCAGATAAGAACAAGGACAAGATCGATGAAGGAGGACAAGAACACTTTTAGGGTGACGATACATCGAGGAGACTCCAAGACTTTTATTCTTTCAATTACACTTCCGCAACGCTGTTTAGATCTAAGTTGCTTTAATAACAACTTATTCAAGTTGATTTCAAGTTGTAAAGACGATTATACTTTTAGGGAATAAATAGACTGGTTTTTATTATAGATCTGTATACGAGGCTTGTTGTATTCGAATTTTCATATTTTGATCCAACGCCGTTGTCACGCACTCAGATCTCGCGGCGTGACATTTAGTGGTATCAGAGCGAACCATGTTCCTTGGTTCCGTTGGGAAAGATTCTGGTTGATAAAAATATCATATTATAAAACCATGTTAAAAATAGACCATCTGTGTGACTCAAAATCTGTTGGGAAATGAAAACTTCAATCTGAAATTTTTTTATATAAAAAAGGAATAGAATTTGAAATTCGAAAATACCATTTTAAAAAAATAAAAAATGAAATATTAGGAAATACAGAAAGCAAAGAAAAAAATATGTAGAAACCTTTAGCTAGAGACCGCCGCAACCACAGCCGGGAACTACAGACGATGCCACGACCAAATCTCGGGCCGAACAGACGACGTTCAATTGGCTAAATTACCGAACGAAATTCGTGCACCACCTCGTCGGACATCATCCATATTTCACAACTGTCGGACGCTAATCACCAAATTCGATCCATTTCTGTAACGTTTGAAAGCCAAAGATCGGAAACCCCTTGATGATTTCACTTCAACACCCCGAAAAATAAGCCAAGATGGAAGCGAAACCCACGAATGTGAATCAACCTTAATCACGAATTCGACGCTCAATTTCTCTTCAATTCGAAAACAAATTCCTAATTAATTTTGAATTATTGATCCTCATAACCTGCAAATTAATAGCCCTCTAATGAATTGGAATCACAAAGAAGGGAAGATGCTCAAGTTTGAATCGAGATTCACGCCCTTGAAACCTAAGGTTGCGAAAATTTCAGGCTTCAATGCCTCTGTACTCGGAACACCAAATTCAAATTAAATTTGAGTTCTCGATCTTATGATATGGCTATTAAAAGCCCTTTGTCATTCTTAACTTACAAACAAAGTGAAGTGCTTAATTTTCGAATCAAATTTTCGGCCTTTCAAGAACCCTACCCAAAAACATATTCCGCAATCTCACTCAAAATTAGAACATGATTTTCGAATTAACTTCCGTTTAGTACTCTCTATGATGTGGGTAATAATATATCTATAGCATCATTTCCTAGCAAATGACGAAAGATGCTCAATTTGGAACCGAGATTTACGCTACAAGGACCCTAATCGGCGAAAATTTCAACAGCTGATTTTTTCGACCATTAGAATATGAAAAACCAATTAACTTCGGGCTATCACACGTAATCATGCTAGTAATAAAAGCCCTATGTAATAGTTTCCTCACGAACAAGGAAAAGTTTCCAATTTCGATCTGCAATCCATGCCCCCTAGACCCTAGGTCACGAAAATTTGGGATTCTATTTTCTTATCAATCTGAACACCGCTTTCAAATTAATTTCTCATTGATTATCCGTATTCCATGCCTAACAAAAACTCTGTATCTAATCGAAATCACAAATAAGGGAAGATCCTCAATTTTGGATCGTGTTTCTCACCCCCCGAACCCTAAATTGCGAAATATTTGGGCATCGATTTCTCACAACTCGGAACACTGAATTCAAATCAAATATGGGTTTTGGGTCCTCATAATGTGTAAAACCCCTCTGCCAAAATCAAATCACAAACAAGGAAAGTTGGCGAATTTAAGATCAATGATCACATGTAACGTTGATCCCCGATTTTCCCATTTCATTTTTGAAATATTCTTTAATTCAAGTAAGAATATCTGACCTCACCTCATACCCATCAAAATTCCTTAATCAATTTTGAAATTCCAAAACTCGAGTGATCGAATTTTGGAATCCCCAAACCACGCCTACAAAGCACTAGAATCCTGAATTCTTTTGCCCCTTGATTCTTCAAACACCGAGACATAAAGTTTTGATTCACCTTGTGAGATTGATTATAAAGTAATCCCCATCAGGAATCATCTACCAATTCAAAGTTTGCAACATCGAACAATTATCGAAGAGCCACACTTAAAAACCCTAACCCGTGAAATTTCGTCCTTCGATTTCTCACCCACCTTAAACTTTTCAATTCAATCGGGGTACGATGACTCACGCTCAAACCAGTTCGATCCACAAGATGGAGCATGATATAACCGAATTTAAAATATTCCAAGACAAGGAGATGCGGGAGAAGACCGAGTTGTTGGAGATAATCAATCATTTTCGTTACAAGGTCAAAAGGATGACCTACCACCATCATCGTGCCGAAGAGCGACTTAAAAAAGCAATCGATGACAACAAAACACTTGTGAAAGTCCACGATAACAAGTGCCAATAGTTGGAACGCTTTGAGCAGAAGTTCAATGATTACCGAGAGAACACGTGGACTCGAATCCAAGCTCTCATGGATGAGAAGAATGAACTGGCATAGGAAGTCGTCTACAAGCAGTTTGTGATCAATTTTCTGATGGAAGAGGAAGATCTTTTGGTATTGGAAAGCATCGAAGGGTATTTAGGAGACGGAGAAGCAATAGACTAGTTATTCTATTATGCGATGTCATAAGGATAATAAGGAATATATCTTGGATACTCTAATGATGATTTCCTTTGTTTAGGATTTCGTTGTGAACTTCTTTCATGTGATGTTATCCAAGAATAATGTATATCATCCTTGCAAATTCTTGTAGTATTCAATCCCTTTTAATCTGTTCAATTCACAAAAGTTGATCATTGATTTTTATCACTTTACATCCCTCTGAGAAATTTTTGGATTATATTGAATAATCTTTTTAAAAAGGTTTTACTCCTATCAATGATCAGTTTGACAATGAAAACCCATTCAACTAGAAAATCTATTCATTTATTTTCTTAAAGTTAAGATAACTTTAGAGTGTCTGAAGAGGCACGATAGAAGCAATACTTGTAATTATGGTTGTTGGTTTGACTAGGTAACAGCTTGGTCGAAACCATAAACCAATAAATGTAGGAAGCCAGTCTTGACAACTTCTAATAGAGACCCACGATTTGTATCACGACTTTGAGAGAGCTTTCTATAATCGATAAGTACTCAGGTGACTCTTAGTATCATATATTATCCACAAACCAATGGTCAGACCGAAAGGGCAACTCAGATCCTCGAGGATATGCTACGAGTGTGAGCCTCATACTTCAATACAAGATTTAGAGCAAACTTTTCCTCTAAGCGAGTTACTTTGAAAACCGATGGACCCAACAAAATTAAAATAGCGCTCGCTCCAAGACCATATCGAATTCATAATGTCTCCCACGTGTCACAACGTCGGAGATACATTGTCGACCCGAACCATATACTCGAAGCAGAACCTCTAGTGTTGAAGCAAATATGAATGAAACTTTGAAGGGTGAAGAAATACCGATCTGGAGCGTTGACTCAAAGGATCAAGTGTTGAGACGAATTACGATTCTATACGTCAAAGAGAAGTCACTTGGGAATCGGAAGAAGAGATGCAAGAGAAATATAAATGTCTCTTTCAAGATCGACCGACTCAAATTTTGATGACGAAACTTCCAATAAGGAGGGAGGGATGTGATGACCCCAAAGTGTGCTCCCCATAATCATGAACATTCAATGACCTCATTAACACTCATCTTAATCACCTTGATATCATTCATTCATTACCTTGACTCAATTATTGTCATTAGGAGGCCAAATTCATAGAATTTACAATCAATCTCTTACATTACTCATTGATGACATTCATTACTTGATCAAATTATGATAATGTAATGGCTCATTGAATTGTTCAATTCAAATGCCTTGCCCCAAATCGTGTTAGTCATTCAATGACCTTGCCAAATCTTATATTAGCCATTCAATAACATTTAAGTGTCTAGCTCATATCATGACATACCATTCAATTGCCTCACTAATACACTCAATTATCTTGCCCAAAATGATGTCATTAAATGGCATAACTTTAGGAATTCCAATTAATTATTCCTACACCTTAAAACACATCATTCTATGCTAAGAATAAAACCATCCTTTCTTCAAACACCATTTTTGAAAAATACACTATCATACACACACTCCATGTTCAAAAGCTTCAAGGCAAGGGATGAGATAATTTATGCTAGTTTTCACAACCCGGAATCCCTAAAAACATGATTTGAATGTTCAATAACGATAAGTGGGTTTTTGCTACAAATGTCATTTCGTTTGAAACTCTATATATGTGTTAAAATTTCAGTTGAACACAAAACTGTATTTTAAAGATCATATTATGAAAGTTTATGAGAAATGTGCATCGAAAGTCGAAGGCTTTGCGGGGCAAAGTGTTACGTATGAAGGAGCCACCACTTGATTTGGTGGGAAAAAGTGCTACATGATGTGGGCGTGCCACATGCATGTGAGCCACCTTTTAATCCTTAAGATCAAAGTGTGTTATGCACACGAGAACCACCTCTTGATCCCAAAAAGCGATTATGTGGTTATGTGTTATTGTTATAAGGCTCTAGTCTGAGCAATTAGGAGTATGGGTATCGATTTAATTTGTGTTTGGTAAAGAGTTATTTGAAAAGCTTTATACGTATATTTTAAAATGTTCAACTGGCCCCTACTTGCTGGGTGTTCTTCCAAATACTCACCACTTACCTCCCCTCCCCAGATAAGAACAAGGAAGAGATCGATGACGGAGGACAATAGCACTTTTAGGGTGTTGATACATCGAGGAGACCCCAAGACTTTTATTCTTTCATATACGCTTCCACAACTCTGTTTAGATCTAAGGTACTTTATGAACAACTTATTCAAGTTGATTTCAAGTTATAAAGATGATTATATTTTTATGGAATAAATAGACTGATTTTTATATAGATTTGTACACGAGGCTTGTTGTATTCGAATTTTAATATTTGGATCCAATGTCGATGTCACGCGCTCCGGTCTCGGGACATGACACTGCTAAATAATATTTAGTTCTAGAACTTGAGCTCGTATGGTTTGTGTAAGGACCCCCAGCCCTTAACCCTTGATTAGTGTATTAACCACTATGTGTGGAACATGCTTCTATACAAATCAATCGGGAAACTCAGATGATGCTTACAAAATTCCTTTAATATTCAACGTTATAAGATCATCTCTACTAACAAATAGACTCATAAAGTTCGCCCATTACCATCCCCTTTTTGCCACTTTTTACATTGTGGACTTTTATAAAAATTTGGGCAGAGTCTCCCCATAAATAGAGCTGTCCCGAAATAAAAGCACAACACATAACATAATTCCCGGCCAGGGAAAACATAATACGCATCAGAATCAGCAATACCAAGTAAATTCCCAGCCAGGGAAGACACCACACATATGACGACAAAAGTGGGTTCAACACCCACATAATACACCAATGACTCTCATATCATTTTGCAATTCTACCTCTAATTGCATGCAACATAAAATGAAAGAGAGAAAGGCTCATGCCTTTATATACAATCCATATACAAGTATAATCGTGCTCACATGCGAGCATCATGAATATGTATATAATCCTCAGGTATATATAAGTACTCTATACGATACCGTGCTCCATCAAGCCCTGGTACCACGATCCTGGGAGTACATCCAATCAACAGCTCGAGCTCAACTCCAAAGCCATCGATGTACATGTTCACCTGCCCCAACAGAGACAGCCCCCAACGGGGTGAGCATACCAGTACACAAAATCCCATAATCACAATAATGAAATTCATAATTTACAACAAAAGTAAATACTAATGAATTTTAAATGATACTCCCTGGATGGCAACGTCCTCATCCGGGATTCCGTGAACTGTCCCTGTTCTCACAATCATCAAACTCATCAAATCTCAAAAAGCAGTAAATCAACACATTGATTTAACTCATCGCATGCCTGATTCTCAAATATCAATAATTGATGATTCCAAATTCATTATACATACGAATATAGATATCTCAATATCTAATACTGATTTTCAACTTTGCTACCAATCACAGATAACTCAAATGCCTAGCATTTATCTTACCAATTCGCCATTATACTTAGACATCTCACATGTCTTATAATGAATACATGATTCCACGATCATTCTCAGGCATCTCAAATGCCCTACAATAGTCATATAAACCCAGTACCCCATATATCTTATAAGGTCATGCTACTCTAGTATCACGCACGCTTGTGGCGGCGATGTCAAGATTGGGTCACCTCATAGCTTCTCAACACACATATATATATAACCTCATGCACAATTATTCAATGCAATCAAAATACATTATGCATTTCACAAATGCTCTACTATATAGTAATGCTCGTACGTCACACATACCTTAAATCTCCGAAGTCCGAGCCAAACCTTGCTCGAGTTCCATGCCCCGAGGAACAATGTGCTAACACGATAAATAATTCACAATTATTTACGAACATGCAACCCATGCTCAAGCACACCCATAATCCTTATACAGAAAATTATTGTCAACACACGAATTGCTCAAGAACTCCCCACAAATTTTCGAACCTTCACAACACAAATCGAACCCAAACTAAGCACCACAAATCATCTAAAACATGAATTAATCGATTACTAACAAGAATCACCACCTCTTGCCAAAAACCCCCAAAAATTCGAACCCTAACCCACGCACACAGCATGAAATTCGAACCATTAAGCAACAATTTTTCGAACCATTAAAGTCTGAAATTTTCGACTCAACATCAGCTCAAAAACGCCCCAAAAACATCGGAAGAAAAGCCCCAAAAACGTACCAAAAATCGAGCCCCAAATCGGACAAATTCCAGTTTTGAACCCTAGCGCTTTCTGCAGAAATCCGAACTCAAATCGCGACCAAACTTCGAATTGATGGTACGGGAAGGAGCGCCTGGACGAGACGAAGCCGGCGGCGGGTCGGACGCGCCGAACGGCGGCCGGACGGCGGCGGGCGCACGCCTGGAAGCGGCGTGGGTCAACTGGATCGGGAAATCGCGTACGCGGGGAGAGAGAAGAAGGTGAGGAAAATGGTTCCGATAATTAAAATCTCGGGTTCAACTGGTATTTATAGCAAAAATACCCCGAAATACTAATAGCCCCACAAATACATCATGATTCATTAAAAATCATCTGTTTTCAAAAACTCTCTCTCTAACTCCAAAACCCCCTACCGGTGCCCACACAAAGCACCCGAGATTCCGAGACACTTCAACAACCCAACTCTTAGGTTTTACACCGTAATAAGAATACAATCTCAACCTCGGGATCCAACAATCCCAACTACCCAAATAAACGAGCCCAGAAGGCCCAACACAACGATTAAACTCCAAATCGCCACGTAAAACAACTTTAGGGGTTATTAACACTCCGGGATTAACATCTATAATCCCTGGTCATCACAATATCCCCCACTAAAAGAATTCCGTCCTCGAAATTAGCACCGGTGTATCACATAACACCCAGGCTACACAACAACATGAATCCATAACCTCGATCCTTGACCATATCAGAATCGTCTTAAAAACCGCGAGGATACTTATCTCACATCAAACTCTGACACAGAGCGACATACCAAAACCAACATATCACCCAAGAGGCAAAACGTACCTCGATGCGGGTTATCCCAAAAGTCAGCCTCTCATGACTGCAAAACAACCAATACTTACGACTGTAGATCAGACAGTCATCCTTAGTTCTAATACAACTAGTAAGAACGCATCATGAATGACACCTCAACCGTGAGAACGTTGACCTCGTGTCAATCTCTGGAGTGGAATAGACTTCCAAATCCATCATAACGTCAAAGAGCGTCAGCACCACTCAACGCTCATAATCCAAAAGCGGTTAGTCAACTGAAACTGCAAGGATCCGAATTGCTCCCGATTCCATCGTAGATATCATTCAAAGACATCTCTATCATGACTCACGATGTCTAACATACATCGTTATGGGGGAAACATTAGTATACCACGGTGTACACATACCAAACCTGGTTCCTGCTACACAGACCATCTTCATCCAAGGAGCAGTTGCACCCTCTGCAACTCGGATCGGGCAACTCACGGCCACCGATCCACACCCGAACACATCTCACAAGATGTCCACCTCCGGACATTCCAAGAATCATATCCTAATCATAAACAGACAATCGAAACTCCACAGAGTTTCAAATTCTGAAAGGACATGCAATAAACCCATTGCATCCTCAACGCTTGTGTCGACAGCGACACCCAACCAATCCAAATTCCTGCCATCCCTTGACAATCCTAGGATTTAACAATCCAAACTTGGGAAGGCCATCGCGTAACTCGGAGGAAACACCAACAAGGAAATACCTCAACCCACACAAGATAATCCCTCCTCAGGGAGTCAACTAACTTCACGATTGTTTCTCATAATTATCGTGCCATGGAGATTCCCAATCTCAAGGTGTTCCATATCTCTCATCAGAGATTTAACCATCCAAAAATAGCATAACTCTATGCTTGACAAAAAGGAAATCAAAAATTGGCATCCGTATACTCACCGGTATACCTGCCTAAGCACGGACATCACATGCATACTCAATGCACTTGGCTCGGGTATCTACAACATACCCCTAAGCCCCAAACACAACTGTCAATTCTGAGTCATTCCCATCCAGAGGAGGATGATAATCGACGATCAACAACACGGCGTGATTCCCAAAATCAACACCACACGTACCAACTTACCGAATCTTTCAAAGATTCCCAAATAGGTATAATACTACCTCCTTCCCACAAGGGAAGTGCTATCGAACTCGAGATCCACTAGTCTCGAACCACCGTTCGGAAAAAAAACTGGATACAATAACACCCATTGCATCCCAAGTACACGGATTCCCCAAATCGAGTCAACGACGACTTGATGACTCTCTTGTTGGTACTCCAATATTATGAGCTGTCCCAGACAAGTTCCTCAAAACAATAGACGTATAAACGTTCTCATGGGGTGTCACATGCCTCAAACATAATGCTACAAAGGGACAATCAAAAGCTTGCCAAAAGTCTTCATCGTATCGTCATACGATTCACCAAACTCGGTTCCAACACGCAGTATCATGGCTCCAACAATCACACTATATCATTACCACGATATCTGGCTAGTAAAGCGCTGTCTCCATAGGCCACATCAAGCCCACCAACAAACCATATGTTCCATCTCGGTATGCCATACCATACAAACCGTTAGAGTAATGGGTCATCGCCCAGCATATCTCTAAAATACCAAGCACAATGGACAACCCGGTGTCCTTGCTCACTTATGATGCAATCATAATCCAATAAGATTTATCCCACACCCTCAGGGTGGGTGCAACCATGTCTACCTTACATCACAACACAAGCGAGTAGTTTCCTCAATGACTACTCTTACCACCAATCACTTGGCCCTAGCCAAACCAACGAGCATACCCAAGGGTATCATTGCTCGACAAATCTTTAACTCTATAACATGATGTGGTACATTTACCGGTACAATACATTCAATACTCCACCGAGTAAACCTGCTCGACAAAAGGTCTCGTCAACTAGTGACCCAGACACTACCATGTGCTCATCATCGGCACTCAAACCATACAACCAAATACATAACATAAATGTATTAACCATCAAAACGACGCTACACGTCTACATAGAACATCCACCATGTCATTGTCATCCCGTGACGGTACCTGTCAACATATGACTTTGAACTAATATTGTCGACTCGTGACGGTATATGTAGATTCACGACGTCTATAATCTCATCGCCAAACACATGACAACATAAGTAAGTCACATCGTCAAACACATGACAACATAAGTAAATCAACACATGATATCCACAATAGTGCTAAATAAACAGTAATATGCCATACCTCATTGCTAACAATATAGCGGCATACCTGTCTCCGTCATCCAACAGTGGTACGCAATCAGCACCCATCGCTCGTAGGTGGCGTAATCCAGCGTCATGTACATAGCGGCATAACCCGTCGCTATAGAATCAGGGGCATAATCCCTCGTCATAGAGTCAGCGGCATAAAACATCGCTATAGACATCTGGCGGCATGAACCATCGCCATAGATGTAGCGGAATGTACCATCGCTATGAACACCCGGCGGCATAAGTCATCGCCAATAGAATAGCGGAATGAGACATCACTATCAATACCCGGCGGCATAAACCATCGCCAATAGAATAGCGGAATGAGACATCGCTATCAATACCTGGCGGCATAAACCATCGCCAATAGAATAGCGGAATGAGACATCGTTATCAATACCTGGCGGCATAAACCATCGCTAATAGAATAGCGGAATGAGACATCGCTATCAATACCCGGCGGCATAAACCATCGCCAATAGAATAGCAGAATGAGACATCGCTATCAATACCTGGCGGCAAGAACCATCGCCAATCAATATAGCTGAATGAACCATCGCTATCAATATACCTGGCGGCAAGAACCATCGCCAATCAATATAGCGGAATGAACCATCGCTATCAATATACCTGGCGGCAAGAACCATCGCCAAGAAATATAGCCGATCCCTAGTCATTGTCACGGTAGTGTATTTTAATGCCCCTCGCTCAAATAAAACATGCGGTACTCCCACCCCTCGCTTCACATATAGGCGGCATAGAATAACCTCGCTTAAATGGACATGCGACGCTCCCACCCCTCGCTTCACATTTTAGCGGCAAATATTCTTTCCTCGCCTCATATGATAACCACGCTTCAATGTGACATGCGGCGCTCCCACCCCTCGCTTCACATTTTAGCGGCACAAAACAATAAATAGCGGTAAGCATTTAAAATCATCACTCATCCATAACAATGACTCATGGGATATTCACCAAGTATTTCATCCATACCTGCATCACAAGGCATAATCCATATTCCAACATACATCATCATGAGTGTATTTTAATGCACCTCGCTCAAATGCGACATGCGGTACTCCCACCCCTCGCTTCAACATTTGGCGGCAAAGCATTAAAATCATCACTACATGTACACATGCAACCACAATGCATAATTCATGATGTATATAAAACACAGGTTACCGTTTCGTGTCTTTCAACCATTGCCTTAGCCTTTCCATGTCATAGTGTCCATACATGAGTGTATTTTAATGCACCTCGCTCAAATGCGACATGCGGTACTCCCACCCCTCGCTTCAACATTTGGCGGCAAAGCATTAAAATCATCACTACATGTACACATGCAACCACAATGCATAATTCATGATGTATATAAAACGCAGGTTACCATTTCGTGTCTTTCAACCATGGCCTTAGCCTTTCCACGTCATAGTGTCCCTACAGGAACAATTCCAAACCATGAGCATACGATAATCCATATTCCCCACAATATGATTATAATGAGTAAATGCATAAACTATGAGTACAAAGTACTTCCTGTATCCCAATGCATTTCAAAATGCTCCACTTGGTTGTCCCTGTGTCACAACTCACAATCATAATCAACAGGTTATATTAGGATTCTATAGATGTCATGACATATAATCGTTTCACTATGATCACATGTTACAAATGCACATAAGCAAAATAGTTGTGTCACACAGCACTAGCTACTATCATGCATAAATATGTGCTACCCATCCCTATCAGCATGTTTTAGGCCTTCAACAGCCCCAAAGAGCTAACCACTGCTCTGATACCACTAATGTAAGGACCTCCAGCCCTTAACCCTTGATTAGTGTATTAACCACTATGTGTGGCACATGCTTCTATACAAATCAATCGGGAAACTCAGATGATGATTACAAAATTCCTTTAATATTCAACGTTTTAAGATCATCTCTACTAACAAATAGACTCATAGAGTTCGCCCATTACCATCCCCTTTTTGCCACTTTTTACATTGTGGACTTTTATAAAAATTTGGGCAGAGTCTCCCCATAAATAGAGCTATCCCGAAATAAAAGCACA
Source organism: Haberlea rhodopensis (assembly GCA_907163345.1). NCBI lineage: Eukaryota > Viridiplantae > Streptophyta > Magnoliopsida > Lamiales > Gesneriaceae > Haberlea > Haberlea rhodopensis. Next base: position 433,071 of record CAJQUN010000095.1, read on the forward strand.
ACACATAACATAATTCCCGGCCAGGGAAAACATAATACGCATCAGAATCAGCAATACCAAGTAAATTCCCAGCCAGGGAAGACACCACACATATGACGACAAAAGTGGGTTCAACACCCACATAATACACCAATGACTCTCATATCATTTTGCAATTCTACCTCTAATTGCATGCAACATAAAATGAAAGAGAGAAAGGCTCATGCCTTTATATACAATCCATATACAAGTATAATCGTGCTCACATGCGAGCATCATGAATATGTATATAATCCTCAGGTGTATATAAGTACTCTATACGATACCGTGCTCCATCAAGCCCTGGTACCACGATCCTGGGAGTACATCCAATCAACAGCTCGAGCTCAACTCCAAAGCCATCGATGTACCTGTTCACCTGCCCCAACAGAGACAGCCCCCAACGGGGTGAGCATACCAGTACACAAAATCCCATAATCACAATAATGAAATTCATAATTTACAACAAAAGTAAATACTAATGAATTTTAAATGATACTCCCTGGATGGCAACGTCCTCATCCGGGATTCCGTGAACTGTCCCTGTTCTCACAATCATCAAACTCATCAAATCTCAAAAAGCAGTAAATCAACACATTGATTTAACTCATCGCATGCCTGATTCTCAAATATCAATAATTGATGATTCCAAATTCATTATACATACGAATATAGATATCTCAATATCTAATACTGATTTTCAACTTTGCTACCAATCACAGATAGCTCAAATGCCTAGCATTTATCTTACCAATTCGCCATTATACTTAGACATCTCACATGTCTTATAATGAATACATGATTCCACGATCATTCTCAGGCATCTCAAATGCCCTACAATAGTCATATAAACCCAGTACCCCATATATCTTATAAGGTCATGCTACTCTAGTATCACGCACGCTTGTGGCGGCGATGTCAAGATTGGGTCACCTCATTGCTTCTCAACACACACATATATATAACCTCATGCACAATTATTCAATGCAATCAAAATACATTATGCATTTCACAAATGCTCTACTATATAGTAATGCTCGTATCACACATACCTTAAATCTCCGAAGTCCGAGCCAAACCTTGCTCGAGTTCCATGCCCCGAGGAACAATGTGCTAACACGATAAACAATTCACAATTATTTACGAACATGCAACCCATGCTCAAGCACACCCATAATCCTCATACAGAAAATTATTGTCAACACACGAATTGCTCAAGAACTCCCCACAAATTTTCGAACCTTCACAACACAAATCGAACCCAAACTAAGCACCACAAATCATCTAAAACATGAATTAATCGATTACTAACAAGAATCATCACCTCTTGCCAAAAACCCCCAAAAATTCGAACCCTAACCCACGCACACAGCATGAAATTCGAACCATTAAGCAACAATTTTTCGAACCATTAAAGTCTGAAATTTTCGACTCAACATCAGCTCAAAAACGCCCCAAAAACATCGGAAGAAAAGCCCCAAAAACGTACCAAAAATCGAGCCCCAAATCGGACAAATTCCAGTTTTGAACCCTAGCGCTTTCTGCAGAAATCCGAACTCAAATCGCGACCAAACTTCGAATTGATGGTACGGGAAGGAGCGCCTGGACGAGACGAAGCCGGCGGCGGGTCGGACGCGCCGAACGGCGGCCGGACGGCGGCGGGCGCACGCCTGGAAGCGGCGTGGGTCAACTGGATCGGGAAATCGCGTACGCGGGGGAGAGAGAAGAAGGTGAGGAAAATGGTTCCGATAATTAAAATCTCGGGTTCAACTGGTATTTATAGCAAAAATACCCCGAAATACTAATAGCCCCACAAATACATCATGATTCATTAAAAATCATCTGTTTTCAAAAACTCTCTCTCTAACTCCAAAACCCCCTACCGGTGCCCACACAAAGCACCCGAGATTCCGAGACACTTCAACAACCCAACTCTTAGGTTTTACACCGTAATGAGAATACAATCTCAACCTCGGGATCCAACAATCCCAACTACCCAAATAAACGAGCCCAGAAGGCCCAACACCGCGATTAAACTCCAAATCGCCACGTAAAACAACTTTAGGGGTTATTAACACTCCGGGATTAACATCTATAATCCCTGGTCATCACAGTTTGAGACTAACTCGAGTCAAATTCGAGCTCAAAAAGCCTTGTTCAATCGAGTTCGAGCATTGATATAATAGGGTGCTACTCGAGATCAACTGCGATGCTAATCTATACCCATATTAGTTTGGTTTCTCTTATCAAGTTCTTTTAGTTCTATTCAGGTGTTTTTGACAACTTATATCCTTGTTCAATCGAGTTTGAGCATTGTTCGTCTTTCTCAAGTACGGTCGGCCAAGAATGCTAAAACGTTTTGCCAAGAATGTTAAACTTTTTGACAACTTATATCCTAATACTACTATGCTAGTAGAGACATCGTATGTGTGATCCTCGGTTTGCCGAATATATTGTTATTCACTTCTATCGATCGAGCTTGTCGCACCAGGCTTGCCTAGTGTGGTTTACCTGGTTGGCATGGTTTGCAGGTTGTTGCGTCAGCCCGATGGTTTACCAAATCCGCACACAAAGGACATCAGCTGTGGGTTCTCCATTGTGAGGACTCGTTCCTAATCAAGTGTTTAATTATCACACACTGATTATTTATTTGTAAACATCGAAAGATTATTTAAAAATTCTGCCAACAAGTGGCTCTAAAAATTTCGGCATGACCTCCCCGCACGAGGGACATACCAAAAAAATAAAAACACAATAAAAATGTTAGTTCCGGATTTTAAAGATGACAAAACAAATCAATACGGATCGATGGATATCAGACTGACCAGATCGATTGCTCAAAGCAGATCAAACTAAAATCAAAAAACGAAAAGGAAAGCAAAACAGCACAAGCTTACAAGCTCAGACATTCTCGAGCTGAAAATCTTTATAAGCACAAGCATATTGTAATACTTGATCATCTTAGGATCATTGTGTGCATAGACTAAATTAGTCTATCTTTTGTATTTTGTACTAAGATAGAGAAGTGAGAATCAATTGTAACTGTCAGACAGAGTGTGTCTGAACAGATCGAGAGACTAGGAGTTTCAGTCTGGTAGTGAGGTAAATCCAGCTAAATTGGGTTTGTACAACAAGATTGTATAAATCAATGTCTTCTAGTGGAATCCTTCCTTAATTGGAAGAAGGGGAGACGTAGAAGGATAATACCACCTTCGAACTTCCAAAGAATTATTTTTAATAGGAGTGTTCATTCACCCCTCCTCTAAACACTCCGGACCGATCCTAACAAGTGGTATCAGTGCAGGTCGTCTTAATCATCACAAAGACACTTGAGCTGATGTCATCTTTCAACAAAATTCATATGTTCTCAAAAGAAGACTATGATGATTGGAGAATCAGAATGCAAGCTCATCTGGCAGCACAGGATGACGATATGTGGTTCGTCATCACTGATGGACCAATGAAGATTCTGAAAGTCAATACAGCAGCCTCCATTACTGGTGGTGAACCCCAAACCCTCTGGACGAATGAAGAAAGAAAAAACGCAAATCTAGACAACGTTGCCAAAGACATCTTGTTCAAGACGTTGGACAAGAATATGTTCAGTAAAATCAAAATGTGCTCTACTGCCAAAGAAATTTGGGAGAAGATAGCACAGCTATGTGAAGGGAACGACCAGACCAAGGAAAACAAGCTGACTGTTGCTCTTCAAAGATTTGAGAGCATAAAAATGAAGATTGGAGAAACTCTAAATGAGTTTGATGAAAGAGTTACTGGTATTATCAATGAACTAAATGGTCTGGGCAAGGAATACTCTAACAGAGAGATTGCTCTGAAAGTAATGAGAGCGTTGCCGAAAGAATGAGATGTAAAGACCCTTGCAATGAGGGAGTCTAAAGATCTGAACAAAGTTGAACTTCATGATTTGTTCGCAGATCTTAAGGCATATGAGTTCGAACTGATCACCAGAGGTGAAGCAGAGCCATTCATCTCTCAACCAAACAAAGCACTAGCAGCCATTCCAAACCAGACCACCCCCACAACAGATCGATCTATCGAACAGATAAGTAATGATGCTATGTCATTATTTATCAAGAAATTTGGTAAATTCATGTCTAAGAATAAAAGGAATTTTAAACCTTCTCATCATTATAAATCAAGAAAAGACGATGCTGTTAATGATCAGACTTGCTACAATTGTGGTAAGACCGGACACTTTATTGCAGACTGCACCAGACCGAAGAAAGAAGAACGTAAAGAAAAGCATCGCGATGACAAGAAAAAGAAGCACTACAAATATCGTAAAAATCATCATGGGAAGTCCCAAAAAATCCTAGTAGCAGAGGAAGGAAACAGCAAGTGGGCTCAGACTGACTCAGATTCAGAAAGCTCCGAATATTCATCCAGCGAAAGCGAAGAAGATATTCAATGTCTAATGGCAGACGAAGAAATGAGTCAAACAGACGAGGTATTCGATCTTGACTCAAATGAATTCACACGAGAAGAGCTTATGTCCGCACTGCAAGACATGGCTAATGATTATAGAATCTTAGCTGAATCATTTGAGAAAACTAAAGCTAAAGCCAATGATCAAATAGATGAGCACATCAAACCAAGCTGCTCTGAGCTAGGTGAGTGCAATAATCTACAGATCGAGCTGAACAAGCTGAAAATCTCTTACGATCAGCTCCATGAAGAAAACAAGAGAATTAACACACAAAATGCTAAGCTTTCTCATATTTTCAAAACATGGACAAAATCAAGAGCATCACTGGAAGAATTGCAAGAGGTACAAAGAAATGTTGGTGATGTCACCGGCATAGGCTTTGATATCAAAGACTGCACCAAAGATGAATCTGAACTGTTGCTGGTAAAAAACAAAATCAAACAAATGACATTTGTTAAATCCAACACAGTATATGAAACTGAAGCACCTACAATTCAAACGGGTGTCTCCTTCGGGGATCAAGGTTTGAGAAGAGGAATTGGGTACGTTAACCAAGCCAAAGAAAAGGCACCAACAAGCTTTGTGTCTATCAGACCAAATCTAAAGGTGCAAGATCTAAGGCAAGGAAGACCATCCAATTACTATAACTCAAAACCAGTTCAACGAAGATATAGATTACCTCATAAGAATCAAAGGTTTCCATATCGCATACATTATCACACACAACATCGAAACAGATCAGCTCACAGGACACCAGACACACACAAGCCATTAAAGCTGATACAGGTGTGGGTTCCCAAAGGACTAATCCGTTCTGGACCCAAGTAGGATTGGGTACCAACAATAATTATGTTTGATGACAGGTACCGAAGAATCTAATATCATACTGGTACTTAGACAGTGGGTGTTCTCGTCACATGACTGGAAACGTCGAGCTGCTGTCTGAAGTCACAGAATGTACTGGACCCAAGATCATCTTCGGGGATAACTCAAAGGGTAAGACCGTGGGCAAGGGTAAGATTGTCCATGGTAACATTACTATCAATGATGTGCTGTTAGTTGAAAATTTATGCTATAATCTGATCAGTATAAGTCAACTATGTGATAATGCTTATGCTGTAGAATTTCACAAACACACTTGCACTGTTAAATCGTCAGACGGTATGACCATGCTTGTAGGAATCAGAAATGGAAATACATATAAGATTAACTGGAATTTTGCTATAATGATAATAAACACTGGCTATGGCATAAATGCTTGAATCATCTCAACTTTAAGACTATCTCTAGCCTGTGTAAACATGATTTAGTTGTCGGTCTGCCCAAGATCGATTTTGCTAAGGATAAGATCTGCGAAGCTTGCCAAATGGGCAAACAGATCAGATTATCCTTCAAAAACAAGAATGACAAATCCTCCTCACGCTGCTTAGAACTATTACATGTGGACTTGTTTGGTCCTATACCAATAACAAGTTTAGGGGGAATGCGGTATACTCTTGTTGTTATTGATGATTACTCACGCTTTACATGGACTATATTTTTGAGCAGTAAAGATCAGACCGGTCCGAAGTTGATCAAGCTGCTGAAACACACTCAGAATGAGAAATCATCAAGCATAGATAGGATTCGAAGTGACAAAGACACTGAATTCTCAAATCAGCATCTTGAATCCTTTCTAAAAGATCAAGGAATTAAGCATGAATTTTCAGCCGCTCGAGCTCCTCAACAAAATGGAGTTGCAGAACGAAGGAACAGAACGCTTAAAGAGGCAGCAAGGACAATGCTTGCTGATTCTGGAATTTGGCAAAAGTTCTGGGCAGAAGCTGTAAATACTGCTTGCTACACTCAAAATCGGTCTATGATTAACAAGAAGTTGAATCTTACTCCATATGAAGTATGGACTGGTAACAGACCGTCTATATCTCACCTTCATGTATCTGGCTGCAAATGCTTCGTTCACAATAATGGTAAGAATCATCTTAAAGCATTCGAAGCTAAGTCAGATAATGGGATATTCTTAGGATATTCATCCAATAGTAAAGCTTTTCGCATCTTCAATAATCGCACTTTAACTGTAGAAGAATCAGTTCATGTAGTATTTGATAAATCTTTATGTATTGAGGGTAACAAGGAATCAATTCAAAATCAGATGGAAAATATTCATCTCGAAGCTAACAATGATGATGAGATTGTAGCTAACAGGTCAAGAGATAATCCACCGAAACCAGAAGTACCAGATAGACCGGATCAAGGCAATGAAGCTCCTTCAGATCGAGCCGATCCGGAAGTTCTAAACTCTAATGTTAAAGCAGATGCTGATAATGCTGCTACTACTCATCCTTCTGGACCAGATAATCCAGAATCAAGCTATCGATGGACAAAGAGGCATCCACCCGATCTAGTAATTGGAACTCCTTCTGCACCTATAAGAACCAGATGACAGATGATGGATGAATTCACTCATGCCGCTTTCATATCAAATATGGAACCTAAAAAGAGTGATGAAGCTTTGACTGATTACAACTGGATTAAAGCCATGCAAGAAGAGCTTAATCAATTTGAACAAAATCAAGTCTGGAGTCTAACCCCCAGACCTAGTGATCTGCCTGTTATTGGAACCAGATGGGTTTTCAGAAATAAGCTAGACGCAGATGGAGTTGTGGTTAGAAACAAGGCCAGACTGGTGGCGCAAGGATTCCGACAGGAAGAAGGAATTGACTTCGATGAATCTTTTGCACCAGTCGCGGGACTTGAAGCAATCCAAATATTTCTTGCTTATGCTGCTTTTAAAGACTTCAAAGTATATCAAATGGACGTTAAGAGTGCTTTTCTTAATGGTAAGCTTCAGGAGGAAGTCTACATTGAGCAACCTTCTGGATTTCAGAACCACTCATTTCCAGATCATGTATATCTACTGAATAAAGCAGTATATGGACTGAAACAAGCTCCAAGAGCCTGGTATGACACTCTGTCTCAATTTCTGCTGAACCATGATTTTCAGATCGGCTCAGTGGATAAAACTCTATTTAAATTTATTAAGGGGGAACATACTTTGTTTGTCCAAATTTATGTTGACGATATTATTTTTGGGTCAACTAACGCCAAATTATGCGAGAAATTCTCTAAGTTAATGCAGGGACAGTTTGAGATGAGTATGATGGGAGAACTTTCATTCTGTCTGGGTCTCCAAGTCAAACAGCTCAGCAATGACATTTTCATAAATCAAACCAAGTATACCAAAGAGCTTCTCAAAAGATTCGGAATGGAAACTTGTTCAACTGCATCAACTCCAATGAGTCCTTCAATCAAGCTAGATAAAGACGAAGGGGGAACAACAGTTGAAGTAACTATGTATCGAGGACTGATCGGATCGCTCTTGTATCTTACAGCGAGCCGGCCTGATATAACGTTCTCAGTCTGTATGTGCGCTAGATTTCAGTCAGATCCAAAGCAATCACACTTTATTGCTGCTAAGCGCATTCTTAAATACTTAAAAGGATCTCAGAACGTTGGTCTTTGGTATTCCAAAGATTCAAACTTCAGCTTAATCGGATATTCAGACGCTGACTATGCTGGCTGTAAGATTGATCGCAAAAACACCAGTGGAACATGTCAATTCTTAGGTGAAAGATTGATCTCTTGGTTTAGCAAGAAGCAAACATCTACTGCCACATCTACAGCTGAGGCAGAATATCTTGCCGCTGGAAGCTGTTGCGCTCAAATGCTCTGGATTCAACACCAACTCAAAGACTATGGCATTCAAGCTGTTGAATCTCCAATATTTTGTGACAACACCAGTGCAATTGCTATAACGTATAACCCAGTTTTGCGCTCTCGAACAAAGCATATTGATATAAGACATCATTTTATTCGAGATCATGTTGGCAAAAAGGAAATTTGGATCGAGCATATTTCAACAGACCAGCAAGCAACATATATCTTCACCAAACCACTTCCTGAGGCTAAGTTTAATTATTTTCGTCAAATTCTTGGTTTAATAGACTTATCCTGATGTTTTAGAGGTATCTTTCTTTTCGCTTTTAAAGATTATATGCTGGCACAGATCGATAATACAATGATCAGAAAGACACAGACCGGTCCGAACTTTCAGACTGATCTATGTCAAATCTGATGTTATCCCATGATCTGTCTGGTCAAGAAATCTTTAAATAAAGTAATTATTTAAAACAGCCCGCACTGATTTCAATTTTAACCGCCTTATCTCTCTATCATCCTGTCCATTTATTTTGAATTATTTAAATATCAGTTATTGAGATAAAGACACGTGTCTTCTCTCTCCTATTTAGCGGGCTGAACATTTCATTTTCATTCACTTTTTACAAATTACTGCTGTCTGTTTTCTAACTCTCATTTATTTTCAATTTCTCCGTATTCTTCATAACACTCAAATGGCTACTATCACTCACAATTCTCTATCTGTTGAGTTCAATGAAATCTACAGGGCTGAAGATCCAGCAATGGTCTCCATGTTCAAATCCTTAGAGTCTTCTGGATTAAGGAACTTTCTGGAATGCGGGACGGTGGTTTACGAGTCGGAGATTCGAGAGTTGTTTACCAATGCTGTGTCTCAGAAGACGTTCATCTCCACCACCGTCAATGGCAAATCATTTGACATTTCTCAGTCGACGCTGGCAAAGACCTTTGGTCTTCCCAACACCGGACTGACTGACTTTGGCCACATTCCTCAGGCCACTATCACCGTTCTTCAGGGGAAGGTATCCATTTTTGGCCATCGACTGCAACCATCATTCAAGAAGAAGGAAATGTTCTTTCATTTCCAAGTTTTATGCGAGATTGTTGGCAAGCCACTTTTGGGGAAAGCCAGAAGCTATGACGCTGTTACTGCCGAGAAATTCCAGGCCATGGCTGCTATTCACTCGGGACAAAAGATGAATTGGTCCGCAATCTTGTTTGGAGTTTTGCTTGAAACAGTTATCGCTTCCAAACAGGTTGTATGCTTTGCAGTTCCCCTCAGCAAGCTTTTGGAGACTTTGAATATCGAGCTGGAGAAGCCGTCTGCTTTGAGTCTTTTTAAAATTCTCAACCCCAAGGGATTGGCACTGCTGAAGTCCAAAGGTGCTCCACCCACTTCTTCCGATCTGGTGGCTGTCAAGATTGAACAAGGAGAAGAACAGGATGATGCTCGAAAGACTCGAGTCAAGCGTAAATTGACCATTCAGACTGACTCCGAGGAAACTCAGTCTGCTCCTTCATCTCCATCCAAGCCCCCTTCTAAGAAGCCAAGAACCCAGATCACCAAGCCAATCAAAACCTTACCTCTTAAAACCTTAACTATATTGCCTCCCACAAAAGCCACCCCTGCACCCCAAACTAAAACCCAACCTTCAACAGCTCCAACCACTGTACCCAAAGTAACCATCAGAGTCCCTTCTGCCATTCATGTGGTCAAAGGCATTGTTATCACTGAATTGGGAGACTACACCCAATCGGGGATCAAGACCTCATCTCCCACCGGAAAAGGCAAGGCAATCCTCACGGAACCCCTCTCCTCAAAACCCAAATCAGCCGCTCAAACAGCCATCGACATCGCTATGGAAGATGTTGAAGAAAAGGTCAGGGAGCTCATTGTGGTGTTTGATGAATATGTTGAGTACAGAACGATCAACCACATTGATATGTTCTTCGGCAAGCTGAGAAGACTACAAAAGATGGAACAAGAAGTCCTTAAGGGGACAGAGACTGACGACGTCAGAATTGCTGTGCATCGCAAAGATCTGTTCCAGGCCAACCAAAGATTCAGACTGGCAAATCTGCTCATTGCAGCTAAGAAGGCGAATTTTGATCCGAGCAATCCGACTGCCAAAGATGATGGTGCCGTCATTGCTCAGCTGGAAATGGATGTTCATGCTCTTCATTTGGCTGTTCGTTTTCAACGACAGAAGCTTAACATATCCACTCCAGTTCCTAGCCGGATCACCCATCTGCAAGCAAGACTTTGGTTGAACCATTCCTTGAGCAAATTCCTTCTGAGTCAGCGGAGCAGAAGTGAAGCAGACAGCGGAGCAGCCACTGACTAATGCTTCGTCTGCAGCTGAAACTGAAGCAATGGATGTATTGTTGGACTCCCCAACAACTTCCATCCCCATTGCACCCTCAGTCTCCCAAATTCAGCACAGTCCAACCGCCGCACATACAACAGTCATCTCCCCAGACTTCGTCGATCCGGATCTAGTGGTGTCCACTGTTGTTGCCGCATTACAGGTTGAGGAGCCTACCAGACCTATCACTCCTCCAGACCAATCTGCTGAAGATATGGCGTTTTTAGAAGAATTCTCTTCGGACTTGGTCATCTTGATCCGGTCCGAAACACGCCAATCTGCCATGAATTCTCTTATACCAATTACCGCAGAAGTTGATCATGCCTTGTCGTCATCTGATCACTCTCCAAGTCGTTTATCTGATGAAGCTCCATCTCTGGCTAAGTCCCTTCAGCACCTTTCTGATAACTGTCTATCTCTCTCTCAACGAGTCATAGAAGTTCATCAAAGTCATAGGACTACCTTTTTGGATTTTGAATCATTCAAAGAGAAGATGACCACCATCATTAGCAGCATTCAGCGCGGACTGAATGATCTGTTCTCTCAGCAAGCTACATATAAAAACTGTCTGAGAAAAGAACAGGTCGAGCTGGCCACAGAAGTTCGAGCCTCCGTCGCAAAGTCTCTTATTGCTCAAGACACTCGTCTTGATGCTATCAGCGCTCGGCTCGCCCAGATTGTCGATTTTCTTCAAGAGATTGCTGCTGACGAAAAGGGGGAAAAGAGTAAAGACTTCAAGCCACCTCAGTCTTCATCAAGAAAGTAGTGGTCTATATATAAGTCAGACTTGTCTGTAATTGTATATAAGATTTTTGCTCAATAAAAATCAGAGTTCTTAGTTAAGTCCTTGTTAACGGCTATTTATTGAAGCATTTAATGTTGCAATTAATGCTGAAAAAGACCAAGGACTGAAGATTACCATAAAAGGTAAGAAGACAAAGAAGAGCTTACCTGACAGTCGACGAAAGCATGAACCAGAATGGCAAGTGCCCAAAAGAATAAGACTGTAGCTTACTCAGAGTTTGAGCAGAGCCAAGAGTTGTACATAAAGGGAAATAATGTCGTTGGTACATGCAACTATATAAGGATGCAATAGAAGAGCTCAAGAGTGTGTCTGAAAAAATCGAAAAACGAAAAGGAAAGCAAAACAGCACAAGCTTACAAGCTCAGACATTCTCGAGCTGAAAATCTTTATAAGCACAAGCATATTGTAATACTTGATCATCTTAGGATCATTGTGTGCATAGACTAAATTAGTCTATCTTTTGTATTCTGTACTAAGATAGAGAAATGAGAATCAATTGTAACTGTCAGACAGAGTGTGTCTGAACAGATCGAGAGACTAGGAGTTTCAGTCTGGTAGTGAGGTAAATCCAGCTGAATTGGATTTGTACAACAGGATTGTAAATCAAAGTCTTCTAGTGGAATCATTCCTTAATTGGAAGAAGGGGAGACGTAGAAGGATTACACCACCTTCGAACTTCCAGAAACATATTCTGTCTTTTATCATTCTGCACCTATTTTTCTTTTCTAGCCATCGAGCCGTTCTTACTAGCCTAAGAACAGACCGTTCCGCACTAAAATATTCAGTGGTCTGTTCTGCAGAAAAGTTGATTAAGAAACAGATTCTTTCACTAATCCGAAAGAAATCACAAAGGATTATTTTTAATAGGAGTGATCATTCACCCCCCCTCTAAACACTCCGGACTGATCCAAACAAATAATATCCCAGTGCAGCAAGTAAACACAGAATACCATAGCATGCATCATAGGCATTCAGCACATAATCCGTACTAAAAATATTTACATCATATCATAGCATGCATAATAAGTCTCCAGCACAGATTTCATTTTAAAATATTTACATAATACCATCAACACTAAGTAAACACCGAATATTAACAAATATTCAAAATTGAACTGAAGTAAACTTCATTTACATAATTAAATATTCCAGGACACACCCTGTTAAAATTAAATTATCCTGCGACCGGGAAAAGACAAAAAACAACATCAGGTAAGACTTAAATGAGTATTCCCTCTTTGGGATCCTGGTTACCTGTAATACCTGTCATTGTGCACACACAAAGACAACAACAGCCCCCTAGGGGGTGAGCCAAAGCCCAATATATAAATACCAAGTAATTACAACATTTATCTATAAAATCTGATAGATGATGCAATGCAATGCATGTCAGGTACAAGGAATAGAATATCAAGATACCAAACTATCGGAGTCCAAGGAAAGGTATCATCAATCAATATCAAGATTGAGCAGAGCGTCGAGACGCTCATCGCTGTGACATCTCTCTCAATCGAGCCAACGGCGGCCCATCATCCCTCGTGTCTGGGCGACGTCGGAACACTCGTCGCTACGGCATCTCTCAACTCACTCTCTCCGCCGAGCCATCAGCGTGCCCATCATCCCCAGACACGCATCACAGATACCAACGAAAATATATAGGTATCAATGAAAGAATCGGTAGGATCAACATGACGTGCTCAATGTCCATGCGTGTCAATGCGTCATATGATGCAACTCAATATGTCCAACGTGCATGTCATATATCGATGTACATTAATTAAAAATGATGTGTGTTAACAAAATTTATTTTCATACATCGATATATCAACTATGAATGCTCATAATTCAAATTAAAATCACATAGCCAAGTAATTTCACTTAAGCCACGTAAACTCAGCAAATCATGTATCAAATAATACAGATATATGTCGTATGTTACCGATCTCAACATACCTAATATTCTGTTCTAGAAGCTAAAAATTCCTCATAGTTCGTGGAACTCCAAAGCCGTATGTTAATCTATAAAATTCATACAATACCACATAGATGATTATCTACTGAAGTTGGACATATTGGATTGTTTCTTTAGTTGATTTTGAAGTCACTTATCATTTTCACATATCAAACTAACCAAAATATCTATTATCTCACGCATGTATACGTAATCGTCCAAGCTAATCAATGTACTATATTTACCAAAATTCAACATGCAATGAAATAATTTCAACCACTAAATTTCAAATCTGAAGCCATATTATTTTGTCAAAATGATTTCAAATACATGAAAATCGATAGATAAAAGGACTGGAAAATCGAACTCACTCTGTCCTGCTTTTGTGAACAGTGACTTCAACCTTCAAGGGTGGTTTCCGGTGGCTCACGGTGGCGATAAGGGCGGAGACCGGAAGGGAATCGTCGGTCATGGTGAGGGGAAATGTTTGCACAACTGATTTTGAACTAAGCTATGGTTAAAAGAAAGAAACCAAACCACAAACTCATGAACCCTAGAAATCCCAACTCAATATTTTCAGGGATAAATCGATGGGTTTTTGAGACTCTTACCGAGGGTTCTTGGTATGGAAATGACCGCTGGTGAGTTGGCTACACGGTGATGTGTTTGGTTTGCCTATTGGTGGTCGGACGATGGCGGCCTCTCGGCTTTAGCGAGAAGGGGTCAGACGCGCGCGAGAGAGAAATGAGAGAAACATAGTGTTCGATTTTTTTGTATGTGCGTTTACATCTTTTAGTATGTGTCTGATTGTGTCTTGAACACCATACAAATAATAAGATCCTAACCCGGGTATGTACATTGAAGTGTCACCGGTGCACTGATAAATTAAATTTACAGTCAACAATTGGGATTTATATTCATTACTAAAACACACAATTAAATTCTTCATTTTAATAATTTATTTTTATATATTATCGAAGTTTATTTTACCATTTCAAAATTATCTATTGTTCCGATGAAATTGTCAAATGATATTCATATTGTCAATTTAACTTGAAAATAATTAATTCCAAATTAATTATTGATAAATTCCTATTATATTTAATTAACAGTAATCAGGTCTCGGGGCCTTACATTTCTCCCCCACTTAAACAGATTTCATCCTCGAAATCTCAACATAGATTCAGATCAACGCTTAAAACAGTATATGGATCAGAATACACGACATTATATATTTAATATAATGGAACATGTATATATCCTTAAGATCCAAAATGCAAACAAGATGTTTGACAAGAATGAGCAATTCCAATCTCATAAGACTGAAAGACGTGATAGATTCAATATATTCACAACAAGCAACATGAAGAAAGATACATTGCAAGTGACCTATGAAACTGTCGACAATGTTAATTTATAGGCAGGATTCCCAACTGGATCTCAGATCTTGCACGGCCAATGTAACAAGGTGATAGTTTGTTTCGCAAGACCAAATGATTAGTATCTTTAAAGGAGAAATTTTCAAAAGCACACGGTCTCCTTACTGAATTTCTATGGGTCGTCTTCGTTTAGAAGCATACCTAGCTTGATGATCCTGGGCGGCCATCATCCGTTATCTGAATAACTAAATCTTATCATTCGTTTCTCATATTATATCAGGTCCAGTCAACTGGTTTTTCACCGATTTCTATCCAGAATAAAGGTAATCTACATTTTCTCTCCGCTGAGGCTTCAAAAGATGTCAAACATTTGCTCGTTTGGTAGGTATCAATATAGGAACTTCGATTAAGGTCATGCCCTCCAAAGTTAAAATCAACAGAGTCATATTCGTATAAGATAAGTCCGCTCGAAAGGAATGAAAGTGAAGACTTAGGAAGTAGATCAATAGTGATCAAAACAACATCACAGTCTCTGGGTGATCGAGGAATATAAATCACAAAATTCCATAGCAATATGTTCTCAATCAGCAAATTTTCGAGTTTTATTCATTTGGTTTAAACATGTTAACAACCTCAACATTTGACATTACATTCAGTAACGCTTCATTGCATACATTTCCATCAGAATGGAGGTATCAAAGTCATAAGCATCTTTCGTCTTCAGGGTAGATACCGTCTTCACAGTTATGAACTTCTCGAATAATTTCAGAGGTCAAATCAGAATTATCAGGAACAACTTATGAATCATTAAGTCGCAGAAACTATCAGTAGGTATCTGAAAGCAAGATGGATGTCCTAAAGATACGAGTTCTAAAGATTTCTGATTTTGAACATCAATTTGTTAGGCTTATATGAGGTTTAGAATAAATTCCGACTCAACTTGAAATGCTGAGACATGATAGAATTTCTGGTATGACTGAAAAGCTCAGTCAAATGTATAAATATCAGCATGTACTTGGTGCTACGAACATAAGGTAGAATAGACTCGTGGACTTTACGCCTAAGGACAGCCGTACCAACAGTCATTCTTCTAGGATGATATTGAGCTTCACCGTCGTACTACTTCAAAAGATTCATCAACTCGTGTTGCATCGTATTCAGATCGGATTAAAAGAATAGATATTTTAGGTTCTTGTGATCCGAATAAAAACAAATTTTCCCCGTATAAATAATGACGTCAAATTTTTAAACAAAACGTTTGTTACCAGTTCCAAAACTATATACATGGTCTCAAGAAAACAAATTTCATACTCATCTGACCAAATACATTTTTAACTTTTCTGTGTCAGTTGAGTAGGATTAGCAGTTTTTCAAAATCAAAACCTTTCAATAAATCTACATGTGGAATCCTGCTAAACTATAAAACATCGGACCTCGTGAACATTGGTAGGTCTTAGCCAGTTTAACACTACTTCGACCTTAGTTGAATCAATAAAAATGTTACGTCGAGAAATGACGTGGCCCAAGAGTATCGCTCCGATCATCCAAAATTTCCATTCGGGTAGCTTGGCATACAGAATCATTTCTTGATAGGAAGCTGAGATATCGATTACAAATACATCATATTTGGTTTGGTGTCAAAATAATGACAAAAACAGATTCGGTGGTTAGTCAAAGAACCAAAATTACGCTAATCTGATCAGAGAAATATCTGACTCGTTAGAGTTAATCGCATAAAAGATATGATAATATTTTTATATCTTCACTATCGATGGGAAGGGCTAATAGGAGTATCCCGCTAATTATCATAATAGAAAGATTACCATCCAATCCACATTCAGGTTGGATAGATTTATCAAAATTATTTCACTTGCGAAATCTAAGATATCTGTTTCGGATATTCAACACATCTTATTTTCATCTCGAAATATCTCGAAATACCAAGATATCAGTAATAGGAGCAATTACAATTCGACAAGAAATTGTCAAAAGATTCTACTCGTCGATTTCAATAATCAAATCTCATTTCAATATAGCCATATTTCATTCTTTTCCAGCATCTTATTGCCGAAATCTAAATGGCTCTATGTCCTGGAGATATCTCAATCACATCCAAGGACTGTCATTTCAATTATCTCATAATTCATTCAACCACATTATTCGCATCAGGTACCTGCGCAACTTCATTGCTCAAAGACATCTTACGTATTAAAATTACATAAAACGGTTTGAATATCTCATATGATATGCATGCTCTTCATGTATTCAATCTAATGCAGGATTCGTTCAATAATGACAGGTTTTGTAGGTGCTCGAGTGTAAACTCTTTCCCTACTAAGTTTTATCAAACATAAACAGTAATGTATCGATATCGTGGTCAATATCAATACGACACGATTCAGCATAGTCAATATAAATCACATATCGACATCAACTATTTCACTCCAAATCATGTAAGAGCAAATAGATCAAATAAGTATCAAACACATACGCACATGTTCATTCGTGCCTATTCAAGTGTACACAAGACTCAAAACTAAAGCATTCTCAGTTTATGCTCTGATACCAACTGTGAGGACTCATTTCTAACCAAGAATTTAATTGTCACACAATGATTATTTATTTGTAAACAGCGGAAGATTATATAAAAATGCTCCCAACAAGTGGCTCTAAAAATTTCGGCACGACCTCTCCGCATGAAGGACATACAAAAAAAATTGAAAACACAATAATAATATCCTAGTGCAGCAAGTACATACATAATACCATAGCATGCATCATAGGCATTCAACACATAATCCGTACTAAAAATATTTACATCATACCATAGCATGCACAATAAGTCTTCAGCACACATTTCATACTTAAAATATTTACATAATACCATCAGCACTAAGTAAACACTGAATATTAACAAATATTCAAGACTGAACTGAAGTAAACTTCATTTACATAATTATATATTCCAGGACACACCATGGTAAAATTAAACTATCCTACGATTGAGAAAAGACAAATGAAACAACCTCATGTATGACTTCAACGATTAGTCCCTCTTCGGGATCCTTGTTACTTGTAATATCTGTCATTGTCCACACACAAAGACAACAACAGCCCCCTAGGGGGTGAGCCAAAGCCCAATATAAAAATATCAAGTAATTGCAACATGTATCTATAAAATCTGATAGATTATGCAATGCAATGCAAATGCAATGTAATGCAATGCATGTCAGGTATAAGGAATCGAATCTCAAGATAGCAAACTATCGGAGTCCAAGGAATGTATCATCAATCAATATCAAGCTCGAGCAGGGCGTCAACACGCTCGCCGCTACGACATCTCTCTTAGTCGAGCCATCGGCGGTTCATCACCCTCGTGTCTGGGCGACGTCGACAAACTCATCGCTACTACATCTCTCAGCTCACTCTCTCCGCCAAGCCATCGGCGTGCCCATCATCCCCAGACACGCATCACAGATACCAACGAAAAGATATGGGTATCAATGAAAGAATCGGTAGGATCAACATGACGTGCTTAATGTCCATGTGTGTCAATGCGTCATGTAATATCATAATCTCATATGATGCAACTCAATATGTCCAACGTGTGTCATATAACGATGTACATTTATTGAAATGATGTTTGTTAACAAAACATTTATTTTCATACACCTATATATCAACTATGAATTCTCATAATTCAAATTAAAATCACATAGCCATGTAATTTCACGTAAGTCATGTAAGTTCAGCAAATCATGTATCAAATAATTCAGATATTTGTCGTATGTTAACGATCGCAACATACCTATTATTACATGTTCTAGAAGCTGAAAATCGTCATCATAGTTCGTGGAACTCCAAAGCCGTATGTTAATCTATAAAATTCATATAATACCACATAGAGGATTATTTACTGAAGTTGGACATATTGGATTGTTTCTTTAGTCGATTCTTGAAGCTCACTTATCATCTTCACATATCAAACTAACAAAATGTCTATTAACTCACGCATGTATACGTAATCGTCCAAGCTAATCAATATACTATATTTACCAAAATTCAACATGCAATGTAAGACTTTCAAACCACTACATTTCAAATATGTTAAGCCATATTATTTTGTCAAATGATTTCAAATACATGAAAATCGATAGGTAAAGGGCTGGAAAAACGAACACACTCTGTCCTGCTTTTGTGAACAGTGACCGCAACCATCAAGGGTGTTTTTTCGGTGGCTCTCGGCGGCGATAAGGGCTGAGACTGGAGGGGAAACGTCGGTCATGGTGAGGGGAAAGGTTTCCCCAACTGAATTTGAACCAAGCTATGGTTAAAAGAAAGAAACCGAACCACAAACTCATGAACCCTACAAATCCCAACTCAATATTTTCAGGGATAAATCGACGGGTTTTTGAGACTCTTACCGAGGGTTCTTGGTATGGAAATGACCGCTGGTGAGTTGGCTACTCGGTGGTGTGTTTGGTTCGCCGGTTGGTGGTCTGACGGCGGCGGCCGCTCGGCTTTAGCGAGAAGAGGTCAGACGCGCGAGGGAGAGAGGAGAGAAACAGAGTGTTCGATTTTTTTGTGTGTGCGTTTACACCTTTTAGTATGTGTCTGATTGTATCTTGAACACCATACAAATAATAAGATCCTAACCCGGATATGTACATCGAAGTTTCACCAGTGCATTGATAAATTAAATTTACAGTCAACAATTGAGATTTATATCCACTACTAAAACACACAATTAAATTCTTCATTTTAACAATTTATATTTATATATTATCAGAGTTTATTTTACCATTTTAAAATTATCTCTTATTCCAATTAAATTGTCATTTGACATTCATATTGTCATTTTCACTTCAAAATAATTAATCCCAAATTAATTATTAATTCCAAATTAATTATTAATAAATTCTCAAATTATATATAATTAACAGTAATCAGGTCTCGTAACCTTACATCCATCATAATATATATCTATACTATATTATAATGTGTGAGCACCTTAGAGTAACCACCTTGGTATGGTCATTGTGAAATTCCAAAAATACCCTCTATTTGCTTTAGTAATAGCCACAAGATCATGAGATAAAGGATAATATCGGATGACCACCTATTAACTTCCCAACTTAGTTCCCAATCATCATTTTTTTTCATTCTGAAAATATGTGCAACAGTTTTTTCACTTTCCCATAAAATATCATATTTAAATTAGATATTTCAAATATAAAAATTTAGTATACATACACAATATATAAAATTTAAAATTTTATTACACACGCAACGCGTGTGCATTGGCTGCTAGTATATATAATTTTACAATAGTGTCTTACACTTTACACTTAAAAAACTGTATACATAGTTTATTATAATGAGAAATTGGAAAACAAGCAGAAGGGCTGAGAGCTCCTTACATGACCTGTACTAAAAATTAACAAAACAAAAAGGATAATTAGAAGAGTCTTATTTATTTACAAAAGAAAGACACATTATTATTTATACTTGCATGCAATCTACTTTTTGTTGTTCCAGATCAGCTTGCTCAACTCGGACGAACTCCAACTGATTTCAAGCTTTCAATATCACGAGATCTGTCATCACGCATCAATGTATCATTATTGAGCATATATTATAAAAATAAAGATAGGGTAAATTTCCCCCCGACTATCGTTTGGATTTAAAATCATTCATCTTATTTGTGATTATTTGTGATATGTCAAAATGTCGATTGAACCAAAATCATCTTGGTCCCAATTGTTTGGGATCAAAACTATTTCGATTCATCGTTTATTAGTTTTTAATGATAAATTAAGATCGATGACGAGCATCATCTGAAATTAACAAGTCTACGGATCGGGGGTGGAGGGCTAGGGCAGTCCTATGCAATTTTTCAAACGAATAATGAATTTTATTTTTTAGCACAGCCTTCTAAATCTGTCGAGCCCATGCTATGGATACTTTGATGGGAAAAAAGGTGATTTATAACAAAGGAGAGAGATGTATAGGTACCGAGTGAATATTGACTGCGTTGGTTGGTCGGGCTGATCCTTGTAGTTATCCTGGATATGCGCAACCTTCCGAAGAAAAGACCTGTCGATGAATTTTTCAGCAGACCCAAGCACCGCATCCGGGATTTCCACCTCCGGCACGCTCTCCCTCTTCTTCTTGGTCACCTGCACCGATGGCGAACGACTCAGCTGCTGCGTCGCCGTGTGGATTCCGATGCATCCCGCTACACAGACCAGCCCAGCCACCATCCACACTGGTGCAAAATCACCACTCTTCGCTATCCTCCAAAAGCCGCTGTTCTTTCCCGAGACCCGGTCGACTGCTGCGGCGGATGTGGCCATTTTCCTGGTTGCTGTGGCCTGGAATAGTGAAGCACCCCGCATCCATGGTCTGCATTGTTTCTGCATGCACAAGATTTTAGAAAATTTATATGAATTTCTTCATCTGCTCAGGGCCAATATATGCATTCAGATTAAATAAATTAAAATGAAAGGGGAAACACGGATTAAGAGAAGCATGGGTGAGATCACAAACCAGAGCAGTATTGCATGCCATTGTGAATCAGAATTCTTAATATTGTTCTGGGTAAATGATGGATAATTTGCTGTTACTTAAGAAAACAGTGGTGTTACTTTTAATTTTATAAACAGAACACAGCGAATAAGTTGCAGAGATTCACGCAAACCGCCAAGATAAGATCGATTAACGGGTAGCCTAAAAAAGTGCGTTGGGATACACGTTTAAGCTCATGCGATTCTGAGTGAAATATTTAAGAAAATCTCTGACCAATTCTTTTTAAGAGTTGATAATAATTAATTAGCGATCCAAAAATGGAGACCCATAGTTATTAACTATAAAAAGTTGTTACCACTTGGGACGCAAAGAAATTAAACTATTTATTTAACCGTTTTACATGTACATTCGTTGGATGGAAGATTTGTACGTAGTGTCTTATTTGGTACTTATATGACTACCGTGAATTTGCCGACTAATCATACATCTCTTGAGGACAAGACGTGTATGAAAGCACGAGGAATGTTACGAGCGCAGATTATGTGGGAGCCAAAATAGAGAAGTTTTGTGCAGGCCCATTATTAAAAATATGCTTATACTAGAAAGGGATAAAGGGAAATGTACACGTGAAGAAGGGTTTGTTTGATGATGCCCTTAAGGACAGTGCCCTTAGGGACATCATCACCGTTCATTTGGAATCTTTTTTTTAAAAGAAAAAAAAAAGATTCTACATGGATGGTGAATGATGTCCCTAAGGGCAGTGCCCTTCAGGGCAGCAACAAACAAACCCGTGAAGAAGACATATGATGTGGGGTGGGTAGTGAAGTTGAGTTATATTGTTGATGTTGTTGCGGGCACCTTGCTAGGGAATACTGAGGATTTAGGAAAGGGTTAGCTTATCTGGTTCTTTGCATTCAGTTGAAGCGTAAATCACACCATTAGCGCAGCAATACAATTACCTATTGATCGTGTTTGTTCATCAGATTCCTATTATTTTCGCATACTATTTTTTTGAGGCAGTAAACGCACGTTCCCTTCCCGGCATTTCCAATTTATAGCTATCCTGAAAATATTGTAGCTTCAAAAGATTCACACCTAAAGCTCCAATTTCACTCTGTTCGTTGTCCGTGGCGTTCTGACACCGCATCAGTCCAATGAAGAAGCAGAGATGGGCCATGGATGGTGGCTTCTGAGAGTGGACGTATCTGTTAGCATAAAATACCCAGCAAGCCAAACGTTGGCCCGATGGGCTTTATGAGCCCTAGCCCATTAGCTGTCTCATGAACACTATAAATATAAGGTTCACTCTAGGGTTAAGATATTCCATTCAATACACCAACTCTCAAAGAATAGTCGTCATCACACTAGCACTGGTGTTGGCTTGTAGATCTGGTCAGGTTGATTGGACTCGAGGATCACCGCCATCAGATTGATTTCGCTGTTAACGGTAATCTCTTTTCGTGCATTAATATTCGATTTATGAATGTTTATATATGAATCAGGCGCGATCTTCCGTCCACGGGTCAGATCTGTTTATTGTTTATTTCCGCTGCGTTTGGATCTGGCGCCGGGGTGAGGAAACCCAACAGTGGTATCAGAGTCAGGTTGTGTTTTGATTCATATATTCAATAATTAAATTTATTAGATTGTTTTCCATCGATTCTAATCGTGTTTGAGTTTTCAAAAAAAAAATTGTAATCCGGAAAAACATAGAAAAATTTTAAATCAGACCCGATTTTCATGGACGCTGGAAACTGTTTCCTACGCCCTCCGCCGGAAAATTCATAACTTGCGGCGGCGTTCACGGCGGAGCACAGGCGCCTTCTGCAATCGTTGCAGATTGAGTCGCAATTTCTCGCAAGTTGATTTGTACAGAATCGCCGAACACATGCAAGCGTTGCAGATCGTTCACGCACCACTCTGTTTCTGCGCGAAGATGTGCGAAGGGAAGGGGACGCGAATCGGCTTGTGCGTTCACGTCTCCGACCAACAGTAGCAGAAGCGGCGGCGCAGTGTGGGTGGAGATGGAGGCGCGATTTGTCTGTGCAGATGGATGTAAGTAGGCGGCGGCTAGGGTTCTTCAATTTTATGAAGATGAACAGTACATTTTGCCCTAATTTTCGATTTTAAAAATAAATAAAAAAAAAAAATTTATTTTTTGTAAATCCGAAATTAAGGTTAATTTTTGGGGTTGAAATTGCATTTTTAATTTTGGATCCAAATTGTTTGGAGTCCATAATTATTTTGGGTCATTTTAGATGTTTTATCCGGATATTATTTTTGAAATAATAAATCATAATACTTAATTTATTAAAAATGTGATTTTTAATTTATTAAGTGTAAAATTGAGATTTTACCAAATAGTTGAAAATTTAATTAATTGTAAATTAAATGAAAATGTTTCATTTAGTTTGTTAATTTTATTTTAGACTGATATTATGATTTATAGGTAAAATTGTGATTTTACCAAGTAGTTGAAAATTTAATTAATTGGAAATTGAACGAAAGTGTTTCATTCAATTTGTTAATTTTATTTTCGATTAGTATTATGATTAAAAGGTAAAATATGGATTTTACCAATTAATTGAAAAGTTAATTAATTAGAAATTAAGTGAAAATGTTTCATTTAATTTATTAATTTTATTTTCGATTAATAAGATGATTAAAAGGTAAAATAGAGATTTTACCATATTGAAATTTAATTAATTAGAAATTAAATAAAAATAGTTTTATTTAATTTGTTAATTTTATTTTCAATTAATGATGCGATTAGTGGGAAACGATAGAATAAATTAATTATTGTGCCCTAATTACATGTGATGTAATTAGTCCAATTACATATGATGTAATTTGTTTAGTTTAATGTTTAATTACATATGATGTGATTGCATGATGGATGATTACGGGCCTTGACCAATGTGTTTAGGTGAATGTTTAGATTTTTAATGTTTCATTATAATTGTGATTTTGGTTATCAGGCCTGCGAGCCTGCTCTCTCTATTTTCTGATGTATCCCACCCCGGATTTGTATCCCTATTCTCTTGTTTGCACGATTTAATGTAAAATCTTTAGAATTAGTGGGAGATCGAGATTGAAGACGGAGCACCAAGATCAAGACTTGTATGATGGAAACAAAATGTAATAGGATTGCATTGCATACCTGCATCACCTTAGACAGACTTGTGATCCACGTATGGCTCACGTGGATCAATTAGGAAAAGGCCGTAATCGTCCATATTTATTTTTATTATGCATGTGATGTATGATAAATGTTTGTTTGTATGTTTTATTAGTACATATGACTGCATGAATAAAACATAGTTGCATGAATCCGGCAATCAAACAAACAAGTACTTGATGAGATTTGAAAATTATTAAATCCCTCTTTTGAATATGATTCAAAATATTTTAATATCAAACTGTAAATGGAGCTCAAAGGAGTTTGTTGCTTCCTGTCTTCCATCAACAGTTAAGCCATGAGACGCTACTTGTATCAGGTGTCTTGTCTCACCCTCGTGGGGGGCATCTGGCATGGGAAAGCTGTGTGTTTAACTGCCACTTAATTATGGATAGGGTTCTGTTAACCTTTAAGATTACTCACCCTCGTGGGGTCTTATTGGCAAACATTACCATCCGTGGGATGGGTTAGTTTGACGTGAGAAGACATAATTGGCCTGCCTCCGTAGGGTTATGTCAATCACGAGACGAATATCTTGGGGGTTGCATATGATGCAATTGTGAGCTACCTTTAGTATCATGAGGTCGGCTGGACCCTCGCCCGGGGCTATCATGAGCTAGTTGGACTCCAAGCCCACTAAGAAAATACGATTTTCCGTTCATTTGTCATGAGGGTGACGAATTCGAAAAATTTAGTGGGAGCATTCAATAACTAAAGTCCATAGTTTTTGAATTAATTAATAATCAAATGGTTTGCATGTATTTTCTGTTTATTCTCAGTTTTGTGATTGCCGTGAATCCGATTGCATCAATTCTCGATACAAACAAAGTAACTGCACCAAATTATTCTGATTGACTATTAATTTTAAAATAGTGCTTGCTTCTAAAAAGGTGGCTATATACCCTTGGTGGGAGCCTCCTGTTGAAGTGTCTCCCGGTTCGTCTCATGAAGAGATTGCCACACTTGAGAAGTGATGGGACGATGATCTCTAGACTAGGTGCTATATGATAGCATCAATGTCACCAATGAGTTTCAACAATGATATGAGAAATTCGTTCATATTGCTGATATTTTCCAACACCTACAAATGTTGTTTGGTGAACGGACGCGATTACTGAGACTCGCGATTTCAAAAGAGCTATTTTCATTTCACATGCGAGATGGGGCTTCGGTCTATGAGCATGGTGTAAGAAAAATATCTCTTGTTGAGAAATTGGAAAATCTGAATGTGACAAATCCTCATTAACTGGCTATATATTTGATCTTATAGTCAAAATGTTGGAAACTCATGAGTCCTTGATTCAAAAGGAGAAACGTGTTCTTCTTGTCGAATCTTCTACCAATGGTAGGAAGAGTTCAAGGATAAAGAAGAGGAAGGGAAATGATTCCCAACCTCAAAAGACGAAAAAGGGTATAGTAGCAACTAAGAAAGGAGAGACATCTATGTTTTCACTGCTGGTCACTGGCGCAAAATTGTAAGGAATACCTATACTAGAAGCGTTCTAGAAATGGTATGTTATATATTAAAATTAAATGTTTCTATTGGTTCTACTTCCTTGATATATGATGCCAGTTGTGCTCGCATTTTTGCAAAGAGTTGCATGTGATGTGAAGAAGTAGAGAGCCATAGGAAGGTGAAACCTACCTGAGGCTAAGCATTGTAGCAAGAGTTGTTGCAAATGCTGTTTGAAACATTTATTTAATATAAAATCTTGAACTGGTTAGGAACTGGTTTGAGCAATTATTTATTTGCTCTAGATTTAATCATGAACATTGTTCCTATTTTGATAGAGAATGATATTCTTTTAAATATGCAAATGTGATTTGCAGTATTTTTAAGAATGCATGTTTTATTGAATCTGGTGAACTTATGAATGATTAGTATGATTATATTCAAAGAATATAAAAAGAATGATAACTTAAATCCAACATATATTTAGCATGTGTTGAATGTCCATTGAATTTGATTCATATGGACGTATGTGGAGCACTAAATATTAGTGTAAGATGATGTTGAGTTATCTTAGAGAGAATGTGATTCTCTCCCAGTAACTCTCTAAAGTTACATATTGGTTGAACATAATTCATACAAATGCAGTGAGCAAAACTCCATATACGATATGGACTGAAAAATAATCCAAATATAGATTTGAGATTGTTCTGCTTATGTGAAGCAGCCAGTGGGAGATGAGTTGGATAGTTGATCCATCTTATGTTATTTTGTGGAAATTTATATTATCAATTGGAGACAAAGTGTTTGTTTCGCAAGTGCAGTCTTTCTAGAGAAAATGTTTCTATTAGAAAGGAATGATAATATAATATAACTTGAAAGGGTTCAAGAACACAAACCACTAGAAAAGTGAAAATGGTGAAATTAATTTAGTTAATCACAACCTTTGATTTATACACACCAAGGAGATTTGAAAATGTTTCAAGAGCTCCTGATAGAATGAATCTACTCCTTGAAAGTAGTCAAGAAATAGACCATGGATATGATCCTTGGACTTTCAAGGAGGCGATGTCAGATATTGATTCGGGACATTGGCAAGATGCCATGAAATCTGAAATGGACTCCATGTACTCCAATAAGGTATGGGCCTTAGTAGATCATCTTTGGGAATTGTTCCCATTGGCTGCATGGATTTACAAGTGAAAGCTTGGAGTGGATGGGAAGGTAGTGACCTTCAAAGCTTGACTGGTGAGAAACAGTTATTCTCATAGGCAAAGAGTTGTTTATGAGAAAATTTTCATCGGTTATGATGCTATAGTCTATTTAGATTTTATTAGTTATATCTTTATATTATGAATATAAGATATGAGCAATGGATGTGAACACAACATTTCTCAGTGGTGGCATTGAGGTAGAAATGTAGCAGCCAAATGTGTTTACAACTTCTTGGAGTGAGAAAAATGTTTTCAAACTCTAGATATCCATTTATGAGCCTAAGAAGGCATCCCGAAGTTTGAACTTTTGTTTTGATAACATCATCAAAGTATTTGGTTTTGTTAAAAATTCGGAAGTGACATGTGTGTGCAAAAGGGTTAGTGGGAGCATGGTTACATTTGTGATGCTTTAAGTCGATTATATCATGCTCATTGTGAATGGTATTGGATTAATCGATTAAAGCATGATTATCTACTAATTTCTCCATGTAAGATTGAGAGAAGTGTCATACGTGCTTAGCATACGGATCTATAGGGATAGATCTAAAGGATGCTTGAGATCTCTCAATCTACGTACATAAACACTGTGCTAAAAGGGTTTAGCATAGAATAGTCGAAAAATGAGTTACTTCATAATATGTCATAGTGTTCATCTCTCGAGTCAATGGGTCTTAAGATTGATGAGAAGAGAGAAAAGATGACATTGGTACCTCATATTTCTACTTTTAATAGCATATTGTATGCTATGGTATGTACTTGGCCTGATCTATGTTCTTAGAGTAATGGGCAGACATCAAACAGATCCCGGTGAAGGTCACTGGAAAACTGTGAAAATAATCCTCAAGTTCTTATGAAGAACTTATGATATGTTCATGGTTTTTGGATCTGTAAGTGGAGAAATAAAAGTTGAAGGCTAAGCTGATGCTAGTTTTTTAAATTGGATGTAGATGATACCATATCGATGTTCGGATTTGTATTTAAGCTCAATGATGGTGATGTCTCTTGGAGACGTTCCAAGCAAGACACCACATTGGATTCCACCACTGAAGCTGAATACATTGCAGCATACGATGCAGCAAAGAGGCAGTTTGGATATGAAATTTCATCCAAGAGTTGGGTGTAATTTCTAGTACGGTTGACACAGTCCCTGGTACTGTGACAACATTTGAGCTATTATGAATAGCCAAGATCTCATCAGTATCCAAACTTATATTGAGAAAATACCATCTAATGAGATAGATGGTAGACGCGACATTATTATCGAGAAAATCGCTTCAACAGAAAAATATAGCGAATCCACTGACAAAGCATTTACAACGATTGGTGTCTGTTAGACATCTTGGGAAGATGGTCTTAAGACACATGATAGTTGGCTTTGGGAAAGTGAAAGATATTGTTGTCATACATGATTAAGTAAATCAATAGTTGATTGATTGTACTTATAATCTTATTATGACAAATCTTTGTTTGAATATTAATATATATGGCACTTCTTCATCTGTTTACCCATGCATCTTGATGTATTGATGAAGTCCTTGAAGTTGCTATAGTCCATAGAATGTGGTTACGCATATGATGGTGACCATGAAATACATTCTAGACTGCGATTTCTAAATGTTCCTGGTCGATGAGCCTTCGAGAATGGGATATCGATATCTGCTCGTTAGAGACTGGTATTCATGATGTGTCTAGTGTAGTGCGCCGCGTTTCATCGGCGTTGGCTTGGAGAAGTCAGCACACATGAATAGGTGCTCATTAGGAATGAGTTCACTGAACGACCCTACTCGGAATTCTATAAGTGGTTATCACTTGTCGAGTATAGAATTTCTAGTCATAGTTGTGCACCATTACTCCTCATGACCCGAGGCATCATTGAAGTCTTGATAGATAGCTGTGTATTTTGATTTAATGACTGATCACATGTGGGTCATAAAGTCATTATTTTGGGTATTCAGTGATGCTGTCAGAGACCTATGATTGTCGTTGGGGATTCACCACTGGTCTTGATGAACCAGGATGTCCTATGTGTTTTTCTATATATGATTCGTGGAATCTCTGGCCAGAGTGGGTAGTGCTTGTGAAAAATGAGTTTTTCATATACGCACACAAGGAATCATATAACGTGAAACAAATACATAGTTATTGAAATCATAAAGGGTCTCGATCAACCAATGCCCTTGATTCAGTCGGGACATATTGAGTGAAAGGAATGTACTGCACGCTAACTATGGCTGACAGGTTCTCGTACGTTGCTAGTCATTTGTATCTAGGTCTTCGTGAAGCGCAGATGCTAGGCGCTACCCACGATCGGTAGGTTGTTACTGGAATTATATTTCCGTTATTGTCTATTAAAGGAGTTTAATTGACAATGGGGCATTCAGGGTAAGCCCAAGAAGTTGTTTGACTTCTAAAATCACAAAGGTTGTGATCCTACTGCTATGATACACTTGAGCCTCGCTGGGTCACAATCAACCGGCCGCCGATCTATCGATGAGAATTGAGACTTAAAGGTTAAGTGCTCAAATTGAGTGATTTAGTATAGATGAATTTAATTTTTGAAAGCTCCTCATTCTAGTGGAGTTTCTATATTTGAAAGTGTTTCATCTATAGAAAGTTCTAAAATTAAATCATTTGATATATTTATGTTTCATAATTATGTACAGTGGTTGTACATCAAGTTATTCAATTGGATTGACTTACTTGGATTATGATTTTATTGTTTTGTGTTGGCTTTTGGGCAAGTGGGAGATTGTTAGCATAAAATATCCAGCAAGCCAAACGTTGGCCCGATGGGCTTTATGAGCCCTAGCCCATTAGCTGTCTCATGAACACTATAAATATAAGGTCCACTCTAGGGTTAAGATATTCCATTCAATACACCAACTCTCAAAGAATAGTCGTCATCACACTAGCACTGGTGTTGGCTTGTAGATCTGGTCAGGTTGATTGGACTCGAGGATCACCGCCATCAGATTGATTTCGCTGTTAACGGTAATCTCTTTTCGTGCATTAATATTCGATTTATGAATGTTTATATATGAATCAGGCGCGATCTTCCGTCCACGGGTCAGATCTGTTTATTGTTTATTTCCGCTGCGTTTGGATCTGGCGCCGGGGTGCGGAAACCCAACAGTATCCACACCGGTGACGGTGGAAGGAGTGGCGAGGCCAGTCTCTGGCGAGCGGCGCTAGGCTGTCTCGGCAGGTTGATTTCTTACAGCGCTTCATGGCTGTCCCCCCTAGTTCCCAATCGTGACGGCGGCCGCGGCTCTCTTCAGCGCGTACTCTCTCTTCCTCTGACATCCTTCGCCAGCGAGTCATGGTAGTGGCACCAGTCTCTTTCAACCATTGTCTTTCGTTTGAAGAAATGATTGAGATTTATAATTTTTTCCCAGAAATATTTTAACAAAGGAACCTTTTGGTTTATACATGGATTTCTCATTTGTTGTGGGCATACAAATTGTGGGTTGAATTGTATAAGAATTGGCTGAAAACTTCTGACCATCTGGTTTGAACAATTCAATTTTCATCTCCCCATGCTTTCCATTATTGATTATATTCCAGTTGTATTTGTTCAAACTGATAATATCATGTATTCATTCTGTTCGCAAGTAACTGTTAATGGTTTCAAAACACCAGTGAGTGTCACGGGTCTAGCTGCTGTTTTACAAAATAAAAAATATATCGTGTCTAGGGGTGTAAACGAACCGAATCGAGCCGAATATGCAAAATTTCTAGGTTCGAATTCGGCTCGAAACAGTTATATTCAAGTTCGATTCGAAGTTCGATTAGTTTCAAAAATTTGGCTCGAGTTCGGCTCGAATCAAAGTTCGAGTTCGAGTTCGAGTTCGGCTCGAAAACGTTCAAACATGTTCACGAGCTATTCGAATTATTGCTCGAAAATAAATACCCGGAAGGTTCGAAATATATTTATTTAATATATAATTATATTATATTAATAAAATTTTAAAGTTCGCGAGCGGCTCACGAACTATCGGACAAAGTAATTTGGGCTCGAGTTCGGCTCGAAAAAAGTTCGAACATGTTCGAGTTCGGCTCGAATTCGAATCAAATATTTATCGAGCTGGCTTGAAAAATTCTTGAACATGTACGATTCGTTTACACCCATACTCGTGTCTCTACCAAACAGGTTTTTTTGTCCTTCCTGGATTGGGTTTAAATGTTTGATAATATTAAACAATGTCTTGTTTTCTGCTAAGTCAAATCTATTCCTGTCTGGCAGTAGGTGGATTTAGTTTTGTGCTACTTATGCCTCTCTCTGTTGATGCTTAAGAAGTTCCTATGACCAAAGGAATTTTCTTTCAAATTTGTCCAAAGCTCAACGGCCTGATGGCTAGCTTATTACTGGAACAATTGATCTCACCCATCAGAGTGTTTACTCTTCCGGCTGTGTACTTGGTTTGCAGTAGTTGTGGGATTTAGCCGCTGAGCTAATTACTGTTTAATAGTCTGATTTTTTTGTACTTTATTTTAATTGCAATTTACTAACAATTTGTACATACAATTTTCAAATCTACAAGGAAATGTCGTTCCATGTTTCCCCTGAAAGATGCTTGGTGAATTATTTTGACTAGGTTGTAGACAGTTCAGACTATGCGATTCACTGTGTGAAACACACCAACATAGGTAATAGTTTGATTATATACTAATTACGAGAGCGTTCGTAAGTGATTCAACGGGTTAAACTCAAATCACGTGTGTGTGATTATATATATATATATATATATATATATATATATATAAAAGAGAGCAATACCTGCAATATTACTATTGCTATGAATAGTAATGAATATAATTGGACATTTTCAATTTGTTTTTGGGCCTTCTTTCTTTAATGGGTTTTTTTTTGGGGAAATTACAAGTAAGTGTTTTTTTGGGACACTTAATATACTTAAGTGTTGAGAAAAAATCTTAGTGCATAAAAATCCAAATTGGAAACAATTTTATTGAAATATGTCCAATTTCAAAATTTTCAATCAATTAGGTGTTTTATGATGACTCTTTTACCCCTCAATAATTTGATATGTGGCATTCTATCCCTTAGTTTAAATTACAAAGAAGCTCATATTTTATATCCTTATATATATAAAGAAGTAACATTTAACATCGTCTTTTTACAAGTCCCCGTTTTGCGATCCTTGGCACAAAATGGTATCAGAGGTTTATTCTGGAAATACTATAATAATATCTTGAATATTAATTTGTAACCTATACGGAGGAGACGATTCAAGATTATATGGACCCGAACGATTGTCCGAAGTGTCATTCATACAGGTGGTACTTCCAGAAATTGGAAGCATTAAATCAGAAGCATATGGCAGAAGCTCAACGCTTCAACAATAAGTGAAACCTTTTACGAGGAACATGTTTATGCACACCAGGCATAAACCATTACAAGAAACTCGAAAGGATGGCAAAGAGGTTCCATCAAGTGAACCTCAAACTACAGTTCGAGTTAGCAGAACTTTAGGAAGACGATCATCCCGGACATGAAGATGTGTTCCAGCCGCCAATGATCCAACGGGGTCTGGACCAGATGATTAGGATGTGAGAATCAACCTTCGAGAAATCGAGCAGATTCCTCTTAGATATCCCAAGATCTTAGAGAAATTCAGAAGACAGTGCAACGTTATGGCTACCTTCAATACCATGTCCCTGCACAGATCCATCAGATTCAAAGTCAGATGGAGATTATGATTAAACATCAGGAGGAGATTCTTGAAAACCTTCGAGATGTTCAAACCCGTATTAAGGAGTTGGAGTCAATACCAAGTTCGACATGAAGAAGAAACAGAGGATGGCTACCACCGTCCTACGGAACAGAACCCCTTTTACACCGAAAAGGAAAGCAGAGGAGGTCCGAAGACCTTTGACGGAGACTGAAAACATGATTGCAGTCCTACGAGGAGAGCACATACTTCCCACAAAGTAATGGAAAGAATCAACCTTGAAGATCTACGTTATCTTGCTGATTCTTTTGCGGGATTAAATCTCGTAGAATTCAAGACAGGAGAGCTTGTGCCAAGACCTCAACCACAAGAAAGTTTTGGGTCACACAATCCACATGAAAGAGATCAAAGTATGCCACACAGGAAAGATTTCACCTCAGCAACTTTTGATCCCGCAGTTGGAACAAGAAACCTTTCTCGCAGGCCAGATATACATCAAACACCTTACGAGAAATCTCAGCTGGATCCAATCCATCCATATGGACTTATGCTCAACATGGATATCTTGGATTTTAAAAACAGAGAAGTTCTTATTGATGAATGGGCTTCAGCCATGAGAATAGCAGCAGGAACACTTGACCTAAGCAAAGAATGATTCATTTTACTTCTCAAAATGTGTCTGGAAGGATCAGTCAAGATTGCCTGTGATATGGGAGACGCAGGTACCAAGGAAGAAGTTTTAGCCGGAGAGTCACTGAAAGAAATTATAAAACTCTTTACAGAGTATCGATGGAAGGCAAAGATAGAAGAAAAAGATGCATCAGAACTGTTCTTTGCCAAAATTCGGAGCCCATGGAGAGAAATGTTTATCCAGGTGTATACACCTCATGCAATCGAGATGGTATGCAGGGTCTTCCTACCTTAACATCATCTTAAACACATATAATGGACTAAACAGGCAAAAATGAAGTTTCTAAAACTTAATTAATTACATTCTCAAAATGAATGTTAAAGCGATAGAATTATACTACTCCTAGAGTAGAGACTATCCCAAAAATCCTGTACTCTAATTTCTTTCATGCTCCTCATAGCTCACTGTCTCAACCCGACCCTGAGCCTTCTGTCCAAAAGTGTACCTACAGAACACATCATGAGCATACTCATCTTCACTTAACATCATAAAAGAAACATAACAGTAAATGCATGAAATCTTGGTTAAGTAAACTTGCTGATTATTCGTTAACTTCCCTTTTTGTTGACCCTGATTCACATTCATGCATATGGGCGTCTTACCCCATTGTATGGCGTCTTACCATATCATAAACATCATATGGCATCTCTACATATGGGCATCTTACCCTATCGTATGTCATCTTACCATATCATAAATATCGCATGGCATCTTGTCATATGGGCATCTTACCCTATCGTATGGTCTCTTACCATATCATAACATCGTATCATTATATAGACATCATATAAACATCATCATTACTTATCATAATCGTCTTCATAGACATCATATCCTCTTCACTCATCATAAACATCATCATCATAAACTTACTTATCATAATCATCATCATAAACATCATATGCACTTATATAATCATTGCATAATCATAGTATAGAAGTATGGTTTACCGTCCGATGCCCGTACGTTTCTTACGTACCTTAATTCCCAAAAGTGGAGAAATTGGAGAGCTTTATCTCCTTGTGGTTGTGGGTACCTGGGATGGTTCTACATAATCATACAAATCAATATTAGAAGCTAAACAATAGCCAAATACCAAAAATTCAACAAAAATCATCATTTTTCACTTTTTAAACAGCGACGATCGATCGCTACACGAGGCGATCGATCGCCTCACTTTTGCCTTGCGGCGATCGATCGCTTAATATGTGGCAATCGATCACCTGTAGCGATTTTTGCTACTGGCCTTCGGCGATCGATCGCCTGATTCAGGGCGATCGATCGCCACCTGTTGGTGCGCGATTCATCACCATTTTTGTGCATTTTTCAAAGCTCCATCTCATACCATTCAAACCCAAACTTTCCTACAACATCAACATCATCATAACCCACTAAAACCCACATAAAACACTTCAAAAATTATACCCCAACAACATACAACACATACACAAAATAAACCCATATAAATCACTTCAAAATCATCCCATTTCAAATCCAAACTTCATAAATACTTTAGGAAGGGTTCCATACCTCTTGAAGACTCCAAATCTTAACCAAGATCTAAAAAAAAAAAAAGGTTTTGTGGAGCTTCCTCCTTCCTCCTTTGAAGGACTTCGGAAATGGGGAAAAATGGTATGGTTTGGGAGTGATTTGGGGATTTAGATGGGAAAGGTAAAGTGGATAAAGTGTGGTGGGTAAATGGGTGTAGTGGGGTAAATGGGTTAACAAAAATTGTACCCCATCAATTAACATGTTGTATAAAATACCCCAACATGGTATTTTAAAAGCATTTACAAAAATGCATTAAACTTCCACTAAAATCATGCTTTCCTCATAATTGTCAATCAATACAATTAAATCATGTTAATACTTCATTACCCATCACATAATTAATTACCATGATAAATAGTCACATAACCATCATTAATGCCCAAATTGCATATAATTAATTTCGGGGCATCACATTACTCCCCTACTTATAAGATTTCGTCCTCGAAATCGCATGCACTTACCCAAAATGAAACTAAACATAAATCATACCAGAAAATAGTTCCGGGTAATGCTGCATCATATGCCGTTCCGTCTCCCACGTAGCCTCCTCGACACCCCGGCGATCCCACTGAACTTTGACCATCGGTATAACTTTGCTTCGTAATCTGCGATCCTCACGATCCAGAATTCTGACAGGTCGTTCTACGTAGGATACATCTGAGTCCAACTGCACTTCAGTAGGCTGTAATACATGAGACGTGTCTGGCTCATACTTCCGCAACATAGAAACGTGAAAAACATCATGAATCCCAGATAAAGACGGCGGTAGAGCCAAACGGTAAGCCAATGTACCAATACGTTGTAATACCTCATACGGCCCGACATACCTCGGAGATAACTTCCCCCGCATACCAAAACAAACTACATCCCTGAAGGGTGAGATTTTCAAGAAGACCTTGTCCCCCACTTGGAATTCTAGCGGTCGTCGTCGCTTATTGGCATAGGCTGCTTGCCTATCCTGGGCCGCTTTCATCTTTTGACGTATCAACTTAATCTTGTCTTCTATATCCTTAATCATATCCGGTTCTCCGACCGCCTTACTAGTCAAGTCCTCCCAATACAGCGGTGACCTACAGCGTCGTCCATAAAGAGCTTCAAAAGGGGCCATTTGAATGCTCGCCTGATAGCTGTTATTATAGGAGAACTCTACCAGTGGTATAGAATCTTGCCACGGAGTATCAAACTCCAATACACATGCCCTCAACATGTCTTCGAGCATCTGAATGGTACGCTCTGTCTGGCCGTCTGTCTGAGGGTGATAATTTGTACTCAGTCTCATTTCTGTGCCCAAAGCTGTCTGGAGACCCTCCCAGAAATGTGAAGTAAACCCTGGGTCTCTGTCAGACACAATCGAGACTGGAATGCCATGTAACTTCACCACATCTCGTATATACATCTGAGCCATCTTCAAGTATGTAAAGGACATACAATAAGGGATGAAATGAGCCGTCTTCGTCAGCCTATCTACGATCACCCAGATCGCATCAAATCCTGAGGCCGTCCTTGGCAAGTGGGTCACAAAGTCCATAGAGATATGCTCCCACTTCCATTCGGGTACCTCTAAGCTCTTCAGCTCGCCACCAGGCCTCTGTCTCTCTGCCTTTACCTGCTGGCAGATCAAACATCTTTTAACAAAAATGATCACATCGCGCTTCATGCGTCTCCACCAGAACTGACCACTTAGGTCCTTATACATTTTTCTTCCTCCTGGGTGGATACTGAACCGACTACTATGAGCTCGCTCCAATATTCCTCTACGCAACTCTAGTGTATCTGGGACTACCCATCGATTGCCCAGTCTCAAGGAATCATCTTCTGCCACTCTGAACTTTGATGGCTGACCCTGAAGTACCAATGATGTCCACCTCTGAACCTCATCATCCGACCTCTGGGCCTTCCTGATCGCCTCAAATATGTCTGGCTCTGCCAATAAGGTCGACACTCGCAAAGGCGACATGTCCACATCAAAATCATAGCCCAGATGGCAGTAAGAAGTCATCAAAGCCGACAAACACATAACATCCTCAGCAGTACTCTTCACCTTCCGACTTAAGGCGTCTGCTACCAAATTTGCTTTACCAGGATGGTACTCAATCTCACAGTCATAATCCTTGAGCAAATCCATCCATCTTCTTTGAGGCATATTCAGTTCAGCCCGAGTGAATAGAAACTTTAGGCTCTTATGGTCCGTAAAATGGTAAATGAAGTACCATATAGGTAGTGCCTCCAAATCTTCAAGGCAAATATAATGGCCGCCAGTTCCAGATCGTGGACTGGGTATCTTGTCTCATGAGGCTTCAACTGCCTCGAAGCATAAGCCACCACGTGCTTATCTTGCATCAACACACAGCCCAAACCCTGCAATGATGCATCCGTGTACAAAGCAAACCTCTTATTCTCAGACGGAATCACCAACACAGGCGTGTAGTCAAACGACGCTTCAGCTCTTGGAAGCTTTCCTCACAAGCCTCAGACCAATAGAAGGGGACTCCTTTCTGAGTCAGCTGTGTCAGGGGTTTGGCAATCTTTGAAAAACCCTGTCGAAACGTCGGTAATATCCTGCCAAACCGAGAAAGCTCTGTATCTCAGGTACAGAAGTGGGTGCAGCCCACTCCATCACAGCTTTAATCTTCCTGGGATCCACAGATATCCCACTGCTAGATATGACCTGGCCCAAGAACACCACACTGTTCAACCAGAACTCGCACTTGCTAAGCTTTGCATATAATTGATGATCCCTAAGGATCTGGAGTACTGTCCTCAAGTGCTCCGTGTGTTCTTCTTCAGTCCGGGAGTAAATGAGTATATCGTCAATGAAAACAATGACGAACTGATCCAAATACGGTTGGAACACCCTGTTCATCAGGCTCATAAAAACAGCTGGGGCATTCGTCACCCCAAAAGGCATGACTAAGAATTCATAGTGCCCATATCTAGTCCTGAATGCTGTCTTCTGAACATCATCTTCTCTTACTCGAATCTGATGATACCCCGACCTCAGATCGATCTTACTATAGAGCCTCGTACCCTGCAACTGATCAAACAAGTCATCGATCCTCGGAAGTGGATACTTGTTCTTTACTGTGGCCTTATTCAGTTGCATGTAGTCAATGCATAGATGCATCGATCCATCCTTCTTCTTAACAAATAAAACAGGCGCACCCCAGGGCGATACGCTAGGGCGTATGTAGCCCTTGTCAAGGAGTTCTTGCAACTGAGTCTTTAACTCCCTTAGCTCTACTGGTGCCATCCTATACGGGGCACGAGAAATGGCAGACGTCCCTGGTAGTAACTCAATCCCAAACTCGACCTCTCTCGTCGGTGGGGGAATCTCCTCCGGAAAAACATCAGGAAACTCAACCACTACGGGCACATCCTCGACTTTCAAGTCTTCCTTCTTTCCAGTAACATCAATGGCATAGATCAGATATCCAATATGGCCTCGTTCCAATAACTGTTCCATCTTGACAGCAGATATTAACGGGATCTTTGAACGGGAACCATCCCCATAGAATGTCCACTGGACTTCCATATCAGATCTGAACCGGACAGTCCTCTGCCTGCAGTTCACAACTGCCTGATACATGTTCAGAACATCAATGCCCACTATGCAGTCGAAGTCTGACATTTCCAGAACAACCAAATCTGACCTTAGCTCGTTATCCTCAAAATAAATGAGGTCATCATAGGCAATCCGATCAGCAATCAAACTTCTTCCAGCGGGTGTCGAGACTACTAGAGGCGTGGGCGACGGAGAAGTGCATATGTGGTGCTTTTCCACAAAACTTGTCGACAAAATAAAAGCAGGGTGCGTAAATAAAAGACACGTACCTGCTATAACCTCCTCCGGGGCCGCTGTAGCCTGCTCCCTCGTCAAAGCATAAACCTGCCCCTGAGGTGGCCCCATGGCTGACCTCCAAACTGCCTCGGTGCAAAAGGTGGTCTGTGTTGTACTGCTCTGTCTGCAGGCCTCCCCGCAGAGTTTTGTTGTCCCTCTCGGTTGGGACATTGCCGAGGAAAGTGGCCCTTGTTGCCACAAACATAGCATCCCACGCAATCTTTTGGCAGATGTGGTTGCCCACAAATAGAGCACAGGACCTTCCCAAATCTGCCTCCCTGAGGCTGTCCTCTTCCTGACGGGGCGTCATCCCTACGGTTTCCTTTCCAACGATTGTCGGGCCTCTTACCACTGAACCTTGATGCCGATGTGTTTCCCCTTGGCTTGAACTGATCACCCCTTGGCTTCAAATTATCAGAAGTGGATTTCTGAGGGGGTGCTGGAGGTGGTACGGTATCAGGGTATGCACCAACTCCCAGTTCGGCTAGCTCAGCCCGTGAAAGTGCATCATCAAAGCAAGTAGGGCCATAAGTGATCACCCTATCATACAGTTCCGGCCTCAAGCCCTTCATGAAGTTCCTCATCTTTGCTTGAGGACTTGTGGCGATATGAGGCACATATCTGAGCAAGGAACAGTATTGAAGAGCATAATCTGGCACCGGCATGTTACCTTGCTTGAGGTTAGTAAACTCATTTTCCTTAGCCTGTCGTGCAGCAGCCGAAAAATAGCGGGTCAGAAACTGAGTTCTGAACAGCTTCCAATTAACTTCATGACCTTGAGCCTCTTGCTCTACTGCTGTGGTCTTCCACCACATCAGCGCCTTCTTGGCCAATTGGAACTCCGCTAGTCTTATCCAGGCCGTCTTAGCACAAGAAGCTGCCACAAATATTTGCTCTATTCTTTCCAACCACACTTCTGCCTGTTCCCCTGTCTCAGTTCCTTCAAATGTCGGAGGTCGGTATGCAAGAAATTGAGTCAAGCTCAGTTCCCCAGGCAACAACTGATGTTCAGACGGTTCTTTGCCGAAAGCTGGCAGGGGTAGGGGATTCGCACGTCCAGCACTTGCATTAACACTCACTGCATCTCCTACTTCCACATTTGCTGCCATGCTGCAAGACAAGGGTTAACAACCATATCCAAAAGCAGTTCATATAATACATCATTAGATAATCAAACATGTTAGTGTAACATCATATACTTCATATGCAACTTATGCACATAACATGTTTTAAAAGAATCACCTAGCCAGCTCATTGCTAAGGCTACCCTTCACTCATGCCCGGGTTATCTAACCACTGCTCTGATACCACTAATGTAAGGTCTTCCTACCTTAACATCATCTTAAGCACATATAATGGACTAGACATGCATTAATAACGTCTTAGGGTTCCGGTTGTAGCTTTGAGCTAATAAGATTACAGGCAAAAATGAAGTTTCAAAAACTTAATTAATTACATTCTCAAAATGAATG
The DNA here is from genome assembly GCA_907163345.1 of Haberlea rhodopensis. Lineage (NCBI taxonomy): Eukaryota > Viridiplantae > Streptophyta > Magnoliopsida > Lamiales > Gesneriaceae > Haberlea > Haberlea rhodopensis. Next base: position 473,363 of record CAJQUN010000095.1, read on the forward strand.
TTAAAGCGATAGAATTATACTACTCCTAGAGTAGAGACTATCCCAAAAATCCCGTATTCTAATTTCTTTCATGCTCCTCATAGCTCACTGTCTCAACCCGACCCTGAGCCTTCTGTCCAAAAGTGTACCTACAGGGACAACACATCATGAGCATACTCATCTTCACTTAACATCATAAAAGAAACATAACAGTAAATGCATGAAATCTTGGTTAAGTAAACTTGCTGGTTATTCGTTAACTTCCCTTTTTGTTGACCCTGATTCACATTCATGCATATGGGCGTCTTACCCCATTGTATGGCGTCTTACCATATCATAAACATCATATGGCATCTCTTACATATGGGCATCTTACCCTCTCGTATGTCATCTTACCATATCATAAATATCGCATGGCATCTTACCCTATCGTATGGTCTCTTACCATATCATAACATCGTATCATTATATAGACATCATATAAACATCATCATTACTTATCATAATTGTCTTCATAGACATCATATCCTCTTCACTCATCATAAACATCATCATAATAAACTTACTTATCATAATCATCATCATAAACATCATATGCACTTATATAATCATTGCATAATCATAGTATAGAAGTATGGTTTACCGTCCGATGCCCGTACGTTTCTTACGTACCTTAATTCCAAAAGTGGAGAAATTGGAGAGCTTTATCTCCTTGAGGTTGTGGGTACCTGGGATGGTTCTACACAACCATACAAATCAATATTAGAAGCTAAACAATAGCCAAATACCAAAAATTCAAAAAAAATCATCATTTTTCATTTTTTAAACAGCGGCGATCGATCGCTACACGAGGCGATCGATCGCCTCACTTTTTGCCTTGCGGCGATCGATCGCTTAATATGTGGCGATCGATCGCCACCTGTTGGTGCACGATTTCTCACCATTTTTGTGCATTTTCAAAGCTCCATCTCATACCATTCAAACCCAAACTTTCCTACAACATCAACATCATCATAACCCACTAAAACCCACATAAAACACTTCAAAAATTATACCCCAACAACATACAACACATACACAAAATAAACCCATATAAATCACTTCAAAATCATCCCATTTCAAATCCAAACTTCATAAAAACTTTAGGAAGGGTTCCATACCTCTTGAAGACTCCAAATCTTAACCAAGATCTCAAAAACAAAGGTTTTGTGGAGCTTCCTTCTTCCTCCTTTGAAGGACTTCGAAAATGGGGAAAAAATGGTAGGGTTTGGGAGTGATTTGGGGATTTAGAGGGGAAAGGTAAAGTGGATAAAGTGTGGTGGGTAAATGGGTGTAGTGGGGGTAAATGGGTTAACAAAAATTGTAACCCATCAATTAACATGGTGTATAAAATACCCCAACATTGTATTTTAAAAGCATTTACAAAAATGCATTAAACTTCCACTAAAATCATGCTTTCCTCATAATTGCCAATCAATACAATTAAATCATGTTAATACTTCATTACCCATCACATAATTAATTACCATGATAAATAATCACATAACCATCATTAATGCCCAAATTGCATATAATTAATTTCGGGGCATCACACGGTATCCAGGAGAATGCCATTTCTTAAAGTAAATCTTGCGGAGTGGTGCTACCAAGCAAAGTTCCAAAAGATTTTCAAGAAGCTCAGAGGAATCAACAAAATAGCTCCTTTTTGCTGTACAGTGAATGATATCCAGACAATTATTAGAAACTACCCACAGAGGCGAAAGATGAAAAAACATAGAGCTCATCCATATGCCCGAGGAAATAGTTCAAGAAGAAATAGGTCTTCATGGAGACCTAGAAAGTTCTGGTCAAAACTGAAAGCCCGAAGCTACAGATTGGGCAAAGATCAGGACCAACAAGGAGTACAATCTGGTTGACAGGTTCTAATCAAGCTAGTTCTAGCAGAACACCAACGAAGAGAACTTTCAGACGCACACATACTCGTGCAAATGAGAGTTTCACATATTGTAACTGTTGGACATGCGTAGCAAGAGGACATATCTCTACAGATTGTCCAGAAAACCAAAGCCATGGAGTAAGACAGTTCGAACATACCAAAGAATTTGAAGATGCTGTCTATTTTTAGGATTTGGTACAGGTGTATCAATTTGAGGATATTCCCTCATATGAGATCATCTACGAAGAAGAAATCTATTCTGATAATGGAGGTAAATCTTGCTCAGAATCAGAGTGAAGGAGAGTTCCTTCAACACGTGATCAGAGAAGAGACGTTGGGGTTTTTCTCTCATACCACTTTTTCTCATAAAACTCTTATGAGGATCATGAATGAAGAACCAAAGCTTCAAATGTATGATGGATTTACAATTGGAGCAATGAAAAAAGTCATGGATATGATTGGTCTTCAAAGCAGGAAGCATCAGATTATCCATATGGTAACAACAGGTGAATTTGTGATCCCGGTGGAATTCACGGGAAACCAAATTGAGATGCAGTTAATCCCCTACAGAGAAATCCAAGAGATTAAAAACAAAGTCAAAAGAGAAGTTGCTAATACACTCTCATGGATTCATATCGGAGCCATTAAAGTCATCATTAAAGCAACATTCAAGGAAGGAATTGATTCGCCCCTCAACCTGGCGATCTTTGACAAGAGAATCCCGAACCTCAAAGATTCTTGTTTGGGAGCGGTTGCGGGAAACATGTATGCAGGAAAGATGGCCTTTAACATCTATCCAAGGATTGCATACAATTTGGGTGATCGAGACTTCAACAAAGTTCTCACTCTTCATCAATATTTTAAAAGAAGTGATTTGATGAAAGAAGGGAACATGCCATACTCGATTACCTACAAGGTGTCATACGTGCTCTTGAATACTCATCATTCAGAAGTATTCTGGAGAAAGGAATTCATCAAAGTCCCCAGAATCTTCAAAGATTTCGCCAAAGCGGTATTGCCGTATATTATTGATACTCCGACAATAGGAGAGATTGACACGAGGATACAAGTTCAACCCGTTCTAAACAGAAGCAGGAGCCTCATGATCAAACCAAGAATGATGTCTTTCCAACAGGATAGGTTAATCGGAAACTATCCAAAGGAAAAAACAAAAGGCCGTCTAAAGTAGGATCCAGAAGATCCCTGATGTCTTCAAAACAACAGGGGTCCTAAAATGTTCAGAAGGATGGCGCGAAGTGCAAATAATCTTCGACATTCGGAAAAAAACAATATCTTCCCCTGCAATGTCTTATATTATCTACCACAACCTACAGTGGGCTGATATCAAGGAAAACTAAAAATTGGTGACATTGATCTAACCATTGAAGGAACATCAGGAATGAGCCCAGAACAGCTTATTCTTGGGATTGAATTTCTCGAGGAACATAAACCTTGGGAAAGATTACAAGATGGAATAGAATTCATCTTGGATGGAAAGAGATAGAGAATTCAATGATCACCAGTCCATTCTCGATATACATCTCAGTAGGGATGTTAAATGAGAAATGACGGGCATATTATTTTGCAGCCTACATTGATTCAGGCGCTGTAATATGTACTGCCAGGCGAGATATCTTCCTCAAAGAAGTTGGTGAGAAATTACCAGCCATTGCCAAAAAAAACTTTTCCAAAAGGATCCTTATTCTTAATGAAGGAGTCCGAGGAGCGGAAATAATTATCGAAGGAGCAGGTGGTACCCCGTGGTACAAAGTCAAAACTCCACCCATTTATTTTCATGATACAAGAGCTGATATGCTGCTAGGAAACAATTTCCTACAGACAATCAAGAGGTTTACTCAAGAGAATGAGACGATGAGACTTATTTTCACAACCCTTTGTGATCATAAGATTACGGTATATCGATTACAGGAAGCGTTTCACAGAAAAATCCCTATTAATTTTCTCAGCAAGCATGGTGATGAAGGAAAACTTTGACACCCAAATATGAAGGATCAGCGGAAATTTGGAGAAGCAATTCTTCAGTTCCGACAACAAGGTCCTAGTGAAAAGGATTCTCAAACTTTTGACTGGGTTAATATTATGTCTTATAGAGAACAGGATGAGGAAGAAGTTACTCCAGAAACCCTGTTGCTACTAAAAAAGGCATTACAAGATAAAATTCCACAACCTGAAGCCGCCCTTGAAGAGCAAATTACTCTAAAGGACGTGAAAAGGAAAATACATAGGAACTACAACGAGGATCCACTGGCATGGTGGAATAAGAATGAGCTCATAGACACTTTGAAGGTGAAAGCTGGAAAAGAAGATGAGTTCGTCAGATCCAGACCCATCCTCATGATGCATATAATACTTAAGGAACATCTTGACCTTAAGTTAATCTCAGCAGGGGTTTCTCCATATAGCAGTCCAGGATTCCTTGTCAGGAATCACGGAGAAATCAAAACGGGAAATCCAAGATTGGTTATCAACTACAAAGGAATCAATGACATCTTGGATATCGGCGGATATTTTATCCCAAGCAGAGAACATTTGGTTAACATTATCAAGAATGCCAAAGTATTTTCTAAGTTCGATTGTAAGTCTGGGTTTTACCAGATTAAGATAGAGGAAGCTAGCAGAAAGTTCACAACATTCTCCACACCAAAAGGACATTATATCTGGAATGTGTAATGCCTCGACATGACTTAAACATGTATTGAATATGATTATGACGTAATTGTGTGATAATTACAGTCTGACATGGACTCGAGTTCGGGTTGAATCGAGTATGATACGAATATGACAAGATATGAGTTTTCATGTTATGTGCAATGGTTATTAGTTGAAACTACATAATCACTTATTACTTGACTTGAAGGGGGTGATACATAGCAAGAGAATCATATTTATGTTATGTGGAGGATAGCACACACAGTTGTCCCACTAGACTAGATGCATTTGATATACCTTTCATTTGAATTTGTATTGCATTTGGTATCTAAGAGTTGGTATAAGAAGAGGATATCAGCTTGTCCAACACATGCTACACCACCAACACCTAGTAAATCTCTACACAAGCTCCTCATTCTCTCCTTGCACTTGTTGTTTCTTTTCTTGGATTTCAACTTGGAAATCAAGAGACAAAGTTGTGTGAAGTGAAACTCAAAGTTAGTTGGTAAGAATTCCATAGTATATGATGTTTATCTGTTGGTAGTTCATCTATGTGAAAATATGATTTTTAAGCTTTATGTCTTGATTTCATATGAGATGGAATTCAATGAAATAAGTTGTAGAAGTTATGGAAATGTATTCATATGGTGTTCAGTATTACTTTGAACAAGTTTTAATGATATGTGGTGATGTAGTGAAGGAGAACCATGGGGATAAGCTCAAAATTGCTATAGTATGGAATTTTTGTTATCGACCGATCGATCGGTAGATGTATCGATCGATCACTGAAACAAGGGAAATGTAAGGCGGTTTATGTAGCGATCGATCGCTGAAGGCGACCGATCGATCGCTCGAATGCCGTAGCTTTTGTATGAAATTCAGATTTAATATCGATCGATAGCTTTGTACCGATCGATCGCTAGGATGAGCGATCGATCGCAAGAACCAGAGTATGAAAAATGTTGTATTTTCTTAGAAATGGTTTCATAGTATGGTTGATGACATTATACATTGTTGGGATTTATGTATCATCATCACAGGGGACGGGACAACGAGGAGGATAAACATTGACGCATGATTTCTATCTGATGTGTGTCTCATAACATGTACGCATTGGCGTACGAGTATCGATGTTATTGTGATGATGATATTGAGATTGGATTATATGAATGATGATATGATATAGATATACATTCATGATGATATGCATGTATGTTCTTGAGCTTGTTGCCACGATAGATATGCCAATGTTGGGCATATGCTTTGGCATGCGAGGTATACTCCGGTTGAGTATATGCTTGGACTGTTATAATGTGTGAGAAAGGAAATATGGTTTGTGCTGCTCATATGAAGATGTGAGGAGATTCCACTGACATATTGAGCTGAGATAGGCAAATCATATTTGTCCCGTTATAACAGGGTGATAGATGAGACATGTCATGACATATTTGCATTGATGATGCATGATACAGAACAATCACAGTTGAGGATTTACGATAATGCTTTATCTTTTTATAATGCTTATTACAACGAGATAGTTGTTCATCTATACTCATGTTGTGTGATTGTTTCAGTAGGGATTCATAGATGTGGGTGGATGGGATTGTGAGTTGAATTCCGCTGCGAGCTGAACCACTGCATATGAGTTGTACTTCTCGTTAGGTTGTTTTATGTACATGTAGTGTATATTATGCACGGAATTTGTAACTGTTGTAACAACCTACCTAGTAAAACTCTTAACTCAGTGTGTTTTATTACTTAAAATCCTACTCACATACGTATAATGAATTGATACATAACGGATTAAGTAACGAGGACCCCACATTAGTGGTATCAGAGCAGTGGTTCGAGAACGGGGTGAACAAGTGTAGAGTAAGTGTATTAGGGAGTTGCCTAATCACTTGAAAGTATGTTAAGAGTATTGATATGATGGTATACTGACATGCTTTATATATTTATCTATTGTTGTTAACCCTGGATTTGCAGTAATGGCAGTCATAATAACTCACGATGACATTGGGGATGCCATGAGTGTTGGGTTGGCGCCTGTGCAGTAGGGCAAGCAGTAGGGCATGGACCGGTGGAGCAGGTACTGTTACATGGGGAAGTAACACTGACCCTGTTTCTGAGTTATCAGCCACCTCGTTTGAGGGTACTGAATCATGGGAACAAAAGAAGGAATGGTTGGAATGTGTTGAACAGATCTTTGTGTTAGCACCATGTGCCAAGTCAGCCTGGTTATGTTTGGCTGAGTTTCAGTTGGCAAAGAGAGCAATGCTGTGGTGGAAAGCAACACTGATTGAGTTGAGAGCTCAAGGACAGGTTATTGATTGGGATGTGTTCAGACATCGCTTCCTGGAGCATTATTTCTCTGTTGCTGCGAGGCAGATGAAAGAAGATGCGTTTACAAATTTGACACAGATTGTGATGCCCGGGAATTATTGGTGTTAATCCCGGTGTGGTATCTTAATGGATTTTATTTGTGGCAATTGTGTATTAATTACGGTTTTGGGACTCCCAGGGATTTTTAATCCGGTTTTTGGAGTCGTTGGATCCAAGGGATGAGATTGTATTCTCATCGTGGTGATAACCTTGGAATTTGTTTTGGTGGAATCTGGGGTCCGGAGTACTTTGTACTGGGGCTGGTGATGGAATTTGAGTTGGAGATATAATTATTGAAAACAGATGATTTTTAATGAATCATGATATAGTTGTGGAAGTATTGGTATTTTGGAGCCTGAGTGCTATATATACCAAATGGACTCGGTATTCCGTCATTATACGGAATCATTTCCTTCTTTCCTCTCCCTCACGCCTCTTTCCCTCACCCCAAACCCTTCCCCTCTTTTCCTCTTGGGAACAAATCAATGGGGACTCGTCTTGGGAGCCCAATTTCTTGAAGAAAGGCAGGTAATCTTCTTCTCCTCACCTTTAGCTTCGATTTGATTATAGTTTTGTGCTAAATGGTTGGGTTTTGGGAGATGTTGTAAAAGCTTGAAATCTTATGGGTTTGGTTTTAAAATAGATTATAACCCTTGTTGAGCGTACTAGGGTGTTTGTATGTGGCTATTTTTGAGTTGGAGGAAGTTTGGCCATGTTTTGTGGAGGTTTTGAAGCTTTTGAAAATGGTGTTTTTTGGGTTCGCGTAGCGACCGATCGATCGGTAGCTTGGACCGATAATCGGTGCAAGTGCGCAGCGTTGGGTGATTATTTCTGTATTTATCGATCGATCGATATGAGCGACCGGTCGATCGGTGGGTGGCTAGCGATCGATCGGTAGCTTGGACCGATCGATCGGTGCAAAGCCGTAGCTTAAATCGGATTTATGAACAGTTACCGATCGATCGGTAATGGTGACCAATCGATCGGTAGTACGATTGTGTAAAATGGTATTTTGGGTCCTCCCTCGGGTTTTGGGGAGCGATTATCGACCATTTACTATTTAATCATCGTGTTGGGATGATTGGGGTCGGATTTCATGCTTGTGCATATGAATTTGGTATTACTCATTGATTATGAGTTATTGATTTGTGTTTAGCACATTTCTTCATCGGACCAGAGCACTCAGGTAGTGTTTGGATGAACTTCGGAATTATAAGGTACGTATGGCGTACGAGCATAGCCCTTTATTATGATTGCAATTGTTGAGTGCATGGTACACTATATTGCAATAAATGTATATGGAAATGCATGATATATGGTATTAGCAATAAACGGTTATTGGAATGTATGGCTTATGGTAATTGCTAAAAATGGATATATATGCATTGGGAATCATATGATACCGCTTTTGAGCGAGCAATGATTGGGATGTTGTCGCCTTTGAGCGAACATCGTTATGACGCCACTGCTGTTGAGCATGCGTGAGAATGAAATGTCGCTATGTAGAGCGAGCAATGAAATAGAACTATGGAACCATAAGTGAGATATATGGAATATCTGTAATCATTGTTTAATGATTTGATATTATTGATTATGATATCGGTATGTGGCAAATGGATTTGTTAGTCAATGTGATGATTAACTAGCATTTGGGAATTTGATGGTTTCAGTTATTTTGAGAAGATGGACAGTATAGGGAATCCCGGATGAGGATGATACCATCCAGGGAGCATCTTTTATATTTCATAGCGTTTACATTTTTGTAAATTATGAATTGCATTATTGTGATTATGAGATATGGGATATTGGTATGCTCACCCCGTGTGGGGGCTGTCTCTGTTGGGCAGGTGATTAGGTACATCGATGGCTTTGGAGTTGAGCTCGAGCTATGGAATGGAGGTGATTCCAGGGATCGAGGTACCAGTGACGGTATTGAGCACGACGTTTTATACATTTGATACACATATACTTATTCGATGCTCGCATGTGAGCACTATTATGTGTATTTGGTATGTATAAAAAGGTAAGGGCCTTTCTCTCTTCATTTATGAGTAGCATGCAATTATTTATTGAATTGCTAAATGAACTGAGAACATGTTAGTGTATTATATTGGTGCATGAGATTTATGTGTACATGGTTGGGGGAACTAGACATTATATGGAATAATGTAAAGAATTTTTTTCTATGCATGATTGGCTATAATGACAAGTGATTTTTCCCCTACATGCATGATTATGCACTAATGGCATGGATTAATACACTAATAACGGGTTAAGGGCACGGGGGTCCTTACATTAGTGGTATCAGAGCAGTGGTTTGCTCTTTGGGACTGTTGAGGGCCTAGGAACACGTTAATGGGAATGAGTAGCACATAGTAGTTAGTGTTGTGTGACACCACTATTTTGCTTATGTGCATTTTTGATATGTGATCATAGTGGAACAATTATATGTCTGACATCTATGGAATCATAATATAATCTGTTGATTATGATTGTGAGTTGTGGCACAGGGACAACCAAAGGGAGCATTTTGAAATGCATTGGGATACAGGAAGTACTTTGTACTTACGGTTTATGCATTTACTCATTATAATCATATTGTGGTGAATATGGATTATCATATGCTCATGGTTTGTGATTGTTCCTGTAGGGACGCTATGACACGAAGGGCATAGGCCAGGGTTGAAAGACACGAAACGGTAACCTGCATTTTATATACATCATGGATTATGCATTGTGGTTGCATATATATTGGAGTGATGATTATAATGCTTTGCCGCCAAATGTTGAAGCGAAGGTATTGCCGCATGTCACATTTGAGCGAGGTGCATTAAAATACACTCATGGTGATGTATATTGGGATATGGAATATGCATTATGTTGCAGGTATAGATGGAATGCTTGGTGAATATCCCATGAGTCGTTGTTATGGATGAGTGATGATTTTAAATGCTTTGCCACTGTCACTTGACGCGATGATAGAATACTTGCCGCTGTCATATCGTAGCAAGGAATGAATATTTGCCGCCAAATGTTGAAGCGAGGGTATTACCGCATGTCCCATTTGAGCGAGGTCATTCGATGCCGCTGATATGTCGAAGGGAGGGGTATTTGTGCCGCGGTCATGACACGCGAGGTGCATTAAAATACAGTACTATAACAAGACTAAGGATCGGCTATTCTATTGGCTATGGTTTATGCCGCCGGGTATTTATAGCGATGGTACATTCCGCTATTCTATCGGCGATGGTTTATGCCGCCGGGTATTTATAGCGATGGTTCATTCCGCTATTTTATTGGCGATGGTTCATGCCGTCGGGTATTTATAGCGACGGTTCATTCCGCTATTCTATTGGCGATGGTTCATGCAGCCGAGTATTTATAGCGATCGTTCATTCCTCTATTCTATTGGCGGTGGTTCATGCCGCCGGGTATTTATAGTGATGGTTCATTCCGCTATTCTATTGGCGATGGTTTATGCCGCCAGGTATTTATAGCAATGGTTCATTCAGCTATTCTATTGGCGATGGTTTATGCCGCCGGGTATTTATAGCGATGGTTCATTCCGCTATTCTATTGGCGATGGTTAATGCCGCCGGGTATTTATAGCGATGGTACATTCCGCTATTCTATTGGCGATGGTTTATGCTGTCGGGTAATCATAGCGATGGTTCATTCCGCAATTTTATTGGCGATGGTTCATGCCGCCGGGTATTATATAGCGATGGTACATTCCGCTACATCTATTGGTGATGGTTCATGCCGCCGGATATTATATAGCGATTGTACATTCCGCTACATCTATTGACGATGGTTCATGCCGCCAGGTATTATATAGCGACGGGTCATTCCGCTACATCTATGGCGATGGTTCATACCACCGGATATCTATAGCGATGTTTTATGCCACTGACTTTATGGCGAGGGATCATGCCACTGATTCTATAGCGATGGGTTATACCGCTACGTACGTAACACTGGATTATGCCACCTATGAGCGATGGGTGCTTATTGCGTACCACTGTTGGACGACGGAGACAGGTATGCCGCTATCTTGTTAGCGATGAGGTATGGCATATTACTGTTTATTTAGCATTATTGTGGATATCATGCGTTGATATACTTATACCGTCATGTGTTTGACGATGAGACTATGGATGTCATGTATCGACATGTACCGTGACGAGTTGACGATGTTATTTTGAATGTCATATGTTGGCAGGTACCATCACGGGATGACGATGACATAGTGGATGTCTATGTAGACGCGTAGCGTCGTTTCGATGATTAATACATTTATGTATATGTATTTAGTAGTATGGTTTGAGTGCCGATGGCGAGCACATGATAGTGTCTGGGTCACTAGTTGACGAGACCATTATGCCGAGCAGGTTGCTCGATGAATTATTGGGTGCGCCGTACAGGAAGTGTACCGCAGCATATATTAGAGGTAAATATTTTACGAGTAGTGGTACCTTTGGGTATACTCGTTGGAATGGCTATGGCCAAGTGACGGGTAACATGAGTAGTTGTTGAGGAAACTACTTGCTTATGCCGAGGTGACATGTGGTAGACATGATCACACCCACCCCTGAGGGTGTGGAATAAATCCTACGGAATTAGGATTGCTTCGTGGTTGAGCAATGACACCGGATGTCCTTTGTGCATTGGTATTAGAGAAATATTGGGTGATGACCCACTACTCTAATGGATGTTATGGTATGGTGTACCGGGATGAAACATATGATACGTTGGTAGGCTTGGTATAAGCCTATGGAGGCAGCTTTTTGCCAGCTAGGTATTGTAGCAGTGTTATAATGTGATTGTTGTGGCCATTATACTGCACGTTGGGACCGAGTTTGGTGAATCGTATGATGATACGATGAGGACTTATGGTAGACTCTTGTAGTCTTTATGTGGCATGATGATTGAGGCAGAGAATGCCTCACGGGGATGCTTATACGTCAAATGTTTGGAGGGATTTGTACCGGGACAACTCGATTTTGTTGGGAATACCAACGTGAGTGTCAACAAGTCGTTGTTAGCTCTGGTTGAGCATCCTTGCATATGGAATGCCACGGGAGTCACAATTGGAATTGTGAGATATAGTTAGTGGCGTAACACTACTATATTGATTGTATCTCTTTGTACTGTCATGGAGACAATTGGTATCGATCGTGGGTTGATTGTAAATCAGCCATGGTAATCATTACTGGTGTTGGACCGAGTAATGGATTTCTTACCTTTCGGTGAAACGTTTGAGGAGACGTCTCCAGGAAAATGCTCGAGATTGTGTAGTACTATGGTATTAGTACAGAGCATCATTAGGATGAGTATACATGGCATATACGGGTTTTGATTGGATAATAGTGGCATTGATGCGCTATTCTAACCAGTTGTGTATTTCTGGGTTCCGGGATATATTTTGTTATAAATATATCCAGTTTTCTGAAGGATGGTTCGAGGTTGGAGGGTCATGGCTTCATGACACTTTCCTTATGAGGAAAGCAGTATTGATATACCTTGAGATTGGTAATCTCGATGGCACGATGTATTCTGAGGAATAATCGTGAGGTCCGGTTGACTTCCCCTGAGGAGGGATTGTAGTGTTTTGGGACCATAGTAATTCTTGCTGATTAATTCGATGGTCTCCCTGTATTAGGATTGTTGATTCCTAGAGTAAACGAGGGATGGCCAGGATTCGGATTTGTTAGGTGCCGTGGTCGACACGTGTGGAGGGAATGTAATTGATTTTTCTTGCATGTCCTTTCGAGAACATGAGACCTTGTGGAGTCTCGATAGTGTGTTTGGGACCAAGATGTGATTTCTTGGAACACACGGATGTAGACATCTTTGGAGATGTGTTTTGTATCGATTGGTGACCGTGAGTTCTCCGATCCGTGTTGCAATGTGGTGCAACTACTCCTTTGATGGAGATGGATTTGGAAAGTGGAAACCGGATGTAGTTCAAGTACATTGTAGTGTACTGGTGGTCTCCTTGGTAACGATGTATGGTTAACATCGTAGACTAGATCATAAAGATATCATCGAGATGATATCTATTTTGGAATCACGAATGATTCATTTAATCTGCAGTTAGGGTGGTTGGCTGACTGCTTTTGAGTTTGTGATGGTTTGGGAGGTTTACTCCATTCCAAATTTTGGTGCGAGGTCAGCGTCCTCAAGGTTGTAATGTCGTTCATGATATGTTCATGATTCGACGATGTAGATCCGTTGGATTAAGTGGTCTCGGCAATACGTGGAGTACGCCGTGCAAATTTCGAGGACGAAATTTTTTTAGTGGGGGATAATTGTGATGCCCGGGAATTATTAGTGTTAATCCCAGTGTGGTAATAATCCTTAATGGATTTTAATTGTGGCAATTGTGTATTAATTACGGTTTTGGGACTCCCGAGGATTTTAAATCCGGTTTTTGGAGTTGTTGGATCCAAGGGATGAGATTGTATTCTCATCGTGGTGATAACCTTGGAATTTGGTTTTTGGTGGAATCTGAGGTCTGGAGTACTTTGTACTGGGGCTGGTGATGGAATTTGAGTTGGAGAGATAATTATTGAAAACAGATGATTTTTAATGAATCATGATGTAGTTGTGGAAGTATTGGTATTTTGGAGCCTGAGTGCTATATATACCAAATGGACTTGGTATTCCGTCATTATACGGAATTATTTCCCTCTCTCCTCTCCCTCACGCCTCTTTCCCTCACCCCAAACCCTTCCCCCCTCTTCCTCTTGGGAACAAATCGATGGGAACTCGTCTTGGGAGCCCGATTTCTTGAAGAAAGGCTGGTAATCTTCTTCTCCTCACCTTTAGCTTCGATTTGATTATAGTTTTGTGCTAAATGGTTGGGTTTTGGGAGATGTTGTAAAATCTTGAAATCTTATGGGTTTTGTTTTAAAATAGATTATAACCCTTGTTGAGTGTGATGCCCCGAAATTAATTAATTGCAATTTGGGCATTTATTATGTTTATATGATGAATTATGTTGATAATTGATTTATGTGTTGAAATTAATTATCATGTTGAAATGCTTAGTCACATGGTAGGCGTGACCGGGGGTTGCATTTCAGTGTACATGTTATGCATGTTGGGTAATGAAATGTTAACATGATTTATTGTTTTGATTGTTAATTATGAGGAAAGTAGGGATTTAATGAAGTTTGGTGCATTTTTGTAAAAATGCTTTTAAAATACCATGTTGGGGTATTTTATACATCATGTTAACTTTGGGGTATAATTTTAACATTAACCTTTATAACCCCTTTTCCCTCTATACCCACTTACTTTACCAATCACTCTTAAAATCCCCAACTCACTCTCAAACCTTAACCATTTACCCCATTTTCGAAATTCTTCAAAGGAGGAAGGAGGAAGCTCCACAAAACTTTTGTTTGTGGGATTTTTGTTAAGATTTGGAGTCTTCAATAGGTATGGGACCCTTCCTAAAGTTTTTATGATGTTTGGTTTGGTTTTGAAATGGGTTTTGATTGTTTGAAATGGATTTATTTTGGATTGGTATGATGTTTGGATGGGTGTAGGATTTTTAGTTGTTTAAAGGTGTAAAATGAAGGTTTGAAGTGTTTTTTATGTTTTTGGGTTGATGGTATAAGAGTTGTGGAGGATGGTGAAGTTTTTATGGTGCAAAAATGGAGAAATCGCACGCACAGTGGGCAGCGATCGATCGCTACGAATGCAGCGATCGATCGCCGAAGGCCAGTGGCGATTTGTATAGCAGGCGATCGATCGCCATATATGCAGCGATCGATCGCCGCGAGGCAGAATGGTCAAGCGATCGATCGCTACATCGAAGCGATCGATCGGTAAGGCTCGCGATCGATCGCCTCGATGCAGCGATCGATCTCCAGCTGCTTAAAATTGGAAAATGATGATTTTTGATGAATTTTTGGTATTTGGCTATTATTTAGCTTCTAATATTGATTTGTATGAACGTGTAGAATCATCCCAGGTACTCACAACATCAAGGAGATAAAGTTCTCCAACTTCTCCACTTTTGGGAATTAAGGTACGTAAGAAGGGTACGGGCATCGGACGGTAACACATTCTTATACTATGACTACGCAATAATTGTATAAGTATTTACGATGTTTACGATGATTATTATGATAAGTAAGTTTATGATGATGACGTTTATGATGAATGAAGATGATTTGATGTTCATGATGATGATCATGATAAGTAAGTTTATGATGATGATGTTTATGATGAGTAAAGATGATATGATGTTCATGATGATGATCATGATAAGTAAATAGAAGATGATGATGTTCATGATGTGATGATGATGTATGTGTTTAACTATGTTATTGAGAATGGTTGAGTGTACTGGCAGTTGTTATGGGAAAGCGAGGAAGGTACTTACCGCTGACATAGCTAGCGAGGAGATTACATCCGCTATCAAGGTGTAGCGAGGGGTAATCACAGTACCGCTATATGTCGAAGCGAGGGGGCCAATTGTTCCGCGGACATAACAAGGCCAGAAACATCCCCATTTCTCAATAACATTGTTGATTGCGAGCATATATGTGAAGTGTGATTTTAATCATTTACGTTAAGAACTAATGATTATATGCATGACTATGAAACAGGGACAACCAAAGTGGGTTAATACGATTAACCAGGAAGTATATGTTACGATTATTTTTCATGCATTTACTTATATGCCATTACCTTATGATGTTAAGTAATGATGTACATGCTCATGATGAGTTGTTCCTGTAGGTACACTTTTGGACTAAAAGACTAAGGGTCGGGTTGAGGCAGGGAGCTAAGAGGAGCATGAAAGAAAATAGGAATACAGGATTCTTTTGAATAGTCTCTACTTTAGGAGTAGCATAACTCTATCGCTTTAACATTCATTGTCAGGAATGTAATTACTTAGCTTTTGAAATTTTATTTTGGCTTGTAACCCTATTAGCTCAAAGCTACAACCGGAACCCTAAGATGATATGAATGCATGATTAGTCCATAATATGTGATTATAATGCTGTTAAGGTAGGAAGACCCTACATTGAGCGTACTAGGGTGTTTGTATGTGGCTATTTTTGAGTTGGAGGAAGTTTAGGTATGTTTTGTGGAGGTTTTGAAGCTTTTGAAAATGGTGTTTTTCGGGTTCGCGTAGCGATCGATCGATCGATGCAAGTGCGTAGCGTTGGGTGATTATTTCTGTATTTATCGATCGATCGGTATGAGCGACCGATCGATCGGTGGGTGGCTAGCGATCGATCGGTAGCTTGGACCGATCGATCGATGCAAAGTCGTAGCTTAAATCGGATTTCTGAACAGTTACCGATCGATCGGTAATGGTGACCAATCGATCGGTAGTGCGATTGTGTAAAATGATATTTTGGGTCCTCCCTCGGGTTTTGGGAAGCAATTATCGACCATTTACTATTTAATCATCGTGTTGGGGTTATTGGGGTCGGATTTCATGCTTGTGCATATGAATTTGGGATTACTCATTGATTATGAGTTATTGATTTGTGTTTAGCACATTTCTTCATGGGACCTCGGGACTGAGGCAGTGTTTGGACTTGAACTTCGGAATTATAAGGTACGTATGGTATACGAGCATAACCTATATTATGATTGCAATTGTTGAGTGCATGGTACAATATATTGCAATAAATGTATATGGAAATGCATGATATATGGTATTAGCAATAAACGGTTATTGGAATGCATGGCTTATGGTAATTGCTAAAAATGGATATATATGCATTGGGAATCATATGATGCCGCTTTGAGCGAGCAATGATTGGGATGTTGTCGCCTTTGAGCGAACATCGGTTATGACGCCACTGCTGTTGAGCATGCGTGAGAATGAAATGTCGCTATTGTAGAGCGAGCAATGAAATAGAACTATGGAACCATAAGTGAGATATATGGAATATCTGTAATCATTATTTAATGATTTGATATTATTGATTATGATATCAGTATGTGGCAAATGGATTTGTTAGTCAATGTGATGATTAACTAGCATTTGGGAATTTGATGGTTTCAGTTATTTTGAGAAGATGGACAGTAAAGGGAATCCCGGATGAGGATGATACCATCCAGGGAGAATCTTTTATATTTCATAGCATTTACATTTTTGTAAATTATGAATTGTATTATTGTGATTATGAGATATGGGATATTGGTATGCTCACCCGTGTGGGGGCTGTCTCTGTTGGGGCAGGTGATTAGGTACATCGATGGCTTTGGAGTTGAGCTCGAGCTATGGACTGGAGGTGATTCCAGGGATCGAAGTACCAGTGACGGTATTGAGCACAACGTTTTATACATTTGATACACATATACTTATTCGATGCTCGCATGTGAGCTCTATTATGTGTATTTGGTATGTATAAAAAGGCAAGGGCCTTTCTCTCTTCATTTATGAGTAGCATGCAATTATTTATTGAATTGCTAAATGAATTGAGAACATGTTAGTGTATTATATTGGTGCATGAGATTATGTGGACATGGTTGGGGGAACTAGACATTATATGGAATAATGTAAAGAATTTTATTATATGCATGATTGGCTATAATGACAAGTGATTTTTCCCCTACATGCATGATTATGCACTAATGGCATGGATTAATACACTAATAATGGATTAAGGGAACGGGGGTCCTTACAATGATAGTATCAGATTATGCTTTGCAGTATTCTTCGTTGTTACGGTATGTACCATATATTGTTGCAAATACAAAGGCAAAGATCAGACAGTTTGTAAAAGGCTTAAGGCCTGAGTTGTTTGATATGGTGGTTTCTAATGACCCTACTTTGTTTGAGGAAGCACTGGCTAGAGCCAAGATGGCTGAGATTGGAGTTGGAGTGTATAAAGATGTAGGACAATCCCAAACACCTACATCAGATATCATGAGACCTAGAGGGGAGTCGTTTAAATCATCACGAGGAGGTGAATCTTCCTCTAGATTTAGTGGAAAGCGGTTTGCTACGCGGAAGGGTGGTGAACGAGGGGTCAAGGGGCAGTCCCAAGGCAGTAGTAGTGGTGGTCACGGTTTGCAATGTTTTAAGTGTGGAGGACCACATTATAAACGAGATTGTCCACAACTGAATAATCCATTTTGTTTTCGATGCGGAAGGGCATGACACATGATAAAAGATTGTCTCCAAGGTGGAGGACAATCATTTGGAGGGAATGAATCTGACAGTACAGTGCAGCAGAGACCACAGATTCTACCACGGACTGGTGGGGGACAGAGAGCAGGACCGCCTCAAGGTCAGGTGTATGCACTGAACAAGGAGCAAGCAGAGGTAGCTCCTGATGATGTGATAGCGGGTAAGTGTAGTTTATTTACTTATCCAGCTTTTGTGTTGATTGATACCGGTGCATCACAATCATTTATTGCACAAGTGGTTGGCATGACAATGAGATGTTATCTCTATATTGGTTTGACCGTAAAAGATTGTCGTTGTGGGAGACTTTCTCCATTTACGAGGCTGGTGTGAGATAGATGTTCCCACAGTTAATGTTTTGTTCATGATGTCTACATAACTCAATGTTGTATATTGGAATCGAGCTGCATGGTCTGCGTGGCACAGTAAGTATATGTGAGCAAAGGTAAGAATTCTATGGTTGATCAAATTGTAGTATACTTACTACAGATAGCACCAGTGAAGGTGTTGTATGGACGACGATGTAAGTCACTCTTATTTTTGAATGTTAGTGATTAGTCAGTTAAGAGTGGACCAGATATAGTAAGAGAACAGGAAGAAACCATAAAATGGATCAGATGAAAATGAAAGGCTGCTCAGGACAGACAAGTCTCGTAAATGTCATGTCAGTAACGATAAAGTATTCTGACAACATTGTCTTTGGCGGGTGTTATCTAGTTTGGTTGACCGTTCAAATTGTCTGAAGAAGATTCGGTTTGACACTCGCATGAGATGACAGTTATCACTAAGATATATGAATCTATATGATGTGTAACAACATATGGGTACATTGACAGAACTTTCAGTGACTGATTAGGAATTGCAAAGCAAAGGAACAATAATGATAACAATTCAGTGGACAACGAAGTGGCGAGGAAGTAACATGGGACATGGAACAACATATGAGACAACTCTATCTCGAGTTGTTTGGTGGTATGTATATTGATTCGATTTCGAGTCAAAATCCAATATGTTGGGGAGAAATGTGATATCCCATTTTTATATGAAATTTCAATACCTTATAAAATAATTAGTTAATCTGTTCATAACTACATGGAGTGAAAGTTAAGCTACAATGATAAAGAAGGGTGATTGGGGAGAATTTATTGGTAATGATGTTGGGAGGACTTAATTGGAAATGAAGGAATTGGAAGGATTCAATTGCAAATGAGGGAGGGTAAAATGGATGAACGGGATTACACTTGGAGGACTTAGATGCAAATGGGTGATATAAACCCCCAAATCTGATGGATAAAATCAGATAACGATTAAACCCAAAAACCCAATTTTCTTCTTTTTCAATTCTGAAATTTCTGGACAAGTTTCTCTTAAATTCTTGGTTGATAGTTGGAAGAACTTCTTGAGAAAGTAAACTACACCTCAACTCTTGGTTCTTGTTGATATATATGTGGGTTTTATGTAGTATATGTTCTTGGTAGGTTATCTTATTGTGATGTGTTGTGATGATTATGGTTATTGGTGTATTTTGCTATCTTAAATAGTAGTAAGGAAGAAAAGAGTTGAGATAGAGGTTATTACTGTTTTATTGTGGAATTATATGAAGTATGGATTGAGATATGTGTTGGTAGAGGTGGAAAAGTGTTGAAAATGGGTGAATTTTGCGTAACAGGACTCACCGATCGATCGATGACTTGCGCCGATCGATCGGTCGATGGGATGTAAAGTTTCTGCAGCTCTCGATCGATCGAACATCTCGGGCGATCGATCGAGGAAGACGTAGCGATCGATCGGTGATGTTTACCGATCGATCGGTAAGACGAAAATGGGAAATTTTGTATATTTCAAGTATTTTCAATTTTATATGTTCTACGACACAATATTATCAGAAATGTGATTATGAATGGTGTGCATAAGAGATGAATATAGTTTAAGGGCTAATATCTTAAATATATATATATACAGTCGTCACATGCTACAGGACATCGAACAGGGTGAAGGTTCGTGCTGGTGATCGCTTTACCTCTTTTGGATAATGTCAGGTACGTGGGACATACGAACACTCTCATTTATTATACATTATTGTGATTATGTATGAGGTTGATGCAGTGTTTACCAACGTATTGAGGTGGGATGATTGATGGGAGGCGTACATTAATATAATATCTGGTACTCTTATATGGCGTTGAAATTCACAATAACATTGGCTACTCAATATGATGGGATCATATTGAGCGTAATAGCAATGTTAGGCAATATAACATTTGCTACTCACTATGATGGGATCATATTGAGCGTAATAGCAATGTGAGGTATATAACATTTGCTACTCAATATGATGGGATCATATTGAGCGTAATAGCAATGTTAGGCAATATAACATTTGCTACTCAATATGATAGGATCATATTGAGCGTAATAGCAATGTGAAGCAATATAACATTGGCTACTCAATATGATGGGATCATATTGAGCGTAATAGCAATGTCATATGTACCACATATATGCCTATGCAAATTTATGCATTGATAGTATTTACTGAAATGATGTAATGTGATTGAGAGAATGATCAGGTTATGATCAAGATAAGTTTGTAATATGTCATGACATATGCATCGAATATAATTGTGAAGTTTTATTATGGTTGAGTATTTCATAAGAACAACCCAAGGAGACAAGATATATGTATGAAATACAGGGAGTATTTGTTGGTAGTAAAGAAAACTGTTACTTTTGTACAACATGCTTTACATAGATTCGTTGTGTTCATATTTTGGTGGGTTGTTCTGTAGGAACTCTTTTGGGCAAGGGAGATCAAGTTTGAGGGTCCATTTTGCTGCAATGATGATAGAGATGTTGATTAGAAAAGAATAGAAGAATTTATATTAAAAGAAGTATGCAGTTGTATTTCTTTACGGCATGTATTAATGTTGATACAACTGTATATAATTAATCGACTAAACGCTATATGATCATGAGTATAAGTGTGTTACGTGATCATTATTATGGTTTAAGGAGTTGAGGGCCTTACATTAGTGGTATCAGAGCAATGGTTAGATACTGGGTGAACAAGGGTAGAGGAAGTGACTTAGGGAGATGCTTATTCACTTGAAAGCATGTAACATGCTTTATATGATGTTGTGCTAACGTGCTTTATGTGTTTCTCTCTTGTTGTTAACCCTTGTTTGCAGTATGTTGATACGCCTTGGTATGCATCCCTTTGAATGTTTGAGGGGATTTCATGAGTATCACTGTGATTGAATTCAGGTTGTATACTATTTCGTGGGCCAAGGGCCAGGAGAAACATAGATATGTGTATATGGCGGACTTGGCAGTCATTTAATTTTTGACCTATATGTGTTCTGATATGACGAGACTGGCTTTGAGGAGCAATGTAAGGAGTGGTTGGAGCGTAGTGACTAGATCTTGGTGTCAGCTCCATGAGCAACGTCAGTGTGATGTGTGAATGATAACTGATGGTGGAATGGGATATCGTCAGATTGTGATTTTGAGTCAGACAACTATATGAATAGGAGTTACGACCATTGCTTTAGTCCCTCACTCAGGAGATTCGAAACAGCTCCTCACCCGAGGATCTGTTCCTGACATGGAATATGGAAACAATATGCAAGTTGTTTCTTATTTTATTCTTGTTGAACCATGTGGATGAGGGAATTGAGACCTGCTTTATGAGTTCGGGCCATAGTTATTCCCTTGTGTCGTTTGTGAATGTGTTGAGGTGTGGAGAGATGGTAGATGTGGAAGATGATGCGTATTGTGTGAATTTGTGCTGCACATATACGATGTACTGAGTACTGAACGACAGAGGCTATCGTTGTGGTGCTGTTTGTGATGAGATTGCTGTATCATAGCTTGACGTGAATTCATTTGTCCTAGACTGACATGAGAACTCATTACCGAGCAATGATGTTAAAGATGAAGATCATCGTTGTATATACTACAAGATAGTACGCCTTTTTGTTATGAGTACCAGTGTGGTATGTATTGGCTTTTGTACGACAGATGATGGGTACTGATATCAGTGGTATGATGTGTACAGAGACAGACATATCGTGATGTCTTTTTGGTATTCTGGAAATAGGAATGTCATGTTGGCATACGGTTGTATGTCTTAGATTGACACGAGAGGATGAAGTTGAGTATGTATGCTTGCAAGCGGTATAGGTGGACTGCAGTGTTGGATATGCGATATGTGTGCTGAGCATTGAGTTTGTTTTTATGGACTTTACATGCTTACAGAATGTCAGGGATAATAGAGACATAGCATACGACAATAATGAATATGTCGTTAACTCCTCATGAGTGAAAATGGAGATGTGATGGTTAACGAATTTCGTACGTCTAATAGTATGTATCTGTACTTGCGTTTGGTTAGAGGATGCTCTACGATCTTGCATATTGTGTGTACTCGACTGATTTACTTTGGTACTGAGATGAGTAACTCATAATTGATGGAAGTCCAGTTTGATATGAATGATAGTTGGTATCAGTTGTTTTATCGATTTTGATGTTATATCATGTTGGTGGTTGTGAGTAAATTCTATGAGAACATAGTAGCGTATCATGGCAAGGTAATGAGCTGATTGAATCCATTCGATGAATTGAGTATGGTGAATCGTATGGTGTTACGATGAAAGGTTATTGTATGCCAATATAGTCGCTTAACATATTTGAGCTTGAGGTGAAAAATGCCTCTAGAGAATGATTGTACGTGTTGATGTGTGGACGAATTGTATTATTGACCATTTATTTTTGTTTGGTTATACCAACGTGTATAGTAAATGATGAGTGTCATACTCCTACTAGTACGAAGGTTCGTGCTTATAACTGATACGGGCAGCGATATGGTTTAATGTTATTTTCATGGGGCTGATTGTACACTGATGATGCAATGGTGAATGGTACTTAGAGTTGTAGATCATAGTTGGTATGATATCATTATTCTATCGAGTAATGGTTTGTGGATGATATCTGGTGTGGAGCCATCATGTGACTGATTTCATGTGATGATAAACTAATTGCCTTGAGCGTTACTGTGGCAAAGTGGAAATATGTACGGGAGTCACAGTGAGATGTATGGGAGGATATCCATAAAGAGACGTGTGAACATGGTTGTGTAGTACTCTATAAGTATAGAGCATGGTTATACTTGGTAAACATCGTGAATACACGTGTGAGATACCCTATTATGAGTAGTTTTGAATATCTGTATTCAAAGATGCATTTGGATAACAATGTATTGTGACTGTTCGAACGATGGTTCGGGTATGGAAAGCGCATATGCCTGATGTTGAAAAGAAATAAGTATGAAAATACCTATGTAGAAGCTGTAAAAGATTTGTTGCGTTCTTGTGATATGACATTTCTTATGAAAAAGAATAATGAAGTGGTGGCTAGTCTTGTCGGCATGATTTCGTGGAGATATTCACGTCAAATGTATATGGAGTAGATGTGTGGTTTTAATAATGATATCGATATGTATGTAAGATGTATGTGTTTGCATCTGTATGCTTATTAATCACCTGGGAGTGTAAATAGATTGATGAATCTCTTGACCGAGAGTGTGTTCTCCTCGAGAGTGGTAGTCTCGAGGGAGTAATTGATGCAGAGGGGTTTGAGTTAGGGATGGCAATGGGACGGGTCCAAACCCGGACCCGCATTGAACCCGCCCCGCCGGGGCTGGTCTGGACCAGCTTCAACTGGGTTTGGAAGCGGGGCGGGGCAGGTCCTGGGATTGGCCGAACCCGCCGGACCCGCCTCGCTATACATTTTTAATTTTTTTTTAAAAAAATATGATATTGATTATACATTTTACTTCTTTGATTGAACAATAAAGTGTCACTATTTAATTTTATATCAACATTCATGTATTCATGTTAAAGAAGTTTGACATTTTGAAGGAAATAAGAGCAAATTAATAAATATTTAGTAGTTTAAAGATAGTTTTACAATGTTTATTATAAATATTTACTAGAGAAAACATGAAATTAAATCACAAAACTCAACTTTTGTGTTTCAAAATTGATTTCAAGCTAAATTTTTTTTAAAAAAAACGGGGCGGGGGGGTTCGTGGGTCTAGGCGGGGCGGGGCGGGCCCGGGTTTTATGTGTAGCGGGGCCGGTCGTGGGATTGGCCAAACCCGTCCCATACCCGACCCGTTTCCATTCCTAGTTTGAGTATGGGTTTGGTTGACTCTCTTGAAAAGTTGTTGAAAGACGTATCTAGCAATTCAGATGTTGTGGATATGTGTAACTCAAAAGTAACAATGGATAACCAGAACTCAAATTTGTTTGATACTTGATGTCGAGATATATTGTGAGCATGCGATTGAGTATCGTGTATGTTTATGATGGAAATACATGTGTTGTGAAATGTTTTGATAGAGTGCTGCTAGTATGTTGGGACAAGAGAGGATGTGTTGCGATGTGAATAAAAATGTGTATGTGTTGATTGATTGGTGAGGGTGCTCGAGTTATGTAGCAATTGATAGACTTGATTTCTTGGTGAATACGTTTCCATTGATTGTCATCGAATTCGAGATTTGGTTCATATTGACATTTTACTGGATACGGCAAAGTTCCCGCTGAAGTGTTATGTGGTGTGCAAGTTAAAGCACAAGTGGTTGGCATGACAATGAGATGTTATCTCTATATTTGTTTGACCGTAAAAGATTGTCGTTGTGGGAGACTTTCTCCATTTACGAGGCTGGTGTGAGATAGATGTTCCCACAGTTAATGTTTTGTTCATGATGTCTACATAACTCAATGTTGTATATTGGAATCGAGCTGCATGGTCTGCGTGGCACAATAAGTATATGTGAGCAAAGGTAAGAATTCTATGATTGATCAAATTGTAGTATACTTACTATAGATAGCACCAGTGAAGGTGTTGTATGGACGACGATGTAAGTCACTCTTATTTTTTAATGTTAGTGATTAGTCAGTTAAGAGTGGACCAGATATAGTAAGAGAACATGAAGAAACCATAAAATGGATCAGATGAAAATGAAAGGCTGCTCAGGACAGACAGATCTCGTAAATGTTAATGTCAGTAATGATAAAGTATTCTGACAACATTGTCTTTGGCGGGTGTTATCTAGTTTGGTTGACCGTTAAATTGTCTGAAGAAGATTCGGTTTGACACTCGCATGAGATAACAGTTATCGCTAAGATATATGAATCTATATGATGTGTATCAGCATATGGGTACATTGTCAGAACTTTCAGTGACTGATTAGGAATTGCAAAGCAAAGGGACAATATGACAATTCAGTGGACAACGAAGTGGCGAGGAAGTAACATGGGACATGGAACAGCATATGAGACAACTCTATCTCGAGTTGTTTGGTGGTATGTATATTGATTCGATTTCGGGTCGAAATCCAATATGTTGGGGAGAAATGTGATATCCCATTTTTATATGAAATTTCAATACCTTATGAAATAATTAGTTAATCTGTTCATAACTACATGGAGTGAAAGTTAAGCTACAATGATAAAGAAGGGTGATTGGGGAGAATTTATTGGTAATGATGTTGGGAGGACTTAATTGGAAATGAGAGAATTGGAAGGATTCAATTGCAAATGAGGGAGGGTCAAATGGATGAACGGGATTACACTTGGAGTACTTAGATGCAAATGGGTGATATAAATCCCCAAATCTGATGGATAAATCAGATAACGATTAAACCCAAAAACCCAATTTTCTTCTTTTTCAATTCTGAAATTTCTGGACAAGTTTCTCTTAAATTCTTGGTTAATAGTTGGAAGAACTTCTTGAGTAAGTAAACTACACCTCAACTCTTGGTTCTTGTTGATATATATGTGGGTTTTATGTAGTACATGTTCTTGGTAGTTTATCTTATTGTGATGTGTTGTGATGATTATGGTTATTGGTGTATTTTGCTATCTTAAATTGTAGTAAGGAAGAAAAGAGTTGAGATAGAGGTTATTACTGTTTTATTGTGGAATTATATGAAGTATGGATTGAGATATGTGTTAGTAGAGGTGGAAAAGTGTTGAAAATGGGTGAATTTTGCGTAACAGGACTCACCGATCGATCGATGACTTGCGCCGATCGATCGGTTGATGGGATGTATAGTTTTTGCAGCTCTCGATCGATCGAACATCTCGGGCGATCGATCGAGGAAGACGTAGCGATCGATCGGTGATGTTTACCGATCTATCGGTAAGACGAAAATGAGAAATTTTGTATATTTCAAGTATTTTCGATTTTATATGTTCGACACAATATTATCATAAATGTGATTATGAATGGTGTGCATAAGAGATGAACAAAGTTTAAGGGCTAATATCTTAAATATATATATACAGTCGTCACATGCTACAGGACATCGAACAGGGTGAAGGTTCGTGCTGGTGATCGCTTTACCTCTTTTGGATAATGTCAGGTACGTGGGACGTACGAACACTCTCGTTTATTATACATTATTGTGATTATGTATGAGGTTGATGCAGTGTTTACCAACGTCTTGGGACGGGATGATTGATGGGAGGCGTACAGTAAGATAATATCGGGTACTCTTATATGGCGTTGAATTTCACAATAACATTGGCTACTCAATATGATGGGATCATATTGAGCGTAATAGAAATGTTAGGCGATATAACATTTGCTACTCAATATGATGAGATCATATTGAGCGTAATAGCAATGTGAGGTAATATAACATTTGCTACTCAATATGATGGGATCATATTGAGCGTAATAGCAATGTTAGGCAATATAACATTTGCTACTCAATATGATGGGATCATATTGAGCGTAATAGCAATGTTAAACAATATAACATTTGCTACTCAATATGATAGGATCATAATGCAAATTTATGCATTGATAGTATTTACTGAAATGAGATTGTAATGTGATTGAGAATGATCAAGATAAGTTTGTAATATGTCATGACATATGCATCGAATATAATTGTGAAATTTTATCATGGTTGAGTATTGCATAGGAACAACCCAAGGAGACAAGATATATGTATGAAATAGAGGGAGTATTTGTTGGTATTAAAGAAAACTGTTACTTTTGTACAACATGCTTTACATAGATTCGTTGTGTTCATATTTTGGTGGGTTGTTCTGTAGGAACTCTTTTGGGCAAGGGAGATCAAGTTTGAGGGTCCATTTTGCTGCAATGACGATAGAGATGTTGATTAGAAAAGAATAGAAGAATTTATATTAAAAGAAGTATGCAGTTGTATTTCTTTACGGCATGTATTAATGTTGATACAACTGTATATAATTAATCGACTAAGCGCTATATGATCATGAGTATAAGTGTGTTATGTGCTCATTATTATGGTTTAAGGCGGTGAGGGCCTTACAGTTAGATATGACGGATTTTGACTGTATTCTTGGTATTGATGTGTTGAGTAGATATCAAACTGTGGTAGATTGTTGTCAGAAGACAGTGTAGTTTCCGTATGATACTGGAAACCAATGGCTCTTCTATGGATAGGGATCGGCACAAAGATTCCTTTGGTATCAGCTATTCGAATGTCGTGTTTGTTAGAAAGGGGACATACAGGATATTTGATTTATGCTCTTGATGTAGGGGAAAAGAAAGTGGAAAGAAAAGTAGATGATATACCAGTGGTTGCAGAGTATGCAGATGTATTTCCCGATGAGATTCCTGGATTTTCACCAAGTCGAGAGGTGGAATTTGGTATTGAATTGGTACCTGGTACCTCTACG
The DNA here is from genome assembly GCA_907163345.1 of Haberlea rhodopensis. Classification (NCBI taxonomy): domain Eukaryota; kingdom Viridiplantae; phylum Streptophyta; class Magnoliopsida; order Lamiales; family Gesneriaceae; genus Haberlea; species Haberlea rhodopensis. Next base: position 501,237 of record CAJQUN010000095.1, read on the forward strand.
ATCTCACGAGCACCATATCGTATGGCACCAACTAAACTGAGAGAGTTGAAAACTCAGTTGCAAGATTTATTGGACAATGGATACATAAGTCCTAGTGTATCGCCTTGGGGTGCTCCTGTATTATTAGTGAAGAAGAAAGATGGGTCGATGCGACTGTGCATTAACTATAGAAGTTGAACAATGTAACCATAAAGAATAAATATCATCTTCCTCGTATTGATGATTTATTTGATCAATTACAGGGATCAATGATATATTCTAAGATTGATTTGAGATCTGGTTATCATCAAATACGTGTGAGGGAAGGAGATGTGCAGAAGACAACATTCAGAACACGCTATGGACATTATGAGTTCCTAGTGATGCCATTTGATGTGACAAATACTCCAGTTGTCTTAATGAGTTTGATGAATCGAGTTTTTCAGGAATATCTTGATCAATTTGTCATTGTGTTTATCGATGATATATTGATATATTCTCGGAGTGAAATAGAGCATGTCCAACATTTGCATATGGTGTTGCAATTATTAAGAACACATCACTTATACGCCAAACTCAGTAAGTGTGAGTTTTGGTTGAACAGTGTAGGATTTTTGGGGCACGTGATTTTTAAAGACGGTATATCAGTCGATCCGAAAAAGATAGAAGCATTGTTGAATTGGTCAGCACCTACTTCTGTGCCAGAATTCGTAGTTTTTTGGTTTGGCATGCTATTACAGATGGTTTGTTGAAGGCTTCGCAACAATTGTCAAACCATTAACACAGTTGACACAGAAGGGAGTACCATTTAGATGGTCAGAGGCATGTGAACATAGCTTTCAGGAATTAAAACATCGGTTAACTACTGCCCCGGTGTTGATTATTCCATCAGAGCATGGCAGGTTTGCTCTTTATACTGATGCATCATTACTTGGTTTAGGTTATGTATTGATGCAGGATAAACATGTGGTGGCTTGTGCATCAAGAAAACTGGAGCCACATGAAATGAAATATCCAGTGCATGATCTGGAGTTGGCAGCCATAGTCTTTGCGTTAAAGATATGGCGACATTATTTATATGGTACATCGTTTACCATATATACTGATCATAAAAGTTTGAAGTTTTTATTCACTCAGACAGAGTTGAATATGCGGCAAAGGAGATGGATGGATCTCTTAAAAGATTATGATTGTGAGATCGAATATCATCCCGGAAAGGCCAATCTAACAGCGGAGGCCTTAAGTCGAAAGGTACAACACACTGCTAATGATATGATTCATTTGTCAGCCTTGATGACTTCTTGTTGTACATTGAGATATGAGTTTGATGCAGTGACAGTGTCAGTAAGAGTATCAACATTGTTAGTTGAACCCGATATCTTTGAGAAGATCAGAACTGCACAAACTACTGATGATGAAGTACAAGACTGGAAAGAAAAGATACATCAAGGACAAACATATCAGTTTGTGGTAGCAAGTGATGGACTTTTAATATATAGAAAATGTTGGGAAGTACCTGCTTCTTTAGGACTACGCCAAGAAATATTACAACGTGCTCATTGTAGTCGACACAATATACATCATGGAGGAAAGAAAATGTATAAAGATCTGCGTACCCAATTCTGGTGGAAACGCATGAAACAAGATGTACGTGACTTTGTGAAACGTTGTTTGATCTGTCAACAAGTAAATGCAGAAAGACAAAGACCAGGAGGTGAAGTGATGAGTTCAGAGATACCTCAATGGAAATGGGAACATATTACAATGGATTTTGTGACCCATTTGCCAAGACCATCTTCTGGTTGTGATGCGATTTGGATGATTGTTGATACTTTCGAAAGTAGCTCACTTCATACCATACAGTATGACGTTTACCTACTTGAGGATGGCTCGGTTATACATTCAAAATGTAGTGAGACTACATGGAATACCAGTTTCAATTGTATCAGACCGAGATGCAAGATTTGCTTCTCATTTTTGGGAAGGATTACAGTCAACATTAGGGACGGAAGTGCGATTGAGTACAACTTATCATCCTCAAGCAGATGGACAGACAGAGCGTACGATACAGATGCTTGAGGATATGCTACGGGCCTATGTATTGGAGTTTGATAACTCTTGGCAAGAGCCATTACCATTAGTGGAATTTTCATACAATAACAGTTATCAAACTAGTATACAGATGGCGTCGTTTGAGGCACTGTATGGGCGACAATGTAGATCGCCATTGTATTGGGATGATGGTGATCAGTCTTCACTAAATGGACCATATATGATATGTGAAATGAAGGATAAAGTGACACTGATCAGATTGAAATTAAAAGCTACTCAGGATAGACAGGCCGCTAATGCCAATAAGCGACGTAGACCGCTTGAATTTGAAGTTGGTGACAGAGTGTTCTTGAAAAACTCACCTTTTCAAGGTGTGGTACGATTTGGTATGTGTGGGAAGTTGTCTCGACAATATGTTGGTCCTTATGAGGTGTTGCAATGTATTGGTACGTTAGCATATCGATTGGCACTACCGCCAGCATTGAGTAGCATCCACGATGTATTTCATGTTTCACTGTTGAGGAAATATCATGTATTACAACCGTCTGAAGTACAGTTGGATACAGATGTGTCGTATGTTGAACGACCAGTCAAGATCTTAGATAGAGCAGAGCACAAATTGAGAAGTAAAGTGATACCAATGGTGAAGGTACAGTGGGACAGACGGGGTGTCCAGGAGGCAACGTGGTAGACGGAGCAACATATGATGCAGCGGTATCCGGAGTTATTTTTGGTATGTTATTTACGTTTTGCTCATACTCTTGGTGAGTAATTACTATGATTTGTTTATTACAGTAATAGTATGTATAAGCAATTTCGAGGACGAAATTAAATGAGTAGGGGAGAATTGTAATGCCTCGATATGACTTAAACATGTATTGAATATGATTATGCCGTAATTGTGTGAAAATTACAGTCTGACATGGACTCGAGTTCGGGTTGAATCGAGTATGATACGAATATGACAAGATATGAGTTTTAATATTAAGTGCAATGGTTATTAATTGAAACTACATAATCACTTAGGGCTTGACTTGAAGGGGGTGATACATAGCAAGAGAATCATATTTATGTTATGTGGAGGATATCATACATAGTTGTCCCACTAGACTAGATGCATTTGATATACCTTTAATTTGAATTTGCATTGCATTTGGTATCTAAGAGTTGGTACAAGACGAGCATATCAGCTTGTCCAACACATACTACACCACCAACACCTAGTAAATCTCTACACAAGCTCCTCATTCTCTCCTTGCTCTTGTTGTTTCTTTTCTTGGATTTCAACTTGGAAATCAAGAGACAAAATTGTGTGAAGTGAAACTCGAAGTTAGTTGGTAAGAATTCCATAGTATATGATGTTTATGTGTTGGTAGCTCATCTATGTGAAAATATGAATTGTAAGCTTTATGTCTTGATTTCATATGAGATGGAATTCAATGAAATAAGTTGTAGAAGTTATGGAAATGTATTCATATGGTGTTCAGTATTACTTTGAACAAGTTTTAATGATATGTGGTGATGTAGTGAAGGAGAACCATGGGGATAAGCTCAAAATCGTCATAGTATGGAATTTTTGTTATCGACCGATCGATCGGTAGATGTACAGATCGATCGTTGAAACAAGGGAAATGTAAGGCGGTTCATATAGTGATCGATCGCTGAAGGCGACCGATTGATCGCTCGAATGCCGTAGCTTTTGTATGAAATTCAGATTTAATGCCGATCGATCGCTAGCTTTGTACCGATCGATCGCTAGGAGTGACCGATCGACCGCAAGAACCAGTGTATGAAAAATGTTGTATTTTCTTAGTAATGGTTTCATAGTATGGTTGATGATATTATACATTGTTGGTATTTATGAAGCATCATCACAGGGGAAGGGACAACGAGGCGGGTAAATATTGACGCCTGGTTTCTATATGTTGCGTGTCGCATAACAGGTACGCATTGACGTATGGGTATCAATGTTATTGTGATGATGATATTGAGATTGGATTATATGATTGATGATATCATATAGATATACATTGATGATGATATACATTACATTCATGATGATATACATTTATGTTATTGAGCTAGGTATGCCAATGTTGGGCATATGCTTTGGCATGCAAGGTATACTCCGGTTGAGTATATGCTTGGACTGTTATAATGTGTGAGGACGGAAATATGGTTTGTGATAGCACATATGAAGATGTGAGGATATTCCACTGACATATTGAGCTGAGATAGGCAAATCATATTTTTCCCGTTATAACAGGGTGATAGATGAGACATGTCATGACATATTTGCATTGATGATGCATGATACAAAACAATCACAGTTGATGATTTACGATAATACTTTATCGTTTTATATTGCTTATTACAATGAGATAGTTGTTCATCTATACTCATGTTGTGTGATTGTTTCTGTAGGGATTCATAGATGTGGGCGGATGGGATTGTGAGTTGAATTCCGCTGCGAGCTGAACCACTGCATAGGAGTTGTAATTCTCGTTAGCTTGTTTTATGTACATGTGGTGTATATTATGCACGGAATTTGTAACTGTTGTAACAACCTACCTAGTAAAACTCTTAACTCGGTGTTTTTATTACTTAAATCCTACTCACATATGTATAATGAATTAATACATAACGGATTAAGTAACGAGGACCCCACAGAATGTCATGTCAATGGGATTGGTAAATGCTCCCCAGATATTTCACAGGAAGCTTAATAATCTTTTTAAGGATTACTTCAGCTTCATGTTTGTGTATATTGACGATATACTCATTGCGTCAAGAAACATGAAAGAACATATTACACATTTTCAGATGTTTGTTACAAGGAAGGGTTAGTGCTTTCCAAAAAGAAAGCAGTGATTGCTACAAGACAGATCGAGTTCCTTGGAATCGAGATCGATGAATCTGGAATCATCCTGCAAAATCATATTGTTGAAAAAGTACAAGGATATCCGGATGACCTCAAGGATTTAAAGCAACTTCAGAGTTTTTTAGGAGTTGTTAATTTTGCTGGAATGTTTATCAACAATCAAGCAAACCATAGGAAAGTGTTCAGTCAACTACTCAAGAAATATGTTAAGTTTGAATGGAATGAAGATCACAGACAAGCTGTCAAACAGCTTAAAGAGGTTTGCAGGCAACTATCAAAGCTTGCAATACCAAACGATGAGGATGAACTGGTATTATATACAGATGACAATGATCATTGGTGGGCTGCAGTACTTATGAAAGCCACACCAGATGGGGAAGTGCCATGCAGATATTGCAACGGTCTATTTGACAGCAGCGAAGTCATTAGATGGCACATCGACGAGAAAGAATTCTTTGCAGTTCGAAAGGCTTTTAAGAAATGGCCACTTTTTCTACTAGCAAAGAATCTTGAAAATAGATAATGCAAGTGTCAATGCCTTTTTAAAAAATAAAATTGAATCAAAACCAGAAAGGGCTAGACTTTTAAGATGGCAAACTGAATGCCAATATTATGATTATGATATTGTCATTGTGAAACTGATAAAAATATTCTTGCAGATTTTTTGACAAGAGACGGAACCGAGTGAAGCTAATTCCATCATAATGATATCAAAGAACCTCTGAGAAAATCTGGAGGAGCTAGACAAGAAGATCAACGGCCTGCTGATCAATTCCCAGGTTGCGGGTCACGTACAGGAACTAGATCTCACGAAGGTCCAACAAACTATGAAGGCTACCATGCAGGCTCACACCTGTTGATGGGATAGTCTTTATATTCCCCTCCAACGGGATGCTTCAGCGGTGAAGCTAAATTCGTGTTTCAGAGTTCCGGGCTCATCAACCTGTGTGGAGGATTCAAGTACCACCACTACGAGTCCTAGTATTGATCCTTTCGGGGAAGATACATAAGGAAAAATTGATTCCCAAGTATCTAGGATATCTGAAGAATTAAGCCAACCCAGCACCTCAACGGTTAAAGAGGGAGATTAATCTTAAGCCATCTGCGGGCAAATCTAAGGTTAATACTAACGAGAATAAAGTTTCCTCAACTCCCCCTTTGCAGGAATATCAGAGAACATGGGAGAATTTTTTACAAGAGTGGTATAATTCCTGGAAAAATTACAGCAGACTGGTCAGGAAAATACCCAAGAATATGGATGCATCCTGGTGTCAAACCAGAAAGTGTTCGTGAGTGGTTTGATTTTGGCTGCCTAGCTTCAGTCTCTACCACAGCACCAAGTTTTTCGGAAATCACAAAATTACCGGATTGGATCTATGAATGAGTGTATGACTCATGGCAGAATAACTATACAGTTGGACGAGGAGATGTTCTGGAGCTGAAATTCATAATTGCAGCCCCATAAATCACAGGAAAAGGCCTTCACCCTAGTTTTCATTTTTTGAAGAGCGATGGATCAAATAAAACCACTGCCTGAAAGAACAACACTAGTTTCCCCGCTCACAGAAGATGACATTACTACCAGAAGAGCTTGGGGATTATGAGTCTGTCTCAGTGAGATGGACAAAGTCAAGTATCCGTTCAAAATCTTCCAGAAAACAGCGAACAGATCATTCATGGTTAACTCCATGACAAGCCACACTACAAAATTTGTCGATGACATCTTTGAAACGAAGAGGCAAATATTATAGGACAACAAGATTCCAGCAACCAAAGAAACTAACCAAAAGTTCTGCAACATGGCTCATGTGGGAAGATGGTAGGACTACATCTTCCCAAGCTGCCCAGAGCAGAAAGAGCCACTGTTCGAGAAAGGAATCCTTGTCAAAAGGGACCAAAAGAAAGATGACAAAGCAGGACCGGGCAAATGTGGAGAAGATTCCCACGCGGACTGCAAAAATCAAATTTATAGGGACCACGGGGAGAAAATAGTCATGTGACTCTGACGAAGACCACTACCATTATAAAAAGAAAACAAAATGGTAGGACATCCTCTTCGGCCGAAAATCGAAGGGGCCACAAGATACCAAACAAGAAAGAAGACGCTTGCAATGACGTCTGATGATAAACAAGATTTGAAGTCCGGATTTCACATCCACCTACAGACTTCTATAAATACCAAGGCATTCAGGAAGCTAAGGACATCGAAAATTATCCATTCTGAGAATAAAAATTAGAGTCTCCAAGCTTTGTAATATTTCAACTTTCATAGCTTGGTAATCTTTCTTTTCTTTTCTTTCTTTCATAAGCATCTGTAATATTGTTCTGTAATTTAGTTTATGTGTTCTTGAGTCAAGCCTCATCTAGATGAGAGGCTAAACAAGTCTGTCTCCTCCCAAAATGATACGTTTTAATGTAAGAGATGTTATAAGTATTTCCATAATAAAAATAAGACTGTTGCTCATCTATCTCCCAGATTTCTTTAAATCTTTCTTATATCTTACGCTCTAAGGTAGGAAACGAATTAGAGCTGTGATATACGGTTCTGAAGGAGTCGGATAACTGGCAGACTAACCTCGCATGTGAGGTGATGTTGGATGGTGAGGAGCCATTCGTAAAACAGTCTGGAGGCAGTAAGTTTTCGACTTGTGGCTTTGCGACCCATCTCACCTGGTGTCGTTATGGTCAAAATGGTATATTTCAGTTTGTTAAAATTTTATTGTAATACGGAAGCATGATGGGCCTGTTATTTATTTTTAAAACATGATCTTCAAATCGGGTTTTGAATTATAGTTAGACGTTATATAAACTGTGAGTCCTTTGCAAAAGTATGCTCTTGGATTCATACAAAGATGACAGAAACCGAAGGATCTCATGTTCATATGATGCTACTGTTTGGTAAATATTAGGATAAAAACGATGATGAATAATATAATGAGGCATATTTTATTCTTTAAACATTTTCTAGGGGTTAATAATGCAATTTTATTAAAGATTCGTTGGACCGCGTGGACTCTTGGACCACATGGGGTTATTATTGTCATTTCAACCAAGAATGAACCTAGATCAACTAATAGTTTTTCGTTGGACTATGATAGATTAAGTTTTATGAAAGTGTACCGGCCCGTAATTTTCCCTTGTTTTTTCCCCTTTTGTTGTGGCCCTCAGTTGCCTTTTCTTTTAACAGCTCGATTGCCTTTTAATCTTTAAGTCTCGATCAATTTTTTTGGGAAAATTACGGGTAGTACTCTTTCATGACACTTAATCTATCCCAATCCAGCGAAAAAATAGTAGTTGATCTAGGCCCATTCTTGGTTGAAATGACAATAATAACCCCATGTGGTCCATGTGGTCTAAATGGTCCACGCGATCCAACCAATCTTTAATAAAATTGCATTCTTGACCCCTAGAAAATGTTTAAAGAATAAAATATGCCTCTATATATTATTCATCATCATTTTTATCCTAATATTTACCAAACAGTAGCATCTTATGAACATGAGATCCTTCAGTTTCTATCATCTCAGGATGAATCCCAAGAGCATACTTTTGCAAAGGACTCACAGTTTATATAACGTTCGTCTAATTATAATTCAAAACCCGGTTTGAAGATCATGTTTTAAAAATAAATAACAGGCCCATCATGCTTCCATATTACAATAAAATTTTAACAAACTGAAATATACCATTTTGACCATAACGACACCGGGTGAGGTGGGTCGCAAATCCACCAGTCAAAAACTTACTGCCTCCAGACTGTTTTACAAATGGCTCCTCACCATCCAACCTCAGCTCATAGGCAATGTTAGTCTACCAGTTATCCGACTCCTTCAGAAACCGTACAATACAACCCTAATTCGTTTCCTTCTTTAGGGCTTGAGGTATAATCAAGAAATAAGAAAGATTTAAAGAAATCTGGGAGATAGATGGGCAAGAGCCTTATTTTTATTCTGGAATACTTATAATATCTAATACATTAAAACGTCTCCTTTTGGGAGGAGACGGACTTGTTTAGCCTCTCAGATAGATGGGGCTTGACTCAAAAACACATAAACTAAAACCCAAACAGAACAATATTACAAATGATTACAAAAGAAAAGAAAATAAAATAAAATAAAAGAAAATATTACCAAGCTACGAAAGTTGAACAATTACAAAGATTGGAGACTCTAATTTTTATTCTTAGAAAACTATGGAAAATTTTTGATGTCCTTAGCTTCCTGAATGCCTTGGTATTTATAGAAGTCTGGAGGTGGATATGAAATCCGGACTTCAACTCTTGTTTAACATCAGACGTCATTGCATGCGTCTTCTTTCTTGTTTGGTATCTTGTGGTCCCTTCGACTTTCGGCCGAAGAGGCTGTCCTACCATTTTGTTCTCTTTTTATAATGATAGTGGTCCTCGTCAGAGTCACATGACTCTTGTCTTCCTGTGGTCCCTAGAAATTTGGTTTTTGCAGTCCGCATGGGAATCTTCCATATTTGTCCGGTCCTGCTTTGTCATCTTTCTTTTGGTACCTTTTGACAGGGAATCCTTTCCTGAACAGTGGCTCTTTCTGCTCTGGGCAGCTCGGGCAGATATAGTCCTGCCATCTTCCCACACAAGCCATGTTGCAGAACTTCCGGCTAGTTTCTTTGGTTGCCGGAATCTTGTTGTCCCATAATATTTGCCTCTTATTTTCAAGATGTCCTCGGCAAATTTTGTAGTATGCCTTGTCATGGAGTTAACCATGAATGATCTGTTTGTTGTTTTCTGGAAAATTTTGAACTGATACTTGACTTTGTCCATCTCAGTGAGACAGACCCATAATCCCCAAACTCTTCTGGTAGTAATGTTGTCTTCTATAAGCGGGGAAACTAGTGTTGTTCATTAAGGCGGTGGTTTTATTTGATCCATCGCCTTCTACTTAGGCCTTTGTAACTTTACAAAATGAAAACTAGGGTGAATGCCTTTTCCTGTGATTTCTGGGGCTGCAGTTATGAATTTCAGCTCCAGAACATCTCCTCATCCAAGTGTATGATTATTCTGACACGAGTCATACAATCCTTCATAGATCCAATCCGGTAATTTTGTGATTTCCGAAAAACTTGGTGTTGTGGTAAATACTGAAGCTAGGCAGCCAAAATCAAACCACTCGCCAACACTTTCTGGTTTGACACCAGGATGCATCCACATTCTTGGGTATTTTCCTGACCAGTCTCCTGCAATTTTTCCAGGAATTATACCCACTTTTGTACAAAGTTTCTCACATGTTCTCTGATATTCCTGCAAAGGGGAGTTGGGGAAACTTTATTCTCGTTAGTATTAACCTTAGATTTGCCCGCCGAGTGCCTAAGATTAATCTCTCCCTATTTAACACCTGAGATGCTGGATTGACTTAATTCCTCAGATTTCCTAGATACATGGGAATCAATTTTTCCTTATGTATCTTCTCCGAAAGTATCAATACTAGGACTCGTAGTGGTGGTACTTGAATCCTCCACACTGGTTGATGAGCCCAGCTCTCTGAAACACGACTTTAGCTTCACCTCTGAAACATCCCTCGGAGGGGAATATAAAGATTGTCCCATAAACATGTGTGAGCTGCATGGTAGCCTCCATAGCCTGTTGGACCTTCGTGAGATCCAATTCCTGTACTTGACCCGCAACCTGGGAATTGATCACCAGGCCGTTGATCTTCTTGACTAGCTCCTCCAGATTTTCTCGGAGGTGCTTTGATCTCGTTATGATGGAATTAGCTTCACACACTTCCTTCTCTTGTCAAAAAATCTGCAAGAATATTTTTATCAGATTTCACAATGACAATATCAGAATCATAATATTGGCATGCAGCTTGCCATCTTAAAAGTCTTGCATTTTCTGGTTTTGATCAATTTTTTTTTAAAAAGGCCTTGACACTCTTATTATCTATTTTCAAGATAAATTTCTTTGCTACTAGATGAAGTGGCCATTTCTTAAAAGCCTTTCGAACTACGAAGAATTCTTTCTCGTTGATGTGCCATCTAATGACTTCGCTGCTGTCAAATAGACCAATGCAATATCTGCATGACAGTTCCCCATCTGGTGTGGCTTTCATAAGTACTGCAGCCCACCAATTATCAATAGCATCTGTATATAATACAAGTTCATCCTCGTCGTTTGGTATTGCAAGCTTTGGTAGTTGTCTGCAAACCTCTTTAAGCTGTTTGACAGCTTGTCTGTGATATTCATTCCATTCAAACTTAACATTTTTCTTGAGTAGTGGACTGAACACCTTCCTGTGTTTTGCTAGATTGTTGATAAACATTCCAGCAAAATTAACAACTCCTAAAAAACTCTGAAGTTGCTTTAAATCCTTGAGATCATCCGGATATCCTTGTACGTTTTCAACAATATGATTTGCAGGATGATTCCGAATTGGTCGATCTCGATTCCAAGGAACTCGCTCTGTCTTGTAGCAATCACTGCTTTCTTTTCGGAAAGCACTAACCCTTCCTTGTAACAAACATCTGAAAAGATTTCCAAATGTGTATATTGGGAAAACATTTCTAAGTTTTGGCGGTGACAAACACCTACCGGGTGACAAACATCTACCGGATGGACACCAACTGGACAAACATCTATCGGATGGACACCAACTGGATGAACACCTACTCGATGGACACCAACTGGATGGACACCTACCGGATGAACACCAACTGAATGAACTCCAACTGGATGGACATCTACCGGACAGACACCTACTGCATTAACATCTACGGGACAAACACCAACAGGATGGACAACTACTAGACAGACCTATACGGAGTACAGAAAAATGAAAGTTCATTTAAAAGAAGAAAGCCAGCATAGGTCTGACCATCCAGCAAGAGCACAAAGCAACACGACAAAACAAGTACAACCTATTCTGACAAAGGTACAATAGAGCGGCGCACCCTGCTATATCTCCGCCACCATTAGCGTCAGAATAAAGGAGCCGTTGCTTAACAGAATAGGAAAGAAGACAATCGGAATTTAGAATAAAGACAGAAAGTTGAATTCTTCCTTATACAGAAAAGTTGTTGTTAGACCACTAAGTCTATAAATACGTCCAAGTGAAGAATGAAGAGGTTATCTGAACCATCTGATCAAACAAAAAGAAAACACCTCAACGCAAAAAGCAAATCATCTCACTGATATTCTCTGAAGGTTCAGCAAGAGCAGAAAAGAACTACTACTGTAATCTTGACAGATTACCTGCAACTGAGTCTGTTGCTCGAAGAACACTCGAAGCCAAACAGATTATATTTGTGTGAGTGTCATAGAAATCATTGTAAACAAATTAGGAATTTGTGATTGCTAGGAATTTAGGCCAAGCTGTGTGAGTGCCTAAGAAGGTTGTATACTGTAAAGTGTAAACCAAATTCTTCTAGTGTAACCTTCCTGAAAAGGAAGAAGGGATACGTAAAAGCGTTGTGCTTCGAACTTCCAGAAACAATACTTGTGTCATTTACTTATTGCTTTTTACCATTCAGTTATTAGTACTCACAAGTCTAGCAGACGTCTTCCGCACTATAATCAGTGTCTGCTGACTTGCAATATATTAAGAAGCTACTGCAGTACTTAACAGTCTGCAGCAACCCGAGTTAAACCGAAATTGTATCTAGTGTTTATTCAACCCTCCTTCTAAACACTACCCCGATCCTAACAAGTGGTATCAGAGCTTATGTTTTCTTAATCTTGAGAAATTACCAAAAACTGATGGCCTCATTCAGCAAAATTCCCATGTTCAAGAAGGATGAATATGATGACTGGAGAATTCGTATGCAAGAACATCTGAGTGCCCAAGATGATGATATGTGATTCGTCATTACTGATGGACCAATGAAGATCATGAAGGTCAATACAGCAGCTGCCATTACAGGTGGTGAACCCTAGATGGTCGAGAAGGAAATATCCTTCTGGACAAATGAAGAAAAGAAAAAAGCAAATCTAGACAATGTGGCCAAAGACATACTGTTCAAAACTCTTGACAAAAATATGTTCAACAAGATCAAAATGTGTCCCACTGCAAAGGACATCTGGGAAAAGATTGCTCAGTTATGCGAAGGAAATGATCAAACCAAGGAAAACAAGCTCACTGTCGCCCTACAGAAGTTTGAAAACATCAAAATGATGTTCGGAGAGACTCTCAGCGAATATGATGAAAGAGTAACTGGATTCATAAATGAACTCAATAGCCTTGGTAAAGATCTATCCAACAGGGAAATCACTCTAAAGGTCATGAGAGGTCTCCCGAGAGAATGGGATGTAAAAACGAATGCTATGAGAGAATCCAAAGACTTAAACAAGATAGATCTACATGATTTATTTGCTGACTTAAAAGCATATGAGTTTGAACTAGGGATTCGGATTGAAGATGAAACCAGCACCAGTCAACCAACCAAAGCTCTTACTGCATCTGAAGTTCTGCCTACCACAACAGAAATGACTCCTGAACAAATATGCAACGATGCAATGGTGTTGTTTGTCAAACAATTTGGAAAGTTTATGAAGAAGAGTCAAAAGGCCTATCAATCTTATCCAAGGAAGCAGAACTTCAAAAATAGATCAGATGAGGATGATCGTGTATGCTTCAACTGTCTTAAGCCATGACATTTTATCGCTGACTGTCCTAAACCAAAGAAAGATGATCAAAAGAGAGGATCCAAGGACTATAGAAAGTCAAAGGAGAGTAGAAGATCATCCAAAAGGGACAGAGAACAGAAAGTACTGGTGGCTGAAGAGACAAGAGCAAATGGGCTGATTCAGAGTCAGAATCAATCATAAAAGTCTACCAGCTCATCCAGTGAGAGTGAAGAGGAAGAAGTTCACTACTTAATGGCCAACAATGACTGTGAGGTAACTGATTCGAATCTCTCTGAATTTACACATGATGAACTCACTAATGCATTGCAGGACATGATTAATGAGTATCAGATGTTGTATGAATCCTTCGAGAATTATAAGAGCGAACAACCAGTCCCAACAGAACAGCAAAACAACAATTGTGAACAACCAAATGAGTTGAAAAGCTTAAGGGAAAAAGTAAGTCGGCTCGAGAAAGAAAGGGATGAAGCAACACGTACACACCAGAAACTCATTAAGCTGGTTCACACATGGAATACATCTACTGCCAGAAAAGATGAAATGCTTGAGTCAATAAGGCTTGCCGGTGATCTTACCGGTATAGGCTACTCTAACAATAATAGTAACTCATCTGGCATTAAATCTCAACTGTGTCTAGAAAGGAACAGGATTCAAACAATGAATTTTGTAAGATCAAGCACAGTATATGAACCAAGTGAGTTGGTTAAGGAATCTGTTGAGCCAACACTCATCAAGGAACGGGCATCACACAAAGGTATCGGTTATGTTGAGCCAAAAGAGAAAGCTAGACCAGGGCAAATGTTTAGAAATAAACGTAATCCCAAAGGTCAGACCACTCGAGAGGTAAAACCCAACTGGTACAATAATTGTATGCCTGTCCAAAAGAGATATATGCTTCCAAACAGAAACCAAAAACCTAAACAACACGCATACACTCAGTATCACACATATCACCCAAGAACATCTTCATCATTTAATGCACACACGTTTCAGGACACACACATGCCCAAACAATTCAGGGTTATGCAAGTGTGGGTACCGAAAGGACTAATCCTGTCTGGACCCAAGTAGGATTGGGTACCAATCATGTTATCGCTTTAATTGCAGAAATCTAGAATCCATCAAGTTCGGAGCTCATAGTGGCTTTTGGACAGCGGATGCTCTAGACACATGACAGGAAATGCGTGCTTACTGTCTGAATTGGTGGACACCACCGAACCTAGAATAACCTTTGGAGACAACGCGAAAGGTAGAACCATGGGTAAGGGTAAGATTATCTACGGTAACATTATTATTAAAGACATTCTGTTGGTTGAAAATTTATGTTATAACTTGATTACCATCAGCCAACTCTGTGACAATGGTAACTCTGTAGAATTCAACCAGCACTCATGCACAATCAAATCTACTGATGGCAGTGTATTACTTGTAGGAAGAAGGCATTAGAACACATATAAGATTGATTGGAACCTAAATCAGCCTACTTCGTCTACTTGTTTTGCTGCCTTGAATACTTCCAAAAACTGGGCACAAACGATTGAGTCACTTAAACTTTAAAACTATTGCCAGCCTGCGTAAAGTCGATCTAGTTATTGGACTGCCTCAAATAGAGTTCTCAAAAGACAAGGTATGTGCAGCATGCCAACTTGGTAAGCAAATCAGATCCTCCTTTAAGAACAAATGGAGTAAATCTTCTTCTCGGTGCCTAGAGTTGCTGCATATGGATCTCTTCGGTCTATACCAGTAACAAGTCTAGGGGGAATGAAGTATACCCTAGTGTTAATCGACGATTATTCTCGTTTTACGTGGGTCCTGTTTCTAAGTGGCAAAGATCAGGCTACTTCAAAGCAGATCAAACTACTGAAAAGACTCCAAAATGAGAAATCGTGTGGGATAGATAGAATTCGTAGTGATAAAGGTACAGAGTCTACCAATCAATCACTCGAATCATATCTTGATGACCTTGGTATTAAACATGAATACTCTGCTGCAAGAACCCCTCAACAAAACGGAGTTGCTGAGCGTAGGAACCGCACTTTGAAAGAAGCTGCGCGAACTATGCTTGCAGAATCATATATATCGCAGAGATTTTGGGAAGAAGTTATCAACACAGCATGTTATACGCAGAACAGATCAATGATTAATAAGCGGGCAAATAAAACCCCTTATGAGATCTGGAATGGCAGTAAGCCAAATATTTCTTATTTCCATGTGTTTGGTTGCAAATGTTTTATTCACAACAATGGAAAGACTCATCTCACCGCTTTTGATGCCAAATCTGATGCTGGAATATTTCTTGGATATTCCACAGTTAGTAAAGCTTTCAGAGTATTTAATAATAGAACTCTTACTGTAGAAGAATCTGTGCATGTAAAATTTGATGAATCTACTGATTGTACTGTATCTAATCAACAACTGGAGCAATCGACTTGAAAACAGATATATTGATGAAAATGTTGATGATGAGATAGATTACAGAAGCAGAATTGACTGCTCTTTAGAACCAAAAGTTCATGAAGCACAAGCATAGGAGTCTGCTGGTCCACAAGCACCGCACCCAGCTGACAATAACAATGTTATACTCACTCCTGCTGCAGTAGATGGAACTAACGAAAAAGATGCTTCAATCAAATCTCATGAGCTACCCACTCATATTCATTCAAATGAAGAGCTCAACCCTCTTGGACCTCCGCTCCGGTGGATGAAGGATCATCCTCCTGGGCAGGTCATAGGTAACCCTGTTCTCCTCTATGCACCAGAGGACAGATGATTAATGAATTTCTTCATGCTGCATTCACATCTCACATAGAACCTAATAGTCTGCAGCAATATATTAAGAAGCTACTGCAGTACTTAATAGTCTACAGCAACCCGAGTTAAATCGAAATTGTATCTAGTGTTTATTCAACCCCCCCTTCTAAACACTACCCCGATCCTAACACACGAACATGAAGCTGAAGTAATCCTTAAAAAGATTATACATCTTCCTTTGAAATATGTGGGGAGCATTTGCCAATACCATTGGCATGACATTCCAGATATAATGTCCTTGTGGTGTGGAAAATGCTGTGAACTTTCTGCTAGCTTCCTCCATCTTAATCTGGTAAAACCCAGACTTACAATCGAACTTAGAAAACACTTTGGCATTCTTGATACTGTTAACCAAATGTTCTCTCCTTGGGATAAAATATCCGTCGAAATCCAAGATGGCATTGATTCCTTTGTAGTTGATAAGCAATCTTGGCTTTCCCCTTTTGATTTCTCCGTGATTCCGAACAAGGAATCCTGGACTGCTATATGGAGAAACCCCTGCTGAGAACTTAAGATCTAGATGTTCCTTAAGTATTATCTGCATATCTATCCGATCTTCCATGTTCATGGGGATGGGTCTGAATCTGACAAACTCATTTTCTTTTCCAGCTTTCACCTTCAAAGTGGCTATGAGCTCATTCTTACTCCACAATGACAATCGATCCTCGTTGTAGTTCTTATGAATTTTCCTTTTCTCATCCTCTAGAGTAATTTGTTCTTCGAGGGTAGCTTCAGGTTGTGGAATTTTATCTTGTAATGCCTTTTTCAGTAGCAACAGGGTTTTTGGAGTAACTTCTTCCTCATCATGTTCTCTAAAAGACATAATATTAACCAAGTCAAACGTTTGAGAATTCTTTTCACTAGGACCTTGTTGTCGGAACTGAAGAATTGCTTCTCCAAATTTTCGTTGATCCTTCATCTTTGGGTGTCGAAGTTTTCTTTATCACCACGCTTGCTGCGAAAACTAATAGGGAATTTTCTGTGAAACCCTTCCCGTAATCGTTGTACCATAATCTTTTGATCACAAAGGGTTGTGAAAATAAGTCTCCTCGTCTCATTCTCTTGTTTCCTAGCAGCATATCAGCTCCTGTGTCATGGAAATAAATGGGTGCAGTTTTGACTTTGTACCACGGGGTACCGCCTGCTTCTCCGATAATTATTTCTGCTCCCTGGACTCCTTCATTAAGATTAAGGATCCGTTTGGAAATGTCTCTTCCGGCAATGGCTGGTAATTTCTCACCAACTTCTTTGGGGAAGATATCTCGCCTGGCAGTACATATTCCAGCGCCTGAATCAATGTAGGCTGCAAAGTATTCTGCCCGGTATTTCTCATAGAACATCCTTACTGAGATGTATATCGAGAATGGACTGATGGTCATCGAATTATGTATCTCTTTCCATCCACCGTGAATTCCATTCCGTCTTGTAATCTTTCCCAAGGTTTATGTTCCTCGAGAAATTCAATCCCAAGAATAAGCTATTCCGGGCTCATTCCTACTGTTCCTTCAATGGTTTGATCAACGTCACCAATTTTCAGGTTTCCTTGATATCGGCCCACTGTAGGTTGTGGTAGATAATATAAGACATCGCAGGGGAAGATATTGTTTTTTTTCCTCAATGTCGAAGATTATTTGCACTTCGTTCCATCCTTCTGGACATTTTAGGACCCTGTTGTTTTGAAGACATCCGGGATCTTCTGGATCCTACTTGAGACGGCCTTCTATTTTTCCTTTGGATAGTTGTTGATTAACCTATCCTGTTGGAAAGATATCCTTCTTGGTTCGATCATCTCCTTCTTGGTTTGATCATGAGGCTCCTGCTTCTGTTTAGAACTGGTTGATCTTGTATCCTCATGTCAATCTCTCCTATTGTTGGAGTATCAATAATATCCGGCAATACTGCTTTGGCGAATTCTTCGAAGATTCTGGGGACTTCGATGAATTCATTTCTCAAGAATATTTCTGAATGATGAGTATTCGAGAGCGCGTATGACACCTTGTAGGTAACAGAGTATGGCCTTCCCTTCATTCATCAAATCACATCTTTTAAAATCTTGATGAAGAGTAACTTTGTTGAAGTCTCGATCGCCCAAATTGTATGCAATCCTTGGATAGATGTTAAAGGTCATCTTTCCTGCATACAGGTTTCCCGCAACCGCTCCCAAACAAGAATCTTTGAGGTTCAAGATTCTCTTGTCAAAGATCGCCAGGTTGAGGGGAGAATCAATTCCTTTTTTGAAAGTTGCTTTAATGATGACTCTAATGGCTCCGATATAAATCCATGAGAGTATATTAGCAACTTCTCTTTTGACTTTGTTTTTAATCTCCTGGATTTCTCTGTAGGGATTAACTGCATCTCAATTTGGTTTTCCGTGAATTCCATCAGAAACGCAAATTCACCTGCTGTCACCTTATGGATAATCTGATGCTTCCTGCTTCGAAGATCAATCATATCCATGACTTTTTCCATTGCTCCAATTGTAAATCCATCATACATTTGAAGCTTTGGTTCTTCCTTCATGATCCTCATAAGGGTTCTATGAGAAACGATCGTATGGGAGAAGAATCCTGACGGGTCTTCTCTGATCATGTGTTGAAGAAACTCTCCTTCACTCTGATTCGGAACAACTGGATTCACCTCTATTATCCGAATAGATCTCTTCTTCATAAATGCTTTCATCTGAGGGAATGTCCTCAAATTGATACACCTGCACCAAATCCTGGAAATAGACAGCATCCTCAAATTCCTTGGTATGCTCGAACTGTCTTACTCCACGGCTTTGGTTTTCTGGACAATCTATAGAGATATGTCCTCTTGCTCCGCATGTCCAGCAGTTACAATCTTTGAAACTCTCATTTGCACAAGTATGTGTGCATCTGAAAGTTCTCTTCGTTGGTGTTCTGCTAGAACTAGCTTGATTAGAACATGTAGACGAGATTCTACTCATTGTTGGTCCTGATATTTGCCCGATCTGTAGCTTCGGGCTTTCTGTTTTGACCAGAACTTTTAGGTCTCCATGAAGACCTACTTCTTCTTGAACTACTTCCTCGGGCATATTGATGAGCTCTATGGTTTTACATCTTTCGCCTCTAGGGGTAGTTTCCAATAATTGTCGGGATATCATTCCCTGTACAACAAAGATGAGCTATTTTGTTGATTCCTCTGAGCTTCTTGAAATTCTTTTGGAGCTTTGCTTGGTAGCACCACTCCGTAAGCTTTACTTTAAGAAATGACATTTTCCTAGACACCGTCTCGATTGCATGAGCTATATACTCCTGGATAAGCATTTCTCTCCATGTGCTCGAAATTTTGGCAAAGAACAGTTCTGCTGCATCTTTTTCTTCTATATTTGCCTTCCATCGATACTCTGTAAAGAGTTTTATGTACTCGTCTACATAATAGAATCATGTAGTTCTAGGCTAATTAGAGCTTGTCTGTATTTTTTAGCATTCTCTTCATCCATTCCTTCGAAGTAACTTACTCCAATGGAACAAATCTTAAAGAATGTTGCCGTCTTGTCCACAATTTCTTCCAGGGACTCTCCGGCTAAAACATCTTCCTTGGTACCTAGGTCTCCCATATCCCAGGCAATCTCGACTAATCCTTCCAGACTCATTTTAAGAAGTAAAATGAATCCTTCTTTGCTTAGGTCAAGTGTTCCTGCTGTTATTCTCATGGTTGAAGCCCATTCATCAATAAGAACTACTGTGTTTTTGAAATCCAAGATATCCATGTTGAGCATAAGTCCATATGGATGGATTGGACCCAACTAAGATTTCTCGTAAGACGTTTGATGTATATCTGGCCTGCGAGAACGGATCCTTGTTCCAACTGGAGGATTCAAAGTTGCTGAGGTGAAATCTTCCCTGTGCGGCATACTTTGATCTCCTTCGGGTGGATTTTGTCACCCGAAACTTTCTTGTGATGGAGGTCTTGGCACAAGCTCTCCTGTCGTGAATTCTACGAGATTTAATCCCGCAAAAGAATCAGCAAGATCACGTAGATCTTCAAGGTTGATTCTTTCCATTACTTTGTGGGAAGTATGTGCTCTCCTCGTAGGACTATTTCAGTCTCCGTCAAAGGTCTTCGGACCTCCTCTGCCTTCCCTTTTTGGTGTAAAAGGGGTTCTGTTCCGTAGGACGGTGGTAGCCATCCTCCGTTTCTTCTTCCTGTCGGACTTGGTCTTGACTCCAACTCCTTAACACAGGTTTCAACATCTCGAAGGTTTTCAAGAATCTCCTCCTGATGTTTAATCATAATCTCCATCTGACTTTGAATCTGATGGATCTGTGCCCGGACATGGTATTGAAGGTAGCCATAACACTGAACTGTCTTCTGGATCTCTCTAAGATCTTGGGATATCTTAGAAGAATCTGACTCGATTTCTCGAAAGGTGGGTTTTCCCATCCTAAACATCTGGTCCAGACCTGTTGGGCACATCTTCATGTTCAGGATTGTCGTCTTCCTGAAGTTCTGCTAACTCGAACTGTAGTTTGAGGTTCACTTGATGGAGCCTCTTTGCCATCCTTTCGAGTTTCTTGTAATGGTTTATGCTTGGTGTGCATAAACATGTTCCTCGTAAAAGTTTCCATTTATGGTTGAAGCGTTGAGCTTCTGCCATATGCTTCTGATTTAGTGCTTCCAATTTCTGGAAGTACCAGCTGTATGAATGACACTTCAAACATTCGTTCGGGTCCATATTATCTTGAATCGTCTCCTCCGTATATGTTACAAATTAATATTCAAGATATTATTATAGTATTTCCAGAATAAACCTAGGCTCTGATACCATTTCGTGCCAAGGATCGCAAAAACGGGACTTATAAAAAGACGACGTTAAATGTTACTTCTTTATAAATATAAGAATATATGTTATAATTAAATATTATATATGGGCTTCTTTGTAATTTAAACAAAAGTCTAAGGGATAGAATGCAACATATCAAACTATTGAGGGGTAAAAGAGTCATCATAGAACACATAATTGATTGAAAATTTTGAAATTGGACCTATTTCAATAAAATTATATCCAATTTGGATTTTTATGCACTAAGATTTTTTCTCAAGACTTAGGTAGATTAAGTGTCCCAAAGAGCACTTTCTTGTAATTTCTCCAAATTTTTTTTTTAAAAGGGTGAAGAGAAAAAAATATTATTAAATAGTTTTTTAAAGAAGTGAAAAAAACAAAGCTCACAAAATTTAGAGAAATTGCCACATTTTGTTATATTGGGCCTTCAGAATTCAAAATAGTTGGGGTCATTAAGCTAAAAAATAACAAAGCCGATTTTTCAATGTGAAAAAATAAAATGTCTGGTCTGATGGTACAACTTGAGGAAGAAAAGAACTGGCAAAATTTTGGGTTGGTATCATTTTGTAAAAGATTTTTCGACACAGTCACACAAAAAAAGTTCATTCAACTAAGTCCATTTTTAAATACAATGACCAAAATAACAACACTTATCAAAACACTCTGCACTGCATGCCCGCATAAGTAATTTTTACATGCACCGCATGAGTCAATTTTACACGCACAGCATTATTAAATTTTTACACGCACCGTATGATTCAATTTGTATATGCACCGCATGAGCCAATTTTTACATGTATTGCATGATCCAATTTTTACATGCATCGTTAGATACAAGTGATGCACTAAAAATACCACCTCTATTTTATTAAAATTTTACATGCACCGCATGAGTGAATAATTTACATGCACGATCTGACCGCTAGACACAATCGGTGCATGTATATTATATTTACATGCACCGCATGAGTAACGGTGCATGTAATTTACATGCACCGCTAAACACAAGCGGTGCACTTAAAATACCACATCTATTTTATTAAAATTTTACATGCACCGCATGAGTGAATAATTTACATGCACGATCTGACCGCTAGACACAATCGGTGCATGTATATTATATTTACATGCACCGCATTAGTAGCGGTGCATGTAATTTACATGCACCGCTAAACACAAGCGGTGCACTAAAATACTACATCTATTTCATTTATCTATACAATCTCTGTCTCTTTTACCTTCTTCATCTGTTACACCACCACCACCACCTCCCTCACCCCTCATCCGCCACCTACTCACCTCCACCTCCCCTCTCCTCTGCTCCGAGTTCTTTTAATGCAACAATTGAATAATTTTTTGTTTTAAAAAGCACACAATTATTATTCCACCTTTAATATCATTCGTGGCAAACATTTAGGCTTCGTTTGGAGTACATGATAGCATTAGTAATCTTGTATTACTTTTCCTATCCCATGTTCTTTTTCAATTTTTAACACAAATTATTCCACCATATTTATCACACTCTAATCCCACTTTATAACAAAATGACATAAATACCCCTTCCCGCCTTTTACACTATCTCAAAATTTGAAATTCCCGCCAAAAAATAATTATATATTATTATTATTATTATTATTATTATAACTATTATATATATATATATATATACACATGCATGCACGTGTGTGTATATATATATATAATAATAATAATAATAATGTATATAAATTATATATATTATTATTATATATGCATAATATATATATTTTATTATGTAATAATAATAATTTTTATTATAATGTGTTATTAATATAATAATTTATATATATTATATATATACTATTCTTATTATTATTATTATTCTTATTATTATTATTATTATATATATATATATAGATTTTATAATAATAATATATAAATTATATATATATTACTATGATTATTATATGCATATATATTTATATTATGATATATTATTTTATATTATGATCACTGTATTATATTAATTATATTCTATATAAATTTTTATGATTATCTATATTTAATTTATCTATATCTTTTTCTTCTTCTGGTTATCTTATTATTTATTTCTTTTATTAATATTCTCCTATATTTTTTCTTATCTTCTAATGTAATCCTCATCTCTATTCTTCCCTCTTCTATATCTTCTTATTATTCTCTATACCCCTCCATACGTCTATCTATATATATCTATATTTAATTAATGTTATCTTTTTATTATAATAATGAAGGTATTTTTGTCATTGTATCAAATAATAATCCTTATCAACAATCTTATCCTCCAATCAAACAGCATATAATTTATCACATACTATTTTTACAATCATTTCACAACTTTTTAATCATTACATTACTTATCATATCCATCACTTCAAACGGTACCTTAATATTTTGCAAGCCTGATTATCAGATTCAGTCCAGAATCATTGGTAAATCAGTTATGAATAACTTCAAATTAATAAATACGAGAGAAAGATCAGCAATTTAAATACCTTCATATAAATAGATATCTAGAATCATGATAGACATGGCAGCCAAAACCAACGGCTAAACCTACGTATCTAAATCACACATTCTAATTGGTCTCACCATATCCAATTCTCGAATCTCCCTCCACACACCCTCCTCACTCTCTAGTTTTCTTACCCATATTCTGCACATTTTCAGCAGAAAACGCACATAAATTGACGTGTTGGACGGCAGAGATCGCCGCTATAATTGCCGATAGAAGGGATTCAACAAAAATAAGAGTAAATTAGTCATGTAAATGGACCAATTAGATTAGAGTTTGATAAAATGGACTTATTGAAATAAATTTTCTAAAAGATGTATTTAGTTGAAAGAAGATTTTTTTGGGAGATTTAATTGAAAGAATTTTTGAAAAGAAGTATATGTAATTTTCTCAAAAAAAATTATTGATTTTAAATCTAGACTAGAAATTAAACATTCAGTTTTTTTCGAGCAGCGATCCCGGCTCTTTTATATCGTTGGCATGAAAGAACTTAACTATTTACAATATAAAAAAAAATTATGCTATGCTTTACCCAAATAACATTTCAAATAGCTGAATTAAACAAACCATTTTTAAAAAAAAACAAATATGATGCTACTGTAATTGAATGGAAAAAAATTAACTACTTACAAATAAAAAAAATAGATCTTCAAACAAAAAAAAAACAAATTGTTGACTCTAACGTTTTTTTCTTTTAAATTATGCCTATCTTACCGTAAACTGAAAGAAATAATATTTAAAGTTGATAAATGTTGGAGTAGAAAAATTTCGGTCTAGGACATATGTACTCAAATATACATCAACTCTATTTTAGAAATATATGCAACATATATTATATGTTGCATATTTTAAAAAAATGCATATTGAATAGATTTAATGATAAATTATGTTAAAACATGTCACCATATGTTAAACAACCTAAAAATGATCACAAAATTACATTTTTCGTAATACTAATATTTATCCTTCTGGCGATTTCCTATTTTTCACAAATTAGTTACATATTGCTCAACCTAGAATCATTTAAAGTTGTTGTTTATATATATATATATATATATATATATATATATATATATATATATATATATATATTTGTGATTCACATTTCGATACGAAGCCATGCAGGAGTGGTAGTTCTTGGGCAATTCAATGTACATAAGTTTGTGACTTTGCTCCAAATGAATGGATTCATGCAAGAGTCAGTTTTTTTTTTTTGACAAGGAAAAATTTATTGATTATTGGAGTATAGGGAATACTCAACTCGATAAAACGTTATAGTATTATAGAGATTTAAGGCATAAAATTGGTTCCCTAAACCAATCAGTTAAGAAAAAATTATGCATTACCTCGATTCACAACCGACCTTTGACCATAATCCCTTCTACCACAGAACAAATATTTGCCTCTTTGCCTTCAAAAATCCTCCTCTTTCTTTCCCTCCATATACACCACACTGTACGAACTCAAAGAATCTTTCATTCATTTTTTGAGACTCCATGTAACTGAAGATCCTCATGCATAATTAGATGCAATGATGGGTGTAAGACCCCGTTGCTAATTAATTTTGATTAATCACGAGTTAGCAAACTCGGGTGATTAAAAGCTGAGAATTCAAATTGATATGCTCCGGATCACGACGCTTAGCATCTATTGGGATAAATAAAGCAAAATATATGTAAATAAATATATATATATATATACGAACATACATATATATAAATATATTGTACGATGTAAATTTTGTCATACAAGACATACACTAAGTTGGATTAGAGCATTAAAATAATCCTACGCAATTTCCTAATGACTACTACACTTGGCAATTGGGCATGCTATCTTGCAATTGAAAGAAGCCACCTCCCACTCACCTAGATACCATCGCCCCTCTTGAACCCCACACCCATGCAACAATTTATTTTATGTCTTTGATTTCTTCCCACCTTTCATCTCTCTCATTTTTCCTCCTTCTTCCTCCAAAAATTCGAACCACTCTCTCCCAAATTCCATGGGAAGAGTTGGTTAAAATATACATGCAATTATAGATTAATAGAGGATTAGAGGAGAGGGATAAGAATCCTCAAGAAATTTTAGAGTTGGAAGTGTTGAAGAGGTGGCAAATTCTTGGAAAGCTTGAATGGAGTGTTGACGGTGAATTTGATGCTTGAGTCTTCAAGAACTACAAGGGTATGAACCTGTTCTTATCTTTATTTAGTTGAACTTTGTAGATTTTGGGTCGAAATTTAGGAAGAGACACGAAATTTGTTGGTGTCATTTTGTTAAAACAGAATCTGCAGAAATGTTGTTGCATGCAGTAGGTAACTCCGAATTTTCGATTTACCTAACATCCGAATCTGACTTTGAGCCTCAAACCAAAGTTGAAGATATATGTGTTGTCGTCCTGTGGTTAAAATTTTAGACCATTTGGACTTGAAATGAGTGAGATATACTCATTTTACTAAGAGGCGCCAGATTCGACTCTGCATGTGCTGAAAGTGCACATGCAGTGTAGAATTCCAAACTTTTGACAAATTTATGTTCGAATTTGTTGTCGGTCTTCAAATAAAACTTGTAGGTCTATGAATTCTCTTGAATTTTTTTTTAAAAAAAAGAGGACTTATTTAGGAATTATTTTGAATTAGTTATGAATTTTACACTTTAAGTGTTCAATCTATGTCCTGCATGTGGGCGAAATCCCATGCAGCGAGTTCCTGAGCATTTTTGGCTAGGAATTCCGGAAAATGTCCAGATTTAAGTATTTAGTAGTTTGAGTTAGCTGTCATTTGCCACTGGAATCACCCAATTTGAAGTTAAAATGAAAAAGATATGGCGATTTTACTAAAACTGCTCGAGCTGGAAAACAGAATTTAAAAAGGTATGTTTTTAGTGTTTTTACTACCTTTAAATGGAGGAATTAGCTCGACATCATTAGATAAGAAAATGAAGTCCTTTGAGTTTTTGAACTTTGAGAACTGGATTTGGGTCATTTGGACATCATATGAATTTATTATAAATTTTGAACGAAAACTGGTCAGTCTGAATTTTGAAGGAAAATCAGTAGGAACCATCCTTAAAACTTGTTGTAGCTATTGTGCCTACTTAAGCACTTAGTAATAATTTTTAGTATATATGACCAGGTTAATAGCTTCCGGGGTTGATCTGAGGAGTCTCGGTAGATTAGCTTGGGTCGAGGTACGTAGAAATGAGTTTTATCATGACGTCTGACGAAGACGTGTAATGATGCTTTGTATGATTTTTTTACATGTCATTAATCGAATTATATGATTTAATTGTCACTATGTGATTCTTATGTGACTATATGACATGTTGAGATACATTGTAGTACATGATATGTGAATTACATGATATGTATTGATTTCACATTAGATTGCATGATATAATGAGTTGCATATGTCATTTGATGCATAAATGATTCATGGGCATATCATATTGATCTATCATTTCTTTGATATCCATGATTATGACTGAGTTGATTCACTCTGAGTGTCGGGGACGACGAGCACGACGATAACATGCAGTATAGGTAGCGATTGTAGTCACGCGCATGTCACCGGACCTAGACACGAGGGATGGACGAACACAGCACATAGGATGAGTCTCATAGCGCAATGTGCGTGTGTTGTCACCTGCTCGAGCTGACATTATTTGATGATACCTTCCTTTGGACTCCGATTTGGTATCTTGATATTCGATTCCTTGTACCCATTCATACATCGCATTCATACATGGTATGCATTGCATTATACTTTGTCATTTGACATGATTTATTTCGTACTGGGTACTGACCCCCTTTGTGGGGGCTGTCATGTCTTTTGTTGTTCGGACATGATAGGCTTTACATGAGGATATGGTGACGATGCTTACTGCGACGCATCGAGAGATAACCGAGTTCCATTATAAGCTAGCTCAGGTTATGTATGGTTTCTTATTCCCAGTAATAGTATATGATTTTTAAACAAAATAAATTTACCGCGGTATGCCCCGTGTATGTTGTACTTGGGATATGATATTTTCGAGACTATGTGATAATGCTATTTAATGTTTGCTTTATTATTTGCAAATGAAAGGCCTAAATCGAAATATATATATATTTTGATCAATATATATGTATCACTTAAAAGCGAAAATTTTTTAGGACCATTTAACAAGACATTTGAAATTAATCTTCCACTGTTTACATAAATTAATCACTGTGTGATAATTAAATACCATATGAGGATCGGGCACTCACAATGGTCTTCATGACCTACTGAGAATATGGATAACCAGGCATATATTAGGGAACATGCCTTGTAAGAGAAGGAACATTGACAGAAGAGATGTTTGTGATCTTCTTCACTGAGATAGCACAAAACACATTTTGTTTGATTCAGCTCAATTCCCCTTCTAATCATGTTTGCTTGTGTAGGTAGCTTATTCTGAATGAGTTTCCAATCTACGATGATCGCCTTAGAAGGAGACACTTTACACCACAAAGTATATGATTATTGGGAATGACATAGAGTTATGTCCCAGCCAGAACACTATAGGCCGATTTTATGGAGTATATACCTCCCATGCTATGTTTCCACAACCATCTGTCTAGTCCATTTTCATCCAACTTGGCTTTGTTAATAGCATCAAGAAATTCATATCAAGATGTTAGTTCCCACTCATAAAGCTCTCTACGCCATTTTAGATCCCAATTCCAAAATCCACCGCCCCAACGACCCACTTCCAGATTTTGTTTTCCTTATTTTTTGACAAAAGATACAGTGAAGGAAATCTTGTTTGTAGACTATCATCCCCCAACCACACATATTCTTATTCTTAGAAGAAGACATATTTTCCATTCCCCACTAATCTTCCTAGTCCATTAAGTAAACAACCCCCATAATCACTCCTCTCTAATTTTAAGAAGTCTTGCCAGACGGTTTGCTGAACCCTCTCCACTCACCCCTCTTGAGCCCCCACCCCCAGACCAACCATATTTTGACCGAATAACCTTGACCCAAAAGTGATGATTTTCATCTCTAATCCTCCAATTCCACTTTCCAAGTAAAGGCTTATTAAACAATTCTAAGTCTGCCAAGCTTAGTTGTGGAAAGTAGATACCACTTAATTTTGGCCTCACCCACTTTACATAAGAAAACCGAGATTCAAAGTGTTTTTGCATTTCTAGTTTCAAATCAGTAGGAAGGTGCACCCAACGACCATCAACATTTTGCCCTGAGATCTCATACTTTGATCCCCGTTTATTGGCACATCTATGAAAGAACTTAGTATTCACATCACCTTCACTTAGCCATCGGATTCTGGATTTATGAAACACAATACTATCATTCATTTATTCATTCCGCCATAACAATGCCATCTCCTCTCTTCTATCCACAATTTCATTCTCAGAGAACACTGTGTGTTCACTTTTCAGGTCCACTGGAGAATCCTCGCCTTACTTAGTTTAATTTTTTTCCTCCAAATTGCCAAATATGTTTTGTTTCCAGCTTTTGAGAGCAGTTCTTAGTGCCTTATGCTTTTCTTTTAGCACATACCAGCCCCAACCTTGAATCTGAGAATCATTCCAAGCTTTCTTTATAAAATTTAGAAACCTGGGATAGTCCAACCAACAGTCAAACACTTAAACGGTTTTGGACCCCAATTTCTAAATTGTGATCTCATAAGAACGGGGCACTGAACCGATACTGATCGAGGTAAGCCCCATTGTGAAATGTTTTGCCACCCAGATAACCACATTTCAGATAGTAGAAAGCGATAAATGAGACTCATGCACGATCCATTGGTTTTGTACCAAGTAAACTTATTTCCAACAAGTGGAAGATCACAAAGTTATGCATTCCTGATGAACATATCAAAATCCTTCATGTCCCTTTTGTTACAATCACCTTCTGACCCCCTCCTTTCGCTTCTTAAGCGGACCGCATTAAAATCTCCTGCCAGACACCAACGACCATTGGGATTCTGCTGTAGTAAAAGGAGAATTTTGTCCCACAGTGTTCTCTTCCTGATTGAATCACAAGGAGCATAAAAATTTATGACCCCGCACTTTATTTTATCTGGTCCTACCACAACAAGAAATCCATCTTCAATCTTGGAGCTTTCTAAGCACCAATTCTCCACATACTTAAGAGCATGGTTGTAAAAAGCCCTCGCCTGTCTCGCCTAGGCCAGAAGCCAAGTCAGACGAGAGTGTGGCGCCTCCGGTGAGTCAGAGGCTGCACCAATAGACCAGGCGATGCCTATTCAATGCCTGGTCACCTAGGGCTTAAGCCCTAGGCGATGACTTGAGGGAGAGGAAGAGTGTTATTAGGGTTGAGCTCAGATTACTTTTAAAAAGCCCAAACCCTATTTTTAATAAGCCCAAATCCAATTTTAAATAAATATAAACCCTTTATGTGTATATTAAGGTATAAACACATCATCTTCATTATTTTAATAACTTCTCTTTCACTACCATTCCACTGCCCCCGCCGACTGTCGTAGATTGTTGTTCATTGGAGAATAAATTGAACACTAATTTCGTCACTAATTTCGTCAAGGAGATTTAACACATTGCTTCTTTATTTTGTAATAATTCTGATTTAATATTGCATATGAGATTCATTTTTATCAACCTCTCTTATGTAGTAAATTTTTATATTAGAAATTGATAGATATTACAAAATGAGCAGTTTCTTGCTCTGTACTTTTGCCATGTTAGACAAAGATATTTATATCTAAATATTTAAAATTTATTTTTTCTCGGCGCCTAACATCTATTAGATCACGCTTCGCCCGGCGCCTAGCACTCTAAGACAAGCCATTGTTCATCGCTTTTTCACGCCTAACGCCTTTAATAACTATGCTTAAGCGACCTCCCGATCTACCCATGGATTCCTTATATGACCACTCACGATCCTCCTCTCCCCAAACTGCAACATACATTTGCCTGTTAATTTCTTCCTTCTTTGTCTTCTGGATACATAGGAAGTCTCTCTTTAACCAGAATTTTTCCTTTTGACCCTCCCACCCAAGCCCTGATATTAAAGGATAATCTATTCATTACCACCCTGAAATACCCCCTGCCTCTTGAGCTGATTGCATTGCCTTAGTGAAATTCTCAATGTCCTTGTTTTTTATCTCTATCAATTTCCGTATTATACCCTCTTCATTTCCTTCCCCTGATAACCACAGAGATTTCCCAGTATTCCACAACTCCTCTTGTTTGTACTCGTATTTTTTTAAAACCAAAGCAGATTAAAATTTCTGATATTAGAGTCTTCAATCTAATTGCTTAGGGCTATTATGCTGGAATGGTGATTCTTACCTGAGATTGGTGATGGGCATTCACTCCCCAATCTTCATCATCTGATTCCACCTCTGCCATAAATTTGCTCCAATTTCTAGCAATAATGGCCTTTTGTTTTTTCCTGTGTATTTTCCTTTTCTTTTTTGGCATTCTCGAAAGGACTTGTGGGGGAATAGTGTCATTTTTATCCTACACTACTTTGCAATCAATATGTTCATCCTCCTTTACATATAAAGGAGATTTGGACGCAAGTTTTGCCTTCTCCCCTCTAATGGTGTGGGATTGACTCTCGATCCGGGCCTTTGATTCCACCGTGCCATTATTGTTTAGCACCAGCTTTTCTTTTGATTTTCGGCCAGAGATGGGACCTTCGAAGTGAGCTCATGGTTACCAAGGGTGTACCTTATGCTTGACGTGAGTAGTGGTTCAAGTAGGAATGGCAATAGGGCGGGTCTATATCCAGATTTGTGTTGACCCATTGGGTCGGGTCGGGTCGAGTCCCACTTCAACCGGGTTTTGAAGAGGGGCGGGTCGGGTCCTGGGTTTGACCAAATCAGGCCCAGACTCTCCCCGCTAGACATATAATAAATTTTTTTCTTCAAAAAATTAATATTGAATATTCATTTTACTTCTTTGATTGAATAATAAGTCTTATTATTTAATTTATATCAAAACTTATGTGTCCATATTAAAAAAGTTGAACATTTTGAAGGGACAGAGATCAACTTTGGTAGCTTAAAGATAGTTTTACCTGTCTTATTATAAATATTTACTAGATAAAAGCATGAAATTCAATCACAAAACTCAAATTTTGTGCTTTAAAATTGATTTTTAGCTAATAAACAATTTTTTTTAAAAAAATCAAGCGGCGCGGGGCAGGTTTAATCCGCCGGGTTCGCGGGGCAAGGTGGGGCGGGTCTAGGATAACCTTTTTTGTAGCGGGACTGGTCTGGGACGGGCCCGTTGCCATCCCTAGGTTCAAGAGGTGCCAACAAATGGGCTTTTTCGAGGTAGTCCACATCTTATTCTTGAAACCACTAATTCACTGTCTAATCCACACTTATTGGGCTCAAAATTACAGGCCCAATCAGATTTCCTCTCCTCCAACTTGGACCACTATCACATGGCCCACCAACCGTTCGAGCATTTAAATTAAGGTCATTAAGTCCACTTTCATTTGGAAACTCACCAACTGAGCTCGTCGTATACTGGCTTTCTTGACGCTTGTATTTGAACATCCATTTTGCTCCATTTAACTTGTTTTTGGCACTTCGATCTTGACTTACTTTGTATTAATATGGTTAGTCTATCTTAATAATAGCTCAACTTGCTATGTAATATTAAGATGAAACACATGAGACGATTACTAATGTAATTGCTAAATAAGCAAGTCATTGGCACGTTATGCAATAACTCTACATTGAGAACTTGGTAGTTATCCAATCATGGTACGTGCCACAGAAACTTTGCATGTCTCATTATATCAATACCACTCAAGTGGGCAAAAGGTGAGCCCTCTAGCTCGCTCAAGGTTGCGATGGGCTAGCTAAGGGATTGTCGGGCAAGCTCTCTAGCTTGCCTAAGTGACCATGGACGAGCTCCTGATTGGCCCCGATAGAGCCATCCACCAACTGATCCAATTTTTGAGATTAATGTACTCGGTATCCGCTTAGTGAGGTAGGTGCCAAATTCCAGAATCAAGTATCAAAAGCATGATCCATGATATGTAATATGAACCCCGCTTGGGCAAATCACTCTTGCGCTGGATTCGGTGTAGCCAAGTGGATGAGCTCGGCGTAATCATAGCTCGGCTGATCCTCTATTGGACACAACCGCGACAGGTCGGGTAAACACCCCTGAATGGTACTTGGTGTAAGTAAGACAAATGAGCTCAGCATAACCGCAGCTCAACTAATCCTTTGTCGGGCGTAACCACGGCAGGTCGGGTAAACACCCCTGGATGGCACTTGGCATAACCAAGGCAAATGATCTCGGCATAACCGCTACAGGTCTGGTAAACACCCCTGAATGGCACTTGGCGTAATCAAGGCAAATGAGCTCGGCGTAACCACAGCTCGACTGACCCTCTATCGGGCGTAACCATGACAGGTCGGGTAAACACCCCTGAATGGCACTTGGCGTAACCAAGGAAAATGAGCTCGGCGTAACCGCAGCTCTGCTGATCCTCTGTCGGGCGTAACCGCGACAGGTCGGGTAAACACCCCTGAATGGCACTTGGCGTAATCAAGACAAATGAGCTCGGCGTAACCGCAGCTTGACTGACCCTCTGTCGGGCGTAACCACGACAGGTCGGGTAAACACCCCTCTCTAATCAACTTAATTCATCCAATGAATTTTATCTCCCTTTATCGATTTAATCTTTTGTGCGACCCGTTAGGATCTTGCAACTTTTGCAGTGATATAAAATCTAATTTTATGTCACAAGTAATGAGCGGTATCTAGCAACACATTAAGGCTACCCAAGTTACAAGAATGTCATTGACTCGACATAACCTATGGCCTGTGATAATATTCACCATGTAACTTAATCCCCTTGTTCTATGTGTTTAGATTAAACACGAGTCATGGAATAAGTCATACTCGTATAGTTCAATCTTTTGTTGTTTGATCCCCATGTAGACTAGAATAAACGAATAAGCTCGATATCACATATCGACTCATTCGAGCATAGCCATGCATTTTAGTCTCACTTGATCAAGGGCCCAAACACTTCTCCTGTTATATAGGAGGGACAAATCCTATCTTGATCACTCAACATCCCTCTACATAATTCGTGGTGTGTCCAATGATTGTCTTTATAGTTTACTCTGTTACAGGTAACGTTTGACAATATCAAGATACACAACTCCTTATGTTGGGTTCTCTGGTGATCTCAAGTCGTAAGGATTACATACACTATTATCACTATGAGAATTGCTTATGACATTCATATAACTATCCATGTAGCATTCTCATGGTGCGTAGTTCTCTAACATGTACCCATGTGTTGATTCGATATCTCATATCCATGAACAAATTCATCAATCATTACATACTAGTGTCAATGCATTATCATTATCTTAATTCATGATAATACTTGACTATGGACAATCTTTAAGAATAATAAAATTTTATTCTAAGGACATTAATATATATATATATATATATATATATATATATATTCATATTACACAGATACTGGAATAATATATAATAATGAATTGCCATTAATAAAATCATATTACATTGTATGCCAAAATCAATCATCTAATGAGTTGTCTTAGGGCATATCTCAACAAATCTCCCACTTGCACTAATACCAATCAGACATGTACTTAATGCCTAAAGATATAGAATGACAATCATGCTTCTGCTGTGACAGAGGTTTCGTCAGTGGGTCAGGTACATTATCATCAGTTGGTAATTTGCTTATTTTTACATCTTCTCTTTCAACGATTTCTCGAATTAAATGAAAACGCCGAAGTATGTGTTTGGATCGCTGGTGAGATCTGGGTTCCTTAACCAATGCGATGGTTCCATTATTGTCACAATATAGTTCAATCGGATCTAGTATGCTAGGCATAACCCCGAGCTAAAAAATGAACTTCTTGATCCAAACGGCTTCCTTTGCTGCATCTGAGGCAGTTATATACTCAGCTTCAGTGGATCAATAACCAAGTCTCCCTCACCGATTTTTCCACCTTTTTGATGGCCATTTGATGTGACCATCACTTTCTTCTCTTTCCTCGATACCTGCGTCCAATTAACAGATAATGGATCAATAACACTGATGTTAAAACATCGGTAATCAGTGTGCGTAGTGTTCAAAGCTTTGAACATATCAAAAATAACTTGATCCCCCCTACTCGGAGGATCAACTTCCCTTCTTGGACATCAATTAATGCCCTTCCAGTCGCTAGGAACGGTCTTCCTAGAATCAACGGCATGTTTGCATCTTCCTTTATGTCCAACACTATAAAATCCATCAGAATGGTGAATTTGTCGACTTTGAGTGGTACATCCTCAACTAATCCTTGAGGGTACTTGATGGACTTCTCCGCCATCTACAGTGACACATTGATCGGTTTGAGTTCTTTTAAGCCCAGCTTCCTGTAAACAGACAAATGCATTAGATTGATGCTTACACCCAAATCACATAAAGATTTCTTAAAAGACGTAGAGTTGATTTTGCAAGGTATAGTGAAACTCCCTGGATCCTTTAACTTTGGAGGTGAATCATTTTGAATGATAGCAAAATACTCCTCAGTTAAGTTTATCATCTCATGTTCTCCCAATTTCCATTTTTTTTTACAGTATCTCCTTCAAAAACTTAGCATAGTTCGGCATTTGCCGGATAGCATCAATGAAAGGCATATCATTGTGGAGATTCTTAATCAAATCTAGAAACTTAGCAAATTTAGCATCTAATTTTACTCTCTTATATGCAGCAGGGAATGGGAGTGGGATATCTACCTTGGCAGGTGTGATGGGTGTAGTGGTCTCAGTAGACTTACCTTTGTTGCCTGTTTGATCTTCTTCTTGCTTGATGTCCTCCTTGCCCTTATGCTCAACATATGCATTCTTCTTCTCAACGACCTCCTTTCCGCTCCTCAAAGTGATGGCATGGACTTGCTCCCTAGTATTCTTTTCCGTGTCACTAGATAGTTATCCTTGTTTTCATCCGGCTAGGATTGTTGCTAACTGTCCCACTTGGACTTCCAAATTCTTTATCTACGCCTAGTGATTATGGAATCTAGTCTCCGTCGATGTGATGAATTTGGTCAACAATTCCTCCATACTCGGTTTAGGTGCATATCCGGTGGTGGTTGGGGATAGTTCCTCGACCCCGTATTGTATGTATTTGAATAGGGGTAGTTGGACGGCGATCGGTTCCCTGCAAAATTAGCACTCTCAACAGTTTGAACAAAATGATTACCTACTTGGCATTCAGTGTTTGGATGTTCTCCTTGGCAAAGTTCGCATGTTACAGCTTGAACTTGCATTGCATGCATGCTCAAGCTGTCAATTTTTTTGTTTAGTGCTTCCAAGTGGGCAGCTAGGTCAGTGACTTCACTCACTTCATGTATTCCAGCTTGCTTCTTCAGCACGTCCCTTTCGGACTGCCATTGACAGCTATCAGCCGCCATCTCCACCAACAGCGTAGCGTCTTTCTCATCACAGTACCTCCTGATGCTACATCAATCATAGAACGGTTATCAAAAAATAAACCATTATAAAAAGTTTGTACCTGCAGCCAGATAGGGAGGCCATGATGTGGGGATCTCCGCAGTAAATAATTAAAACGCTCCCAAGCCTCGAACAGTGTCTCTGAGTCGTGTTGGGCAAAAATTATGATATCATTGTGCATATTGGCCGTCTTGGATGGTGTGAAGTATTTTGATATAAAAGCTTGCAACATCCCATCCCACGTAGTGATAAAACCTACAGGCAAAGATTGCAACCAAGATTTTGCTTTATCACATATAGGGAAGGGGAATAAGCGTAACCTGATGGCATCGTCAATAACGTCATTATGCTTGAAGGTATCACAAATCTGATAGTAATCCAACGAGCATACAACGCAGCGGAATTTAAAATATTGGATTACTAGACACCGGATCTATACATAGGTTGTTCATATCGGATAAAGGAATAAAGGTCTCACCCTTGTAGCGCGTTTGAGCAGATTCCACGGAGCAGCACCACGTCCAACGCCTCCTCCGAGTCACTAGCAAAACTTAACAAGGTTTTGCCTCAACGGTATCCACACGATCAAATCGGAAGGGATCGTTCAAGAACAAGTTGCTAGACTCGTTCTTGAACCGAAATCAAAACCACACACGGTTCACAACCAATAAAGCGGCAGCCGAACAACTCCTCCAAGCAATCGGCGGCGGCCGTGGCTCTTGGAGAGGAAGAAGGCGGCCGAGAGCTTTAAGCTAGGTTTTGGTTTTTGATGATTGTGATATCAAGGAATGAATTCTAATTAATCACCTTGTTATCATTATAAACAATTTAATTAAAGGCTTTCACAAAGCCTCGTGGGCTCAAACCCATGATTTAATTAAATCCTCATAATTATTTAATTAAGACTCTTCTTAATTAATTAATTCATCCAATGAATTTAATTCCCTTCTCGATTTAATCTTTTGTGCGACCCGATAGGATCTTGTAATGTTGGCAGTGACATAAAATCTCATTTTACGTTACAAGCAAGGAGCGGTGTCTAGCAACACATCGAGGCTACCCAAATTACAAGAATGTCAATGACTCAACATAACCTTTAGAACTTGTGATAATATTTACCATGTAACTTAATCCCTTTGTCCTTTGTGTTTAGATTGAACACGAGTCATGGAATAGTCATACTCGTATATTCAATCTTTATTTCTTTATCCCCAAGTAAAACTAGAATAAACGAATAAGCTCGATATCTCATATCGACTCATTCGAGCATGGCCATGCATTTTAGTTCTCACTTGATCAAGGGCCAAACACATCTCCTGTTATATAGGAGGGACAAATCCTATCTCGATCAGTCAACATCCCTCTACATAATTCGTAGTGTATCCAATAGTTGCCTTTATAGTTTACCCTGTTACGGGTAACGTTTGACAATATCAAGATACATAACTCCTTATGTTGGGATCTCTGATGATCACAAGTCGTAAGGATTACATACATTATTATCACTATGAGAATTGCATATGACATGTTGCATCTCATGGTGGGTCTGTCCAGTACATCATTCTCTAACATGTACCCATGTGTTGATTTGATATCTCATATCAATGAACAGTTCATCAATCAACACATACTAGTCTCTACGTATTATCATTATCCCTATTCATGAATAATACTTGACTAGGGACATCTTTAAGAATAATACAATATTATTCTAAGGACTTTAACATATATATTGATTCACATTGCACAGTTAAAAGAATAATATATAATAATGAATTGCCATTCATAAAATCATATTACATTGTATGTCATAAACAATCATCTAATGATATGTCTTAGGGCATATCCCAACAAATCTCCCACTTGCACTAAGACCACTCAGACATATACCTAATGCCTAGATATCTAGTATGACGATCATGCTTCTGCTGTGACAGTTGTAAGGACCCTAATTCCTTAAGTGCGGATTAAAGGCATATATAAAAATTTCCATGCATAAACAGAGTATAAAGGTTATGTTGATGCCTTGAGCTATTAAATTACAGTGCCAAATAAAGTTTCAAAAGGGATTAGTTACATTCTCAATCAATGAATGCTAATCCTATAGTTTTACACTACTCCTAGAGTAGATACTATACAAAAGAATCAAGCCTGCTACCAGGAGCACTCCTCACTAGCTCACCGCATCAACCCACCTTAGCCCCTTCCGCCCAAAAGTACCTACAAGAACAACCCCACAACCATGAGCATGTATATAAATCATGTTCACAATAATATGATCATAATTCAATGCATAAACCATAAATGTAATTCACTTCCTGTATTTAACACATTTAAAAGCTCCCTTGGTTGTCCCTGTATCACAATAATAATCAAAGGATTATGATGCCAATATGCATGTCATGACATGTATCCAATCCGTGTATATCAATGGCCAATTTCCAGTCTTATTATATCAGTGGCATAATACCCCTCGCGTTTATATGACAGCGGCATTAATACCCCTCGCTTCGACATATTAGCAGCATAATATCCCTCGCATCAATATGACAGCGGCATTATCCTTCGCTTCGACATATTTGCGGCAAATATTCTTCTCGCTAAATATGACAGCGGCAAGTATTCTATCATCGCTTCGACATGACAGCGGCAAGTATTCTATCATCACTGCAATATAATCTCGATTCACAATATATATGCAACCGTAATGCATATCCAACCATGTATGCAACCATAATGCATAACCAACCATATATGCAACCATAATGCATATCCAATCATGTATGCAACCATAATGCATAATTAAGACCATGTATGCAACCATAATGCATAACCAATCAAAGCGTAATAAATACGTTTTACCGTCCGATGCTCGTACGTCTCACTACGTACCTTATTTCCAAAAGTGGAGATATCGTGGACTTTATCTCCTAAGCTGTGTGGCCACCTGGGATGGTTCTACACATTCACACAAATCAACATTATGAGCCAATAATAGTCCAATATCAAAAATTCCACAAAAATACCCAAAAATGCCATATTTTGTCTTTCGCGATCGATCGCCAGTTACGGGCGATCGATCGCGAAACCTTACTGCCCGAAGCCAAATTTTTCACCCTTCGGCGATCGATCGCCACACTTGGCGCGATCGATCGCCAACCTCGCCGATCGATCGCCCAAGAGTGGCGATCGATCGCCATGCGCTCCAAAAGCGCACTGCCAGCGCGCGATCGATCGCCTGAAATGGGCGATCGATCGCCAACCTCTGTAACCCGAAAACCACCATTTTTGCACACCATTTTCAACCCAAACCATACCAACACTTAAACCATCAAACCCACAACATAAATAACATCATATACCTTCAAAATACACCTTAATACTACCATAAATCCAACCTTCAACTCAAATAATACCAACCCATAAAAACCCATTTCAAAACCATACAAAACCACAACAAACTCAATCCAAACACAACAAAAACAACAAGGAGGCATCCATACCTCCAAATCACCCAATAAATTCTACAAATCAAACTTTTGGACGGATTTCTCTTCACCTCTTTACCAAATTTCGAAAATGTGAGGTAGAGAAGGGTTTTGGATGAGTTAATTGGGAAAGTAGAAAATGAATGTATAAGGGGGATTGGGGCATAAGTGGGTTGGGTTTTTATTAAATTACACCCCACAATTCCATGGTGTATAAAACACCCCAACATGATATTTTAAAAGGCATTTTACCATAATGCACCAAAATCAAATTAAAACATGATTCACCCAAATAATCACAGACCATTTCATTTAAACCATTAAAATCCCCAATTACCCAACATGCATAACATGCACCCCGAAATGCTCTACCGGGTCACTCCTACCATGTGACTAAGCATTTCACCAAGATAATTAATGCCAACACAATTATTAATATCACCATAAAAATCACATAAACATAATTAACGCTCAATTGCAATTAATCATTTCGGGGATATCACAACAGTGGCTTCGTCAATGGGTCAAATACATTATCATCTGTTCGTACTTTGCATATTTTAACATCTCACCTTTCAACGATTTCTCGAATGAAATGGAAACGTCTAAGTATGTGCTTGGATCTTTGGTGAGATCTAGGTTCCTTAGCCAATGCGATCGCTCCATTGTTGTCACAATAGAGTTCTATCGGATCTTAATGCTAGGCACCACTCCAAGTTCAGAATGAACTTCCTAATCCAAACAGCTTCCTTTGTTGCATCCGAGGCAGCAATATACTCAGCTTCCGTTGTAGAATCGGCTACTGTTTCTTGCTTTGAACTCTTCCAGCTCACAGCACCTCCATTTAGGCAATACACATATCCAGATTGCGATCGAAAATCATCTTTGTCGGTTTGGAAGCTTGCATCAGTGTAACCCATTACATTGAGCTCTTCCTCACCTCCATAAATCAAGAATGTATCCTTAGTCCTTCTTAAGTACTTCAGGATGTTCTTGACAGCAATCCAGTGACCTTCACCTGGATCAACTTGATATCTGCTCGTCATGCTCAAAGCATACGATACATCGGGATGAGTACATATCATGGCATACATGATAGATCCAATAGCTGACGCATATGGAATCTTACTCATGCGTTGTCTCTCATCTGGCGTTGAAGGACACTGTTCCTTCGAGAGATAAATACCATGTGTCATAGGCACGAATCATTTCTTTGATTCTTGCATGCTAAACCTTTTAAGAACTTTGTCTATGTATGTACTTTGACTTAGGCCGAGAAGTCTTCTTGATCTATCTCTATAGATCTTGATTCCTAATACATAGGTGGCTTCTCCCAAGTCTTTCATCGAAAAGCAATTCTCTAGCCAAATCTTTACAGATTGTAAGGCAGGGATATCATTCCCAATGAGAAGTATGTCATCTACATACAACACTAGGAAAATGATTACGCTCCCACTGACCTTCTTGTAGACACAAGGTTCATCTACGTTTTTGATAAAACCAAACTCTTTGATTGCATCATCAAAACGAAGATTCCAACTCCGAGAAGCTTGCTTCAATCCATAAATGGATCGTTGTAGCTTGCATATCTTTCCAGCATCCTTTGGATCTACAAAACCCTCGGGCTGTGTCATGTACACATCCTCGAGCAGATTTCCATTAAGGAAAGCTGTTTTGACATCCATCTGCCAGATTTCATAATCATGAAATGCAGCTATTGCAAGTAAGATCCTTATGGATTTAACCATGGCCACTGGTGAAAAGGTTTCATCATAGTCAATACCATAAATTTGTTTGAATCCTTTTGCAACCAGCGACCTTTATAGGTTTGTACATTACCATCCATATCGGTCTTTTTCTTGAAAATCCATTTGCACCCTATGGGCCGTACCCCTTCAGGTGGATCAACCAAAGTCCATACTTGGTTTGCATACATGGATTCCATCTCAGATTTCATGGCCTCTTGCCATTTCTCAGAATTAGTGCCCATTATAGCTTGTTGATAAGATGACGGCTCATCCTCATCAATAAGTAGTAAGTCACCTTGTTGAGTCACAAGAAATCCATATCTCTGTGGCTCCCGATGTTCTCTTACAGACTCACGCTGGGCTTGTGTCTCTTGAGCAGGTACCTTTTCCACACAGCTTGCGGTGCCTGCTCTGTTTCCATCTCAATCTCAGGTTCAGTGTTTTCTTGGGGTTGAAATTCACTAAGTTCTATTTTTCTCCCACTGGTTTTTCTAGAAATAAATTTTCTTTCAAGAAATACATCAGTCCGAGCAACAACTACTTTGTTCTCGGTGGGATAATAGAAATAGTATCCTTTCGTTTCCTTAGGATACCCCACAAATAAACACTTATCAGATTTTGGTCCAAGTTTGTTAGTGGTGTGACGTCTAACGAAAGCCTCACAACCCCAAATCTTCATAAAAGACATACTAGGACGCTTCCCAGTCCATATCTCATATGGTGTCTTTTCCACTGATTTAGATGGAACACGGTTCAGTAAGAAAATCGCTGTTTCTAGAGCGTGTCCCCAAAACGATATCGGAAGATCTGCATGACTCATCATTGATCTAACCATGTCTAACAAGGTTTGATTTCTCCTCTCGGATACACCATTCCATTGTGGAGTATACGGAGGAGTGAGTTGTGGGACTATCCCACACTCCTTTAGATAGTCATGAAACTCTTGGCTTAAGTATTCACCTCCTCGATCTGATCGAAGGTTTTTGATACTTTTGCCAAGTTGGTTTTGTACTTCATTCTTGAAATCTTTGAACTTTTCAAAGGTTTCATGCTTATGCTTCATTAGGTACACATACCCATATCTACTGAGGTCATCAGTAAATGTAACGAGGTATTGAAAACCACCTCTAGCTTGTGTACTTATTGGTCCACATACATCACTATGTATTAGTCCCAATAAAACATTTGCCCTTTCAACATGTCCCTTGAAAGGGGCTTTAGTCATCTTGCCCATTAAACAAGATTCACATGTTTCATATGATTCAAAATCAAATGAATCTAATACTCCATCCTTATGAAGTTTAGATATGCGGTTTTCGTTTATGTGGCCCAAGCGACAATGCCAGAGATAAGTCGGATTACAATCATTATTTTTAATCCTTTTAGTATTTATGTTATAGATAGGCATATCAAGATTTAATAAATAAAGACCATTCACCATTTGTGCACTAGCATAAAACATATCATTTAAATAAATAGAACAACAGTTGTCCTTTATTATAAATGAAAAACCACACTTGTCTAAACAAGAAATAGAAATTATGTTTTTTTTGGTAATAGATGGCACAAAATAACAGTCTTTTAAAATCAACGATAAACCAGAAGGCAAAGATAAATAATAATCTCCTATAGCTAATGCAGCAACTCTTGCTCCATTTCCAACTCGGAGATCAACTTCGCCTTTCGCCAACAATCTACTCTTTTTTAGGTCCTGCACATTTACACAAATGTGAGATCCACATCCAGTATCTAATACCCATGATGAAGAAGTAGATAAATTGACTTCTATAACAAAAATACCTGAAGTGGAAGTCACACTTCCTTTCTTTAGATCCTCCAGATATACTTTGCAGTTTCTTTTCCAATGGCCGGTCTCACCGCAATGGAAACAGTTCCCTTCTTTCGCTATCCCTCCCTTTGGTTTCAGTGCAGATGACTTTGGCTTAGATTTAACAAAGACCTTCTTGTTCTTCTTGAAGTTCTTAGCTTTAGTCTTTCCTTTGTTCTTATTCACAATAAGAACATTTGTAGGTTTAGACTTCTTGCTATTTGCTTCAAAATTTCTAAGCATGCCAAGTAACTGTGGTAGTGTCTTCTCAATTTCAATCATATTGTAATTTAAGACAAATTGACTGAAGCTTTCAGGCAACGATTGCAAGATCACGTCAGTGGCCAACTCTTGGTCCAAAGGAAAACTCAGCTTCTCCAGATTCTCAATATACCCAATCATCTTGAGTACATGAGTTCCAACCAGACTTCCTTCTACCATTCTACACTGGAATAACGCCTTAGAGACGTCATACCTCTCTTGTCTTGCTTGTTGTTGGTACAGTTGCTTAAGGTGCTCGATCATATCAAACGCCTCCATTTCCTCATGTTGCTTCTGAAGCTCAGAGTTCATGGTGGCAAGCATAAGGCACCCAACATCAAGTGCGTCACTTTGATGCTTCTTGTAAGCATCTTTATCGGCTCTTGTAGCCGTTAGGGGAGGTTCCTCAGCGGGTAAGGGTTCCTCTAGGACATATTGTTTCTTTTCTTGTTTGAGGACTATCATCAAGTTCCTATGCCAGTCTAGGAAATTTGTCCCATTTAACTTGTCCTTCTCAAGGA
This sequence comes from Haberlea rhodopensis, assembly GCA_907163345.1. NCBI lineage: Eukaryota > Viridiplantae > Streptophyta > Magnoliopsida > Lamiales > Gesneriaceae > Haberlea > Haberlea rhodopensis. Next base: position 545,244 of record CAJQUN010000095.1, read on the forward strand.
CCGATCGCAGTGATAAAGTGCTTGTTACTTTGTTAGTTGCCATGGATATCTACAATATAAATATGCAAAATAAGTTTATGATTTAATCATTTAACATGGTCTTATATTAAATGATACTCCCACTATTTTGTTTAAAAAAATATCAACCCTCGAAACCTTTAGTGGGCCAAGATCCATATTTCGCCTAATCTTGAGTTAGCTTTGGTTAATCGCCCAAGACTCGGTTATTTAGGTAGACAACACTTTGTCAATTACATCACATGTAATTCTTGGATAGTTGGACGAACAACACTTTGTTCAATTCATCAAATGAATTATTATCCAACCCATGCCTCTAGGTTCCCAATCCTATTGAGATAACCTAGTTAAGTCGTACCCAATTTAAAGTATAACGGATATCACTTTTATCCTTTCGCGCCTTACTTTTTGCTTTGGCAAACCCACACATGTACAATCGAAGTTTTTGACGAGTACTTTTAATTTTGGAAGGCATCTAAAACTTAATATTTTAGAGGGATTTATTGATCTCATGATTAGTTTGATAATTTAAAATATGTCCACTACATATAGTTGTATATATATCTACATATATGTGTAATACAATTATCAATCTAAAGCATAAGATAAATCATGCATCAACATACATAATTAAACGTGACATGTTTATAGCCCCTACTAACGATTTTCTCAAGCCAATGAGAAAATGCTAAGAGTCAACCTAAGGTAACTTCACAAGCACCTTCCTTTGGCTCCAATTTGTGAATGGCCTCCTCGTCCCGGCACCTTGCTCCATCTTCATTGATCACCATCAACAATTTAAACTATACTATTTACAAGATATAGAATTCCTCGATTCACATTCGAGGGGAACATAGGGGAGGGATAACATTTAGAATAAAAGAGAAGGCATGACACGCAGGTCGTATTATATAAATTACAAACATTCACAAATCCTATCTAATAGGTCAAAGGGCTATAACCATGCACCATGCTCAAACAACACATAAAACATGCTATAACAATTAATGAATTAAATTCTAAACATTTTAAAATTTAATCCCAATAAAACTGTAAAATATTTTTTTATGAAAATTATCGTAGCTCGGGACATCACATGCCACGAACTTCTTGCTCAAAACCCCACGTCCAACCATGAAGGGTTCGAAACCCTAAAACTTTGGACGGCGGCCGTGAGCCATTAGGGTTCGAAACCCTAGCCGTCACGAGCCACAATGGTTCGAAATTTTGTTTTGGTTCTCGGCCTTGCATGCACGAATCATGATGTTGGCGGCTTGACCATCTCGAGCCAATGAGTTCGAAAACTCTAGCCCTCGTGTGGCCCTAACCGTCACACATTATTTATCATGAGCAATGCGCCGATGATAACAATTTCTCGAGCCAAGATGTGGGTTCTAAACTCTAGCAAAAGGGCAACGATGGCCGAGCCCATGCACGGCTACTAGGGTTCGAAACCCTAGCCGTCATGAGCTAGCCGTCACGAGCCAATGGGTTCTAAACCCTAATCAAGTTTCGACACTTCCATGCACAATTATTAGCCACAACGGCTAAACCATCTCGAGCCAAGGGTTCGAAAACCCTAGCCCTCATGTGGCAGCCGTGTGGCATTTGTGATGGTGGTGGCCGAACCAACTTAAGCTATGGGCTCGGTTTTTCGCCTTCATGTATCGTATACAATGAACTTCAATTATATCAAATATAATTTTATGATAATTATACAAACTCAATTTATTTCATATCATATGTGAATTATACAGTTTTAAAGCATGCAATACAAATCTAAATATGATTAAACTATTTAACCACAAAAATCCGATATGACCCTTGTACACGGCTCTGATACCACTGTTAGTAATCCAATGAGCATACAACGCAGCGGAATTTAAAATATTGGATTACTAGACACCGGATCTATACATAGGTTGTTCATATCGGATAAAGGAATAAATGTCTCACCCTTGTAGCGCGTTTGAGCAGATTCCACGGAGCAGCACCACGTCCAACGCCTCCTCCGAGTCACTAGCAAAACTTAACAAGTTTTTGCCTCAACGGTATCCACACGATCAAATCGGGAAGGGATCGTTCAAGAACAAGTTGCTAGACTCGTTCTTGAACCGGAATCAAAACCACACACGGTTCACAACCAATAAAGCGGCAGCCGAACAACTCCTCCAAGCAATCGGCGGCGGCCGTGGCTCTTGGAGAGGAAGAAGGCGGCCGAGAGCTTTAAGCTAGGTTATGGTTTTTGATGATTGTGATATCAAGGAATGAATTCTAATTAATCACCTTGTTATCATTATAAACAATTTAATTAAAGGCTTTTACAAAGCCTCATGGGCTCAAACCTATGATTTAATTAAATCCTCATAATATTTAATTAAGACTCTTCTTAATTAATTAATTCATCCAATGAATTTAATTCCCTTCTCGATTTAATCTTTTGTGCGACCCGATAGGATCTTGTAATGTTGGCAGTGACATAAAATCTCATTTTATGTTACAAGCAAGGAGCGGTGTCTAGCAACACATCGAGGCTACCCAAATTACAAGAATGCCAATGACTCGACATAACCTTTAGAACTTGTGATAATATTTACCATGTAACTTAATCCTTTTGTCCTTTGTGTTTAGATTGAACACGAGTCATGGAATAGTCATACTCGTATATTCAATCTTTATTTCTTGATCTCCAAGTAGAACTAGAATAAACGAATAAGCTCGATATCTCATATCGACTCATTCGAGCATGGCCATGCATTTTAGTTCTCACTTGATCAAGGGCCAAACACATCTCCTGTTATATAGGAGGGACAAATCCTATCTCGATCAGTCAACATCCCTCTACATAATTCGTAGTGTATCCAATAGTTGCCTTTATAGTTTACCCTGTTACGGGTAACGTTTGACAATATCAAGATACATAACTCCTTATGTTGGGATCTCTGATGATCACAAGTCGTAAGGATTGCATACATTATTATCACTATGAGAATTGCATATGACAATCATAGAACTATCCATGTTGCATTCTCATTGTGGGTCTGTCCAGTAAATCGTTCTCTAACATGTACCCATGTGTTGATTTGATATCTCATATCAATGAACAGTTCATCAATCAACACATACTAGTCTCTACGTATTATCATTATCCCTATTCATGATAATACTTGACTAGGGACATCTTTAAGAATAATACAATATTATTCTAAGGACATTAACATATATATTAATTCACATTGCACAGTTAAAAGAATAATATATAATAATGAATTGCCATTCATAAAATCATATTACATTGTATGTCATAAACAATCATCTAATGATATGTCTTAGGGCATATCCCAACAAAATCTACAAGAAGTTGGAGATGTCGGCATTGAGATCATCAGTAGCCGCTCCCCCAAACTGGACCGAGTGTTGGATCAAATGTATGATAGCAGGCTTGATCTCGAAATTGTTAGCCTGGATGCTCGGTCTAGTGATACTAGACAGTGATCCATGGAACGAAGGATGGGCATAGTCCATGAGTGATCGTCTATTAGGCACCTCTTCGTTTCGTCTTTCATCTCTTCCACATCCTCCTTCATTACTTTCAGTCATTGCTTGAACTTCTCTTAGTATCCTAAGAAGATTTCTTTCAATTTCAGGGTCAAAAGGCTCAAGTGTCGGTTGTTCACTCCTTAGCATGCACTAGGGGGTAATAACCTTCAAAAATCCAAAGAGAAAATGTAGAAGAGTAGAGGGGAAAAAAAACAAATCAAAGATAATAAAAACAAATGACTAAACTACAGTCAACTAATGTCGATGATATTACTTAAACTAGTCCCCAGCAACGGCGCCAAAAACTTGATCGCTATTATTTTAAACAGTATTTTCCAGTGTGGCGATTATGTACTGCAAGTGCACGGTGTCAAGTTTGATATGAAAGTACGAGTGTCGAACCCACAAGGACTAGAAAATAAATACCATACTCAATTATTTTTAACTATATTTAGCCTACGAAAATTAGTGATGAATATTAAACTAAATTGAATGATAACTCAAAATTCAACCCAACACGTAAGTAGAGACAATTATCAAGACTTCGGTTCACCCATGTAATCCCCCATTATTCGCATATTAGTTAAGATTTAAATTCAAACGATCTAAAGGTGATGAGTTTTCCTAATGCACTTGTTATACCTTGGTCCGGTTATAACAAATCTAATACTAACGTTACAATAAGCTACTCTCGTATCCTTATTGAACAATCAATATTGTATGTCGATCTATGAAAACTACTAGCCTTCAATTACTAGATATCTATAGCTATCACATGTGTATTTGACTTCATCTCTCGATCTCAGTCTGAAATCCACGGCATAAATTGTTATATCGTATTACAATTTTTATCTATCGATCTCAATTGCAATAAATAATCATTCGAATGTGATTAATTCTTCAAAAGCATGAATCACAATAAATTATGCACAAAGATATGTAAGAAACTAAGAATCAATCAAAAACCTTAATTTGAATTACGGGTTCATACAAAGGATCCCCTAAGTCTTGACAACAAACTTAGCCAACAATAGTCATCAAATAATAATGCATAAAATTGTTTTGCAACATTAAAAGTTAGAAATACAAAACTAACAAGAGGCGTTGACTCCTTGCGTTGCTCCGTCGTCCCGTCTCTTCCTGCATGTGAATCTTCTTCAATGGTTTGTGGTGTATGGATGAAGGTTGGTTGATGGAGAGTAGTTGAGGCTGATGTTGTAGGGTGAATATATGAGCCAAGAGTCTGATTTTCGTCCAAGACAATTTCTTAAATAGTGGTGGGGGAGTTTCATCAAATTTGGACACAAAATAACCAAGAGGAAATCAAATCTCGAGTTTACCGGGTCTGGCGATTGATCGCAAGAAAGTGCCGATCGATCGCCGGAACAATCTGTTTTTATTTTTCAAAATCTAAACACAGGCGATCGATCGCCCGGAATTGCCGACCGATCGCCAAATGTTTCTGGTCCAAGGCGTTCGATTGCCTGAAAAATTCCGATCGATCGCGAGTCTTGAATTTCAAATATTTGCACTTTCGTCCTTTCTTCATTGTGTTTTCTCGGTTTGGTCTTTTTTCATCCTTTTTAGCTTATTTCCTCCACTTTTACGTACTTGGACCTAGATTCCTGAAATATACAAATATATACCAAAACGCGTAATATTGTCCAGGAATCACTACAAAAACTCCCCTAATCTCATAGCAAATTAAGTGTAAAAATCATGCTTATCAATAATTATGTAGTATAGTCTGGCTGAAGACTATAAATTTAGCGCTTGTTGGGAAGCAACCCAAACTGTATTTTATTTTTATTTTTATTTCCATTTTTATTGATAAGCATGTCTTAATTGATTCACTAATGCTCTAAATTATATCATTGCAGTGTCGCCTGGCTCAAAGATTTCCACCAGCTGATCTACCGTGGAAGCCATTTACCCCACCACCGAGCTTCACCGATGATTTGACGATGACCACGGACAATCGTCTTCGCAGATATGTGTTTTGTCCTTCTATTTTGTCTTATTCTATTGCATTGAGAACAATGCACATTCTTAAATGTGGGGGGCCATTTACTGTTTTTAAGTTTTGTTTGCCTGAGTTTCTGATTAGTATTTGAGTTTCTGTTTGTTATTTGTGTCATAAATCATGCATAATCTATTTTGTAGGCCTAAGATGAAAGAGTTGAACTTTAATTTTGAAATGTTTAAAATTTTGTGTTCATTTTGCTCTTGAGTTTTTCACTTACTCATGCGTTAATGCCATGATCATTTGATTAATCAAAGTTGATTGGAACAACCACAAAATGATATATGAGATTTTTTATGGTATTTTGGGCATTTATTCATTAATAAAAAAATGTCTTAGTAGCCCTTTGAGCTTAAGATAAAAGAATGAGTTGAACTGTTGCAATATGCTTTAGAATCTCATTCTAAATTCTGTTTCGCATATTACCTTGGTTCTGAAATACCATTTGAGCACATTGGTCAAATCATATGTGTTATTTGTGAATTGAGTAGTCTAGAACTTGCTTAGTACCCCTTGAAGCGAAATACGAATTCTATATGGCTTATGAATGATTTAGGCAATTTTGATCCGTTTGAGCCTTTGAAGCCACCAAATGACATCATTTTATCATTAGCTACCCCTTTGAGCTTCCTGAAATTCGAATGGTATGTGCAAAAGTACATAACAACCCTCATTCGTCATCATTTCAAAATCCCACATCAACCACCTTATTGATAGCTTATACAATACTTCCTACCATCAAGTGAGTAAGCCATATATGCTTTAAAATTTCAAATATCTCTCATATTCATAATGGGAAAATTAGAAGGGAGGAACAATGAAAAAAGGGCATGGATGCAAACTAAAATGTTGAAGATGTGAAGAAAAAAATGGTTGAAAGAATAAAATAATAATAATGAGGGGATTGATGAAAAGATGGATGAGAAAGGAGGGGGAAATTAAAAAAAAAATTGATTAAATATCAATAGAGGAATATTGAGATGAGAGTGCGCAACAATGTTAAATTTGACTTGCTCCCTTGTTTTGTTTGTCATATCCTTTTATTGAAGCCATGAGCCAATGCAATACATTACAGTCTAGAAAGACCTATTGACAAAGCCATATTCATCTAATATACTAGTGGAGAAGGATGCGAATGGTAAGCCTATGGATGCTCGAGAAACACTTGGAATGCATATGATTTTGAGATTCATACACGCACATCTCATTACTTTGACTTTATGCATTGTTCATTGTTTGTTAAAGTTATACGTTTTCTATGAACAATGCAAATGAACTTATACCTTGAGAAGTCCTATTGATTTGTGGGAGTAAATTATTGCTTAGAAATAATGGTTAAATGGAAATGGTATCACACACACTTATGAAATCTGACTAGAGTGATATGCATGTTTAACTTGATTACTAGATTATATATCTCTGAGGCCAAAAATCGCAATTACCAATGCCTGGATTCAGTCGTTTGTTCCTTTTCTTTGTTTCTTGAATTCTGTTTTTGTTTTTAATTTTGCTCGGGACTAGCAAAAATCTAAGTTTGTGGGGATTTGATAAGTGCAATTTTGCCCTTATAATTTCTATCCTTTTATTAACATTGATGTTGGTTTTCGTTCAGAATTATGTGTTGCTTTGTTTGTTTTGTCCTTTACAGGGACTCAGGTAGAAATGAGTGAATATTGATAAAAACGCATATACTGATGATGAATAGGTGAAAATGAACCTATGAAGGAAGAAACGAGTGGAAAAGCCAGGGAAAAGACGAAAAATCATACCTTGAACAAGTGCAACAGGCGCCCCAGCGCCACTTGAAGGAGGCACCCCAGCGCATGTTTATGAAGAAATTTGCAAACATGGACAGTAGACGAAGTGGTAAGGCTCTTGATGATAGGCGGCCCATCATCTGATGAAGCGCTAAGGCTCTTGGAGATAGGTGCCCCAGCGCCTGATGAAGCACTAAGGCTCTTACTGATAGGCGCCCCAGCGCCTCATTGGAGGGAATAGTTGGACCAAAACTTACGAAGAAGTGCCCATCGCCAGTCAATAGGCGCCCCAACGCATGTCTGATTTCAGCCCATGGGCTTTTCTGCGCAGCCACCCTATAAAAGCCACCAACAACACAACTTTAGCGACTTTTGACCTATTTTTTCAGAGGAAGAACAATAGAGGACAGTTGCTACCACTTTGAGAGAGAGATCTCGAACACAAGACGAAAGAGTTTTCATCTGAGGGCGGAGAATTGCTTCCAAAATAGCGTTGTATCTCTCTTTATTTACGTATTTCATGACATTTAAGAACATACTTGGTTTTTTCTTATTTCTATTATGACTAATTCTATTTTCTAGGAGAATGATGTAGCTTGCTTTTGAAACTACGTTTTGAATGATTTGATTAAATTACTTGGTTTTCCAATTGATTTATTTGTGTTTTCCTGATTTGAATGCAATTTAATTGACTGGTCATTGATTAAATTACCATATTTATTAGAGTCTATCACTCAAGAGATGGGGTTTTGAATAGGACCATAGAAAAACACATCGTTGGAAATTTATATAGTCGACAGGCGTATAACTCCATCGAATCCTTAGAACGAATGTAGTGCCATTGAAATTGTTTGATTATTTATCTCAGGTGGACACATCAAGATGATTATTAGATAATTAATTCTATTCAAGACTCGGGGTAGGTAATTGAATATACAAGGTTTCGTGGCTAATAAACTAGTTCCATAACATTGAGATTGATGAATGATAATGTAGTGGATGAGTAAGTGAAATCGGACTCCTATATCTATCTCTCATTGAATTTCTCTTTGATCTTAGTTAAAAGTCATTAGTTTAATTAATTGATATATCACTCTCTTATTTGATTTTCTAGATAAAGTTGAGATTATTCTAATTTAGTACTTGGTTTGGATTTTATAATCAATCTATGTGGGTTCGACATCCTTATTTAACATACATTATATTACAAAACTTGACATCGTACATTTGACGGGAAGAAAAATATTACACATCAGTCATCAACCAAACATGTTCTAGCAAGGTAGATGGTTCCAGCTTGCTACACTAAGCTGATTTTGTTTAGCTAGCATGTTCTCTTGATTGTATCCCTTGGTTCGTTGATTTATGGGTAAAGTGATTAATATTAAAGTTGTAACCATTTATCTTGGCTTTCCAGAGAATCAAAAATCACTCGATTTTGATATTTTATGAGATCGTGCTGCTCGAAATACAAGACAATGCGTCTACTGAAACATTTCATATTCAGCAACAGAAAGTTTGCAGAAGCTTTTTCACCATCTTAGACTCTGATCCTGTCTTTGACTTCTGAAGGTGACCTGTAGATCTCATTCTTAGCTTTCTAACGCATACTGAATCGCTCCATTTTTATAACCAAGCTGAGAGTTATGCTCAATATACCAGAGCTAGTCCAACTTAGCTTCTTGATGTTTCAACGATGTTCAGCTTGATTTTGCAAAGGTTTTTCTCCTTGATAACAATCGAATCTACTTAGCTGATGTGAAATACGATCATTTTGAGTTGATTGTTTAACCTCTTTGAAAGCACGTCGTTTCGATATCCGAGCCAGGGGCTGAGGCAAGAATTGTAGGAAGGGGGCAAAAAAAAATTACAAAGATTTAGGGCAAAAAAATTTAATGGGTCAAAAACAAATTAATGGGGGGCAAACTGCATTTTTTTTGGGGGGTCAATGTAATTTTTAGAGAGTAAAGATGCAATTTAAAAAAAAATAGTTTTAAAAAAAACTTTTTTTGGCAAGGTGGAGCACTTGCCCCTCTTGCCTGGCAGTGGCTCCGCCATTGATCCAAGCAAATATAAACTATTTAGTCTGTTGCGCTCAGGATTTATCTATGTTGAAGTTGTGTTAAGCAACCTACCATTAAATCATTTATTAGCACATCATCAAGATGTAATATTTTCATCTATAATTTGCACAATTGATAAACAATTTATAAATATAATAATAAGTTTTGCTAACATCAAAATCTAGATTATTCGGATTTCAAAGCCTAACATCGATTATATTTGAACTGAATTTGAATAATTTGGTTTTATCCCACAAGTTTTGAATTATATAGTCCATTTTTATATGAAAAACGTGAAGAAGTGTATAGAATGATAGTGTGTACGCTGACATTATTTACGATTTGCATTCAGCCAAATGACGTATTCTTATAGAGACTTTGTACCAAACACAATTATATCCAATCATTCAGTTGTCAAAGCATCTTTTTTTAGTTAGAATGTCAGAGTTTTAATAATTGCAAATTAGGTTGATGCTTTGTTATTTAATAGAAAATATTTATATAATAATAACAATAATTTGAACACGGTTACATTGAAGATTTGCAGCAATCTTCCTGACTCGTCCTTGCCTTAGTTAGTGGGTACCATTACTGAATTCACACATAATCAACAGTTTGTCTAAAGGAATGCAAAACTAATTTAAAAATATATTTTTTATTGTATAAAAAAATATGTTTAAACATAGGAAAAAATTAATAAAGAGCAAAAATTGCCCGACAGCCCGGATCCGACCTAGCAAAAAATATGTAGGTCTGGCATCCTATCGGGTAAATCGAGGTTTGGGATAGTTCGGGTCAGGTACACGAAATTTCGGGTACCTCTAAGAATTACCTGATTCCCAATCCGAAATTTCAGTTATTAGGTAGTTTTATAGTTTTTTTTCTTTTTTTTTATTTCGTTTAAAAATAAAAGAAATTATAAAAACCCGATCGGTTACCCGATTCCCAAGGGATCAAAAATAATACCCGATTCCAGACTGAAAATACTCGGGTCGGGAATCGGGTACTAACCCGATACCCGATATTTCTCGAATTTCCATCCCAATCGGTTGAGATCGGGTATCCGAATACCAGTTCCGAACGTTCACCCCTCCTAAGAAACTATTAAAGCTCAAAATGGCATGAAAAATGATAGGCATATTATTTTTATTTTTATTTTGTTTTATAAATACAAGGAAGAACAAATTTTAATTGGCATATATGTACAAGATGTAAAAGACAATATATATTATAAAACAAATTTTAATTGGCATATGTACAAGATGTAAAAGACAACATATATATTCTAAACTTGTCGGGCGTATTAAAAAAAAAAAAAGACAAGACATTCGAGCCACAAGTCATTAAATAGTTATATTGTAGAATCTTGTGGTCTCTGACGTATAGAGTGAAAAAGGGGTAAGTCTCAAGTTGGAGAATTATATTTAAAAAAAAAAAGATTTCTCTTATTTTGTAGAGATTTTCTCCTTCTATATAATGAATTATACTTTTAAATTAATATAAATTACTTAATGAGTTTTAATGCCACATGAGATATTCTCAATGCCAATATTTGAATATTATGAAAACATGCATATTTCTAACATAAAAATATTGTTTTTTTAACATAGCGGGGGTTGTTTTAAGTATTTAAAATGTTTTGTTTGACCAAGACGAAAAAAAAAATCCATCAAAAAGATGATGAAAATCAAATATTAAGAAGCAAAATGTCGATGAGATGAATGCAAAGTTGGATCTATAGGGTACTGTAATGTATTTTCAATTCTTCTTCTACTTAAAGTGTGTTTGTAATTGTTTATTCAAAATATTTTTATACTGTATGTGCTTAAAGTTGATTTTAAGCAAAAAAATTGACTGTTTGCTCAGCTTTCTCTGACGTTGCTAAAGATTAGATTATAAATATTATTACTAGTGAAAATTTTATTACTAAAGAGTGTTTTATTTTTCTCTGATGTTGCTTTCTAAATTTTATAAAATATTCATTTAATAATAAAAATGGTGAGTTAATAAAAATTAGATTACAATTGTACATAAAATACAATTAAATAAAAATATTAAGTTCAATAATATTCATCTAATATTTTATAAAATGAGCTAGAAATTGTATATACTTTATATGCTTATAAAGATCAAGTAGAATAATTAAAACAAACTTCTTGCAAACTATGAAAAACAAAAAGTAAAAAAAATAACATGTGTGAAATATACGAGTTGTGTAAAAACTGAAATCGCTCAAACATAGATATATGATCAATCTATTTCTATTTTTGTTTATTGTTTCTGTATGACCAAACCCTAGCCGGTTTATCAAAAAACTATCGCTGGTGGTAACAGTGTAATTAAATTTTTTTAAACCTTACAGGAATCAAAGTACCACTATTTGATCACTCTCCCAGTACGTGCAATTATTGTTTCCCAAATTGTACTCATTGTAACCTAAGATAATCGAACACATGACATTGACTCTTATAACAATTGTAGGATCAAACACTTGTCACTTTACCAAAGACTATAACTGGTGATAATTGTGCAACTCAATCTTTTAACCCCTACAATAACGCCATTTTCGATCATTCTCCACGCAAAAACATTTATTGCTTCCCAACACTTGGGTCACATGCTTGCCCAGAAAACAGGTCTGCCTTCTTATCAATAATGTATGTAGAAACCAAAATGAGAAAACTCATATCTAAGCCTCTCAAACAAGACGTGGTGAGGAAAAAAAACCCTACTAGTATTTAGCCATCACCAAAAAGAAAATGGGTATGCGTAAACACTGAAAAAGGACCTATAAAAAGTGATCGATTTGATATGTAGCATTTCTTTTAAAAAAAAATAATCAAAATCGAATACATTAAACCAACCTACTTAATTGATGACCAAATTTTGCCATAAGATATACGTAAAATAATAAAAAGATTGTTTGACCAAGATTATTTTAATTTATATACGAATAGGTTTTAGAGTTTATAAGATGTTTTAATTTAGTAGTTTATAACTTCTTATATTTTATTTTAAAATCAATCTTTTATACATTCTCTACAAAATAAATGTGAAAAGAATTTTGGGCAAATGAATTATTCCACCATTCAAGCAATGAAAAATAATACATGATTTGTCCCCGGGTATAGCTGGATGGCAAAGGAGATGGTTGTAAATTTATGCTGGGGGTTAGCAGTGTGGGTTCGAATCCTGTAGGCAGCAAATTTACTCTCTTATTGGGTAGAACCTTGGTGGTGAGATAAGTGAATCCAACCTCGAACCCTAGTTATTCATGCACATCCAAAGATTTACCTCGTAGCAGTTCTGAGGGGTCGAAGTTGCTACCTCCAACATAATCAGATTAAGCCTGAAAACTGGGTTATAAAAACAAACATGATTTTTTTGTGGAATTTGTTGTGCAGCCTGCTCATTTGACCTTTCAATCTGTCAAAATTTATGATATGGATTTATAAGTTGCTCGTGTGATATTTGGTCCCACTTCCTCGACTCAATTTTTGGGCTAATTTAATAAAAAAGTGCCATTTTTTAAATAAATTTAAAAAATAATGTTAAATTTTTTTTTACCAAACTATGGTAAAACGCACTCCAGGAATGCGTTTTTAAAAACGCACTCCGGGAATGCGTTTTTAAAAACGCATTCCACGTATGCGTTTTTAAAAACGCATTTTTTTATTTATTTTTTAAAAAAAATATGTAAGCTTTAAAATTTTGTTTCAATGTTAATTTTTTGGGTTAAAAATACAATGTGTCACAATAGGTACTTATGGCGGGTTTTTTAAAAAACGCATTCTTGACCTTTTAAATTTAGTTTCAATGTTTATTTTTTGTTTAAAAAATATAGTGGGTCACAGTGGTTACACATGAGAGAATTATATTCTATAGCCTAGAAAATCTTTTTGAGCGACTCCATACACCAAATATATCTACTAATATATCTACCAAATTATATTAATTTATCTACAATATATTATATTAATTTATCTACTAATATATCTACCAAATTATACACCAAATAATTATTCAAAAACAAATTATACATCAATTTCACCAAATAACAATAATATTATCTAGGGGTGATCATCCAGTTAAGTCGGTTAAGTCGGTTAACCGATATTTTTAAAATCAAAATCGATATCGGTTAAATAAGTTATTATATATTTGTTAGTAACAATTTTGTCAAGTACAGTCATGTGCTCTGCTGGTGGGGGCTTTGCACCCCTAACCCAGCAGCACAAGTTTGAATATTGTTTGACCCTTTCTTATTTTATTTTATTACTTTACAAAGTTAAATTTCTTTATTTTTATTTTGTTACTTTACACATTATTATTGTTCTACAAAACAAATCATTTTATTTTGTTTACAAAATCGGTTATCGGTTTTGATTTTAAAAATATTGGTTAAACGACTTAACCGATTTAACTGGTTTTTATTATTATTATTATTTTAAAAATATTGGTTATAAGTTTTCATTTTAAAAAAGTTCGGTTGGTTCGATTTTTTTAAAAAAATTGGTTTTTTTGGTTTCGGTTAATTTGGTTCGGTCAGTAACCGAAATAATCGAATGCTCACTCATAGATAATATTCTTATTATTTGGTGAAATTGATGTATAATTTGTTTTTGAATAATTATTTTGTGTATAATTTGGTAGATATATTAGTATATAAATTAATATAATATATGAGTAGATAAATTAATATAATTTGGTAGATATATTAGTAGATATATTTGGTGTATGGAGTCGCTCAAAAAGATTTTCTAGGCTATAGAATATAATTCTCTCATGTGTAACTACCGTAACTCACTGTATTTTTTAAACAAAAAATAAACATCGAAACTAAATTTAAAATGTTGCATATTTAAAAAAACGCATACCAAGAATCCGTTTTTAAAAAACCCGCCATAAGTACCTACTATGACCCATTGTATTTTTTAACCCAAAAAATTAACATTGAAACTAAATTTTAAAGCTTACATATTTTTTAAAAAATAATAAATAAAACGCACTCCGGGAGTGCGTTTTTAAAAACGCATTCTTGGAGTGTGTTTTACCATAGTTTGGTAAAAAAAAAATTTAACATTATTTTTTAAATTTGTTTAAAAAATGGCAATTTTTTATTAAATTAGCCAATTTTCGCAATGATTTCCTTGAATTTTACTTAGCTATGCACTCAAATAAATGATTAAATATACCTATATCTCGTATACTGTAACTATTGAATCACTCATAAATCATAATAGGTAACTCTATTTGGGAATAGGGTTTTAGGGTAAATATTTATATGTATTTGGTTCGACTCTACTTATATATTAATTAAATATTAAAATATAACTTTTTAAAAAAAATAAAAAAAATACGTAAATTATTGGATTTTGGGAATCCGATTAATCCTAATATTGATGTTAACAAAACTTGTTATTGTGTTGCTAACAAAATTCATCAAATGTGCGGCTTATAAAAGAAATTCTAGAACTTGATGAATTATAAAGAAAGCCACTAATTGGAACATCATTTATACGTAGCTGGAATCCGAGAGTCGCTGATACTTTCGATCATGTCTGATCGATCTAAGAGGTTGACCAGCCAGCTCATTTTGCTGAAAATCATCTTTCAGAATAGCAAGGCTGATTCAAACTCTAACTATGGCGAAATCGTCTGGAAGTCTCGGATGAACTCTTGTTGGAACTGGAGCAGCAAGGTTGAGCAGCTTCGGTAATTTAGTCATAACTCTCACCATGGTTATCAAAACAGAGTGATTCAGTAGGCTTTGCAAAGCTAAGAATAAGATATACAAATTTTTTCAGAAGTCAAAAATTGAATCGAAAGCTAACATGGCAAAAAGACTTCTGCATGTTGCCAAACCTGCTGCTGAGACACACAGTTTGGTATGTGTCCAGGTTAACAAAAGAGACAATTTTTTTTTCAAATTTTGAATTAAAATTGTGTATGATTTACTGCTCATTACGTATTTTAAATCTTCATAAGCCAATCCTCTTACCCCTCATTTATCATTATTTTCCGACCTTAGTTGAGATGCTAGGAGTTTCAGTCATAAGTGTAACCTCGATTGTGAGTCTGTATACAGAGAGTGTATAGCTCAAAGTCTTCAAGTAAAAAACTTACACTCGGTGGAAGAATGAGAGACATAGAAGGATTAGAGCACCTTCGAACTTCCAGAAACAAATATGTGTGCATCTACTTTTCTTGTTCTTTTTGTTTAAATATATTTTCTTGTTTAAGTTTCAGAGCATATTAGTTCGGTTGTTTTTCACTTGGTTGTTTCTTAAACCAAACATGATCTAATCTCTAGTTAAATCAATTTAAGAACCATAGTTATTGTATCTCACTTAGTTGTAGACCCAACAAAGGGTCATAAATGACCATTAAACGGCCCGAAGTCACTGGGCCGATTAGCCGGGTTAGACCCGTGATCAGCTTGTCTATAGGCTAGGCGGCTAGAGTACATAATTTTGAACCCGTGAACCTTTGGTTAATTGGCAGATAACGGGTTTTTTAACTTTTTATATTTTTAAATTTAAAACAAACGTTATGGCGTAAATTTGAACTCATGATCTCTAACTTGAATAATTAGCTTTAACCACTAAACTATAAGAGCACTGATGTAATCAAACAAATATATCATACACACTATGATGTACAAAAACTGCTACAAATCATTCTGTGTAGTGCCGGACACTTCTAGGACACCGACATCCATCGGACAAGTATCAGATATGCTACGTGGTGTGTCGTTATTTTTTTAAAAAATAAAATCGGACACACATCAGATATGTCTCGGACACACTTCTAGGACAGTGACCGAGGGGTGTGTCTGACACATAAATGACACTTTTGGAGGTTATTGCACAATGACTAAAATGAAATTTGGACATGTTTATTAAACTTTATGGTGACTGAAGTGATATAAATTGTGTGTTAGTATGTTTGATACTATTTATGATTTCAGTGACATTCATTTATTTGTGCGCTTCTTGAATTTGGTAAGAATTTTTGTTATCTTCTATTTGGATGTGCTTGTTAAACTTTATGTTAATTAAGTAATATGCATTTGGTTTTAATATGTGTGATACTTTCAATGACATGCATTTATTTATACTTTCAATGACATGCATTTACATAGTTTTAGAATTCAAAAATGTGACTTTTAATATTTTGTAATATAGTATAGGCATAATATATATATATATATATATATATATATATATATATATATATATATATAGTCGTGCTACAGTGTCGTATCCTGAAAAATTTGAAAATTTGTGTTGATGTGTCTGTCTAGGTGTGTTAGTGTCCGTAAACCTGAGCATTTGTCCGAGTTTGAATTTATTTCACGTTAGTTTATGATTAATCCATGGAGAAAATCACATTCAAATATTTATACTTTTTTTTTTTCAAACTTTAATAATATTTTTTAAAAAAATTTAAAAAATAAGTGTCAACCACAACCGTTGGTTAACCGGAACCGAAATCGGAACTTTAACTGATAGTCCATGAACCGTAACCGGAACCATCAAGGAAGGTTAGTGTTCAGGGTCAGAATTTTCGAAACCATTTGAACCGGCTGTTCTGAGCAATCTAATCGACGGTTCTGGACTGTCAGGTCTACTTAGCTGGACTCAACTAATCATCCCACATTTGATCTTAACAAGTGAAATCAGAGTATTAGAGTTGACCTCACTTATCCCGACAAAAGCTTTGAAAATGAAGTATGATAAGTAGGGTGAGCAAAAGTTCAGTTTAACCAAATTAACCGACCGAACCAAATAATTCAAAAATTCGGTTCGGTTAATTCGAAAGTTCTGTTTTAATTTTTTAAAATATAGCTTAAATTGGGTCGGTTACCCATTTTGATTTTGAAAATATCAGTTAACAATTTAATCAAGTTTTATTATTATTTTTAGTTTTTAAAGCTTTTTATATTTTTAAAATCAGTTTTTATTTTTTTTTCTTTTTTAAAAAAATCGATTAATTCGGTTACCGACCGAATTAACCTATATGTTATCGATTCGGTTTTATAAAAAAGTTCCATCTGCTTGTTTTATAAATAAAAATTCACTTTTTTCGATTTCGATTAATTCGGTTCGGTCGGTAACCGAATTAATCGATTGTTCACCCTGAATGATATGTTACATCTATGTTCTAGTTAAATAAATCATATTTTACAAAATATTATATATGGTGATAATTTTGTGTACTCCTCGAATATATATATGTATAAGGTCATTATTTAAAGTTATTTCAATATCAACCGGACTTTTCAATTTAATTAACAAAATATAGTTGACTATTGATCATAATCAAAGTTTACTTCAAGATGAGCAATAATTTAAAATAGCTAACTAGGCACAGACAACATATTTATGGAACAAAAATTCAAATAATGTATATAATAAAATTGTTTAATGATTTTTATTAATCAACTTGCGTATGTATACAAAATTAGGCGAAATTTCAAAATTAGTTCTATAGGATATGAATTTAATCAAAAGTGATCCTATATATTTATGATTAATCATAATTAGTCACATAATATGCGTTTATCAATAGTAATCTCAAACGTTTAAAACTAATCAAAATTGATCTCATTGGATATATGTTTAATCAAAATTGATCACAAAGTCCCTTTCAATTATGGACCACTTTTGACAAAAACACGATTTCTGTAGGATGAATTTTGATTAGTTTTAAACGTTTGAGACTAAATGTTTGGGACTACTATTGATCAAATCCATATCCTACTGACCAATTTTGAAATTTACCCATTTTTTAACATAACATTTACTATACAATACTTTAATAACTTATTATAAAATCAATTTAAATAATGGAAAAAGGTTTCTCATATTATTTTTTATCGCCAAAAATAAAATAAATAAAATCAAAATTTAAAATAATATTTAACAATTATATAACTAATTCCACTTTATAAAAAAATGTAATATACCTAAAAATTAAAATTTAATGTTTATGTATTCATCGCCTACTTAGCGATCCTAATATTAATAATATATATATAAGATAATTTGAGTATTACATTTTTTAACACATATATTTCATTCACAAAAAAATATGATCATTCATATTTAATATATAAATACAAATGTTTGGCATGTTTTGAGGAATTATATCAAACACTAATTAAAAGTATTTTGGTCATTTACAAAAAATTATACCAATTCAACAAAGAAAATTATAAGAAAAAAGTGTCTCCACTAACAATTATTGACTCAATAATTAAATCTCGATTAGTAAGATTTTTTTTTTTTTAGGTGGAGGGATTGAATATCCACAAATTATAGGACTCGAATTCAAGTCTATCCAAAGTGAATGTAAGTTCTTATCAGCTGAGATATGTCTATTAGCTCATTATTAAGAGTATATCAATCATTAAAAAATATATAGATTGTCATTTTTGTGTTTTATTTTTAATGTATTATTATTATTATTTATTTATTTATTTAAATGTTAACAATTCAACAGCTGAGGTGATTGCAAGGTATTACCAACCACTGAAAAGCCCATGCCTTCTTATTACCCAACGCCTCGTTCCCTGCATTTCCCAGAATTTCCATGTGATTTCTGCGATATTACTTCAACTTCAAAGCAAGTTTTTTTTATGGCATTTCAAGAAATACAATAAACCAATCTCTTCTTCTTCTTCAATCATTATGAATACTATCAATAATGGTAATATTTATATTTATATCCACTTGACATTATAGTAGAAAAGATTCAAAACCAAGGGGATCCTATAGAGTTGTGAGCGTGTTTGAGGTGTCTCTGCGTTATCGTTGGTCCCGGGGAAAAAGGGTCTTATCGGGTTATGGGCATTATTGGATACTGATTTCAGATTTATGGGATTTTGAGTTTGTAAAAAAACGATGAAATAGTATCTGTGAGGCAAATATTTAATATCTCTATTCCATCTAATCAGGTAAAGTTGAATCTTCATTGTATTTTTCACTGTTTCGTGTTTTTTGTTGGTAAAAAATGATGTGATCAGAGAGCCATGTAAAGATAGAGAACGTTATTTTTTTCTATGCTCCTCCGTTAGAATTACTTGCGTTTGCTCAATCTTATACTTGAAACAGAAAAATGGCAAGCTTTGTTCCTTTGTTTAATTGTATGCTTTTAATCCCACCGTATGTATTCTTTTTAAATAATAGCGTGTCATTTATTTTGCTATTATAGTTTACTGTTGATAATCTTGGAAGAAGAAATGGTGCCTATTGTGTGAGGTGATTCTGTTTTTTTTTTAATCATCTTTATTTATGTGGCAGTGTTTTTGAAGTTAAGATAATGGGATCCAGTTACAATTTCGATTTGTCGAAGAAAACTCACATCTTTCATCTGAAGGTGTGGGCTTTAGTGGTCATCTTCTTGTGCATCTGTGCTGTACCTTTTCTTTTGCTGCTGTGGTGTTATGTCGCGCGTAAGAAATTTAGGACGAGGAATAAACTTCCCATTAGCCAGATTCCAAATGTGTCAAAGGAAATCAAAGACATAATGGATCAGTTTTCAGCTAATCATTTTGATCCTGAAAGTGATTCCTTCCCCACTGGAGAAAAGTTTAATGAAAAGGATTCTGATAAGATTTTAACTAATTTAATCAATGGGAAGGAAAATAAAGCAGATGGTAATGGTCAATCAGGTTGCTTTAATTTTCTAGAGAAAGATGACGCGGCATCTGAATCTGTGGAGAAGAATGGTTCTTTGGCAGTAAACCATCCTTCTACCCATCCTATTACCATAACGTCCCCTCTAACCAGCCTTCCCGAGCTCTCCCCCGATTGGGGTCATTGGTTTACTCTAAGGGATCTTGAAATAGCAACTAATAAGTTTTCGAAAGAAAATGTGATTGGTGAGGGCGGATACGGAGTCGTTTATCGGGGCCAATTGATCAATGGTACTCTGGTGGCAGTGAAAAGGCTATTAAACAAATTGTGAGTCAATTTATGGATTTCATTCTACTGATTCATTATGCGTCGATGACCGTATGACCATATAATCTTTAAATTGTAGAGGGCAAGCGGAGAAAGAATTCAGGGTGGAAGTAAAAGCTATTGGCTATGTCCGGCATAAAAACTTGGTTCGACTTTTGGGTTATTGTATCGAAGGTACTCATAGGTATTATTCTTTCACACTTCCTCTCTTTCTTTTAAGAATTCAGGGTGGAAGTAGAGTATTGTGCATTTGAAGATAAAAGGAAGTTCGTTTATCTTTAAAATAAACAGGAACTTCAGCTATTAGCTACTATCCACCTTCTTCATTATGACAAATTTCTTGTAAATTTGGAAGTACAATTTCACTTGAACTTTTTCAACTCACGTTAACGGCCAACAGTATGTATTTAGTATCTTTTTTTCTATTTTATCACACATGTAGGTTATTGGTATATGAATATGTAAACAATGGCAATCTAGACCAATGGCTCCATGGAGCAATGTCCCAGCATGGATACCTTACTTGGGAGGGACGAATGAAAATTCTACTCGGCACCGCTAAGGCGTGAGTTACATATCTTTATGTTTCCAAATTTGGATGACCAAAGTCATCTGTTTATCAATGTAAATCGACTTAACTGTTACAGAATAGCATACCTACACGAAGCGATTGATCCCAAAGTGGTTCATCGAGACATTAAGTCGAGCAATATATTGATAGATGATGACTTAAATGCGAAAATATCTGATTTTGGCCTTGCCAAGTTGCTTGGTGCTGGAGAAAGTCATATTATCACAAGAGTTATGGGAACTTTCGGGTGAGTTTTGTATTCAGGATCTACTTAGTCTCGATCTTGCACTTGTTTGTAAATTGTTAGCTCTTCGAAAGATGTTGGATATTGGTTTTCTGAACTTAAATTCTTATTTTTCCATTTCTTCATCTTGTATTTGCCTCGCCTCTCTTGCATAGATACGTGGCACCAGAGTACGCTAGCAGCGGCTTTCTAAATGAAAAGAGTGATGTTTATAGCTTCGGGGTTTTGTTTTTGGAAGTGATAACTGGAAGGGAACCAGTAGATGACAGCCGACCTGTGCCTGAGGTATAGTTTAGTTTGTAAATATTCATCTTGTAGTTTATCCATAGCTTTGATTCTAATATTAAATGTTGAGGAGAATAATACAGAAAGTCAACCATCCATTTGCCATATTCTTTCATATTGTTTGCCATTCATGCTAAAACCAGAGCCTGATGCCAACTGATTTTGTAAATGATTCCATTTTCACCGACTTCCCAACTTTCAAGACTTAGACTCACTTGTTCCATTAATTCAATGGATGAAAATGAACTCTGTTGTTGAAATTGAAATGCAGAAAAATCTGGTGGACTGGATAAAGATGATGGTCGGGGCGAAGCGTTCTGAGGAAGTGCTTGATCCAAATATATACATTAGGCCATCTAAATCTGACTTTAAACGAGCCCTGTTAACGTCCTTAAGGTGTGTGGATCTTAACGTGGAACAAAGACCTAAAATGAGTCAAGTGGTCCGCATGCTCGAGTCAGAGGAATACCCTATACCAAGAGAGGTTTGCTTAGTTTTAACAAAGTAGTTTTCCCTGCTTTTTCTCTTGATTAAACAAGAAAAACAATAAAACCACCCGAATCTAGAAGTTGTTTTATTTGTGATTATTTTATGTTGTGCTTCAGGATTGTAAGAAGGCAAAGAAATCCTTCAAACCATCCTCGGATGGAGAGCAATTACACAGATACTGATGTAACACGTATGACAATTCCAAGTTGAGGTCGGATACATGATGGGTTAGTATAGCAGGAAAAACAATAAGGTGCCAAGTGATTTTAAGACAAGAAACTAGCTAAAGGGTGTGTTTTTTTTCCTTCAAAGAATAAGTATACATGTGAAAATGATTTGATAAAACTGACAGACGCCAATGTATACACCTCAGTTATGAAGGATTCCATGCTTAGTAGTTGGGTTAGCGGGTTATTAGGAGAATCATAGTGCTTTTTTCCTTGTCTTTGAGCCTGTGAATATTGATTTGAAGGGACTCCATACATAGAATTTGTGCAGTTCCATTGTAAAAGGACATTCATATGAACTCTCCTTGGATGGGTTCAAAAAAAAGTTAGAACCAAAACTGGTATATAATGTGTGTTTATGTTATAATGATCCAATACAAATTTTATGTTCACTGGTATTTTACATTTTTGTACGTTTATCAAACCAATTATATATATATGTGTACTAAATATCTCCTAGTGAATTTTTTGCTGACGTACTGTATCTGCTCATCATCTCACAGTTTTTTTTTTTTTATATATATATTTTAAAGGTTACAAACTAAATTTTTTCCTGTCAACGAATTTTCCTTTTCACCAAGTTGGGTTTCAACATGTCAAAATATCCCATGCAAAACTCAAATTTGACTGCGTGGATGTATGATTGTGCATCATGTATTATTAAGAGATGAAGAATAGTGGTGTTTTGGTGAAATTTGTTCTTGTTCTGTCTATATAATTGATAAAAAATATGGCAAAAATCAAGATTTTTTTTTCGAATTTAGTGATTGGTTAAGTATTTTTTTTCAAAAATAGTTAATTTATATTACATAAAAATAAAAAATAAAATAATTTTTAAATCCAATATACGTAATCAGGCAGGACAGGTCACCCGCCCCAGCTACAAATCATTTTACTTTGAACTTCCTTTCTTTTTTTTTTTTCTTGTCAATATGAAGTATCAATTCTAAACAGGACTACCTTGGAGAAGTGGATTACACATGGCTTACATTTATGATCATAAGTGGTTTTTCAAAGAAACAATAGCCTACGACAAGGCCACTCTTCTTTCATCGTTTCTTTACCTCCTCTGGAAGTTCAATCTTCCCATAAAAATTGTTCACAGAGAGGCGAAAGAGCCGGGAAAGCGAGCAGATCAATTGGTACTAATCATAAAAGATCATGTAGAAACCCAGAATATCGCAACTCATAGAGTCGAACGTGATCATATCAACACGCTTCGATTGCTCTCCAACAATCTCCCTCCCAATAATTGCACTACATTGTAATTCATGGAGTCGAACGTAACCTTGCCTCTCATACTAATTATAGTATCAAGTGATTGTCGCTTTACTAAAAACTAGATGCATTGATAAGAATATTAACGAAATCTTGCTTCTTGTTTCTTGAAAAAAGAGGGGGAAAATATCATGGGGATCTAGCCATCTCCTCTGTTTATGGACTCGTACATTTGTCAGAGTAAATTGAACTTTATGTACAGAAAAGTATACGTGTGTTCGTAACAATTAACCTAAATCATTCAAGTCTCCGTATGATTATTCATATTCCACTATATTCCAGTCGGTTCATAATCATCCAAGAATGATTGAGTGTTAAAAATCTAAGGTTTGGGAGAAACGATTTTCTTAATTCTCATTCTCGATAAAGATGGTATCAGAGCTAAGCGTTTTGAGCTGAAAATTACTTTGTCTTTTCACCATCTTTTTGAACCGGACAAATACTCCAAAAGCTTATGATTTTTATTCCAGGAAGTATACCCACATCATCCTGCTAAAACCATTTTTTTTAATGATGATTTCCTTGTTGGTCCACAAATGTCCGCATGTATCAATACCAGATGATATCTTGCTCTCCAAACAATCTTAGGAAAAGGCAATATGTGCATTTTTCCATAAATACATAATTCACATGTTTGGTCCAATATAGTTCAATGTCCGGGAGTTCAATCACCATGTTTTGATGTCTCAATATTTTCAGTTCATGTTAGTTCAAATGCCCATATCTTAAATGCCACAATAGAGATTCTTCATATTTTTCAACTTTTAATGAGATATTGTTGTCTAGTGGCATTGTCAAAGGATATATTTTTTGTGTCATTTTAATTTCCGCTATCGATTTCTTATCCATGTCCTTTATTTTACATTCATGTTTTTTTCAAAATTAACTGAGTATCCATTTTTAATTAATTGATCATCACTCAGTAAATTTGAAGTAAAGTCAGGGACATAGACATTTTTCAATAAATTAGATGGTCCGTCTCTTTGTCCTCACAGCTATTGTTCATTTGCTTTGAACAAGTTGTAATCTACCATCTCCCATCTTGACTTTCGATGAAATTTTTTCATTAAATTTGATGAAATAATCACTGTGTTCTGTCATGTGATTACTACAAACACTATCCACATATAATGTATTCAATGAATTATCAGTCATGTTCATACAAGAATAAAACATGATTTTTTTTTATCGTTTTCCTCTATGAAGTTGGCATCAATTCTTTTTTGTCTGTGCCAGCAGTTTTGATATGAATGATTTGGTATTTTACAAGCTGGAATCTATCCCAACAATATTTTGATTCATGACCCCGTTTTTTTATATCATTCTATACTATTTCTCAAAGATCTTAAGAAATAAATAGAATATATGTATTGGGGTATTTAATGAATCATTAGACATTTTTTATATTGGAATAATATATCCAAATGAGCTTTTAGTATGTACTCGACATGCTCTGATACCATAAATTATTGAGTACCAAATTATATTTATATCAAAGTTTCGAATTAGAATAATAATTGAAAAATGAATTTGGATCAAATATTTGGCTGAAGAAATTGAGACCAAGTGAACAAAGACAAAGGAGGATTTATTGAATTGTGTTCTGCTTTATTTTCATATGTAAATCATTTGCCTATTTAAAGATAATATATATTACAATACAAAATTATAAATCAGCCATTCAAACACGTCTAAAGTTTTGACCAAGCTAATGTGTCTTGCATGTCTCTTGCATTCAAACTTGCATTGAATGCAAGAAGACAATTTTTATATGTATTATTGATTGTGCAGGCTATATTGACAATAATTGAAGATAACTATCGATATTGCATGTAAATTAATATTTTTACATCCCTTAGTAATTTGTAATGCATATATGATGTTTGAAGTGTTCCAATTTTTATGAAGATATTGGCTTTGTGAATGGATATGCTATTTGCTCTTTAGTAAAAGTTAACTAAATTTCAACATCATTGACGAGATTTCTGATTAAATGATGACGAAGTTCTATGTGCTTTGACCTTGCATGAAAGATGGGATTTTTTGTCGTAGTAATAGCAAACATGTTGTCACAGAAAATTTTTATTGGACTTTTTGACTCTTGCTGTAAATTTTGTAGAACTCTTCGTAGCCAAATTGCTTCACAAGCAACATCAGTAGCAGCAATATATTATGCTTCTGCAGATGAAAGTGCTGTCGTCTTCTGATTTTTAGAAGACCAAGAAGCTGGTTTTGAACCAATACAAAATATATATCCAGATGTGCTTTTCATGTCATCAATTGATCCAGCCTAGTCACATTCAGCATAGCCAATTAGGCTATTTTCATTTTCTTTGATATATTTGATACCATTCTTTTTTGTTCCCTGTAAATACCGTAGTATCATTTGGGCAGCGGAAAAATGATTTTAACTTGGTTATTCACAAATTTGGATATCATATTTGTGAGCAAGTAGTGTACGCCCAAATTAACCACAATCAATCCAAATGATTGATTATAATAATGCAGTAGTGTGAGTAGAGATCGATCCCACGAGGAGGTGTGCATCTTCGTGTTAATGAAGTCAAAAACAAAACAGTAAAGTAAAGACGGGGTTGTGAGTGAATGAATTATGCTGAAAGAACTAATAGCAAATTGATTGAACTATTGAAAGCGATTTTTGTTATCGATGGACTCTACCTTGGATTTTATCATCTGTTTCATCGATTCGCAAAGACTCAATTTCATTTGGATATTCATCAATTGAAATTCAATTCCTCCATCGCTTTATTCCAAGTCAATTAGCCCACACGTTCTAATTTAACTATTATCGATCAACCAATTTATTTATGCGCAATTAAGATTGAAATCATGATAGCCTTCAAAAACAGTGAGTGATGAATCTAAATAACATAAACATACGCGTTTTATATTAATCTAGCCAATTGTTTTTCCTAAGAACTTAATAAATACAACAACAAAAAATTATCAGTCTTAGTTGCTTCTTCAATTAGATTACTCAAACAATCTATTATTTTACATCTAACTAGCAATAGATTGCATGCAAGTTATTAGGTTGCCAATCCAATAATCAAACAAGAATCATATATTCAATAAAATTGATAGTTAAAGAACAAGAATCTCCACAAGATTAATAAATCCAAGGTATTACCTTCTCACCGATAATTAAAACTTAGCTATATATAATCCAATAAAATAATCAAAAATTATTCTAGAAAGCATTAATAAGATCAAGGAAAAGAAAACCAATCGGATCTCCACTCGTCGAGGTCGTTCATCCGGCATTCGTTTTGATCTTCGTAGTCGTCTTCAAGAAAATTGAGAGAAAATATAAAACTAAACTAATGGCTGAATAATTGTTATCTAATGCATAATGTGGTCCAAATCTCGAGTTATATGAATGGGGCTGAAGAGGTAGGTCACAATCCTTCTAGGATGAAAAGAAATCATGTTTCTATATTTTCTCGGAGTATTCGGAACCCTAGGTGCTTGTACTTGACACTTGTTTATGACCACATACACATGTTCACTGCTTTGTTGGGTATGAAATGCCTAGGGATTGAACTTGTTTCATTATTAGCTTTTCAACGCCTTTCATAACTATGCATGTTTAAAATTGTTGAGGCATTAAAGTGAGGACAAGTTTGTTTATAATGAAGCTATGAGCCAACAAAAAGATTGTAGTTTTGTCTGATTTACTCGAGGACGAGTAAAGTTTAAGTATGGGGGTATTTGATGTGTCTAGAAATAGACATGTTTTATGCGCTTAGCTGTCAATGATTGGGAATTATTTAATGGTTAACTTGATGTTTGAGGTTCTTAATCATACATTAGGTAATATGTAGAAAAATGTGAAGAAATCGAGCTAAAATGATAGAAGAATGAAGAAAGTTGAAGAAAAGAGGAAAAAAACTAGAATACAAGACTACATGTCACTCATTTCTCCTCGCTTTTATTCATGTTCGAGACATATTTGGGAATGTGGTCAACATAAAAGTTGTAGAACTTTAATTCGTTAAATTCGAAGATCGTATGAGAAAGTTATGACCAAAATACTAAATTATGGTGCAGCAGGCAGAATCATATGCTCCTAGGCACCACTTCATACGCGCTTACCGACAGGCTGACAAAAATGTCCCAAGGTAGAAACACAGGCTCCCCAGTGCCCATTCAGCCGCGCCCTACCGCTGAAGAATCCTAAAAATTATGGAAACTTGATTTATTTTCTTCCTACATGGATTCTAACATACCCCATCAGCCTACAACATTTTAAACTCGAAAAATCAGACTTTACATTCATTACATAGTTATGGTAGATTAGTTTAGGCTTAGTTTAAAATTTCTCTTTCAATTTTGTTGAAGAACGCTACGAAGATCAACACGAATGCGGGATTGACGACCTCGGTGGAGTGGCGATCGGATTAGTATCTCTTCCTTTGTTTTTTTTTTTTTATCATTTTTCTTAGATTATGTGTAGCTAGTTTTTAATTCTTGGGGAGATTCTTACGCTTTTAATTATCAATTTTATTGAATATCAATGTTTTTCGGATTTTGGTGATATAATTTGTGTTTGTTTATTGGATTGACAACCTAATCACTTGCATGTAATCTAATGCTAAATTTGATAATTTTTTGATTAATTAAATTTACGAAGCAACTAAGATTGATAATTGTCTGCTGTTGGTGTTATTAAATCTTAGGGAGAACCATTGACTGGATTTATATAAACCGCTTGTGTTTATATTATTTAGATTCATCACTCACTAATTTTGAATGTTATCATGATTTTGATCTTGATTGCGCATATATAGAGATTGATTGATTGATGAAAGTTATATTAGAATGCTTTGACTAATTGAGTAGGAATAAGGTGATGGAGGAATTAGATTCCAATTGATGAATTTTCAAATACAATTAAGTCTTTTGTGAATCGATGAAATAGATGATAATATCCAAGTTAGAGTCGACCGATATAAAGAATCGATTTCATTAGTTTAATCTTTGCTTTAATTTAATTAGTATAATTCACTCACAACCTCACTTTATTTTACTGTTTTTGTTTTGATTTTCATTAACACAAAGATTCACATCTCCTCGTGGGATCGATCCTTACTTACACTACTACATTATTGTAATCAATCTTGAGGATTGAGTGTGGTTAATTTGGGCGTCCACGATAAACACTACCATTATTCTACAGACTTCTTCCTGCAACTCTCCATATAGAAAAACTTATTTGACATCAAGTTGGTAGACTGATAGTTCGTTTTGTGTAGCACCAGCAAGCAAGGGCGAAACCAGGAATCTTTGTGAAAGTGGGAGGAAATGTAGAAAATGAGCTAAATAATGATTAAAAAGACACCTGAGCTAACACTTCAAAGGAAGGACAAAAATCTCAAAGAATGAAAAAATCTAAAGGCGCGATCGATCGGCCAAAGCATCACGATCGATCAGACAGTGCAGAGAAATTGGAAGAAAAATTTACCATAGCGCGATCGATATATCCATGATGCGTAATTGATGACGTGTGCCAGGATTTTGAAAATAAAAATAAACGAGGAGCGATCGATCGAGAGTTGGAGCTCAATCAATCGCGAGGCAGAAATATGCACAGATTCTTGCCTTCTAGAGTGATTCCAGCAAGGACACTTCCTTTTCCTTATCATACTATTTATGGACCAACTTGGACGACTTGTAGGATTATTTCCACCATATTTTAACCTAGGACAAGCATCCACTCTGTTGGGGTTCAACCATTGCCTCTGCTTTGTGATCGATCGAACACGTGGCGCTTGTGCTAGTGTATGGTTGAAAAGATTGAAGTTGCGCCATTACCCTTAACTATAGTTATTGGTAAAATGGTAAGCGCTCGATCCTACAATTGGTATCAGAGCCTAGGTCGCGTGTTCGATTCCCATGAGTTGCAGAGAGTGCAATTATTGGGGGAGGGATTGTTGGGGTTCAACAATTGCCTCTGCTTTGTGATCGGTCGAACACGTTGTGCTTTTGCCAGTGTATGGTTGAAAAGATTGAAGTTATGCCATTACCATTAACTATAGTTATTGGTAAACGGTAAGCGCTCGATCCTACACACTCTATCTTCCATCCACCATCATCATTAATCTATCCCCATACACCACTTTTCATCCTAGGATTTTGGAACAACTTCAACAAGAGATCGAAGGAGGCGATTGAGAAAGAAGCAAGAGAGGAAGCGAGGGTCTACAAACAGAGTCGACGCCGGGAGTTTATCTTTGTCTTTAAGTTTTAGTTTTGTTTTATTTTGGATTATTTATGCTTGTATTGTTGCAAGAGATATTCGAGTTTCGTTCTTTCAGTTTAATTATGAACCGAATTTGTTTATCAAGATTAGGGAATCATTTGGTTTGAACCTAGGATTTAAATGTTATATCTTGATTGAATTCCTATTTTCTATGTGCATAATTTACTATTCTCCAGTCTTTTGAAGGCTTAGCTACCTTTAAATGAATCTATACATCGTTATTGAAGTTGATGATTACGATACGATATAATAGATTAGGCCGTGGATTTAGATTGAAACTGACCAAGTAAAATCAAATTCACGTGTAATATCAATTGATTACCCAACTGAAGGCTAGTAGTTTTCACAAATCTAAATGCAATATTGATTGTTCAATAAGGACACGTGAGTGGCTTATTGCACGTTAATATTAGGTTGGTATAGCTTGCTCATAGTATTGAATAGATTAGGAAAATTTGTCGCCTTAGAGATATATGGATATTTAATCGAATGTTTAGGATTACATTGGTAATCCGACATCTTGATAATTTTCTCTAGTGGATTTTTCTCGTTAACTTTGATTGACTTTGTTGGAACATTAGTAGTTTAATATAGTTATTACTTTAATTATTAATTCATATTCATATGTTTAATATAATTAAAAACGTCTTATTTGGTACTTATAATTACTCCTTGTGGGTTCGACAATTTCGACATCAAATAATTGTCACACATTGCAAGTTCTTTTTTAGAGTTTTTGAGCTGGTGATGAAATATTTGGTGTATTTTGTTCTTCCTTTTTATATTGATCAATTTCATCTTCATAATTCAAGTTATAAGATGAATCGGTCATTATGTATTCAAGTTATAAGATGAATCAGTCATTATGTAAAAGCAGAGTTATCAAATTATCTAAAACAACAACAAAAATAAATGTTACCAAATATTTTTCTTTTGTAGCTTCTGGCCTTGTGCCTTGTCTTGTCAAATATTGAGATGAATTTCTTTCTTCTTGCTTACAAATTAAGAATAGAGAGCTTAAATAATAGAGAGCTTAGAGATTGAGAAAACAAATTATGAGGATAAAATGATATCCAACACCTCATTTACATAATTAAAAAATTAAATATAAAGTGGAAAGTTAGCAAACGGTAACAAAAAACAAAAAAAAGGCCGTCCAACGGGCTGTGCCGGCATTCTTAGCCTAGCACGACCCATTATTGTAGACTAGCGGGCAATGCCCGTGCCGTGCCTCGTGCCGCCCGGCACGTTTGACACCTCTATGTTTCCATGAGTAGTCTGAACTTCAAGGTTTGGAAGAGTGTCTCCAATGATGAGTCCTGGCATTATTGACCGAAGAAAGATTATCACTGAAGGAGTAATGTTAAGAGGGATATATCATATCAAGGGCCGATTTAGTACCATTCTTTGACTTTGAATCAAATATTTTAGATTGTTTGATGCTATTGCTATCCAGTGGTGGTGTCCTAATACCACTCAACCCTATATGTGGAATATTATTATGTAACCAAATATTTTAGCCCTTTCTGGGTTTCTAGAAACTCATATTTGGGTTGAATGGAAGTAGTGATACTGTTCTATTTCCCAAAAGGATGAAATAGATTAACCAAGTCAAGGCCATCGTTGGAATCAGGTCTGATGGTATTTGATTCATTTTCATTATTAAAAAACAATTCTTGGATTGATTATCTTTATTGCAATCAAATCAAACTCGAGAAAAATAAATTATCAAAAGCTCATATTCTTAAAAATTAATTACATTTCATTACTTAGAAGATGTTAATTAAGTTAAAGATGTATAGAAAATCTAATGAACTCATGGATCGGATCCGGTTCTGGTCCCAACTGGTTTTGGATCGATCTGATCCAATATGCACCCTTTTTTATTTTATTTTTTAGAATTTACCGGTTTCGATTCCAAACCGGAACCGGTGGTGTTACCGGTCCCTATCCACGAAACCGCTCAGGATTAACCCGACCCGTTAAGCAGCCCTAGTTCAGCTAACACCTCTAAATGCTCCATAAATAAATTTTTTACAAGAAAATCTAAACTTTGATTCCAATTCTATTTTGAGTTGAATTTAAATTTAAAATAATCTATTTTCGTATTTGAATCAAAATTCCAGAACAGGCCGACAGATTTTGAGATCTAACAAAAAAAATACAATATATTTAAATATTATTCGATTAGTTCGCTTTTATTTGCCCACTCCACCATGCTTATTAAACTAAGCAAGTAAGCATTATTAAATACAAGTAATTCCAACTAGAATAACCAATGAAAACGCGTTTAATAAAAGTAAAGACAAAGAAGTGTCTTAAAGTCTTTCCATTTCACTAACTTAATTTCCTTTTTTTCTTTTTCCCTTATTATTCATCAATTCTGCAAAGACGATACAGTAGATAAAAGTTAAATTGTAAAAACAGCAAAGCCAACCTCAGCCTTTTTCCCCAAAATCCCAAAACCCAAAACTATAACTCTAAGACATCAAGTTTGTCCAACAAATATAAAAGTCTCCTCGTAAAAGTGAGACGAGAAACTGAGTTCCAATAGAATTAATACCGCCAAACGAAGAAAAA
Source organism: Haberlea rhodopensis (assembly GCA_907163345.1). Lineage (NCBI taxonomy): Eukaryota > Viridiplantae > Streptophyta > Magnoliopsida > Lamiales > Gesneriaceae > Haberlea > Haberlea rhodopensis. Next base: position 577,572 of record CAJQUN010000095.1, read on the forward strand.
ACAGTAGCCCGCGATAGATAAACTCACTGCCTATAGGACAGGACAGATTAGAACTTCTTCACCAGAGATTTATCGGTAACATCCAAGACAAATATCGGTAGCGATCCAAATTCATCACAAACTTCGCTCAAATTAAAACCCACCAAAAAGACAACCATGTGGAAGAGCTTTTGGGAACGACTGGAATCGTTCCAACTGTCAAGATCTTTTTGAAAATTAAGTGCCATTAACTTTGACTGGCATCGACCCAATTGTAACAACATTTTCACTTATAGTTGTGGCAGAAACTGCAGTAGCAGGAGATGGGGAATTCGACTCAGGCTGTTTCGAATTTATAGTCAATGAGCCAATTTTCAGCTCATTGCCAAAGTCTCCTACTCCATCTTCTGAAACTTGGCTATTACTGTTAAATTTTGTTGAGTTATTGACCTTACTAGCTTCCGGCACTGGCCTGAGTGGCACAGACTGGCTCTCCGAGTAATTTGTTTCCCCATCTGCCGGATCTTTGTTATTTTTTGCAGCCACAAGTTTGGTTTCATGCTTGACAGCATATTGATCACCAACAAAAGGGAAATCATGCACGGGGTGGAACTTGCGAGGGGCATCCACTAAGGGAATGATATACGGATTCTCGTAACTCCTGGTTAGCAGCCTGGCTCTCTCTTCCTGTAAGATCTGCTGTCTATTTTCGTAATACATGAAGTCATCAAATAAGGAAGTTTTCAGTGCATAGTTCTTGAAAATTTGCAGCATCTTCAAACCTTTTTCATAGCAAATCTGAAAGTAAACAATGCAGTGATGCACAATATTTAGACAAGCTGATCAACTATATACAATTCCTTGGTCCTCAACAAGTCAAACAACTGACTCTAAATTCAAAATTTAAGCATCACAGAAAAGACAACAGCTTTTTAAAACAAGTTCCTGATTCATTCAAACTCCAGCATCCAACTTACTGCAATATGCTAAAACTCAAGATAAAAAAACCAGTTCCAGCAAGAAATTAGAACAAGAGGATATCGGAGCAGTCAAACCATGCTAGTGCTTTTATCAATCACCTGAGATATATGGGGAGGGAGGAAAACAGAATTTTTATGGTGGAGAAGATGACATTCAATTGTGGGAGAATATTAAGTATTGGGTCACTCTATGGGCATGACTAGACAGATTTAAGTGGAATTACATCAGCTCATTGCTAATTGAATGGGACTGCGTCTTACCTTAAGCCTAGAGCAATGAGTAGTTTATGTTTCATGTTCATGATCAAGATTGTGCATTTTAAGGATTTTTCCATACTTTGAGAAATTTAGAATAGTTTGGATAACCCTATTCCATCGCGCACTACTCATTTCTCATGAAAAGGGTACGATTTTTTACAACAATTTCATCTCGATGAACAAACACATGTTCTTTAGAAATAATGTTACGTAAGAAAATTAATATGATACCACATAAATTATCAACACCAAGAAAGTTATAAAATGAAAACAAATTCATAGTCAAATAAACAACAAAACAATGATGATTTTCATCAGTTGAGACCGATACACGTTAAGTTTATTCATAAACTGACACAAGTTTCTCCAATGGTAAATGTCACAAGATCATTGCAATCATCAAGAACATTACATTCTCAAAAGTTGAACTCAAAATCGCAGATATAGTACATGGATGAGGCACTATAACCAGTTCATGGATGAACATTAGCAATCGACGGAGTGAGCAAAGCAAGAAGTGCAAAGGTACCTCTTGGGTGTCTCTACTGTTAGTCACGGACTTGTTCTCGTTATTCTCTAGAATGATGTGCCTGAAATTGGGGTTTGGCACATCCTTTATGATGTGCCACTTCACAGGAAAGCTGCCACTCCATTTATCTTGCTGCCAGAAATCCATATCTTTTAGGAAATCAACTGGGCCAGTCATCTCGGCGATACCACAGAATTGACCACTAGCATTAACCTAAAAATAAAAAAGAAGCATACAGTGAAAACATGGGTTTGAGGCTTGAAAATCAACCATGAGCTTAGAATCCTACTGTTCCTGTTTAACAAAGATAAGTTAAAGCTATCACTCACAGAAAAGAAGAGGAAGAGAGGGCAGCCTCTTGAATCTCCTGCAGCTATTCTCTGGGCATCTTCGTATGCACTGCTAAGCTTCTTGTTACCATTAGGTGTAGATGACCACACATTATGCTTTATACTCTTATGCACATCATCCTCACTGTATGATTTGATTACAAAAAACTTCGCATACTTGTAATCATCGATACAAAAACCATCTTTGTTATACTGGTCCATATAGATAGTGATATTTCCATTTGCATCAGGATTTCCAGCCCTAGTTGTGTACGCTTTAACAACCAACTGGTTTTTTGATTTGTTGGTTCTTGGGCCATGATTTTGTTCGCCCAACGCATCAGAGTTGCCTTTAACATCATCTGAGACTCTACCATTGAGTAACTTAGGTATAACTTTATGTACAGAAGGCTGTGCATGTTCGGGTGATTCAAAACCTGACAATCCATTTGCGGAAGGTAAAGAAACCTTTAATTGACTACTACTGGATGACACCTTCCCACCTGAACCATATTCTGTTTCTTGCAGACCTCTAGCCTAAAACAGGATTTGGACAAAATGGTTAATACACTGCTTTCAGCATAATGAGATAAAGACGGTTGCGTGAATTTGAGGCTAACTATACTGTACATATGTCATGATCTCATAAAAGACTTACCCGACGTATTTGAGATGATCCTTGACCAGAAAGACTAGCAGGACCAATACCAGGCACATGCTGCATGCCAGATCCATTTATTGATCTACTTCCTTCAGATAAATTTGCAAGGGAATTCCTTCTGGTAGCACTGTCCCTGGGCACCGGCTGTGAAGAATTTGAATTGCTTGAATACAAATTGTACTTAACGGAAGGACAATCAACTTGATTGACAGATATAGCATTATACGGGTATGAGTCTGTTATCCCATTAGCCATAATATCCTGACTAGGTTGAATAACCATGGGTACATATGCAGGCGACGAAACAGGATTCTCATACGACGAAAGGCTGTAATACTGTTGGGGGGCTACATAGGAGCCGTCTATTCCTATTAAAGCACCAGGAATATAGGGATTATAAGGGTTATAAGGAGACTGTTCATATCCGTAGCTAGGAGCATAATATGCAAATGGTGAACTTTCATTTGCCCCACCCTGCGAGAAAAGAATAACATTCCATAACTCAAACTGGTATCAAATGCAAATCCTGAATCCAAAAGAACAGTACTCACAGTGTACTGGATATCTTGACGATCCAAACCAAAAACCGCAGTATCTTCAAAGTCACCGGTTGATTCAAATCCTACAAAATATGAGAGCATCTCATTTAGTCCTAGTTCCAAAGATAATTATGATCAACTCACGACAACAAGTAAAATATCATTATCGGACTCGAACTCAATAAATAAATAACGGAGAGTAGAATATTTTAACCTGTACAGATATATCCATAGCTATTGGCAGCAGGATAATACAAGCCCTGATCAACAATGAATTCTTGGGCACCATCATTATACATGGCCTCAAATTGTTCAAGTTGACAAGTTAACTGTGGGTTTGATTCAGTACCTTGAATCTGCAAAATAAGAAGTCTTGATTTAAAAGATGAAAAAACAAAACAATTACTCCTATATGTGTGTGTTTTTTTGTGTGTGTGACTGAGAGAGAATGAGAGAGAGTAGGTGACATCATGCAGAACATCATAATCCTAAGAACTCCAAAAAACTGAAAAAAGGAAAAAATTCAACCACCCGAGTATCCTACTATACAAAAACCCTGATTGCACAGCAAGAGATAGCATAGAAGGAAGATTGAACATCTAAATGACATAGAAAAATTACCAGAAATGCATCAGAAAGTCCTTGATCAGGAATATTGTACATTTCCATCCCAGGACTTTCCGCCCCTACAGAGATAAATAGTAATACTTGAGAGAAATGTTTTAGATTAAAGCGCAGGGATAACTGAAATGCAAAATGAAACAGCCGTCCGGCATGTTCTACCGACTAGCAAAATTATAAGACTGAAAATCCAAACTGACAAAATAATCCGAAATGGTGGGCAAGAAAGAAAGAAGTGGCATTTCACAATGTCTGTTAAACTGACAAATCAAATTTAAAGTGTGAAGGTCAAGATCACCCAAACATGGTTTGCAAAAAGGGGAACGGAACGGTCGGAAGGGACGGAATGGCTCCTTAGTTTCAGGCTAAAAAACGGGTACGCATCTATGTCGGCGATTTTGCGGCCTTCAGGGAATGGAATGGGGATTTCGCGGAGTGAAATGGCGATTCATGGCCGGAAAGGAACGGAACGACCAAAACTGAATTTGTTTAATTTTTTTAAAAAAATTTTTAAATATTTTATTGAATTAATTTTATTTTTAATTTTAAAAAATACCGCGATAATAACCGCGACCGTTCCCTGAAATGTCGTTGGAACCGGAGCGGAGGCCTCCGTTCCGGAAACAGCGACCGTGACCGTGACCGCGAACGCGAACCATGCACCCAAGGTTAACGTGATCACAAGAAGTCAAAATATCATAGCCGTGACAAGAAATCAGTACTAAAATCTTAGATGACCCAAATAACAAAAAGTGATGCGTAACACAACCCTAACCAAATCTTTGCACAACAAGAACCCATTGGATGAATCTTCCCATTAAATTTGAAGTCTACGATAACATTTGGTCAAAGCATAATATAGATGCACGATTCAATGAACCCTCGAAAAAAAAAATCAAAACCCACCACCACAAGCAATTCCATACATTTGCACCTTGCACATAGCTAATTATAAATGAATACTGACTCAACTACAATATGTATACTGCCATCATGTAAAAAATAGGGCCCATAGACCACAACGCATAAGAGAAAACCATAGAAGCAATTCAAATTGCAAAACAAGAGAAATACGGTACCAAGAAAGAGAAGAAAAGGCAGCCGATTGAAGCGGTGGTTGAGTCAAAGGGCAGCTGAAAGATCAAATACAAGAGGGCTTGAATTCGAACAACGATTGCTGGAACGCCAGCTAATATATCTTGAGTTATTAATATCTTGGATTACTTCGCAAAATTTGTACTTAAAAGCTGACGCGGCTACGGAAACCCTAGAGAGAGTGAGCAAAAGGATTTCGAATCCAAAAAATTTGGAATGTTAATTTATCGAATCATAATTGGAAAATTGACGCGTTGTTGTGAAAACACGCATGCATATAGAGAGGGAGTGATCCCCGATTGCTGGCTGAAGCTGAACTGCACGAACTGTAGGGGTTTGTGTGGAGCGTTTTGGAGGCCGTACTTTGATGTTTGTACCATTTGGCAGAAATGAGATTACACTATTAGCCTTGGTGTTTGGGATTTTGGACAAGCCACCAGGGCCCGAGAGTCGGGGCAAGCAAGGAACATAAGGATCTAGCCAGGTGGGAGGATACTCCTTGTTTTAGATTGTTTATTCAATATATTTTTAAATTATCATTTGTTTAAAGTTTGAAAAAATTATTTTTAAAGAACAACATTGAGTGCTTGTTATTTTAAAAAAAACAGCTTAATAAACTCCAATTTATCACATAATTGTCTTCACATAAGTTAAAGTAGTTAAAATCATCTCATAACTTGATTTTCTACTTCTTCTTTTATCTTCTTTTTTTAAGAAATAATATCAGAAGCAAGAAAATCAAACATCTAAAATCTTTTTTTTTTATCTGAAAAGTAGATAAACACTTTATAGAATCAATCTGAAACCCACCCAATATCGATAAACACTTTGTTCATGGTGGTTTTTTTTTACGTTTAAGGGATTAAAAATATTAAGTTAAAATCTTATGAACTAAAAGTATGATCTACAATTTACTCTAATTATTTACTGGTCAAATTTTGATATTCAATAACATCTCATCAAAGTCCTTTATCTTCCGATCTTCAGATTTAAAGAATATAACAAATTATATGTGATATCTTACAATATAGTTTGTTTAAATCCGAAATTCCATTTGCGACAGAGCTATTTGTAAATTTGCTTCTTCGAAGAACTATATATTACATCCACGAAAACATGTAGTAATGTCTCTCGCACCAAAGCAATGATTAATGATTAACGATTTTGAAGTTTCCTCGTTTCGGTTTCTTATAGGAGTTGGGGATGTGAAGATATGAGATTAAAAGCCATTAATCTTTTTGTTATAACTTTAGTATCGGTGTTAGTGTTTGTTGCGTTGTATGGGGTTTCGTCTACGCTATTTATTGAAAAGAAAATGTGAATGTCTTAAGTCGAGGCAAGTGTATAACACTTTGTCCTTAAGAGGAATTTGCCCCGCACAAGGTGCTTTCGATTTGTGGCAATCATCTCCCAAGATACAACGACTTCTCTTGTGATTGTAGCACAACAAATCACAAGAACATCAACCACAAATGTTGCAAACTCTCTCCTTCAAGAACAAAATGAATATAATGATGCGATGACTTTGATCTTGCTTTTCTCTCTCAAAATTGTGATGTTAATTTCGAAAATCTAATGTTATGCTTCATATGGAATGTTGTATATATAGTTAGCCATTGATCACTTTTATTTTAAACAATTATTTATCAGTGTAGCGATTCTTTACCGCAAGTGCACGGTTGTCAAGTTTTAGTATAGTAAATGAAGAACAGGTTGTCGAACACACAGGGACTAACTGTAAGTATCAAATAAGATGTTTTTAACTATATTTAACCTACAAAATTGAATTAATAATTAAACTACTAATTAAATAAATTAACTACTAATCCAACCAAGTCAATAAAAGTAAACGAGAAAAATCCACTAGAGAAGATTATCGAGACTTTGGCTCACCAATGCAATCCCCTACAATTCTCAATTGAATATCCAAATATTTCTAAGGTGACGAGTTTTCCTAATGCATTCGTTATACTTTGGTCCAGTTATAACAAGTCTAATATTAATGTTGCAGTAAAGCACTCCCGTGTCCTTATTGAACAATTAATATCGAATAAAGATCTATGAAAACTACTAGCCTTCGATTTTGGTAAATCTATTGCTATCACACGTGTGCTAGATTTTACTTGGTCCGTCTCAACCTAAAACCCACGGTATAATTTACTCTATCGTATTGCAATATCCTATGGTCAATTCAATCGCAATATAACAATCATTCAAGGGTGATCAACCCCTCAAAAGCATGAAGATCAATAAATTATACACAAAGAATTAAAGGAATTCAATCAAATAAATCATCAAATCATAGGTTCTTGACAAATGATTCGCCTAGCCTCGATAAATAAATTAGTTCAACATAGTATATCAAAACAAATCAAAACTAATATTAAAAGACAAGAATAAACTCCCGATGTCGACTTCGTTCGTAGATCCTTGCTCCCTCTCTCGCTTCCTTCTCGATCGTCTCTTGAATCGTCTTGTTGAAGGTGTTCCAAAATCCTAGGATGGTTGATGGATGGAGGTGGATGATGGTGATATGGAGGATGAGAGGATGGATGGAGGCTATTCCTAGGGTGTAAAATCTGATAAAAAGTCCATATTTTCGTCCAAGACCTAATATATATAATGGTGAAGGAGTTTGGTAAAGTTTGGACACAAAATAACCAAGAAGGAAACAAAATCTCAAAATTTTCGGGTTTGGCGATCGATCTTCGTCAGTTGGCGATCGATCGCGGAAACATTCTGGATGGTGGCGATCGATCTTCGTAAGTTGGCGATCGATCGCGGACCTCAAATCTCCAATCTTGCGATTTGGTCCCTCCTTTTCCAGATTTGCTCAGTTTGGTCCTTTTCAGCATTTTTAAGCCCATTTCATCCACTTTTATGCATTTGGACCTAGATTCCTGACATATACAAATATATACCAAAACGTGTAATATTTTCTAGGAATCACTACAAAAACACCCCTAATCATGTATCAAATTAAGTGTAAAAATCACACTTATCAACTTCCCCAAACTTAAACTTGATCGTCTCGAGCAAGAAATAAGATCAAAATGTAGAGTTCAATTTTCATAATTCAAATAAACCAATTGACAGTCAATCATGTAGCTCAGACATCTCACTTACAGACAAACAAGAGTCAATCAAAAATGTTCAACAAGTTGTGCTTTTTAGATCGAGTAACATGTCTCCAAATCAGAATGTGCGTGTGTGCTATTGTCATTTTCAAGTTTCATGCAAATTTCATATAGATCAAATCATGCTATTCAATGAAAAGTAAGATTATCTTTGAGCATTCCATAGTCCTATTTTCAAACACTTCTCCACTAATGTAGTCACTCCCTAGACTTGGATCAATAGGTCTTTTTAAGCTTGTAGTGTTATGCATAGGTGTTGGCTTCAAAGAAAAGATAGGGTAGTACAAAGAAGAGAGTATAAGCATGTAAAATTTTAAATTTTTAGCACAACTTGAGCTTCTCTTCTTTTTCTCTCTTTTTTTTTTTTTTTTTTAGCCTTGGCCACTTTGGGTCTTAATTAGATTTTTTTTTTCAAGGCTTTTTCTATTCTTTTCTTTTCTCATTCATCAATTTTTTCAATAAGCTCATCAAAGTATAGAAATTTAAGTGCATCTAATGAGAATCATTATACTCCCTTTGGGTAAGGAAAATTCTTTTCAATTTAAGCTCATAAAGGTGGGTATAATGAGTTTGCCAAAGAATGTTGAATGGGGGCTAATTGTATGTTAAACATACTCCATTCTTTTGTAATTAGGCTCAAAATGGGACACTAAGATTGATATGTATCATGGTAAGCTTGAAAGGCTCAAACGGTCCAAAGATCGCCTAAATCATTTCCAAGTCAAGTTCATAACTATAAAATTTCGCCTCAAAGTGTCATCATCCAATAGTTTCTAAGGTACTCTAAGATGTTCAAAACAATTCATCAAGTTCACGAAGATTTTTACTACCACAAATGCAATTCACAAGATCGTGACTCATATGTGCTAAATGTATTCCTCATCTTTGACATGCTAACTCAAAACAAGATATTCACAAACAAGTTTTACAATCCTCAAAACTCAAGTTGACATGCGTAGTGAGATTAATATCATCATGGAATAGAGATCACTACTATGATTCATTCTTTTCTCAAATTTGAACTCATATTTTTTTTTAGCTCATATTAATCAGACGATTCAAGTGTCAATAAAGCACACAATATGTGGATAAAACAAGAAAAACATGCAAGCCACTCCCCCAAACTTAAATCAAACATTGTCCTCAATGTTGAAATGAATCAAAGGGAAACAGTAAACTCCCCTGATCAAGACGCTTGCATGAGGGTTGAGGAAGATTGGCTTTTGAAAACTCCACTGTTGTAGGGGTTCATCGCTCCAAATGAGTACCTAGCAAGAGAAGCATGCAAATGGTAAAATAGTCGACTCGAGAGATAAACAAACTAAATGTAAAAATTGAAAATAAAACAAAACTAAATAGCAAAAGGATACGCTTGGGTTGCCTCCCAAGAAGCGCTGATTTCTAGTCATCGGCTTGACCATCAGAAGCAACCATCAAAGAGCGGCTGCCGCCCATAGTAAGTATCGTATGATACAACTAACGGGTCTTGATTTAGTATGCCCTCAAGATTGGCATGATTGTAACAGTGTAGGCTCGTCGCACCAACAACATTCTTGAAGTGGTAGGCATGGGAGAACGATTCTTGAGTTGGCTTTATATCTTGGAGGATGTAGTGCGGTGAAATTGGCATCGATGGAAAATACGGATCCACATATGGCATAGAACATGTCTCCATCGATGGGCTCAAATCAGAATCTTCGAAAGTCTCTTCCTTCTCCAACATCACACTCGACTCATCTTCACATGAGAACTCCTCGGATAACATCTCTAAAGTAGGCTCAATCTCTTGAAGAGGCTCAAGTTCCCTTGACTTTTCCACATGAGTAGGATCACTCCCCCAAACTTGGTTGGTTGAGTGATCATCATCATATAACCAAACTCGATTCGTCGCCTCTTTATTGGTAGCTCTCGTCTCTTCCTCCTGGCAGCTAGTTGAAATTGTTTCCATAAGGACTGCCATTTGCTGCTCCAGGTGGCGCATAGAGTTGGTTTGGCACTCCAAACTGTTCTCAGTTGATGCCATAAATCTTATTAAGGTATCCTCTAGCTGAGTCGTGACGTCTGCAGAACTATCTCTCCTCTCTTCGTGATGTTCAAATGGTTGGGGCGTATCATTAGGGTAGTGAGGCTCCGGTGGGTATTGGTGACTCCAACCTTGTAGTGAAGGATCACAATACCATTGATAATCGAAGTCCGCCATATCATTGAACAGGTGTAACACACTGTCCTCATCTCTATCAACCAGGGGACTCCCAGTCACCAGTGCTCCGCTAAATACCCATTCTCGTGTCTGTGCATCCAAACCTTTGAAGAAATATTGCAGAAGAGTATAGTTCGAAAAGTTGTGATACCGGAATGTGTCTGCCAATTCATTGAATCTTCCCCACGCTACATAAAACGGCTCTGAATATTGTTGGGCAAATCTTGTGAATACTTGTTGATGAAGCATCACAAGTACCTCACAAGGAAAACAAATAAAACAATTAAATATAGTTTTTTTTTTTATAAATATATACAAAGAAGAAAAAAAATGGTTAAATTACAGTCAAAGCTTCTCGTATGATATTACTAAAGTTAGTCCCCGGCAACGGCGCCAAAAACTTGATCACTTTTATTTTAAACAATTATTTATCAGTGTAGCGATTCTTTACCGCAAGTGCACGGTTGTCAAGTTTTAGTATAGTAAATGAAGAACAGGTTGTCGAACCCACATGGACTAACTGTAAGTATCAAATAAGATGCTTTTAACTATATTTAACCTACAAAATTGAATTAATAATTAAACTACTAATTAAATAAATTAACTACTAATCCAACCAAGTCAATAAAAGTAAACGAGAAAAATCCACTAGAGAAGATTATCGAGACTTTGGCTCACCAATGCAATCCCCTACAATTCTCAATTGAATATCCAAATATTTCTAAGGTGGCGAGTTTTCCTAATGCATTCGTTATACTTTGGTCCAGTTATAACAAGTCTAATATTAATGTTGCAGTAAAGCACTCCCGTGTCCTTATTGAACAATTAATATCGAATAAAGATCTATGAAAACTACTAGCCTTCGATTTTGGTAAATCTATTGCTATCACACGTGTGCTAGATTTTACTTGGTCCGCCTCAACCTAAAACCCACGGTATAATTTACTCTATCGTATTGCAATATCCTATGGTCAATTCAATCGCAATATAACAATCATTCAAGGGTGATCAACCCCTCAAAAGCATGAAGATCAATAAATTATACACAAAGAATTAAAGGAATTCAATCAAATAAATCATCAAATCATAGGTTCTTGACAAATGATTCGCCTAGCCTCGATAAATAAATTAGTTCAACATAGTATATCAAAACAAATCAAAACTAATATTAAAAGACAAGAATAAACTCCCGATGTCGACTTCGTTCGTAGATCCTTGCTCCCTCTCTCGCTTCCTTCTCGATCGTCTCTTGAATCGTCTTGTTGAAGGTGTTCCAAAATCCTAGGATGGTTGATGGATGGAGGTGGATGATGGTGATATGGAGGATGAGAGGATGGATGGAGGCTATTCCTAGGGTGTAAAATCTGATAAAAAGTCCATATTTTCGTCCAAGACCTAATATATATAATGGTGAAGGAGTTTGGTAAAGTTTGGACACAAAATAACCAAGAAGGAAACAAAATCTCAAAATTTTCGGGTTTGGCGATCGATCTTCGTCAGTTGGCGATCGATCGCGGAAACATTCTGGATGGTGGCGATCGATCTTCGTAAGTTGGCGATCGATCGCGGACCTCAAATCTCCAATCTTGCGATTTGGTCCCTCCTTTTCCAGATTTGCTCAGTTTGGTCCTTTTCAGCATTTTTAAGCCCATTTCATCCACTTTTATGCATTTGGACCTAGATTCCTGACATATACAAATATATACCAAAACGTGTAATATTTTCTAGGAATCACTACAAAAACACCCCTAATCATGTATCAAATTAAGTGTAAAAATCACACTTATCAGCCATCCATTTCCATCAAAGGACACAAATTGGAGGCAACCAATCATGAAAACACGCACCCGGACGCGAAGGGACACCTGTAAAAACCCAAAACTTATGCTCACTTTATTACCTAAACTTATTGCCCAATTATTATTCTATCTTTTAAATACCTAATAATATCACACAATTAATACCCTACCTTTAACACACCTTAATCCTTGCCATGGAAAGGCTAGAATCTTGGGACCTTCCACCCCTAAATTTCCCACCCTAGCTACATATAACCACCATGCATTAACCCTAGACCACTACTCACCATTTTTGAATTTTGGCACTCACACCACACATGCTCACAAATTTCGAAACCTTCAAGGTAGATAGGAGGAGTTTCTCACCACTTTCTCAACCCGGATCTCGCTTCGGTTATCCATCATGGTAAGTGGGTTTTTGCTATCATTCCATTCGTTTTCAAAACTATATGTATGCTTTAAATCTCGATTGAACAACCCTATGAAAAGTATGCTTTTAAAACAAATAAGTATGTGACATGATCATGAACGAAGGACCTTGCGGAGCAAAGTGCTACGTGAGTACGATCCACCTCTTGATTCGGCGGGGCAAAGTGCTACATGATGTGGACGTGCCACATGCATGGGAGCCACCTCTTGATCCTTAAAAGCAAAGTGCTATATCACGGGAGCCACCTCTTGAATCCAATAAGTCGATATGTGAATATGTGGAAATATGTGTTTATGTGTTTTTATGCCAAGATCTATGATTTTGTTAAAGAATTGTTTAAAATGATTTCTGCTATGAAAATATATATATATATATATATATATATATATATGTGTGTGTGTGTGTGTGTGTGCGTATGTGTTTTTACTGTTCAATCGGCCCCTACTTGTTGGGTGTTTTTTTCCCAAACACTCACCCCTCTTACCTCCCCTCCCAGACAAAATCGAGGAAGAAGATATCGAAGAAGAGGAACAAGAGCAATTCTGGGGATGGTGATCCACTAGACGTCTCAAGAAGATTTATTGCTTATTTACGTTTCCGCACTTTGTTTTGAACGAGACATTTAGATCTCGCATTTGAAGTTGTAATGACATTTTATTTGATTATGGATTAAAAGACTGGTTTTAGTACAGATCTGTACACGAGGCTTGTTGTGTCCAAATAGCATGTTTGGATCCGACGCCGGTGTCACGCGCTCCGATCTCGGGGCGTGATATTTTAGTGGTATCAAAGCAAAAACCAGGTTCCATGATCCCATTGGGAAAAGATTTTTTGGTTGATATAAATCAACCGAATTATAAATCCCGGACCTAATAGACAACTGATTAAATCGAAAATCAGTTGGAATCCAAAATCTGAAGTCAATACAAAAAAAAAAAATAATAATAACGAAAATCTGGAAAATAAAAAAAAACGAAAAATGATAACGAAGAACGTTTATGGCCGTCACGCCTCCACCTCGCCGCCGCAAGCTCTCACCGGACGATCAACCCATCACCATGATCGCCTTGCTCAGACGAAGCCGTGGTACAAATTCCCGGCAAAACAGACGGCGTTCGGACGGCCAATTAACCGACCGATTCTCGCGAGTCCAGGAAATGGATGCTCCTCCGATTCCGACGCTACAGTGGATGGAACGATGGATTGATTACGGAAACACGAAGCCAACGACCAGACGACAAAACATTCGTGCAAAGTTCATATCGAAGACGCCGGACGACGACTAATTTCAGGAGTCTGCTGACGAACCCTAGAACAAATTGTGCGCAAATTTCAGCTATCAATTATCCCTGATTTTGAACACCGAATTTGAATCAAATCCGTGTAATTCATCGTCTGTTTATGAATCACAAAACCCCTCAATTATTATTAACTCACAAACAAAGGAAAGTGCTCCAATTCGAACCATAATCCGTGCCTATGAACCCTAATTTTTGCTAAATTTCAGCATCCGATTTGTCAGACAATTCGAACACGAAATTCCAATAACTTCGGTATGACAATCTTAATTGTTCCCATAATGAAAGCCCCTTACTGAATTAGAATTATAAACAAGGTAAGGCGATCAATTTTGAGCCGCAATTCACGCCTTATAAACCCTAAATGGCAAAAAAAAATTCGACCAACGATTTCTCCATCAATCCGAACATATATTTCAAATTAATTTCGGGGTTTTGACCGATAGCTAGTCCCTACCAAAAACCCCTTATCAATTCAAAATTATAAATTAGTAAAGTGCTCAATTTTGAAACAAGATTTTCGCCTCATAAGACCCTAAATTTCAAAAACTTTCACTACCTATTAATCGAGCTTTCGAACATAAAAATCAAATTAAATTCGAGATCTTGCTCAAAATAATGCCAGTAGTAAAAGCCCTATGATTTCGTCTGATTTTAGATAAGGAAAGGACGCCAATTTGGAATCACAAGTCACGCCCTACAGAACCCTAATTATTCAAGATTTCAACCAACAATTCCTCTTAAACTCGTAAGTCATTTCCAAATTCATCATGGGTTACTGATTAATTTAGGATACCCATTAAAACCCCCAAGTCAATTTCAAAATAATAATAATAATAATAATAATAATAAATAAATAAATATTTAAATAAATTTGAGATCAATGTTCTTGTAATTATTCCTTATCATTGTTATTAATCCCCAAATTTAATATATATCCACTCCCTTGAAATTAGGTAATGACGACCCGCGCTTCGACCAACATGATCCGAAATCTAGAATGTGAAGTAGATGGACTCAAGCAAAACATAACCGAGCTCCTCGAGATAAGGGACCATCTACACCAAGAAGTTCAACGGTTCTCCTATTACTACCACCACTCTAACGAACAGCTCCGGGAAGCAAAGGAAGAAATCGCTAGGCTCGATACTCTAGACAGGGTCGCAAATGCAAGGCTTCAGGCGTCGAATCAACAGATAGAACAACTCAGAGCTCGGAATGTGACACTGGAGATTACTAACGAACACTTGACAGAGACCAATAATGGAATGTTGTTCGCCCTAAACAGCTTGCAAGAGATCAATGATAACCTTCAAGGAGAAGAAGACCCAAAAGAGGAACCTATGGAAGAGGAAGAAAACCATGAAGAAGAGCCTATGGAAGAGGGAGAAGACGAGGATGAGTTAGGCGACGGAGAAGTGATAGACTAGCTCGTAGGATGAATTATGCTAAGATGTTTTAGAAGCACTTTAAATAAATTCGCTAGAAGCTGTTTGACTTATTTGATTTAGTTGTAAGCACTTCCTATTATTAATAAAAAAGTATCGATTTTCTTTTCTATATCTATAGCCTATTTTCATCGTAACCTATTTGTATACACTTTTGCACAACAACCTTAGAATTATTCAAATTGTAGGAAATGGCTGGACGACCTCCTCGTCAAAACCACAACCCTCGCTACGCTTTTCCTCCCAACAATGCTAGTGTTAACGAGGCAGACAGAAACCAAAATCCTCCACCATCGCCTCCAAGGGTGGGTTTAAACCGTGAGGACTTGATGGCAATCGTGACTATTGTGGCTACAACACTTCAAGGATTTGTAAACCCAGCTGCCAACCAGCCACCACTACCATCGGTCCAGCAACCACAAGGGATCAAGGATCATTACGAATCCCTTCGTAAAAATCGAGTACCAACTTACGATGGGAACCCGTACCCAAAAATAGCTCAAAATTGGCTGAAAGAAGTTGAAAATCATCACTGATTGCTTGAAGTACCTCAGGATATCAAGGTTGACGTCACAACACCTTTTCTTGTGGACCAAGCTCGAAAGTGGTGGGAAAGCATATCCCCATCTTTGGCAGAAGCAGGACCAATCACTTGGCCAGGTTTCCGCAGCGCATTCCTGAAGCAGTATTTTCTAGCAGCAGTTCGAATCCAAAAGTTGAGTGAATTTGACAATCTGATGCAGACCCTGGGATGTCATTAATAGATTACTCTTCGAGGTTCCATGCCCTTGGAACCTACACCCCAACCATCATGGCAGATGAAAGCTTAAAAATACATCGTTTCAAAAAGGGTTCGAACAGTCGAATCCAGTCAGCTCTGGCAATATTTGAAACCACAAACCTTGGGAACCTAATGGGGGCAGCCATTAGAGCTGAGGCCGACATCCAACGTCGAGAGGAAGAGTTCAAACGCAAACGACCTCCACCTCAACGACCATTTGACAATGACCAAAGATTTAAGAGACCGAACCAGTACATCAAAGGACCTGCTTTTTCACAGACTAATAAGGCCATTCCTAAATGCCCTTTATGCGACCTATCACATACTGGAGAGTGTCGTAAGGTGAGTGGAGCATGCTTCTGATGCGGTAAATTTGGTCATAGAATCTCAGATTGTCCTGAGGAGGATAAAAAAAGGATTTAACACAAGCACTGGAGGTCCACCGATCAAACCAAAAGAAAGCAAACCCAATGCCCGAGTCTATGCAATAACTCAGGAAGAAGCGGAGGATGCGAGTGACGTCGTGGCAGGTACCATTTTACTGAAGAAATTATATGCTTATGTATTGTTTGATTGTGGGGCCACACACTCGTTTTGTCAAAAAGGTTTGCTAAGAAGTTAAAACTTAGGCCTGTTTTACTCGATGAATCATATAGAGTGGCGACCCCCGCCAACAAAACTCTAGAGACAAATAAGATCCATCTAGACTGCAAGATTGGCATAAACGATAAAACATTTAGCGCCGGCTGATTCAACTCAACATGGTAGAATTTGACGTCATTTTAGGTATGGATTGGTTAGCTAGACACCATGCAATAGTTGATTGTCATAGCAAAGACGTCAAGCTAACGACTTCAGACAACAAAGAAGTCATTTTCCATGGTAGAACTAAAGCCCGGAAGTCATTATTATCTGCGGCTCAAACTTGGAGAGCCATGAAAGATGGCGAAGAATTGTATCTGGCCACGATAAGCGAGGCAAGGGAAGGATCCGAACTTAAAATATAGGATATCCCAGTGGTTCAAGACTTCCCAGACATTTTTCCCGAAGAATTGCCAGGACTAGTGCCAGACCGAGAAGTAGAGTTTGAAATCAACATAATGCCAGGCACTGCACCAATCTCGAAGGCACCTTATCGCATGGCCCCAGCTGAGTTGAAAGAACTTAAGGAGCAACTACAAGAACTTTTGGACAAGAAGCAAATTAGACCAAGTGCATCTCCATGGGGAGCCCCCGTCCTATTTGTGAAGAAAAAAGACGGAAGCATGAGATTATGCATCGATTACAGGGAGCTAAATAAGATCACCATCAAGAATCGGTACCCTCTCCCAAGGATAGATGACCTCTTCGACCAACTCAAAGGAGCTAAGGTCTTCTCCAAGCTCGATCTGAGGTCGGGTTACCATCAGCTGAAAGTCAAGATGGAGGATATCCCAAAAACCGCTTTCAGGACGAGATACGGGCATTACGAGTTCACAGTAATGACATTTGGGCTGACAAATGCACCAGCCGCATTCATGAATATTCAAGCCATTTCTGGATAGATTTGTCGTAGTATTCATTGATGATATCCTCGTATACTCTCCGAGTAAAGAAGAACACGAAGAGCAACTTCGTCCTACCCTTCAAACCTTAAGGGATAAAGAATTATACGCCAAATTCAAAAAGTGCGAATTCTGGCTAGAAAGTGTCGCATTCTTGGGTCATATCATATCAGCAAGAAGCGTGTCAGTGGATCCTAAAAAGATGGAAGCAGTAATGGATTGGCCAATACCAAAGACAGTAACGGAGATTCGAAGTTTCTTGGGACTAGCGGGATATTATCGAAAGTTCATCGAGGGATTTTCTTCAATAGCCATACCTCTCACCAAACTCACACAAAAGAACTCAAATTTATTTGGAGTAAAGCATGTGAGGAAAGCTTCGAGACATTAAAGAAAAAGCTAGCATCCACACCGAGGACAAGGACTTTACGATCTACAGTGATGCATCCAAGGATGGCTTGGGTGTGTATTCATGCAAGAAGGGGGAGTGGTTGCATATGCTTCGAGGCAACTCAAACCATATGAACAAAACTCCCAAACCATATGAACAAAACTATCCTACGCATGACCTTGAGTTAGCAGCTGTGGTTTTTGCCTTGAAAATATGGAGGCATTACCTCTACGGTGCCAAGTGTGAAATTTTCACGGACCATCAGAGCCTCAAGTATTTGTTCACCCAGAAGGAATTGAATATGTGGCAAAGACGATGGATAAAACTCTTAAAGGACTATGACCTTACGATAAGCTACCATCCAGGGAAAGCGAATAAGGTGGCAGACGCACTAAGTCGGAAGGGCGCAGGGAAGATGATTTTAGCGTCCCTTTCAGCTTATCCCTGCCTACGAGAAACGATTAAGTTAGGCCAGAGTCAGGATCCTAGCCTAACTAAACTGAAAGAACAAGTTAAGGAAGGGAAGTTACCCGATTTCACGACAGACAATGATGGAACTTTATGGATTAAAGGAAGGTTATGTGTACCAAACGTGAAATACCTTAGACGAGAAGTAATGGCTACAACACATAAATCAAAGTTCTCCATCCATCCCGGAAGCACAAAGATGTACAAAGACCTTAAACAAAATTTCTGGTGGAATGGAATGAAGAAGGATGTCGCAGAATTCGTCGTCCGATGCTTAGTATGCCAACAAGTCAAAGCCTAGCACCAGCGACCTGGAGGACTACTTCAACCTCTTGAGATTCCCAAGTGGAAGTGGGAGCACATCTCCAAGGACTTTGTAGTGGGCTTACCAAAATCAAAACAAAGTCACGATGGAATATGGGTAATTGTAGATAGACTCACCAAATCCGCGTACTTCCTACCGGTCCGCATGAACTACAACCTCGACAAACTGGCAACCTTGTACATGGACCAAATTGTACGACTGCATGGAGTTCCAGTGAGCATCTTATCAGACAGAGACCCCAGATTCGTATCCCGATTTTGGAAAATTTTTCAACAAGCAATGGGAAGAGAGGTGACACTTAGCACAACTTACCACCCGCAAACCGATGGGCAGACAGAAAGGACCATCCAAACTCTTGAGGACATGCTGAGAGCTTGCACCATGGATTTCAGCGCAAACTGGAGCGAACTATTACCTTTAGTCGAATTTGCATACAACAACAGTTATCATAGCAGCATAGGAATGGCGCCGTACGAAGCATTATATGGGCGCAAATGCCGATCGCCCCTGTACTGGGACGAGGTAGGAGAAAGGATTGTCACCGGACCTGAATTAATACAAACCACCACTGACAAAATCATTATCATTATAGAAAGGCTCAAGGAAGCCCAAGATCGACAAAAGAGTTGGGCCGACATGAAGAGAAGACCATTAGAATTCAACATTGGCGAAAAAGTCTACGTGAAGGTTTCACCCATGAAAGGAGTCATCCGTTTTGACAAGGCGGGAAAGCTGAGGCCGAGATATGTGGGACCCTTCGAAGTTCTTGAGAAAGTTCGAACATTGGATTACCGAATAGCACTACCTCCAAGCATATCCCGAATTCATAATGCCTTCCACGTGTCACAACTAAGGAAGTACATTGCCGATCCAAACCATATACTCGAAACAGCACCCCTGGTAAATCAAGGGATCTTGGATGCGACTCTGAAGTACGAAGAAATTCCAATCCGGATCGTGGACACTAAAGATCAAATACAGAGGCGGAGAACTATCCCTTACGTCAAGATTCAATGGTCAAATTACACAGAAAGGGAAGCCACTTGGGAGCTACAAGAAAAGATGCGAGAGAAATATCCATACCTCTTTCTAAACCAAGTCGATTCAAGTTTCGAGTACGAAACTTCCAATAAGGAGGGAGGGATGTAAAAACCCAAAACTTATGCTCACTTTATTCTCTAAACTTATTACCAAATTATTATTCTATCTTTTAAATACCTAATAATATCACCCAATTAATACCCTACAATTAACACTCCTTAATCCTTGCCATGGAAAGGCTAGAATCTTGGGACCTTCCACCCCTAAATTTCCCACCCTAGCTACATATAACCACCATGCCTTAACCCTAGACCACTACTCACCATTTTTGAATTTTGGCACTCACACCACACATGCTCACAAATTTCGAAACCTTCAAGGTAGATGGGAGGAGTTTCTCACTACTTTCTCAACCCGGATCTCGCTTCGGTTATCCATCATGGTAAGTGGGTTTTTGCCATCATTCCATTCGTTTTCAAAACTATATGTATGCTTTAAATCTCGATTGAACAACCCTATGAAAGTATGCTTTTAAAACAAATAAGTATGTGACATGATCATGAACGAAGGACCTTGCGGAGCAAAGTGCTACGTGGGTATGAGCCACCTCTTGATTCGGCGGGACAAAGTGCTACATGATGTGGACGTGCCACATGCATGGGAGCCACCACTTGATCCTTAAGAGCAAAGTGCTATACCACGGGAGCCACATCTTGAATACAATAAGTCGATATGTGAATATGTGGAAATATGTGTTTATGTGTTTTTATGCCAAGATCTATGATTTTGTTAAAGAATTGTTTAAAATGATTTCTGCTATGAAGATATATATATATATATATATATATATATATATATATATATGTGTTTTTACTATTCAATCGGCCCCTACTTGCTGGGTGTTTCCCAAACACTCACCCACCTTACCTCCCCTCCCAGACAAAATCGAGGAAGAAGATATCGAAGAAGAGGAACAAGAGCAATTCTGGGGATGGTGATCCACTAGACGTCTCAAGAAGATTTATTGCTTATTTACGTTTCCGCACTTTGTTTTGAACGAGACATTTGGATCTCGTATTTGAAGTTGTAATGACATTTTATTTGATTGTGGATTAAAAGACTGGTTTTAGTACAGATCTGTACACGAGGCTTGTTGTGTCCAAATATCATGTTTTCCGACGCCTTGTCACGCGCTCCGATCTCGGGGCGTGACAACACCCGTTCACGAAAAAAACCTCCACAAACTTTTCCTGGTAGAATCTTGCTCGAGCACCCAGCTTTCTGCCCAAAAAATTGGGCAGCATTTGGCCGCTACCCGGGCTCGCACAGGAGCCGACCGGGCTGCCTAAATTCCTGGGTGTCATTTATCAAGTATTCGACTATTTTCTCGTGTCCAACTTGCTTAATTTCAATTTATTAAGCACTTTTTTTCCTACAATCCTCCACATGAATGAAATTATGTATTGTATGCACGTGATGTCAAAAGAGAGTTCGCACAAAATATTATTGCATCGGGGGAGGTAGATTGTGGCTTTGAACCTTCCTTAGTAGTATAATATCAGATTTACTACGCCACAAAGTGAACATGATGCCTTGAACTTCTTGACGGTTCGTGTAAACCCAGACAATAGCACCTACACAATAACTTTTCAACATTTTCTTTGGTTTTTCTCGGTTGTGTCTGTTTTGGCCATGGAACGCCTCTTGGATTGGTAAGTGTTTCATTGAGGCGGCTCGTCCTCACACTTACATAGGTGACCTCCTATTAAGAGTATCCTACCATACTCCACTTTTTCAAGTTTATGAATCATTAAAAGTATCAAACTTAACCTCACTACTTTGGTAGGTCCTCAAGCACTCTTTCATCGTAGGAATGAGTTGGGAAAATTTCCCGAGTGCAAACTCAAATTTTCATAATTTAGTTGTCCCATTGAACCAAGATATTGGGATCTCCAGTCAACAAGGTTGGGTTTTCACTATGAAAAATTATTTTATAGATTTTAATCTCATTCCTCTTGATAGTCCACACACTTGATCTCTATTCAATGCTTTTGTTAGCGGATCGGCCAAGTTATCCTTTGATTACACATAATCATTTGCGATAACTCATTAGAGATCAATTATCGTACATTATTATGACTACGACGAATATGTCGAGACTTATTATTATTCATATTGTTTTGTGCTCTAGCAATTTCGAACTGATCCTCTCAATGAATCATAATTGCTTACACTAATTTGTCCAATATGAATATCTTCAAAGTAATCACGAAGCCATTGTGCTTTTTTTCGCAGCTTTGTCAACAAATATAAACAACAATCTCATCATGGATCGATTGTTGAATGATACAACAGCCATATCAATCGTTAACCATTTTTGGATTTCGAATCTTTCGTATCATATATACATATATACAATTTGCATGTTTTTATCCTTATAATACAATAGGATACTCTAAGTTTCGCATTTTAAGCCTTGGAAACATACAAATCCAAGTTCAAGATTTAGCTTCTTCTAAACTTGGAGTTAAGCGTTATTTCTTACAAAATTCGTATAAATGCTCAAATTAAATTCATCATTCAAATTTTAAGCGTGATGATTCTTAGAAAATCCAAGTTCAAGATTTTTCATTTCTTGCAAACTTGAATTTTAAGCGCAAAGCTTAAAAAATTTAAACTAGAATTAATTATGAGAATTAGTCTTTCAGATATCTTGGAAACTTTAATTCAAAATATGACATTTGTTGTACCAATATTCATCATGTCAAAATGTTTCATTAACATTGTCTTCGTCATTTTAATGATATCTATATTGCTTCTCATAATGAGCATATCATCAATGTACAAGCATATCATTACATATGCTTCAGTGTGTCACATTAGTCACACTCGTTAACTTTAAATCTTTTTGACGAAATAGTTTGTCAACATTTTCATTTCTTTATTTTGGGAATAGTATTTGTTTTTTGGGAATAGTATTTTTAAATCATGGTCCATATAAAAAATGTGCTCTGCGAATCAAATTTCATTTAACAAGTTATGATTATTTTGCAGCAAGAACAGTTCACCATTTCCAAAATTAGTATTGTTCATCGTATTCTAACTCTTATTCGTTCTAATATGGGGATGAACGTAAGGGGTGAGTGTTTGGAAAAACACTCAGCAAGTATGAGTCAATTGAATAGAATATATATATATATACAATTTTGAAACATATATCATTCAAAACATATGTACATTGAACTGATATTTTACTGCAAAACTGAACTAAAATATATATTGCTCTTAACAGAGCCTAATCAGATTATTATTTTTATGGTCACGAAGAGCCTACATAGATCAGCTCACCTAGAGCTTTAACATAATCGGAAGTACATCAGAACTGATTTCACAACATGACAGATTTCATAACATTTAAGTTAAGCATAGTAAATCTCTAATTTTCTCTCGGTACTGATATCAGGTTTATAGACTTTCTTGTACCTAACCAAAATAAGTAAACATATAATGACCTTCTCGTAGCTCCCTATTGATATAAAATGGGATGGAGGGTGATAAAGTCAGAACATCGGTAAACCCTCGAATACAGGGTCTGGCGCACCAGACAAAGGTTAACCACCGTATCAGGTCAGAAAAAAGGTTATAATCCCATTGCATCAGGGTCAATGTCTCAAAATTTCTACAAATTTGATTTCGATATTTAATATTGATTTAAAAAACATATTTTATATCTTAATTTCTCATAAATATCATAAATTCAAAATATGGCACATGTTCTCAATATTCAGATGTAACGAATACATAATTTTTAATGCAAATAATAATGTATATAAAAGTCCACTTACTGTAATTTTCTCAGAAGTTTTAGCAGATTGCTGTAGAGAGTCTTCCTATTCCTTGCAGAAAAATGCAGAGTTGTGTTTCGATATTTTGTAGCATAGTTTCTATAACATCTTCAGGATGACAGATCTATTATTTATAAGGTGCGAATTTGAGAGTTACAACATCTACATTGTTGGTTCCGAATTTTAAAGATGACAAAACAGACCAGATCGATAAAGACCAGATCGAGGTCAACAAAGACCAGACCGATAAAGACCATATTGATGTCAACCAGATCGGTACAGACTAGATCGACGTAGATCAATGCAGATCAGATTAGAACTTATCAAATTCAGACTAAGTTAGCAAACTTCGTTCATCAGTCCGAATAATCAACGGCTATTTATTGAAGCATTTAATGTTGCATTTAATGCTAAAATAGACCAAAGACTGAAGTTACCTTAAATGGTAAATAGACAAAGCAGATCTTATCTGACAAGCGCCGAAAGAACAGAGCAGAATGGAAAGAGTCTAAAATAGCATACTGCAGATTGTTCAGAGGTTGACCAAAGTAAAGAGTTGCACACAAAAGGAAATATTGTCGTTGGCAGAAATACTTATAAATAGGTGCAACTTAAATGCTCAAAGCACAAGAGACAATACAAGAGATACAACACGCATACGAGATCAACAATCAGTCATTTTATTGAGCATCCATTTGAGCAGAACACTATCATCGAAAGACTTCATCTTGTCAATCTGCTCAAAGTTGAAAGCACTGTTATTGGTTTATTTGATCGTTTAAGGATCATTAGTGCTTAGATTAATTCACTCTATCAATTGTATTTGTTCTAAGATAGAAGAGTGAGTTCTTTGTAACAGTCAGGAGGATTGTGTCTGAACAGATTGAGAGACTATGAGTTTCAATCTGGTAGTGGGGTAAATCCAGCTGAATCGGGGTTGTACAACGGGATTATATTACTCAAAGTCTTCTAGTGAATCCTTCCTAAATTGGAAGAAGGGGATTGATAAATGCCATTTTTGCATTTATATTTATAATGATCTAGGCGATCTTTGGACCGTTTGAGCCTTTCAAGCTTACCTAGTCTATATCAATCCCTAGTGTCCCATTTTGAGCTTTATTGAAAAAGAATGGTTTATGCATTGCATATTATTAAAACCCCATTCGACATTCTTGGCAAACTCACTATACCTACCTTATATGAGCCTAAACGAAAAATTTTATCCTTACCCTAAGGGAGTATATCGAATATCATTCGATGCACTTGAATTGTTATATCTTGATGAGCTTATTGAAAAAAATTGATGAATGAAAAAAAAAAAGATAAAAAGAAAAGATGTAAAGAAAGAGCCTTGAAAAAAAAGCATGCATACAAGACCCAAAGTGGCCAAGGCTAGAAAAAAAAAAAAAAAGAGGAGCTCGAAATGTGAAAAAATTTGAACTGTATATGATTATACTCTCTTCTTTGTGTTTATCCTATCTTTTTTTGAAACCAACACCAAAGGCCTTAAATTTCAAGCTTAAAAAGTCCTTTTGATCCAAGTCTAGGGAGTAACTATCATTAGTGGAGAAGTTGTTTAAAATAGGTTTATGGGGTGCTTTACGAAAATCTCAACTTTGATTTGACTAACTTAATTTGATCTAGGACATGTGCATGAAACTTGAGATTGACTATCACACACAAACGTTCCAACTTTGAGACGTGTTGCTTATTTTAGGAGAAAACATATCTTGTCCAACTTTTGAATGTGTGCATGTGAGATTTCTGAGAATAATGCAAGTCATGAAATAATTGTTTCAAGTATCGAGAATGCACTCTACCTTGTGATTTTAATGCTTAATCGAGGACGATTAAGTGATAAGTTTGGGGGAGTTGATAAGTGCCATTTTTGCACTTATATTTATATGTTTTCTTGTTACGTTTTATAATGATTCTTGAACAATTTGACCCTTTTTTGTATTAATTTGCGTGTTTCAGGAATCTTTGTGAAAATGAGAGGAAGTGAAGAAAATGAGCTAAATAATGAAAGTGCATAGAAATAGAGAGATTCAATTTGAAGTTTAAAAGAAGGAAACTTGCACCTTGCAAGATTCACGTAATTGCAGATAAGGAAATTCAAGCACATCAGATTTTCACATAAAATCTGCTTTCATTCACGTAAGATTGTGCAGCCGATTGTTGGGTCTAAAAGGGAATAAAATCAGAATTTTCACAAGATATCAGATAAGCAAGGAATTAAGATATATTATAATCTTCACATGAAGATTCATGCCCACCGAGAGAAAGAATTCACGTCCAGTAAGGGAGGTGACACGTTGGTTTGGGAACCAAATCTGCTAAATATATTTAAGAATAAAGCACCGAGATTTAGGAGGGGGGAGGATTTGAAAAAGAGGAGAATATTATAGGAGCAAGGGACGTGAGTTCAGAGGGAAGGTGAGAAGCAAATATCAGGGAAGAAGCGGGAGAAGATAAAGGAGACGTGAGCAGCAGAGAGGAGTTACGTGACTTCACAATTCAGGAATAAAGAGCAAGTGAAGTGAATATTTGTGGAGCAGCAGAAACGTGCAGGAAGAACGAAGGGACGAGAGAGTTACGTGAGTTCAGATTGAGGGATACAGACAGGAGACGGATTCACAGCAGATAGGAAGCATTCACGTACAGAACAAGAAGAGGGCTGAAGCAACGTAGAATTGACAGAAGAATTCAACGTGAAGAGATTCACGAAAGTGCAGAAGAAAATCTGGTGAAGGAGAGGCACAGTACGTACAGTGAAGCACAGCAGACGCGACGGGAGAAGAGAGATTGAAGAGAAGAGATTCACGTATATTTTAGGGAGCAATTCACGAACGAAGAGTGACGTAAATTCTGGTGAAGAAAGGGTGAAGAACTCACGTACAGAACGCACGGCAAAGCGAGAGACGGAGATACGGAGTCGACGACGCGATTCAACATCGCTAGTTTATACGTATTTCTAAACTTTGTTTATTTCTATTTAATTTTCTTATGCTTTTGATGTTGAAAAACATGATTTTGCATTTGATAATGAATATGTTTCTATGCTAAGTTTGTTGTGAAGACTTAGGGGATCCTATGTATGAACCCATGATTTAAATTGATTGTTTTTGATTGATTCTTATTTATCTAAGTGCTTGGATCATTGTTCTTCATGCTTTTAAGGGTTTGGCCATCCTTGAATGATATTAAATTACAATTGAGATCGAGAGATAAAATTGGAATTCGATATAGTGATTTATGCCGTGGATTTCAGACTGAGATCGAGAGATGAAGTCAAATACACGTGTGATAGCTATAGATATCTAGTAATCGAAGACTAGAAGTTTTCATAGATCGATTTACAATATTAATTGTTCAATAAGGGTACGAGAGTGGCTTATTGTTACGTTAGTGTTAGATTTGTTATAGCCGGACCAAGGTATAGCAAGTGAATTAGGAAAACTCGTCACCTTAGATTGTTTGAATTAATTCTTAACTAATAGGCGAATTGTGGGGGATTACATAGGTGAACCGAAAGTCTTGATAATTGTCTCTATTAATTTTATTCTCATTCTCTATCGTTTGTTTGGATTAATTATTTAGTTAATTAGTTAATTAGTTATAACCAATTTTCGTAGGCTAAATATAGTTAAATTAATTGAGTTTGGTACTTATTTCCTAGTCCTCGTGGGATCGACAATCCGTACTTATATTATCATTATACTAAAACTTGACACCGTGCACTTGCGGTAAAAAATCGCTAGACTGGAATTAATTGTTTAAAATAATAGCGATCAAGTTTTTGGCGCCGTTGCCGGGGACTAGTTTTAATAATATCAAACGAGATTAGTTGACTGTAGCTTAGTCATTTGTTTTTTTTTTTGTTTTTTATTTTTGGTTTCTGTTTTGTTTGTCCTGTGAGGTACTTGGAGATGCTACATCAACAAGCATCCACAAGATTTGCCCAACAACCTTCCGAGTCGTTCTACGCAGCGTGGGAGAGATTCAACGATTTGGCAAGCACGTATCGGTATAATGACTTTCCAAACTACACTCGTCTGCAATATTTCTTCAGTGGTTTGCATGCGGACACACGAGGATGGATATTCAACGGAGCTTTGGCAACTGGTAGTCCTTTGGTTGATAGAGATGAAGACAGTGTTTTGCACTTGTTTAATGAGATGGCGAACTTTGACTACCAGTGGCATTGGAATCCTTCACTCCAGGGTTGGAGCCACCAATACCCACCAAAGCCGCACCACCATCATTTTACAGACCCACCACTTGGACATCAGGGAGAGACAAGTGACAGTTCTGCGGAAGTCAGTGCTCATTTAGAGGATACGTTACTCAGGTTTATGGCATCATGTGAGACAAAGATTGAAAGTCAGACCAACTCAATGCGTCATCTGGAGCAGCAAATGGTGAGCCTCATGGAAACCTTATCAGCAAGCTGCCAAGAGAATGAGACGATACCTACTAGGGAAGAGGAGACGAATCAAGTTGGGTTTCATGACGATGATCACTCAAACAACCAAGTTTGGGGCAGTGATCCTACTACTGTGGAAGATTTAAGGGAACTTGAGCCTCTTCAAGAGATTGAGCCTACTTTAGAGACATTATCTGAGGAGTTCCAATGTGAAGATGAGTCGAGAGTGATGTTGGAAAAGGAAGAGACCTTCGAAGATTCTGACTTAAGCGCATCGATGGAGACATGTTATATGCCATATGTGGATCCGTATTTCCCATGGAGGCCAACATCACCACAATATATCCTCCAAGATATGAAGCCAAGTCAAGAATCATTCTCCCATGCCTACCACTTCAAGACCAATGTTGTTGGAGCGACGAGCCTACATTGTTATATTCATGCCAATCTTGAGGGCATACTGAGTGAAGACCCATTCGTGGTATCATACGATACTTACTATGGGCGGCAGCCGCTCTTTGATGGTTGCTTCTGATGGTCAAGCCGACGACTAAAAATCAGTGCTTCTTGGGAGGCAACCCAAGCGTATCCTTTTGCTATTTAGTTTTGTTTATTTTAGTTTTTGCATTTAGTTTGTTTATCTCTCGTGTCGACTATTTTATTTGCGTTCTTCTCTTGCTAGGTACAGTTGGAGCGATGAACCCTACAACAGTGGAGCTTTCAAAGGCCGACCTTCCTCAACCCTCATGCAAGCGTCTTGATCAGGGGAGTTTACTTTTTCCCTTTTGATTCTTTTAAACATTGAGGACAATGTTTCATTTAAGTTTGGGGGAGTGGCTTTCATGTTTACTTGTTTTAACCACATGTTGTGTGCTTAAATGACACTTGAATCGTCCGCTTATTATGAGCTAAATTTTTTTTTATGAGTCCAAACTTGAGAAAAGAATGAATGATAGTAGTGACTATTCAATGAGGATTTTAATCTCACTATGCATATGAACTTGATTTGTGATGATTATTGGACTTGTACATGAATATCCTAATTTGAGTTAGCATGTCAAGAATGAGGAATATATTGAGCACAATGAGTCATGATCTTGTGGATTGCATGTTGAATAGTGATAATTGTTGTGAACTTGATGATTTGTCTTGAGCATCTTAGAGTTATCTTAGAACCTATTTGATGATGACACTTTGAGGCGAAATTTATAGTTACAAACTTGACTTGAAAATGATCTAGGCGATCTTTGGACCGTTTGAGCCTTTCAAGCTTACCTAGTCTATATCAATCCCTAGTGTCCCATTTTGAGCTTTATTGAAAAAGAATGGTTTATGCATTGCATATTATTAAAACCCCATTCGACATTCTTGGCAAACTCACTATACCTACCTTATATGAGCCTAAACGAAAAATTTTATCCTTACCCTAAGGGAGTATATCGAATATCATTCGATGCACTTGAATTGTTATATCTTGATGAGCTTATTGAAAAAAATTGATGAATGAAAAAAAAAAAAGATAAAAAGAAAAGATGTAAAGAAAGAGCCTTGAAAAAAAAGCATGCATACAAGACCCAAAGTGGCCAAGGCTAGAAAAAAAAAAAAAAGAGGAGCTCGAAATGTGAAAAAATTTGAACTGTATATGATTATACTCTCTTCTTTGTGTTTATCCTATCTTTTTTTGAAACCAACACCAAAGGCCTTAAATTTCAAGCTTAAAAAGTCCTTTTGATCCAAGTCTAGGGAGTAACTATCATTAGTGGAGAAGTTGTTTAAAATAGGTTTATGGGGTGCTTTACGAAAATCTCAACTTTGATTTGACTAACTTAATTTGATCTAGGACATGTGCATGAAACTTGAGATTGACTATCACACACAAACGTTCCAACTTTGAGACGTGTTGCTTATTTTAGGAGAAAACATATCTTGTCCAACTTTTGAATGTGTGCATGTGAGATTTCTGAGAATAATGCAAGTCATGAAATAATTGTTTCAAGTATCGAGAATGCACTCTACCTTGTGATTTTAATGCTTAATCGAGGACGATTAAGTGATAAGTTTGGGGGAGTTGATAAGTGCCATTTTTGCACTTATATTTATATGTTTTCTTGTTACGTTTTATAATGATTCTTGAACAATTTGACCCTTTTTTGTATTAATTTGCGTGTTTCAGGAATCTTTGTGAAAATGAGAGGAAGTGAAGAAAATGAGCTAAATAATGAAAGTGCATAGAAATAGAGAGATTCAATTTGAAGTTTAAAAGAAGGAAACTTGCACCTTGCAAGATTCACGTAATTGCAGATAAGGAAATTCAAGCACATCAGATTTTCACATAAAATCTGCTTTCATTCACGTAAGATTGTGCAGCCGATTGTTGGGTCTAAAAGGGAATAAAATCAGAATTTTCACAAGATATCAGATAAGCAAGGAATTAAGATATATTATAATCTTCACATGAAGATTCATGCCCACCGAGAGAAAGAATTCACGTCCAGTAAGGGAGGTGACACGTTGGTTTGGGAACCAAATCTGCTAAATATATTTAAGAATAAAGCACCGAGATTTAGGAGGGGGGAGGATTTGAAAAAGAGGAGAATATTATAGGAGCAAGGGACGTGAGTTCAGAGGGAAGGTGAGAAGCAAATATCAGGGAAGAAGCGGGAGAAGATAAAGGAGACGTGAGCAGCAGAGAGGAGTTACGTGACTTCACAATTCAGGAATAAAGAGCAAGTGAAGTGAATATTTGTGGAGCAGCAGAAACGTGCAGGAAGAACGAAGGGACGAGAGAGTTACGTGAGTTCAGATTGAGGGATACAGACAGGAGACGGATTCACAGCAGATAGGAAGCATTCACGTACAGAACAAGAAGAGGGCTGAAGCAACGTAGAATTGACAGAAGAATTCAACGTGAAGAGATTCACGAAAGTGCAGAAGAAAATCTGGTGAAGGAGAGGCACAGTACGTACAGTGAAGCACAGCAGACGCGACGGGAGAAGAGAGATTGAAGAGAAGAGATTCACGTATATTTTAGGGAGCAATTCACGAACGAAGAGTGACGTAAATTCTGGTGAAGAAAGGGTGAAGAACTCACGTACAGAACGCACGGCAAAGCGAGAGACGGAGATACGGAGTCGACGACGCGATTCAACATCGCTAGTTTATACGTATTTCTAAACTTTGTTTATTTCTATTTAATTTTCTTATGCTTTTGATGTTGAAAAACATGATTTTGCATTTGATAATGAATATGTTTCTATGCTAAGTTTGTTGTCAAGACTTAGGGGATCCTATGTATGAACCCATGATTTAAATTGATTGTTTTTGATTGATTCTTATTTATCTAAGTGCTTGGATCATTGTTCTTCATGCTTTTAAGGGTTTGGCCATCCTTGAATGATATTAAATTACAATTGAGATCGAGAGATAAAATTGGAATTCGATATAGTGATTTATGCCGTGGATTTCAGACTGAGATCGAGAGATGAAGTCAAATACACGTGTGATAGCTATAGATATCTAGTAATCGAAGACTAGAAGTTTTCATAGATCGATTTACAATATTAATTGTTCAATAAGGGTACGAGAGTGGCTTATTGTTACGTTAGTGTTAGATTTGTTATAGCCGGACCAAGGTATAGCAAGTGAATTAGGAAAACTCGTCACCTTAGATTGTTTGAATTAATTCTTAACTAATAGGCGAATTGTGGGGGATTACATAGGTGAACCGAAAGTCTTGATAATTGTCTCTATTAATTTTATTCTCATTCTCTATCGTTTGTTTGGATTAATTATTTAGTTAATTAGTTAATTAGTTATAACCAATTTTCGTAGGCTAAATATAGTTAAATTAATTGAGTTTGGTACTTATTTCCTAGTCCTCGTGGGATCGACAATCCGTACTTATATTATCATTATACTAAAACTTGACACCGTGCACTTGCGGTAAAAAATCGCTAGACTGGAATTAATTGTTTAAAATAATAGCGATCAGGGATACGTATAAGGAATTGCTTTCGAACTTCCAGAAACACATCCTGTCTATTTACATATCGCACTACTTCATGTTTCAACCTATCAGACCGGTCTTACTAACCAAGAACAGACCGATTCCGCCCTCACACTATCAGTGGTCTGTTCAGATTAGAATTGATTAAAAAATAAGTTTCATTTGCTAACCAAGTGAAATCATCCAGGAAAATCTAAAAAGATAAATTTTAGTAGAGTGTTTATTCACTCCTCCCTCTAAACACTCCTATTCGATCATAACAAGTGGTATCAGAGAGGGTGTTCTTAATCAAAAGAATATTTGGACTGATGGCATATTTCAACAAGATTCACATGTTCTCAAAAGAAGATTATGATGATTGGAGAATCCACATGCAAGCTCACTTAGCAGCTCAGGATGATGACATGTGGTACGTCATTACACAAGGACCAATGAAGATTTTAAAGGTTAACCCTGCCCTGGGGGGTCAAGTGGTGAACCTCAGATGATTGAAAAAGAAAGAGCTACCTGGTCCAATGAAGAAAGGAAAAAGGCTAATCTAGACAATGTAGCCAAGGATATTTTGTTCAAAACCTTGGACAAGAATATATTCAGCAAAATCAAGATGTGTTCCACTGCCCAAGAAATTTGGGAGAAGATTGCAAAGCTCTGTGAAGGGAATAACCAGACCAAAGAGAATAAGCTGATTGTGGCTCTACAAAAGTTTGAAAGCGTAAAGATGAGACATGGAGAAACTCTAAACGAGTTTGATGAATGAGTTACATGCATTGTTAATGACCTGAACCGTCTTGGCAAATACTATACCAACAGAGAGATAACTCTGAAAGTTATGAGAGCATTACTGAAGGAATGAGACGTCAAAACCATTGCAATGAGAGAATCTAAAGATCTGAACAAAATCGAACTCCATGATCTGTTCGCTGATCTCAAGGCCTATGAATTCGAGCTGATCACTAGAGGGGAAGCAGAGCCATCCACCTCTCAGCCAACCAAGGCACTTGCAGCCATTCCAGATCAATCTATCCCTACAGACCGATATGTCGAACAGATGAGTAATGATGCTATGTCGTTATTTATTAAGAAATATGGTAAATTCATGTCTAAAAATAAAAAGAACTTTAAACCTTCTCATCAATATAAGTCAAGAAAAGATGCTTCTGTTAACGATCAGGCTCGCTACAATTGTGGTTAGACCGGACACTTCATTGCAGATTGCACCAGACCAAAGAAAGACGAGAGGAAGGAAAGGCACTGAGATGACAAGAAGAAGTACTAGAAATATCGTAAAGGGCATCATGGAAAGGCTCAAAAAGTTCTGGTAGCAGAAGAAGGCAATAGTAAGTGGGCTGAGACTGATTCAGAACCAGAGAGCTCAGAAGGATCCTCCAGTGAAAGCGAAGAGGAGATCCAATGCCTAATGGCAGACGAGGAGACTAGTCAGAACGATGAGGTATTCGATTTTGACTCAGATGAATTTACACGAGAAGAACTTGTACTTGCACCACAAGATATGGCCAATGACTATAGAATGCTAGCTGAATCATTTGATAAATTTAAGGCTGAAAGCAAAGATCAAACAGATGAGCACATCATACCAAGCTGTGCTAAGCTAGGTGAATGTGACAGTCTGAAGATCGAGCTGGATAAGCTAAAAATTTCCTATAAATAGCTCCATGTAGAAAATCAGAGAATTAGCGCACAAAATGCTAAACTTTCTCATATTCTCAAAGCATGGACAAAATCAAGGCTTCATTAGATGAGTTGCAAGAGGTACAAAGAAATGTCGGTGATATCACTGTCATAGGCTTTGGTATCAATGAAAGCATTAAAAATGAAACTGAATTGTTGCTGGAAAAGAACAAAGTCAAACAAATGAAATTTGTTAGATCCAGCACAATATATAATCATAAGTGCCTACAATTCGAACAAGAATCTATTTCAAGGATAAAGGCTTGAAAAAGGGGATTGGGTGTGTTAACCAAGCCACGGAAAAGGCACCAGCGAGTTTTGAGTCTATCAGATCAAACTCAAAAGTGCAAAATCTAAGGCAAGGAAAACCATCCAATTATCACAACTCAAAACTGGTCCAAAGAAGATATAGATTGCACAAGAATCAAATGCCACCATTTCACAAAACACACTACACACAACAAGCTCAACATACTTGTTATCGCACAGCACACACCACACCATACACACACAAATCAATAAAGCTGCTTCAGGTGTGGGTCCCCAAAGGACTACTCCGTTCCGGACCCAAGTACGATTGGTACCAACGGTAATTCTTTTTTTGACAGGAACCCGAGATGAAACTATCAGACTGGTATTTAGACAGTGGATGTTCTCGACACATGATGGGAAACATCGAGCTGATGTCTGATATTACTCAATACACTGGTCCTAAGATCACATTCGGTGATAACTCAAAGGGTAAGACCGTGGGCAAGAGTAAGATTGTCCATGGCAACACTATCATAAATGATG
Source organism: Haberlea rhodopensis (assembly GCA_907163345.1). Lineage (NCBI taxonomy): Eukaryota > Viridiplantae > Streptophyta > Magnoliopsida > Lamiales > Gesneriaceae > Haberlea > Haberlea rhodopensis. The sequence continues at coordinate 612,186 of CAJQUN010000095.1, forward strand.
TGTTATTAGTTGAGAATTTATGCTATAATCTGATTAGTATAAGTCAATTATGTTATAATGGTTATACCGTAGAATTTCACAAACACACTTGCACTGTTAAATCATCTAATGGTAAAATCATGCTGGTAGGAATCTGGAATGAAAATACTAATAAGATTAACTGGAATCATGATCAACCTGATAATCCTAATTGTTTCATTGCTTATAACGATAATAAACATTGGCTATGGCATAAATGCTTGAATCATCTTAATTTCAAGACTATTTCTAGCATATGTAAAAATGATTTAGTTATCGGTCTGTCCAAGATCAACTTTGCTAAGGATAAGATCTGTCAAGCTTGTCAAATGTCCGATCATCCTTTAACAAGAATGACAAATCCTCCTCACGCTGCTTAGAATTATTGCACATGGACTTGTTTGGTCCCATACCAATAACAAGTTTAGGGTAATGCGGTATACTCTTGTTCTTATTGATGATTACTCATGTTTTAGATGGACTATAATTTTTAGCCGTAAAGACTAGGCCGGCCCAAAATTAATCAAGATGTTGAAGCGCATTCACAACGAGAAATCCTCTGGATAGACAGGATTCGAAGCGACAAAGGCACTGAATTCTCAAACCAAAATATTGAATCCTTTCTAGATGACCAAGGGACCAGACATGAATACTCAGCAGCTCCCACTCCTCAACAAAATGGAGTTGCAGAACGACGCAACAAAACGCTCAAGGAAGCAGCAAGAATAATACTTGCTGACTCTAGAATCTCTCAAAAGTTCTGGGCAGAGGCTGTCAATACTGCATGTTATATACAGAATCGTTCCATGATTAATAAGAAATTAAATTCAAACCATATGAAATATGGACAAATAACAGACCGACTATTTCATACTTTCATATCTTCGGCTGCAAATGTTATGTCCATAACAACGATAAGAATCATATAACCACTTTCATGATCTAAATCAGATGATGGAATATTCTAAGGATATTCATCTGTTAGCAAAGCATTTCGTGTCTTTAATAATCAAACTCTAACTGTGGAAGAGTCAATTCATGTAGTTTTTGATGAATCTCTTGTGTAGGGTCTTCCTACCTTAACATCATATTAATAGCGTATTATGAACTAAACATATATTAGAGACATCTTAGAGTTCTGGTTGTTATGTGAGCTCAAAGTAATTACAGGCCAAAATGAAACTTCAATAGTTAGTTAATTACATTCCTCAAAATGAATGTTAAGTTTAACAAAAATCCTGTATCTATCTTCTTATGCTCCTTAGCTCACCATCTCAACCCGACCCTTAGTCTCGATCCAAAAGTGTGCCTACAGGAACAACCCATCGTGAGCATGTACATCGTTACTTAACATCATGAATAAATGGCATATAAATAATGCATGGAAATAATTGATAGCATATACTTCCTGTTTAATAGTACTATCCTTCCTTGGTCGTCCCTGTGTCATAATTACGCATATAATCATTAGTTCAAGACATGAATGATTAACATCATATTTCGTATATAAGCTCACATCAATCCATGTTAATTAGAAATGGGACTATCCGGGTTCTATTATGACAGCGGCACAATTGGCCCCCTCGCTCGACATAACTCATCGTATGATACCCATCGCTACGCCTTGATAGCGGATGTATCTCTTATTCAGCGGATGATACCCATCGCTACACCTTGATAGCGGATGTACCCCATCGCTCAGCGGATGATACCCATCGCTACACCTTGATAGCGGATGTACCCCATCGCTCAGTTATGTGAGCGGCAAGACCTTCCTCGCTTGCCCATAATAGTCACCGGACATTCAACCATTCTAAGTAGCATAGTCAAACATGCGTCATCATCTTATAAGCATCATCATTTCAAACATTATCATCTTATCATAATTGACATCGTAACATCATATCATCTTCATTTATCACAACTTCATCATCATAAACTTATTCATCATAATCATCATAATCATCATCATCAATACTTATGCAATTAATGCAAGGTCATAGTTTATGAATATGTTACCGTTTGATGCCCGTACGTTTCTTACGTACCTTTTCAAAATATTGTGAAGCTGTAGTACTTTATCTCCTCGAGGTCGTTGGTACCTGGGATGGTTCTACACAACCATACAAATCAATATTAGAAGCTAAACAATAGCCCAATACCAAAAGTTCTATAAAAACCTTCATTTTTCAAAATTACACAGCTGGCGATCGATCGCTTCGCTGAGGCGATCGATCGCCTCAATTTCTTCTTCGCGGCGATCGATCGCGCCAAATGTGGCGATCGATCGCCTATCCTTTGATTTGGCCACTGCCTCTCGGCGATCGGTCGCCTCATTTCAGGCGATCGATCGCCTGCCCTGTTCTTCGCCCACTGTCCTTAGGCGATCGGTCGCCTCTTTTCAGGCGATCGATCGCCTCGCACAGGTACACGTTTTTCACCATTTTTACACCAAAAATTTCTTCCCAACTTCCACAACACTTATACCAACAAACTCAAAACACAAAAACACTTTAAACCTTCAATATACATCATAAAACCACTAAAAATCCAACATCCTACAAAGAATCACACTAACCCAAACAAACCCATTTCAAACCCTTTTTAAAACCCTTCCAAAACTCAATCAACACTTCAAGAACATCAATAAGATACATATAAACATCATAGGCACTAAATCTTACCAAGAAGTGCAAGAACAAAGCTTTTACAAGAATTCCTTCCCACCTTTAGGGCAAAAATCGAAAATGAGGGGAAAGGGGGGTTTTTGGGAGAGTGATTTTGGGGATTTGAGTGTAAAGGGTAAAGTGAGGTGAAATGGTGGGTTAAGTGTTAAATCTTCATTTCTTCTAACTTGTACCCCAATAATTAACATGATGTCTATAAAACACATTAACATGATAAGCATTTACAAAATGCAACCAACTTCATTAATCCCATATCATCCTCATAATTAAAATCAACATCCTTAAATCATGTTAATTCTTCATTCCCCACACACATCTTAATCATCGTAATAAATCATCATATAAGCATAATTAATATTTAGATTGCCATCAGATAATTTCGGGGCATTACATTACTCCCCTACTTATAAGATTTCGTCCTCGAAATCGCATGCACTTACCCAAAAGAAACTAAACATAAATCATACCAGAAAATAGTTCCGGGTAGTGCTGCACCATATGCCGTTCCGTCTCCCACGTAGCCTCCTCGACACCCCAGCGATCCCACTGAACTTTGACCATCGGTATAATCTTACTTCGTAGCCTGCGATCCTCAAGATCTAGGATTCTAACCGGTCGTTCAACATAGGACACATCTGAATTCAACTGAACCTCTGAAGGCTGCAATACATGAGACGGATCGGGTTCATACTTCCTCAACATGGAAACGTGGAAAACCTCATGAATACCGGATAAGGACGGCGGTAGAGCCAAACGGTAGGCCAAAGTACCGATGCGCTGCAATATCTCATACGGCCCCACATACCTCGGAGATAACTTTCCCCGCATACCAAAACGGACCACACCCGTGAAGGGTGAGATTTTTAAGAAAACCTTATCTCCTACTTGGAATTCTAGCGGTCGTCGCCGCTTATTGGCATAGGCTGCTTGTCTATCTTGGGCCGCTTTCATCTTTAAACGTATCGTCTTGATCTTTTCTTCCATATCTTTAATCATATCCGGTCCTCCGACCGCCTTACTAGTCAAGTCCTCCCAATACAGCGGTGATCTACATCGTCGTCCATAAAGAGCTTCAAAATGAGCCATTTGAATGCTCGCCTGATAGCTGTTGTTATAGGAGAACTCCACCAGTGGTACTGAATCCTGCCACGGAGTATCAAACTCTAAAACGCATGCCCTTAACATATCCTCGAGCGTCTGTATGGTACGCTCTGTCTGACCGTCTGTCTGAGGGTGATAGGTTGTGCTCAGCCTCACCTCTGTGCCCAAAGCTGTTTGGAGACCCTCCCAGAAATGTGAAGTGAACCTCGGGTCTCTGTCAGACACTATTGAAACTGGAATACCATGTAACCTCACCACATCCCGCACATAGAGTTGGGCCATCTTCAAATATGTGAAAGTCATATTGTAAGGGATGAAATGGGCTACCTTTGTCAGCCTATCCACGATTACCCAGATCGCATCGAAACCAGAGGCCGACCTTGGCAAGTGGGTCACGAAGTCCATAGATATATGTTCCCACTTCCATTTAGGCACCTCTAAGCTCTTCAACTCACCCCCAGGCCTCTGTCTTTCTGCCTTTACCTGCTGGCAGATTAGACACCTCTTAACAAAAGCAATTACTTCACGCTTCATGCGTCTCCACCAAAATTGACTACATAGATCCTTGTACATCTTTCTTCCTCCTGGGTGGATACTGAACCTGCTACTGTGGGCACGGTGTAAGATTCCTTGGCGTAATTCTGGTGTCTTTGGTACCACCCAACGGTTGCCTAGTCTCAATGAACCATCCTCAGCAACTCGGAACTTTGATGGTTGCCCTTGGAGCACTATTGATGACCACCTCTGAATTTCATTATCCGATCTCTGAGCTTTCCTAATAGCCTCAAATATATCTGGCTCAGCCAATAAGGTCGACACTCGCACCGGCGACGTGTCCACATCAAAATCATAGCCCAGATGGCAATAAGAAGTCATCATAGCTGATAAGCTCATAGTATCCTCAGCGGTGCTCTTCACTTTTCGACTTAAGGCATCTGCTATCATGTTTGCTTTACACGGATGGTACTCTATTTCACAATCATAATCCTTGAGTAATTCCATCCATCTTCTTTGCCTCATATTCAGTTCTGCTTGGGTGAGTAAGAATTTCAAACTCTTGTGGTCTGTAAAGATGGTGAACGTCGTACCATAAAGATAATGACGCCAAATCTTCAAGGCGAAAATGATGGCCGCCAGTTCCAGATCATGGACTGGGTATCTGGTCTCGTGGGGCTTCAACTGCCTCGAAGCATAAGCTACCACGTGCTTATCTTGCATCAACACACAACCCAAACCTTGCAATGATGCATCCGTGTACAAGGCAAACTTCTTATCCTCAGAAGGAATTACCAACACTGGCGCCGTCGTCAAGCGACGTTTCAACTCTTGGAAACTCTCCTCACAAGCTTCGGACCAATAAAACGGGACTCCCTTCTGAGTCAGCTGGGTCAACGGCTTAGCGATCTTAGAGAATCCCTCGACGAAACGTCGGTAATAACCTGCTAAACCAAGGAAGCTCCGTATCTCGGGCACAGAAGTGGGTGCAGCCCACTCCATAACAGCTTCAATCTTACGGGGATCCACAGATATCCCACGGCTGGATATTACATGACCCAAGAACACCACACTGTCCAACCAAAATTCGCACTTGCTAAGCTTTGCATATAACTGATGATCCCTAAGGATCTGAAGTACTGTCCTCAAGTGCCCAACATGTTCTTCTTCGGTCCAGGAGTAGATAAGTATGTCATCGATGAAGACTATGACGAACTGGTCCAAATATGGCTGGAATACCCTGTTCATTAAACTCATGAAAACAGCTGGGGCATTCGTCACCCCAAAGGGCATGACTAAGAATTCATAGTGCTCATATCTGGTCCTGAAAGCTGTCTTCTGTACATCATCCTCCCTCACCCGAATCTGATGGTATCCTGACCTCAGATCGATCTTACTATACAACCTCGTACCCTGCAACTGGTCAAACAAATCATCGATTCTCGGGAGTGGGTACTTGTTCTTCACGGTAGCTTTGTTCACTTGTCTGTAATCGATGCACAGACGCATCGAGCCATCTTTCTTCTTAACAAATAAAACTGGTGCACCCCAGGGCGATACGCTCGGGCGTATGTAGCCCTTGTCAAGGAGTTCTTGCAACTGAACCTTTAACTCCTTTAACTCTGTTGGTGCCATTCTGTACGGGGCACGAGAAATGGCTGACGTCCCCGGTAGTAATTCGATTCCAAACTCGACCTCTCTCGCCGGTGGGAATCCAGGAATCTCTTCAGGAAATACATCAGGAAATTCCGCCACTATGGGCACATCTTCAACCTTTAGCTCTTCCTTCTTTCCAAAAATATCAACGGCATAAATAAGATATCCTGTATGGCCTCGTTCCAATAATTGTGTTATCTTGACTGCAGATATTAAAGGAATCTTTGAACGAGAACCATCTCCATAGAACGTCCACTGAACTCATTCATCAGCTCTGAATCGTACAGTCCTCTGCCTGCAGTTCACAACTGTCTGATACCTATTCAGAACATCAATACCCGATATACAGTCAAAGTCTGACATTCCCAGAACGATCAAATCCGACCTTAACTTGTTATCCTCAAAATAAATGAGGCTATCATAGACAACCTGATCAGCAAGCAAACTCCTTCCAGCGGGTGTCGAGACGACTAGAGGCGTGGGCGACGGAGAAGTGCATATGTGGTGTCTTTCCACAAAACTCGTCGACACAAAAGAGTGTGACGCACCTGTGTCGATCAATATAAAGGCAGGGTGCGTAAATAAAAGACACGTACCCGCTATGACCTCCCCCGGATTCGCTGTAGCCTGCTCCCTCGTCAGTGCATACACCTGTCCTTGAGGTGGCCCCGTAGGCTGACCTCCATATTGCCTCGGTATAAATGGGGGCCTGTGTGGTGCTGCTCTGTCCGTAGACCTCCCAGTAGAACTCTGCTGCCTTCCCCTGTTGGGACATTGTCGGGCAAAGTGGCCTCTCTCGCCACAAACATAGCATCCTACACAATTCTTCGTCAAATGTGGTAACCCACAAATGGAGCATTGGACCTCCCCAACACTACCTCCTCGAGACTGTCCTCCCCTTGGTGGGGCGTCATTCCTGCGGTTTCCTCTCCATCGGTTATCGGGTCTCCTACCACTAAATCTTGACGCAGAAGTGTTCCCCCCAGACTTGAACCGATCACCCCTTGGCCTTAAATTGTCGGGAGTAGATCTCTGAGGGGGTGCTGGAGGTGGTACAGCATCAGGGTATGCACTACCCCCAGTTCGGCTAGCTCAGCCCGTGTAAGTGCATCGTCAAAGCAGGTAGGGCCATATGTAATCACCCTATCATAGAGTTCTGGCCTCAAGCCCTTCATAAAGTTCCTCATCTTTGCTTGAGTGTTGGCAGCGATATGAGGTACATTTCTGAGTAGAGAACAGTAGTGGAGGGCATAATCTGACACCGGCATAGTACCTTGCTTCAACTTATTAAACTCTTCCTCTTTAGCTTGACGTGCAGCCGCTGAAAAGTATCGGGCCAGGAATCTAGTTCTAAACAGCTTCCAGTTTACCTCTTGACCCTGTGCTTCCTGTTCAATCACGGTGGTCCTCCACCACATCAGTGCTTTATTGGCTAATTGGAACTCTGCTAGCCTTATCCATGCCGTCTTTGCACACGGGGCTGCCACAAATATTTGTTCTATTCTTTCTAGCCATTCCTCGGCCCGCTCCCCTGTTTCAGTCCCTTCAAATGTCGGGGGCCGATACGCTAGGAATTGAGTCAAACTCAACTCTCCGGGCAATAGCTGTTGTTCGGATGGTTCTTCGCCTAGGGCTGGCGGGGGTACGGGATTCGTGCGCCCCGCACTAGCATTCACACTTACCGCATCGCCAATGTCGATATTTGCTGCCATACTGCAACACAAGGGTTAACAACAAGATCCAAAAGCAGTTCATGTAAACAGCGTTAGAAAGCCATAACATGTTATCATAACACTCATATACTTCATATGCAATGCAACATAATATGACAAAAGTAAGCGCCTAGCCAACCTACTGCTAAGGCTACCCTTCACTCATCCCCGGGTTATCTAACCACTGCTCTGATACCACTAATGTAGGGTCTTCCTACCTTAACATCATATTAATAGCGTATCATGAACAACATATATTAGAGACATCTTAGAGTTCTGGTTGTTATGTGAGCTCAAAGTAATTACAGGCCAAAATGAAACTTCAATAGTTAGTTAATTACATTCCTCAAAATGAATGTTAAGTTTAACAAAAATCCTGTATCTATCTTCTTATGCTCCTTAGCTCACCATCTCAACCCGACCCTTAGTCTCGATCCAAAAGTGTACCTACAGGAACAACTCATCGTGAGCATGTACATCGTTACTTAACATCATGAATAAATGGCATATAAATAATGCATGGAAAAAATTGATAGCATATACTTCCTGTTTAATAGTACTATCCTTCCTTGGTCGTCCCTGTGTCATAATTACGCATATAATCATTAGTTCAAGACATGAATGATTAACATCATATTTCGTATATAAGCTCACATCAATCCATGTTAATTAGAAATGGGACTATCCGGGTTCTATTATGACAGCGGCAAAATTGGCCCCCTCGCTCGACATAACTCATCGTATGATACCCATCGCTACGCCTTGATAGCGGATGTATCTCTTATTCAGCGGATGATACTCATCGCTACACCTTGATAGCGGATGTACCCCATCGCTCGGCGGATGATACCCATCGCTACACCTTGATAGCGGATGTACCCCATCGCTCGGCGGATGAGCGGCAAGACCTTCCTCGCTTGCCCATAATAGTCACCGGACATTCAACCATTCTAAGTAGCATAGTCAAACATGCATCATCATCTTATAAGCATCATCATTTCAAACATTATCATCTTATCATAATTGACATCGTAACATCATATCATCTTCATTTATCACAACTTCATCATCATAAACTTATTCATCATAATCATCATAATCATCATCATCAATACTTATGCAATTAATGCAAGGTCATAGTTTATGAATATGTTACCGTTTGATGCCAGTACGTTTCTTACGTACCTTTTCAAAATATTGTGAAGCTGTAGTACTTTATCTCCTCGAGGTCGTTGGTACCTGGGATGGTTCTACACAACCATACAAATCAATATTAGAAGCTAAACAATAGCCCAATACCAAAAGTTCTATAAAAACCTTCATTTTTCAAAATTACACAGCTGGCGATCGATCGCTTCGCTGAGGCGATCGATCGCCTCAATTTCTTCTTCGCGGCGATCGATCGCGCCAAATGTGGCGATCGATCGCCTATCCTTTGATTTGGCCACTGCCTCTCGGCGATCGGTCGCCTCATTTCAGGCGATCGATCGCCTGCCCTGTTCTTCGCCCACTGTCCTTAGGCGATCGGTCGCCTCTTTTCAGGCGATCGATCGCCTCGCACAGGTACACGTTTTCACCATTTTTACACCAAAAATTTCTTCCCAACTTCCACAACACTTATACCAACAAACTCAAAACACAAAAACACTTTAAACCTTCAATATACATCATAAAACCACTAAAAATCCAACATCCTACAAAGAATCACACTAACCCAAACAAACCCATTTCAAACCCTTTTTAAAACCCTTCCAAAACTCAATCAACACTTCAAGAACATCAATAAGAATCATATAAACATCATAGGCACTAAATCTTACCAAGAAGTGCAAGAACAAAGCTTTTACAAGAATTCCTTCCCACCTTTAGGGCAAAAATCGAAAATGAGGGGAAAGGGGGGTTTTTGGGAGAGTGATTTTGGGGATTTGAGTGTAAAGGGTAAAGTGAGGTGAAATGGTGGGTTAAGTGTTAAATCTTCATTTCTTCTAACTTGTACCCCAATAATTAACATGATGTCTATAAAACACATTAACATGATAAGCATTTACAAAATGCAACCAACTTCATTAATCCCATATCATCCTCATAATTAAAATCAACATCCTTAAATCATGTTAATTCTTCATTCCCCACACGCATCTTAATCATCGTAATAAATCATCATATAAGCATAATTAATATTTAGATTGCCATCAGTTAATTTCGGGACATTACATCTTGATATTGAGAAACACAAGGAACTACTTCAAAATCAGATGTAAAATATCAATCTCGAAGCTAACAGTGATGATGAGAATGCAGTTAACATGTTAAGAGACAATCCACCAGAACCTGAAGTACCAGACAGACCGGTAGAATCCACTGAAGTTCTACTAGATGGAGCTGATGTCGCTGATCCGAAAGTAACAAATACCAACGTGAAGACCAATACTGACGATATCAGTATTCTGCCTCCATATGGACCAGATGTTCTCGAACCAAACTACCGCTGGACTAAGAGGCATCCACCTGATCTGGTGATTGGAAGTCCATCTGCACCCATAAGAACTAGAGGACATACGATGGATGAATTCACATACGCTGCATTCATATCCAACCTGGAACCAAAACAGACTGACGAAGCTTTACTGGCTATAACTGGATAGAGGCTCTGTAAGAAGAGCTCAACCAATTTGAACAGAATCAGGTGTGGAGTTTAACTCCCAGACCAATTGATTAGCCTGTTATTGGAACCATATGGGTTTTCAGAAACAAGCTAGATGCAAATGGCGTGGTAGTTAGGAACAAGGCCAGACTGGTTGCACAAGGCTTCAGATAAGAAGAATGAATCGACTTTGATGAATCTTTTGCACCAGTTGCCAGACTTGAAGCCATTCGATCTTTCTTGCATACGCTGCTTTTAAAGATTTCAAAGTATAACAAATGGACGTGAAGAGTGCATTTCTTAATGGCGAACTTTAGGAAGAAGTCTATATCGAACAACCTCCTGGATTTCTTAATCACTCGTTTCCAGATCATGTGTACTTACTAAATAAAGCAGTCTATGGACTTAAACAAGCCCCCAGAGCCTGGTATGACACTCTGTCTCAATTTCTTCAAGATCATGATTTCCAGATCGGTTCAGTAGATAAAACTTTATTTAAGTTTATCAAGGGGGAACATACTTTGTTAATTCAAATATATGTTGATGATATCATTTTTGGGTCAACTAACCCCAAGTTATGCTAGCAATTTTCTAAGTTAAAGCCAATTTGAGATGAGTATGATGGGAGAATTATCATTCTTCCTGGGTCTACAAGTCAAACAACTCGATAATGGAATCTTCATCAATCAAACCAAGTACACCAAGGAGCTACTCAAACGGTTTGGTATGGAGACTTGCTCAACTGCTTCAACTCCGGTGAGTCCATCAATCAAGTTAGATAATGACGAAGGGGGAACATTAGTTGAGGTAACAATGTATCGAGGTCTAATCAGATCGTTGTTATATCTTACAGCGAGCCGGCCTGATATTATGTTTTCTGTTTGTATGTGTGCTAGATTTCAATCTGACCCTAAACAATCCCACTTCATTGCCGCTAAACGCATTTTAAAATACTTAAAAGGTTCTCGAAATGTTGGTCTATGGTATCCCAAAGATTCTAACTTCAATTTGATTGGATATTCAGATGTTGACTATGCAAGATGTAAGATCGATCGCAAAAGCACCAGTGGAACTTGTCAATTCTTAGGTGAAAGATTGATTTCTTGGTTTAGCAAGAAGCAAACGTCGATTGCCACATCCACAGCTGAGGCAGAATATCTCGTCGCTGGAAGCTGTTGCGCTCAAATGCTCTGGGTCCAACATCAGCTTAGATACTATGGCATTCAAGCTGCTGAGTCAACGATCTTTTAAGACAACACAAGTGCAATTGCTATCACATATAATCCAGTCTTGCACTCTCGAACGAAACATTTTGATATCAGACATCATTTTATTCGAGATCATGTTGTCAAAAATGAGATTTAGATCGAGTACATTTCAACAAACCAGCAAGCGACAGACATCATCACTAAACCACTCCCAGCGGCTAAGTTTAATTATTTTCGTCAAATTCTTGATTTAATAGATCTATCTTAATATATTTGACGCATGCTTAACTTCGTTTTTAAAGATTTAGTGTTAGCACAGAAGATGCAGACCGGTCCTGACTATCAGACCGATCTATATCGATCTGAAGTTATCCTATGATCTGACTCAAAACACTGTCAATCTTTAATATAGTAATATTTTACAGCCCGGACTGATCTAACTTTAACCGCCTAATTATACCCTCATCCAGTCCGTTAAAATTTGAATTTTTAAAATATCAGTCATCGAGATACAGACACGTGTCTAATATCTATGTATTTATCAGGCTGTACTAGGGGTGCTTAACGGATCGGTCTGGTCCGGAACCGGCCTGTTCCGGATCCGATAATCCCGGAACCTATCCGATCCGTTAAGGAACCTGATTGGATCCGGTTTTGATCCAACCGGTCCAGGGTTGGACCGGTTCCAACCCGGAACCGGATTTCTTTTTTTATTTTATTTTAAAAAAAAGTAAAAAACAGAGAGATTTTATCGAGTTTTTTTTAAAAAAACGGATCTGGTTCCAGTTCAATCCAAAACCGGATCCGTTTGGTCCGAAACTGGTAAGATATCGGATCCGGAATGGTAGAATCGATCCGGTCTGGTATCAAACCGGTTCGGAACCGTTTAGTTCGGTTTCAGTTCCGGACCGGACTAACCGGTCCGGTTTTGGGCCGGGTTCGGATTGACCCGGCCCGTTAAGCACCCCTAGGCTGTACATTTCATTCATCATTTTACTTTTTCTATTTACCGTCGTCTGCTTATCTCTTCCAAAACTTCCTCTTTATTCCATATTCGTATCCTAATCTTTCTAATGGCAACCATTACTCACAATTCATTATCTGTTGAGTTTGATGCTATATACATGATGGAAGATACAAAAATTTTATCTACGTTCAAAAAACTGGAATCATCCGGACTAGGGGTGTAAACGAACCGAATCGAGCCGAACTTTAGTAAAATTTTAGTATTCGAGTTCGAATTCGAATAAACATATTCGAAATTCGATTCGAAGTTCGAACTTTAATTTTTTTAGGCTCGAATTCGGTTCGAAACGGAGTTCGAATTCGAGTTCGATTCGAACTTTTCGAGCTCGACTTCGAGCTTTTCGAGCCATTTATATTTAATGTTCGCAAATGTAAGCTCGATTCGAAGCTCGAGCCCCTAACCAAGTGAATATAAAAACCATTGCATTATCACCATCTAATTCATCAAAAAACCAGCAACATTAAAATTCTAAATCAAAACACCAAACAATAATTCATCAAGATCCTTCAACAATTAAGTTTTTCATCAAAACAACTTAAACAATTAATTTTTAATCGAGCAACATAATTAATAAGTTTATCATCTCCTAACATAGCATCCAAATCTTCAAAATTACATTCCAGCACCTAAATCATGTAATTAAAGAAAATAATTAGATGTAGAAAATGTATTGACAAATATCTCAGAGCTTTTCTCAGTTAAGTCGAAGAGGGAGTAGAACATTTAATACCAATGAGAGACAAAATTTGAAAGAAAATGTATAAATTAGACAGAGCAAGTAAGGAGAGTATCGATACTTGGCTCTTTCACCAATTATTGATGTTTCTTTGAGTTGGAAATTTTCTGGTTAAGTCAGACTTCAATTTGCACCCGAATGAGAGAGCTTTCACGACCAAATTATCTATTTTTTCCTCCTTTTTCTCATACACAAGAAAATCAATGAAGATGATGGGAAGTCCTGCGATTTTCAAAGAAATCATAAAGGACATGAGAATTAGAAATTCGAAGTAGGCGCCACTCCTATGCATGTAGTAAGGTGCCGATTTACACAAAAATCAAAAGGAGAAATCGATTTACACTGTTTTTCAGATGAGAACGATTGAATCAGAGGAAACATACCTTTGGCGTGAAGGTGGAGATTCAGGCCGCGTGAAGGCGGTGGCGTGACTTCAACGGCGATGCAGACGGAGAGATGAGCAGGCGGTGCTTTTCAAAACAGTGAAAGAAGTATTAGGGTTGAGGGGTTGAGGTTGAGGAGTGCGAGAGAACAGAGAAGTAGAGTGCGAGAGTGACTGATGGAAAAGGAGAGATTAGAAGTAGCGCTTTTCAAAAAAAAAAATTAATATATTAAGATCTAACATATGTAAATATTATATATAAATAAAATATTAAGGTTCGCGAACAGTTCGTGAACTATCGAACAAAGAAATTTGGGTTCGAGTTCGGCTCGAAAACATATTCGAACATGTTCGAGTTCAGCTCGAATTCGATAACTTCGAATTCGAATCGAATATTTTTCGAGCTTGTTCGAAAAGTTCGTGAACCGGCTCGATTCGTTTACACCCCTAATCCAGACTGAGGAAATTATTGGAATGTGGCACGGTGGTGTATGAATCGGAGATCAAAGAACTATTCTCCAACGCCGTATCTCACAAGAATTCCATCTCTTCTTCGGTTAATGGCCAGATTGTTGAAATTTCCCAGGAGCTGTTTACAGAGACGTTTGGACTTCCTACCTCTGGCATGTCCGACTTCGCTCACTTGTCCAAAGCCACTCTGGAAGAATTTCAACGTAGAGTATCAATCTTCGGACTTACACTTAAGACTGCATTCAAGAAGAAAGAGATGTCTTTCCATTTTCAAGTGCTCTGCGACATCGTCGGAAAGCCGCTGCTGAGCAAGGCTGAAAGTTTTGATGCTGTGACGTCTGAAAAGTTTGGAGTCATGGAAGCTATTCACTTTGGATAGAAAAGTGAACTGGTCATCCATCCTATTTGGTGTTTTATTGGAGACCATCACTTCCGCAAAGCAGACTGTCTGTTTTGGTGTTCCACTGAGCAAGCTGTTAGAGTCCATGAGTATTGAGCTAGGAAAATCTTCTGCACTCAGTCCGTTCAAAGTCATCAATCCCAAAGGACTGGCTCTGTTAAGATCCAAAAGTGCTCCCCCACCTCCCACTGAATCATTGACTGTCAAGATGGAGGTTGGTGCAGAACAGGCTGCAGCGAAGAAGACTAGGGCTAAGAGAAAACTGGTAGTCGTCCAGACCGACTCTGATGAAACCCAGTCTGCCTCTACTACTTCATCCTTAACCAAACCCCTACCAAAGAAGCCTCGAACCCAACTCACCAAACCCCTGACAACATTAAACCCCAAACCCATATCTATCTCTCCTCCAACCCAAGCAACCCCTGTACTCCAAGCTCCACTCCCAAAAACCCAAGCTCCACCTCAAACATCCAAAGCTCCACCCAAACTAGCCAAAGTTGTGCCCCGAGTCACATCCAATATCCCAGTTGTCAAGGGTATTGTGATTAAAGAATTGGATGATTATACCAAATCAAGGATCAAGCCCTCATCTGTTGCTGGGAAGGGCAAAGCCACCATGACAGAGACTACACCTCAAAGCCCAAATCAGCTGCTCAAACAGCTATTGGCATTGCCATGGAAGACATTGAAAAAAAGTACAGGCTCTCTCCGTCATATTGATGAATGGGTCTTGTACATAACGGTCAATTACTTCAATCTATTCTTCAATAAGCTCAAGCGGCTGAAAGAAATGGAACAAGAACTTCTGAAAGGCACAGAAACAGACGATGTTCGCATTGCTGTGAATCGCAAAGAGCTGTTTTGTGCAAAACACAGGCTGAGGCTTGCAACTCTCCTTATCCAAGCTAAGAAAGCCAATTTTGATGTAACCAGCCCGACTGTCAAGGACGACAGAGCAGTTATATCTCAGCTGGAGATGGACGTTCTCACTCTTCATATGGCTATCAAAATGCATCGCCAGCGGCTGAATATTTCACCCCTCCTCCCAGTCCGGATCACCCAACCCCAAGCCAGACTGTGGCAGGGTAAAGTTCTGCGGAATATGAGGCAACCATTATTTAGCCAGCGGAGCAGTCACCGCCTAATGCTCCGACTGCTGCTGAGGCTGAGGCAATGGACGCACTAATGGAATCTCCTACTACGTCTATTCCTTTTGCGTCCTCAGTCTCAGAAGCTCAGACCAGCACACTAGTCGCACCAAAGACTATTGTCACACAAGACATCATATATGTTGGACTAGTTGTGCCCAGCATCGTTGCGGCTTTACCAACTGAGGAGTCTGTTCAACCAATCTCTCCTTTAGATCAGTCTGCTGCAGACTTGACATTTTTTAATCAATTTTCTATGGATCTGGTTGAATTAGTCCGGTCCGACAATCGCCAATATGCTGACTCATTTGTTGTGCCGACTGAAAAAGGGAAAGAGCTGGCTGTGTCATCTGCTGACATACCAGACTACCTTGATGATACTCCATCAGTGGCCAAGTCCCTTCGAGAATTATCTGATAATTTTCTCTTTCTCTCCCAAAGAGTAAGAAAAGTATATCAAAGTCAGCGGACTACCTCTATGGATTTTGATTCTTTCAAGGAAAAAGATGCTGAAGAGCATCAATAGTATCCAGCATGGTCTGAACGATCTGTTTTCTCAACAAGCATCCTATAAGACCAGCCTGAGAAAAGAATAGATCGAGCTGGTTTCCGAAGTAAAAAACCACAGTTGTCAAATCCCTCCTTACCCAAGATCATCGCCTGGATGCTATCTGTGCTCAGCTTACGCAGACGTTGATTTCCTTTAGGAGATTGCTGATGCCAAAAGGGGGAAAAGACGAAATAAAAGAAGCCAGAACAACAGCCCGAAAAGAAAACATAAATAACTGCCTGTAATAAATAACATCTGTAAATGTATTCATCAGACAAGTTTATAAACAGTCTTTCGGTCGGAATTCACAGTCTTGATTCATTTATTTTGAATAGTTCATTTATTTTGAATTAAAAGACTTAATCGATCTGAACATAATTTCTACAAGAAAAAGAACTTTAAAAAGATAAAGAAGCTAGGTTTTGTCATCATCAAAAAGGGAGAATTTGTTGGTTTCGAATTTTAAAGATGACAAAACAGACCAGATCGATAAAGACCAGATCGAGGTCAACAAAGATCAGACCGATTAAGACCGGATCGATGTCAACCAGATCGGTACAGACCAGATCGACGCAGATCAATGCAGATCAGATCAGAACTTATCAATTCAGACTAAGTTTGCAAACTTCGTTCATCAGTCCGAATAATCAACGGCTATTTATTGAAGCGTTTAATTTTGCATTTAATGCTGAAATAGACCAAAGACTGAAGTTACCTTAAATGGTAAATAGATAAAGCAGATCTTATCTGACAAGCGCCGAAAGAACAGAGCAGAAGGGAAATAATCTAAATAGAATACTGCAGCTTGTTCAGAGGTTGACCAAAGTAAAGAGTTGCACACAAAGGAAATATTGTCATTGGCAGAAATGCTTTTATATAGGTGCAACTTAAATGCTCAAAGCACGAGAGATAATACAAGAGATACAACACGCATACGAGGTCAACAATCAATCATTTTATTGAGCATCCATTTGAGCAGAACACTATCATCGAAAGACTTCATCTTGTCGATGTGCTCAAAGTTGAAAGCACGTTTTATTGGTTTATTTGATCGTTTAAGGATCATTTGTGCTTAGAATAATTCACTCTATCAATTGTATTTGTTCTAAGATAGAAGAGTGAGTTCTTTGTAACTGTCAGACGGATTGTGTCTGAACAGATTGAGAGACTAGGAGTTTCAATCTGGTAGTGGGGTAAATCCAGCTGAATCAGGATTGTACAACGGGATTGTATTACTCAAAGTCTTCTAGTGAATCCTTCCTAATTGGAAGAAGGGTATACGTAGAAGGAATTGCCTTCGAACTTCCAGAAACACATCCTGTCTATTTATATATCGCTCTACTTCGTGTTTCAAGCTATCAGACCGATCTTACTAACCAAGAACAGACCGATTCTGCACTCACACTATCAGTGGTCTGTTCAGATTAGAATTGATTAAGAAATAAGTTTCATTTGCTAACCCAAGTGAAATCAATCCAGAAAAATCTAAAAGATAAATTTTAGTAGAGTGTTTATTCACCCCCCTCTAAACACTCCTATTCGATCATAACATACATATTCAGCCATTAACTTCTCCCATAATCCCCACTTCAACGACATTAACCCCCATTATTATCCACGATTTGTAGCAGTTAAAATTCTAAAATTCATGATAAGGAATGTGTTTTACCGAGTTTTCCTTAGAGTTGTTTTGATAAGTAGAGCTGATGAAATCTGTCACTAGTTGAGTTGATTTCATAGGTTGAGTTGATTGACTTTTTCATAGATTGAGCTGATTGAAATCTTGTCAAGTTGAGATGATGCTTTAACATCAGTTCTGCCCAAGAATTGATTTGGTTTATTTTAAAATTGATCCGATTTGATCGGTAGAGCTAGTGAAATCGAATCTTCACAACATCAATTTCAGTAAGAACAAATGACAATTGAATTATTTTTTTTACATCTTCATTGATTAATCATTAATGTACTTTGTATAAGGAGTTTTTAATTATATTGTATATGGTCTGTATGAATTCTGGTATATGTATGATTTGTTAATTTAACGAATTATTGATATAGTATGTTGTTCCCAAGTCGGAATCAATCGAAAATATTATTTAAATAAATTTATTAATTAATGGAATATCAAATTACGAAGGTTATGCTTTTT
Source organism: Haberlea rhodopensis (assembly GCA_907163345.1). Lineage (NCBI taxonomy): Eukaryota > Viridiplantae > Streptophyta > Magnoliopsida > Lamiales > Gesneriaceae > Haberlea > Haberlea rhodopensis. Next base: position 630,570 of record CAJQUN010000095.1, read on the forward strand.
GTGGGCTGGTCTTAGGTAGACATGACCACGGTTCGTAAACCGCCGGTTGACGGTTTGGAACCGCCGATTCGACGGTTCAAAAGAGCTCGACCCTTAACCTTAACCTTTGAAGACGGTTCTGGTTAGGGTTCGTGAACCGCCGGTTACGGTTACGGTTATGGTTAACCACCGGTTACTGTTACGGTTCGATCCTTATATTTTTTACATTAAAAAATTAAAATTTTATTTAAACAATTTAAAACTTACTATAAAAGAATCACAAAAAAGAACAAAGGAAATGTAACGGGGGGGAGAGTTTAAACTTTTTAAGTGTCATTAACTCTCTATATTCATATGAATCATTAACAATTTCTAGTTCAACGTGTGGGTATATCTAGTGAAAATTTTCTAGCTCGCATGCTATTAATATTACAAAACTTACCCCATTGTTTAATCAAACTCGATGGGACCACAAATAAGATAATGTCATTTTAATTGATTGAATCTGATTATGTAGCGATACTAATTACATATGAAATTGGTATGAAAAACATAATTTTTATACTAATTACAAATGATATTTGTATGAAACATTTACATTATGATACTAATTACATATGAAATTGGTATGAAAAATATACAACTTTGGTACTAATTACAAATGATATTAGTATGAAGCATTTACAATTATGATACTAATTACATATGAAATTGGTATGAAACCTATACAATTTTGGTACTAATTGCAAAAGAGATTGATATAAAATATTTACAATTTTGGTACTAATTACTTATGAAATTGGTATGAAACTTATACAACTTCGGTACTAATTGCAAATGATATTGACATGAAACATTTACAATTATGATATTAATTACACATGAAATTGACGAGTATAACATTGAATATTTGTTATCTACCTATAAAAAAACAACATAAACGTTCTTGTTATGTTAAAAAAAGTAAGTAATAACTATCAACTTACAAACAAATGCCAGTAAAGTTATTTTTATAATGATTTCATTGATTAATCATAAATATATTAAGTTAGGAGTTATTAATTTATATAATATAAAGTTAGTGAATTATCAATTCAATACCTTGTTCCCAAATCAGTATAAGTAAATTATTAAAATATTTTATTAATTAATCAAATATTAAATTATTGAGTTTCTATTGTAAATTATATTGTGATAAAGTAAGATATACTTATTTAATTATTATATATATAATGTAAATCAAATAATGAGCCTAAAATACTTGTAGAATAATTATAGAATGTATATAATATATTTGTTTTGTAATAATTTGCTTCAAATATTTTATTTTGCAACCACTATTTATAGTTCTTATTAATTTATCCAATATTTTTTGTTATATTTACTTTGTTATAGATATGTTTTTATTATAAAATATTTATTTAAGAGCAAAACATATTTTTTAGATAATTTTTATTTGTCAATATAAAATAGTTATTATTATATTAGACATATAATATATATTGTCTTTTAGTATATAATTATATTGTTTAAAAATAAAATAATCAAGACAATAGCTTAGTGGTAAGAAGCTATTTATTCATGACAGAGGTCAATGGTCCGAATCCTTAACAACATAATTTAATTTTAAAAAATAAAATAATAATAAAAAAAAGAAGGTGGAACCAGAACCGTCGGTTCCACGGTTTTCATAGCCTTGAACCGTAACCGGCCCATACAGTGACGGGCCTATTACGATTTCGAACCGTTGAACCGGGTCAACGGGTAACTGACCCGATTACGGTCCGGGCCAGACCACAGTTATTTTACAACCGTGGCCATGTCTAGTCTTAGGGTGAAAAGTTGAAGCCACCCGAGCAGGCTCGCTCGCTCGCATCATCTAGAGAGAGAAAGAGGTGTCAAATTACCATTTCCAGGTGAAAATGCCCTCTCTTCAAACAGCGTTACCTCCTGAACTCGCCAACAATGCCATTAGGGTTCGTCCTTGTTTTTTTTTTTTATCTAATTTCAGTTTATTTCTCCAATACTATCCAGAAATTATTAGGTATATGTGCGGGGGATTTCGATTTTTAATGGAGTTGCTATTTTGATATTGTTATTCAGCCAATAACAGAATCATCCTTCTTTGTTGCAGCTGTATCGCGAATGTCTGAGGCGAGCTAAATATATTGGTCAGAAGGTATTCTATTTATTCAAAGGTCTGGAAAATGTCGCTTTCATAAATTTGGATTCTGCAGTCCAACATTTGATCTAGTGTCAGCAAGCATATGAGAAAATGATACTGTTAAAAAATGATTTTTCTTTGCTTTATATAGATTGAACTAACATTTGCCTTAACTGTTTTTATGCGCTTGGTTGTATCATTCAATATTGGTTTATATTGTAGTAATGCAATAGAATTGTCTAACATCTCAGTCTCGTTCTTGATGGAAGATCTCGTACATTTATTCTTTGGCTATAATGATTGTACTGTCATCACTTGTCGAAAGTGCTCAGGATTATCAACCTGTATTTCCACTTTAGAAAATTATTAGACCATAATTCGATAGAGGAGTCGAAAATAACTAAGTTTCTAAATGGAAGAGCCTTCCAAGCTTACTAGTCACTCCAAGTTTCTTGTAGAGTTGATGGCCATCCCTTTTGAAACAAATGCCCACACTGATCTACTTTGGACTGCTTTCACCTACATATTAGTATCTGGCATATGCATTTGTTTTCGTCTATAATGTAATATGCGCCACAATATCAACTTTGTCCCAGTGATGAGCCTTTCCCGTGTTCCCTATTTTGCCGCATTGACTGTAAACAAGAGCACCAATGTCAGTGGGAGAGTTTCTCAAACCTCCCAATCCAACTATAGAACCCTTTCATTAGGTTTCTAGTCTCTACCTTTTCCGTCTAGTACTAGGCGAGGAGCCAAATGCCGTATTTGGTCCATTGGTCTTTTCTTCAGCCTTTGCTTCTATGATAAATGAACTTCAAGTTAATAATACGTTGATGAGATGCTATGTCTTAATGATACATTTCTTTGGTTATGGAAGTTTATTTCATACTATAGTTGATAAAATTTCATTGCGTATATAAGAAACCATAATTTAAATCATCGATATTCTTACTATTACTTGCTTTAGTTGAATGAAGGATCCAATTTCTTCGCACTTGCTCACCCTTTGAGAGAATAATAAGAATTAAAGAGGTTCCTTTTTTTAAAAAAATTTAATGCAGAAATACAACACTGAGCTTCTCATTGACATGGTTAGGCAGCAATTCAAAAGGCATATGCACGAGACAGATCCAGAGAAAATTCAGAAGTTGAAGGACGATGCGGCAAGGGGACTGATCAATCACATGCTGTATGAATCTGAAACCTTGACTGGTCAGAAATTTAGCAAACGCTCCACTTGAATCATCTTTGTAGAGATTGCAATTTTTGGGTTGTAATGAAATACTGTCATGGAATAATTACAAAAAAGATTGGCAATTTAAGTTGTTTCATTTTTTGTGGGATTTTTTTTTAGGATTCTTGTAGTAGATTTTTATCCCTCCACGATTAGTTTCTATATTTACTCTTATTTTTTTCTTCGAAAGTTATGATATAATCCTTCTAGTACTCCACTCCAAACACTGAAGGCCTGAAGGACACAATCATATCATGCTACTATATGTGTTCTCATCACGCTATGAGGGAAACAAATCCCAAAGGGATGAAACCTTTACAACTGGTCGAATACGAGAGGATGCTCTTCAACAACTATACGGTACTCTTCTAGTTTTAAGTTATAAGTAAGCTGGTATTCAAACTTCCTTCAGCAGCCAATCAAGGAACTCTCTTCTAATGCTTGAGGCATTCCTTCTTGTAAACAATCAATTGGAGGTATAGTGAGTGTCTCCTGTATGCCATATGCATTCCAACAGAAGGGATCATCGACTAGTACACCTTCATAAGGTAGAAGCTCAACTTCTGACATTGTTATGTTGGTGCAGGCAATGGTGTCACTACACGCAAAGTGTATTGGAGGGCTCCTCACATCATAGGTACCCTTTATGTTTCTGAATGTGACATCGGTTAGGTAAACGGCTGAGGTCTCATTTCGGCAGGCCTTTGTGAGGCAGTAGTATTGATCAATTATGACACAGTTTCTCACGTTGTCCATCTGTATGTTCTCGAAAGATATGCCTGTCACTGACCCTGTTCCTCCTTGCCATGTCTTGATCCTGAGTCCATTGTCCGAGTCTTTTATGAATGCATTTCGTACTGATATGTTAGAAACACATGCATGGGAGTTGTGTACCCCAAGACTGCCAATGCTGCATTAAAAAAAGAAGAAGACAAGCTTGGATGAGTCAAGGTGGCTCTATGAAGAGTATCAATATGGGAACTCCAGATTTTGATTGTCAAATTTATGTCACTTCTCTTATTCTAGGATGAGACAAGATCATGGAATGACTCGATGAAATTTCGACGCTCGAACTTCACATTTTTATAAAAAAAATTTGAAATCATTGAGTTGGGGTGGTTTTTAAATTGGTTCTTGGTTGCATTCCATGCTGAGGCGGATGATGATTGTGGATGAGTGACTGAATACATTTGGGATGCGCAATTTATATATATTTTTAACAAATTACAAGAAAAATGACAAATTTAAAGTCCGAGTGGATGATCGCCCCCATTGCCTCCGTTTGGTCTAGTCTATGTGACTCTGTCTCTGTTGTCTGTGTTCTTGGAACGTATTTTGCATTTCTGTGTTATGGTCACAACTCACGATTTACCGACATTATAATCCCACAACATTGAGTAGTATAAAGTTCAGTATTCTTCTTGCGAAAATGGGTGGTGAAAGAAGCCTAACCACATACCTTATCCCGTGACTTGGCCCACAAGTGACGCCTTCTATATCCACATCTGAACAACCTGGACCTATTGAAATGCAATCATCCCCTGTTTTCACCAATCATTTAACTCAGTAATTAATTTAAACCAGTAACTGTAAATTCTTAGTCGATTTGTATTTATTTAGTTAGCTAGCTATTTTTAAATTACCATTGCCTATGACAGAGTTGTATATGCCAACAGATTTTGTGTTCTCAATGTGGATTCCATCTGTGTTTGGGCTTAACTTTGGGGAAGAAATTGACAACTTCTCGATTAGGACATCTTCACATCCATCGAATTTCATGTGAAATTGTGGGCTGTTCTGAATCCGCAAACCGGTCACCACCAAGTTCGAGCTCATGAAAAACCGAATCAACTGGAAATAGATGCAAAAGAAATAGAGTTTATTAGTGGTTAATAACTGCCCTAAAATTTTGAACTTGATGGTCATCACTCACCGCTGGGCTGTTACATGGTCCGGACAATGTTTTTCCATTAGGACCCTGAAAAGGACAATTCATTTTGCAGCAATTATTGTCATTTTTGTGTTCCAAATATTGCAAATCTTGTTTTAAATTTCAAAGAAAAATAAGGTTATACACATGGATACAACATTGATTTCTGTCCCTGTATGCATAATGTGTGAATCATGATTTTAGTTACCTTGTGAGGTTTGCATGGAAGATCCCACCACTTTTGGCCATTTCCTTCAACGGTACCATCTCCAGTGAAAGTGAAACCATCAAGATTGTAAAAAACCAGCCACTGCTTAGTGCTATCCGATTTTGGCCAGGACTCTGGTCCATCAGGCGGCATTAGCACCCCATCCACCTTCACAGGTATCATAATTAATAACATTTCTTTAATTTTTTTCTAATATTGCACATTTCTTGATTCAATATTCAACACTATCAAGAAACAACACTGATCTTACTTGAAAAACAAGTCCTGGCTCGCAGGGTCCCGAAAAAATGGTCGAAGTAATTAGAAACACCTTGTCTGATGGAACCAAAACCACGCCATTTTCCACTTGACACGCCTCCTTCCATGCAGCCCTGAAGGCATCAGTATCATCAGTGTCTCCATCTCCAACCGCACCGTAATCAGACACGTCGAAAATGCAGCTCGTGCTCGAGACGTTTCCGGGTTGTGGAAAAGGCGAGTCAGCTGGAGCAGTGGGGGATTGGTCGGGGGCATCAGCGGGGGAAAGTTCAAGTGAAATTTCACTCAATTTCTTGTTGTTCATGTGATTATGATGCCTCCCTCCGTCCACATTGGCTACATTTTGGATAAAAAAAGCATTCAAGATCCATAACATGAATAAACAATGTATGATTTCCATAGTGCGTAAGGCCAATGAAACAAGAATTTTGTGACAGATGGCAGGATGATTTGTGCACCCTTTTCTGAGAAGTGACCAATTATGGGAATTTAATGCAAGTTAATAATTTTTTTCCGGGGGAGAAGAATTAATTAAGAAGATGAAAGCTCAAAGAAAGTGGTTGAATTGTGTCCATTGGCAACTGGCAAGAAACATATGGAAGTAGAGGCTGAGATTTATACTGAAGAAGTTTCACAGAAGGGTAAAAGGTTTCATGCAAGAGGTGGACACGTGTACAGTTGAGGTTGATTCATGCATCAGCTTCTGCAAAATCCCCTTTTTTTTTTATTTAAGGGAAAAGATTGGATCTACTTGTTATCTCGTGGGATTTGTGATTAACTCTTTCTCTGCTGCATAATTACAAATTTCATGTGAAAATGACTCAAACCGACTACACTATTTTTGGAAGGAAATCAGCTTTGAGTGAGGTAAGGGCTTTGTTTTATTGAAAACTAAGCATTTTACCCAAAGAACCACCGCTTTCACAGCTTGATTATTAGCCCTGATTCGAATTTAATCCACGCCTGACGCCCCATTTAGGTGGTGTTTGATTTTGTGTATTTAGATTTGACGAAGTATTTTAAAATCGAATCTCAACCGACGTCGATTTTTGGGGAAATTTAAATTCATTAAAATGATTAAAAAACATGTTTAAAATTTTTGGGGAAATTTAAATTCATAAATGATTCAAAACCATGTTTAAAATGATGGTGAAGACGGAATTTGAAAACTAAAAATCCATAATTGAAATATTAGAAAGGAACAATATATTTTTAATATATGATCATATATGAGAGTAAGTAAAATTCAAAAGGGAGAGGAGTGCATATTGAGATCGGTCATGATGGAGTTAATGTTCTAAAACAAGCTAAGGAAAAAAGTTATATCGTAAAAAAAAAATGCAGAACTCAACACACTTTTGGAATGATTCATTCAAAGAAATGTTTACATAACATCAAACAATCTAGCAAATATTAAGATTCAAAATTTACTTGTATAAAACTATTTAATAATCATTATTAATTGTCTTCATGACGTGGAGACTTGGACGAAAGTCGAGACAAATCGGAGCTGTGACTGACATTTAACTACATATACAATTATACATGAAAGTTATTACAACTAAATTCAATATATATATATATAGTTTTTGTTGGCACCGCGCTTGGCGATGCGCCAGGTACGAGCATGTTGATCAATTTTTTTTCTAATTTGATCGTGAAAAACATTTCAAATGATTGACCTTACCATTTTTTTTAAAAAAACAATCATGCTACAGTAAATTAATTGAAAAAAATAACCAAATGACCGTTGAAAAAAAAAAACTAAATGACTGGCTCTAATTTTTTTTTAAAGAAATGATGCACATCTACTATATATAAACTGAAAAAATAACATTTGAATTTGCGCGCATCAATAACTGATTAAGATAAAAAAATTCTTAATCGGTTCAGGTAAAACCTGCGCATTAAAAAAAATTATCTAAAAAAAACAAATAAAAATAGGGGTTTACTATTCATTAGAAAAGTAATGAATAGTAAATATTACCACACTTATTATATAAAAATAATATATATATATATATATATATATATATATAAAATAAACTAATAATCAGACATATATAGGTGTTCTTAACTATTTTAAAATAACAAAATTAATAGAATAATAATTGATGTTGTCCCTTCCAATTATAAGGATACACATGTAAAAAGAGTAATGTTTTCTCGTGACTCTTTATTGTTGGATAGCAACTTAATTGAAGTAGCTGTGGCCACGAAAATACATGTGTAAGAGAATCATCCATGAATGTGTTGAGCAGCAAACCAAAGTCGTAAAAGGGAGATTAAATCCATTCACGGGCGGAAGGTATTTTTTAGGTCTAATCATGTTTCGGCTTTTATTGCGTATTAAAATGGGAATCGTCTCTTTGATGTCGAAATCTGATAATCTACCAACAATAGAACTGTCAAAATGGGCTAGACCCGCGGGTCTGGCCCAACCCAACCCGCCAAATAGGCGGGTTGGGCCATCATTTTTAAGGCCCGCCAGCAGGCGGGCCTATACGGGCTGGCCCAAACGGGCCGCGGGTTTGGCGGGCTGGCCCGCGGGTTGGCCCCATTTTTTTAAAAAAAATAAAAAAGTTGCTATTTCTTTTTTTAGGCTCAATTCATAAATAAAAACTCAATATCACATTGAAGCATTCGATCTACTATATATTTTTCACTTGATCTTGCTTGAAAGTTGCAACAAGTATTTCAAAAATGAGTAATACTGATTCACTAATAAAGTTTTTTTAGTAGCAGTGCTAATATCTAGATAAAACCTGATGCAAGTTTCAGTATTCTTCTAGCATCAGTTTCAGGTTCGGCAAGTTTAGTTGGGAATATTTTATTGAAGTTTTTTTTAAAAAAAAATTTAATTTTTTTTTTAAAAAAAATTAATTAATTTTTTTTTAAAAAAAGTATTTCGACGGGCCAGCCCGCCCCAACCCGCGGCCCGCTTCGGGTGGGGTTGGGTTGGGGTTTTCCCAACCCGCCTGGAGGCGGGCCCAAACGGGTTGGGCCCGTTTGGGCCGCGGGTTGGGCGGGCCAGCCCGTTTGGGTCGGGTTGGCCCGTTCTGACAGCTCTAACCAACAATGATATATATGTATATGTAGGATCAATCGCTTGCCGTTTCACCAAAATCTATAACCACTGGTTATGGTGCAACTCAAATATTTTAAACTGTAAACCAATCCAAACGTCACGCTTCGATCGCTCTACCAACAAGGGTAATTGTTGCACCCAATAATCTATCTCCCAATTATTGCACTATCTTGCAACTAATAGGAATCTAACATGCAAAATTGACTCTAATATCAATTGTAGGATAAAACACTTACTAATTTACCAAAAACTATAGCTGATGATCACGGTGCAAAAATCTTATAAACCGTGCAGTACTCTCCAAGTAGGTAAAGTTATTGAACTCCAACAACCCCTTCTTTGTAATCCATAAGAATCGAGCACGTGAGCTTTGCTTTGATATCAATTATATGATCAAACGCTTGTCGCTTAATTAAAAGTTATAGTTGGCGGGGCAACTCAAATCTTTTAAATCATACAACAGTTCAAACACCACTTTTCGTCACTCTCAGCAAAGGGTATTGTTGTACCCAACAACATCATCAATAGTGGATTTCCACAAATTTTTAACTACGTGTGCAAGACTTAAAAGACTTGAACTACTTGACTTTACCCTAGGGCTGTTTTACGGGCCGGGTCAATCCGGACCCGGCCCGAAACTGAACTTGTTAGCCCGGTTTGAAACCGAAATCGGGCTAACCGCTTCCGAACCGGAACTGATAACTTTTAAAGCAATAATAATAAAAATAATAATAAAATAAAGCAATGGCTAAAACAGCAGTTGGAAATTACCCGATCGAATCGGGTCGATCTGGTAAGCACCTCTAATTTACACAAGAATGGACATGTCAAGCTCCATGGAGAGTTTCCAAAACTATGTATATTTAATCGGTAAAATAAATTGCATTACTAATAAAAAGAACTGTACAAGTCATACAAATCATACGGGCTAGCCCAAACGTTCAAATGTGAAAACCAAACTTAAAGTTATCACCTAGGTAGGAATGGCAATGGGACGGGTCCAAACCCGGACCCGTAATGAACCCGATCCGCCAGGGCGGGTCTGGACCCGCTTCAACCGGATTTGGAAGCGGGGCGGGGCGGGTCTTGGGATTGACCGAACCCGCCCCGTACCGGCCCCGCAATACATTTTTAATTTTTAAAAAAAAAATATGATATTGATTATACATTTTACTTCTTTAATTGAACAATAAAGTGTCATTATTTAATTTTATATCAAAATTCATGTGTTCATGTTAAAGAAGTTGGACATTTTGAAGGAAATAAGAGCAAATTAATAAATATTTAGTAGTTTAAAGATAGTTTTGCAACGTTTATTATAAATATTTACTAGAGAAAACATAAAATTTAATTACAAAACTCAACTTTTGTGTTTCAAAATTGATTTCTAGCTAAATTTTTTTTTAAAAAAAATAAAAAAAATAAAAAAAACTGGAACCGGGGCGGTAAACTCACCGGGTTCGCGGGTCTAAGCGGGGCGGGGCGGGTCCGGGTTTTATGTGTAGCGGGAGGGTCCGGATTGGCCAAACTCGTCCCATACCCGACCCGTTGCCATTCCTACACCTAAGCTAGCAACATTATGAAATAGCTTATACAATAGTTGAAAATCCAAGGCTATCCACGCCAATGTCACAAAGGCCACAAGATTTGTCCGCGACAAAAGGTATACGGTGAGAGGTCGCAAGACGATTATGCACTCCAAGCCAAAGGATAAAGGAATGCTTTGGCAAGAGAAAAGATTTCCAACCCACATTTGCCCAAGGGATACATGTCCCATGTGGGTGAAAAAAACAATAAGCAGCCTTAGCACCAGATGTCCTACCATCCCAAGAAGAGAGTGTGGCAAAAGCCAAAGTTGTGCTGCCCAGAGTATCCACCAACCCATCACGAATGCTAAGAAGGCGTTCAATAAGAGGTGAGCCTGAGTGCTTGACATGCCAAGACCATAAATCCACGCCCTAAAGATAGTTGTGGTGAATCCATTTAATCCATAATGAATGCTTGCCTATTTGAATATCCCACAAGACCTTAGAAAGTAGAGACTTTATCCAACATCTAAGGTCGCTCATGCCAACTTCAACTTCCTCCTTGGCAAGGCACATGGTGGCCCAGGAGATTGGGGTGTATTTAGAACTCCATATGAAAGAATGGCAAAGACTATAGATCTTGTCAATAATCCCAAAAGGTATTGGTAGAATAGGTAGCCGAAAGCGCTCCACACCTTGAAGCAATGTACGAATGAGCTCCAACTTTCTAGCATGTGATAATGATTGCCTACGTCATGAATCTATATGAGAGATAATGCTGCTCATGAGTGACCCAAAGTCAGCAGAGCAAAGCCTTTTCGCAGCTAGAGGGACGCCTAACGGAAAGGAAGCGAGCCCTGAGAGAAGCCCGTAATGAGGTGTAGGCTATCACGCGTGGCAAGTCAGCACCAGCAACATAAATAGAGGATTTGAGGTAGTTGGCACATAGACCAGCACAACTACCAAACCCTGCAAGGCACTCAGACAATATAGAGACTGAAGGAGCATCTGCAAATGTGAATAGTAGCAAATCATCAGCATAAACAAGATGGGTAATTCTTGGAACCTGAAAAAGAGGTTGAAAGTTGTAGTATGAGTCAGTGGTAGCCATGCAAATAATCCCAGACAAATACTCAATACAAATGACAAATAAGAAGGTGAAAATAGGATTTCCCCCCGAAACCCCTACCTGCCTCTAAAATAACCAAACATGCCACCATTAATAGCCAACGAGTGAGATGTAGAGGAGACAAAGAATATTATCCATCGTACAAAAAAGCCACGAAATCAGAAGCCGAGAAGCACATAGTCAAGGAAGTCCAGTTCATAGTGTCAAATGCCTTCTTCAAATCAACTTTAAGAATGCACATTGGGGACACATGCTTACGGTTGTACTTTCTGAGCAATTCTTCGCACAAGATGAATATTATCAGCAATATATCGCCCCTTAACAAATGCTCCTGGGGCAGGATCCATAATGGTGTCTAAAACCTGAAAGACACGCTCTGCAAGAATCTTGGAGATAACATTATAGAGAGTGTTACAACAAGAAATTGGCCTATAGTCCGAAACTCTAGAAGAATGCGACGACTTGGGAATAAGTGCAATAATAGCATGATTAATTTGCTGTAACAAAGAACATGTGCCAAAGAAATCTAGCACCGCAGAGTGCAAGTCATCCTGAATGATATCCCTCGTCTTCTGTACAAATGGGCATTAAATCCATCCGGACCTCGGGCTTTATCATATCCAATATCAAATAAGGCCGATCGAACTGTTAGTCAATAGAGTACCCCACAGAAGAAATAAAAGCAAAATGACAAAGTAGAAAAGTTGTTCAGCCAATTTTGTCAAAGTTCGGTGCAATTGGCAAGGTTTGATTGAAGACTTTTGGAGCATGCGTGTTGAATTTCAGGGAATAATTCGTGAACAACTTTCTATAAATTGTTATGTAATTCATTCAGAAATCTTACACACCAAAATTAGAGAGAAACATAGTGCAAACAAAAAAAATACTAGAGAGAAAATTGTTGTATAATTTTCTGAGTGTTTTTCAGATTGAGTGTTGTCAGTGTTTTAAACACTTGTAATTTTTCTTCAGTACAGATCTGCAGCAGCCCCGTGGACGTAGGCTTATTTTGCCGAACCACGTAAATCTTGTGTTATTTATTCCGCATTTATTTTTGCTCCCACATACCTGACCAGAAAATATTGCGCTATTTTCCCAACAACTGGTATCAGAGCCAGATTGTTAATTTTCTCAATTTTTTTTCTCGGGTTACTATTCGCGTGAATAGTGTTTTTCGTGAATAGTGATTTCGAAAATAGGAATTTGGTCAGCGATACCGAATTCGTCCACGGCAGTGTTTTTTAATAACACGGTGATTTTTGAAAATTGTAAAAACAGCAATCCGGTGGGAGTCAGGTTCGAGTTAGAGTAATGGCGGCAGATGAAGGAAAAATGAATATTGAAAAATTCCATGGTTCAGATTTTGGCTTTTGGAAGATGCAAATAGAAGACTATATGTATCAAAAATGCCTTTATCAACTTCTCTTAGGTGTGAAGCCAGAATGCATGAAAGATGAAGAATGGGCTCTTCTAGACAGAAAGGCCCTTGGAGTTATCCGACTGCCGTTGTCACGCAACGTCGCTTTCAAAAGAAAAGACCACGACAGGTCTTATGGCGGCTCTGTCAAGCATGTACGAGAAGCCATCAGCTTCAAACAAAGTTCATTTGATGAGGCGGTTGTTCAATTTGCAGATGGTAGAAGGCGGATTGGTAGCTCAACACCTCAATGAACTCAACACAGTGACAACCCAGTTGAGTTCAGTTGACATTGATTTTGATGACGAAGTACGAGCATTGATACTTTTGTCTTCCCTACCGGAAAGCTGGAATGCTACTGTCACAGCTGTGAGTAGCTCATCGGGAAGTACAAAGTTGAAATTTGACTATGTTCGTGATCTGGTGCTCAGTGAAGAGATCAGACGGAAAGATTCAAATGAATCATCAACCTCTTCAGTATTACATACAGAGTCAAGAGGTAGAAAATCAAACAGAGGAGGTGGACGTGGCTAACAAATGGACAGGAGGTCCAACTCTAGGAACCCCCATAATTCTCAGAACTCGAAGACTATCGAGTGCTGGAAATGCGGGCAGCCCGGACATTATAAAAATCAGTGCAAAATGCACCGAAGAACTATGAGGCGAAGGCAGAAGCAAACGTTGTTTCTGAAGATGATGCATTAATATGTTCCTTAGAGTGCAAGGAAGAGTCTTGGGTGTTAGACTCTGGAGCATCATTCCATGCTACTTCGCAGAGAGAACTCTTCGAGAAATATGTACACGGAAACCTTGGTAAAGTCTACCTTGGTAATGAACAAACTTGCGAGATTGTTGGCAAAGGTACCATAAAGATTAAGTTGAACGGATCTGTATGGGAGCTGAAGGATGTCAGGCATATTCCCGATCTGAGAAAGAACTTAATCTCAGTTGGCCAGTTGGCCAGTGAAGGACATACAACAGTCTTTCACGGTGATACTTGGAAGATCTCAAAAGGTGCAATGATAATTGCTCGAGGCAATAAGAGTGGTACTCTTTACATGACAGCAGGAGCACGCTGTTCAATTGCAGTTGCAGCTGACACAGAAAGTCCTACTCTGTGGCACCAGAGACTTGGCCACATGAGTGAGAAAGGAATGAAGGTGATGCACTCAAAGGGGAAACTTCCGAGCCTTCAGTCAATTGATATTGACACGTGTGAAGGATGTATTTTTGGAAAGTAGAAAAGAGTTAGCTTTCAGACAAATACCAGAACCCGAAAGAAGGTGAAACTTGAACTAGTTCACTCTGATGTTTGGGGACCAACGAGTGTCTCATCCATTGGTGGGAAACACTACTTCGTGACTTTCATTGATGATCACTCCAGAAAAGTATGGGTTTACTTTCTGAAACATAAGTCAGAAGTATTTGAGGCTTTCAAGATCTGGAAAGCGATGGTTGAAAATGAGACAGGATTGAAGATAAAGAAGCTCAGAACCGACAATGGTGGTGAATATGAAGACACCAGATTCAAGAAGTTCTGCTATGAGCACGGAATCAGAATGGAGAGAACCGTGCCTGGTACGCCTCAACACAATGGTGTAGCTGAGCGTATGAACCGGACGTTGACAGAACGAGCCAGAAGTATGCGGGTACAGTCAGGCCTACCAAAGCAGTTCTGGGCCGAAGCAGTCAACACAGCAGCTTACTTGATTAACCGAGGTCCATCGGTACCATTGGAGCACAGAATACCAGAAGAAGTATGGAGCGGAAAAGAGGTAAACCTCTCATATCTTAAAGTTTTCGGTTGTGTAGTATATGTGCATATCAGTGATGCACACAGAAACAAACTTGATCCCAAATCAAAGAAGTGCACTTTCGTTGGTTATGGTGAAGATGAGTTTGGCTACCGCATTTGGGATAATGAAAACAAGAAGATAATCCGCAGCAGAGATGTTATCTTCAATGAACGAGTGATGTATAAGGACATGCATACCACAGTTGTCAGCGACTCAGAACAGAGTGAGCCAGTGTATACAGAGGTGGACGATGTCCCAGGAAGTCATGTGGAGCAGATAGTTGAGATTCCTCAGTTAGGGGAATCAATTGATCAAGACAGCGAGCAGCAGCATAATGCATGGGTCTTGAATTGAGAAGGAGTTCTCGGCCTCATGTACCTAACAGAAGGTATATGAACTATCTGTTTCTAACCAACGCAGGTGAGCCTGAATGCTACAAGGAAGCATGTCAGACCAAAGATGCCGGCAAGTGGGAGCTTGCCATGAAAGACGAGATGAAGTCTTTGATGTCCAATCAGACATGGGAACTTGTTGAGTTGCCTATGGACAAGAAGGCACTTCACAACAAATGGGTGTATCGGGTAAAGGAAGATCATGATGGTTCCATGAGATACAAAGCCCGACTGGTCGTCAAAGGGTTTCAGCAAAAAGAAGGAGTTGACTACTCAGAAATTTTTGCCCCGGTTGTGAAGCTCAATACTATTAGGACTGTATTGAGTATTGTTGCCAGTGAAAGCCTCCATCTTGAGCAACTGGACGTGAAGACTACGTTTCTTCACGGAGACATTGATAAGGAGATCTATATGTTTCAACCAGAAGGTTTCGAAAAGAAAGGGATGGAGAATAAGGTGTGCAAATTGAAAAAGAGCTTGTACGGCCTGAAACAAGCTCCAAGACAATGGTACTTAAAGTTTGACGGCTTTATGCACAAGGAAGGTTTCCAGAGGAGCAAGGCCGACCATTGTTGCTATTTCAAGAGATATAAGTCCGGTTATATCATTTTGCTACTTTGTGTCGATGATATGTTAGTAGCTGGTTCTGATATGGACGAAATCATAAACTTGAAACATCAGTTGTCAAAAGAATTTGAAATGAAGGACTTGGGTCCAGCAAGAAAGATTCTTGGAATGCAAATCACGAGAGATAAGCAAAAGGGAATTTTGCAGTTATCTCAGGCGGAGTACATCAATCGTGTTTTGCAGAGATTCAACATGGGCGATGCCAAATCAGTGAGCACACCTTTGGCTAGTCATTTTCTCCTATCCAAGGACCAGTGTCCTCAGACGGAAGAGGAAAAAGAATACATGGCTAAAGTTCCTTATGCTTCAGCCATTGGAAGTTTGATGTACGCGATGGTCTGTACAAGGCCAGACATTGCCCATTCAGTGGGAGTTGTCAGCAGATTTATGTCAAATCCAGGAAAGGCTCATTGGGAAGCAGTTAAATGGATTTTACGGTATCTACGAGCCACTGCAAAGAAATGTTTGTACTTTGGAAAGGGAGACCTAAAAGTACAAGGTTACGTAGATGCAGACTATGGAGGTGATGTCGATCACCGGAGAAGCACCACAGGTTATGTATTCACTGTTGGAACTACAGTTGTTAGTTGGATGTCGCAGATACAAAAGATTGTAGCTTTATCCACTACAGAGGCTGAGTATGTTGCAGTGACAGAAGCCAGTAAAGAGTTGATATGGCTTCAGGGTTTGTTAACAGAGTTGGGATTCAACCAGGAGAAGAATGTTTTGTATAGTGATAGTCAGAGTGCAATACATCTGGCAAAGAATTCAGCATTCCACTCCAGAACAAAACACATTGGTCTCCGTTATCACTTCATCAGGTCTCTACTTGAGAATGATGTGCTAACATTAGAGAAGATCCAAGGAAGTAAGAATCCAGCAGATATGTTAACAAATGTGGTGACCATTGATAAACTGAAGTTGTGCTCAACTTCAGTTGGCTTGTTAGATTAACAAACCAGAAGAGGCTGCTGCATTGATCGAGGTGTGAAGACAGATTGAGATCAGTCTTCAAGTGGGAGATTGTTAGTCAATAGAGTACCCCACAGAAGAATAAAAGCAAAATGACAAAGTAGAAAAGTTGTTCAGCCAATTTTGTCAAAGTTCGGTGCAATTGGCAGGGTTTGATTGAAGACTTTTGGAGCATGCGTGTTGAATTTCAGGGAATAATTCGTGAAAATTTTCTATAAATTGTTATGTAATTCATTCAGAAATCTTACACACCAAAATTAGAGAGAAACATAGTGCAAACAAAAAAATACTAGAGAGAAAATTGTTGTATAATTTTCTGAGTGTTTTTCAGATTGAGTGTTGTCAGTGTTTGTAAACACTTGTAATTTTTCTTCAGTACAGATCTGCAGCAGCCCCGTGGACGTAGGCTTATTTTGCCGAACCACGTAAATCTTGTGTTATTTATTCCGCATTTATTTTTGCTCCCACATGCCTGACCAGAAAATATTGCGCTATTTTCCCAACACGAACATCCTCACGAGTGACATGGGCAATCAAGGAGCTGCGCTGATCCGTTGAGAGCAAATGGCCAGATTGAAGAATCTGACTGCCTGGCGCACACGAACATTCGAAGAGTGATAAGAGCATATTTGCACCTATGTTTTATTCTCTTTTACGTAGTTTTTAGGTTTGTTTTCAAACAGAATTATGTCTTTTATTCTTGTTTTTGTTGTTTCGTAGGAATCCAATTAATGAAGTTTTTACAATGAAAAGATGGAAAATAACCCACAAGAAGAAGCATGCCGAAGAAAAAGAAGAAAAATAAAAAATGAAGAATCTGCCATCAGAGATTAATCGTCAGACAATAGGAGATCAATCGTAGTAAGGATGTGTGGCGATCGATCACCTATCATATTTCAGCAGTAGTGGCTTCTAGGGTATTTCAAGATGACGTATGGACTCTTTTTAAGAGTTTAAAAGAGAAGACTCTGGGGCACACAAAGGGGCTATCATTCGTCATTCATCATCTAAAAACACACTTTAGACCTAGTTTAGAGAGAAGAGGAGACGGTGGGCTTTGATAGAGGACAAGATTTTGACGACGGAGAAGAAGACGACGACTATCGGGGACGGAGAGCCATCATCCAATTCGTTTGTAGGAATTTACATTGTGAATATTTATATAGTTCGACATGCCTATAACCCATCGAAGCCATTGAAAGAATCATTATGCTATTTGAATTGCTTGATAATTAATAGTAGATAGGCATATTAAGATTGTTGTTGAATAATAATTTCTATTTAACACTCGGGAGAGGTAATAGAATAACATATGATTTTTGGCTAATCAAGTAGAAGAATCGATATTGAGATTGATAGAACAAGCTTTCATGATATGAAATGTGGTATTGTTAACCATGGTGGTTGCAAGATCATATGGAATGCGATGAGAAAAAATTGATGGAAACGGTTGACACTTGATATAAAAGTGTTAAAGAATTTTACTTTTGTAGGAAAACCTGGAATTGAAAAACATGATACACTGTCTAAGGACAGGAATTGTGGGTAATAGACAGTGGAATATTCGGGTATGATTTCCATATGATTATGAGATTTCCATTGATAATTGAACATGCAAATGTATTGCAATTAGAGTCCTGCTACGGGTATATCACCAGCGATGGATCATAATATTTGCCGCTCATATGTCGAAGCGATGGTTAATGCCGCTGTCATATCATAGCGAGGGATATTATTGAGCCGCCGATATAACGTAGTAGGATTTGTGGACTGTTGTGCTAACCTTGATACATAGTGGATAGTCAAGTGAAGTTGAACCTCTATAATTCGTTCTCTAATTGACATTTCTCCAAATTCAATCTTAGTGTTATTAGTTTATTTAATAGTTTTAGAACTAAAACTGAAAAGTGATTTTCAAGATAAAGTTATGGCTATTTTAATTACAGTACTTGTTATAAACATAATTTTGAATACATGTGGTTTCGACACTCTTAACTCGTTTTTTACTAAAACTTGACACCATACATTTGCTGTAGGAAAACACTTAACAAGTTTTTGGTGCTGTTGCCGGGGATTGATTTAATTTTGTTTATACTAATATTGGTACAAAGTAGTCTTAATTTTAATTTAGAATTGTATTTTATGTTATTTTTGAATTTCTTTTTTGTTTTATTTTGTATATAACATTTTTATTGTTTTTCTTATGAGATACTGGGAGATGATTTATCAACAGGTCTTCACAAGCTTTGCCCAACAACAGTCAAAACCATTCTATGCAGTTTGGAAGAGATTCAATGGTTTGGCGAACAAGTTCTTGTGTCGTGACTTTTCAAACTACGCTTTTCTTCAATCTTTCTACAATGGATTGGATGCGGAAACACAAGAATGGGTATTTAATGGAGCTATGGCAACTGATATTCCCATGTTTAAGAGAAATAAAGACAGTGTGCTGTACATGTTTAACGATATGGTGGATTTCGACTACCATTGATATTGTGATCCTTCACTGTAGGGTTAGAGTCACCAATGTCCACCAGAGCATCAATTGCAAACATACGACCAGATGTAGAGCCACTAAGAGCTGGCAGACCAGGCTGGGCGTAGGTTCCAGATCCGAAGCTATGTTCTATGTGGCTCTCGCGAAGCGAATGAAGGGAAGCTCGGAGGTGGTTACACGAGCTAATGTTTTCAATAAGCTTCTTCATCGATGACATATGTGGTCTTACTGACCCTCATTTTACCCACCAACCATTCGAGAATCAAAGAGAGATAAGGATAGTTCTGATTGTCATGACTCAATTGGAGGATACTGTGCGTAGATTCGTGGCATCATCTGAAATAAAGACTGGAAATCAGATCAACTCCATGGAGTAGGAGTAGGAGATAGAGATTCTTTTGGAAATATTTTTAGCGAGCTGCCATGAGGACGATCTCTACAAATCAAAGGGTGGCAAATCAAGTTTTGTTACATGATGATGAGTACTCATCCAATCAAGTTTGGGGAGTGATCCTACTCATATGGAAGATTTATGGGAATACTGTAGAAAAGTTATCTGAGGAATTCTCATGGAAAGATGAGCCGAGCTTGATGTTGGAGAAGGAGCGCAATCACGAGAAGATTGATGAGCACTCATCGATGATGATGTATAATATGCCATATGTGGATCCATTATTCTCATCGATATCAATTTCACCATACTATGTCCTCCACTAGATGAAACAAAAATTCAAAACCTTCTCCCATACACATCAATTCATGAAGAGTGTTGTTGGAACGTCGAACTTAAACAGTCGATATCTTGCCAAACTTGAAGGCATACATAACCAAGACCCATATGCGATGTCATATGATACTTACGGCACAAGGGGGCTACCGCCCCCTCAAACGGAGTCCTTCGGCGCGGGCGCCTTCAGATGGACGACGAAGCTTTATATCTTTTTTCGTTTATTTCAGTTTTAGTTTTATTATTTCAATTTTTATTAGCATGCCTTAATCATAGCTATTTATCAATACTTGTCTCTATTAGATGTTAGATTGATGCAGAGGTTCCTATCATCATCTTTTCACCTTACCCATCAGATGGACGACGATTGCTGACGATCGTCGTTCCAGGTAGGTGTGTTGTCCCTTGTTTATACATTGTTTGTACATTGAGGATAATGCACGATTTTAGGTTTGGGGGTGTTTAAACTTTGAAGATGTTTTGTTACTAGATTCATGTGTTTTGTGTTTGTTTCAGTCTTTTTTCTTTTTGTGTCCAAAGTCGTGATTTGAAGTGATTGTGAAGGTCGACGATGAAGAATTTAGCTTAACTTGTGAAAACTTTAAATTTTTGTCTAAATGATCAAGTCTTGAATTCATGTTCACTTGGATTTTGAGTTTCTCACATATTCATATACTAGAAACCATGATAATTTGATTAATTTGGTGTTTGCATAAAATTTACGGAATCATGCGACTTTGAGCAAATTAATGACTTCTAAAATTCAGTTGATTATTTCATGAAACTCAAGGTTGATCTGAATGAACACAAATATGATATAGAAAGACGATTCTTGATAGTATTTTGAGCCTTATTTCATTGTTATAAATGTCATGGTAGCCTATTGAGATTAAATGTAAAAGAATGAGACTTGAATTATTTATAGCAAATTAGTTTTAGAATCTCATTCAACTTATTTGTATACACCTTGGTTTTGAGATACAATTTGAGCACTTGGTCAAACCACATGAATTATTTGTGAGTTGAGAGTATTCTAGAACTTACATGAGTACCTTTCGAGGCGAGATAGATGTTGTATGTGGCTTAGAAATGATGTAGACAAATTTTGATATGTTTGAGCCTTTGAAGCCACAAAAAATACATCATTTTACCCGTAGTAACCCTTTGAGCTTATTGATAATCATGTGCAAAAACACATAATAAATCCTATGCAACGTCATTTCAAATCTCACATCAACAACCTTGTTGATAGCATATACATTATTTCCTACCATGAGGTGAGTAGACCCATATGCGCTTTAACCATCTCCATGTTCGTAACTGAAAAATTAGAAAGGGAGAAACAATAAAAAATGGCATGAATGCATAGAAAAATGGTGAATAGGTGAAGAAATAGTGAATGAAAAAATTAACGAGGTGAATGATGAGGCGGATGAGAAAGGAGTGTGAAACTAAAAAAAAATGATGATTTGTCAATAGAGGGAATTATGAGATGAGAGTGCGCAACAGTGGTATACTTGACTTACTCTCTTGTTTTGAATTTTCTAATTATTTTTGAAGTCATGAGGCGAGGCCTACATTAAAAGCCAATTAATACCTATTAACCGAGCAACGTTAGTCTAATATACTAGTGGAAAATGTTACGAATGGTAAGCCTGTGGACTCTCGAGAAACACTTGCAATGAGTATGAGTTTGACATTCACGCACACACGTCTCATTATCTGATATGATGCATTGTTTTTTTTTTTTGTCAAAGTTATATTGATTTCATGAACAGTGCAACTGAACCTATACCTTGCAAATTTCAATTGATTTGTATGAGTAAAGATTGTTTGAGTTAATGGTTATAAGATGATTGAGTTTATGAATTCATGATATTTGTGAATCCACTTGGTTGCATATTTTGTTCTTGATGCTGAATTCTTAAATGGAAGTGGTAGCACACACACGATAGTGGAATGAATAATGAAAAATAACCCAAACGAAGAAGCACGCTGAAGAAAAAGAAGAAAAATCGAAAATGAAGAATATGCAATCAAATATTGATCGCCAGAATTACAGAGATCAATCGCCACAAGAATGCGGAGATCGATCGCTAATGGCAGCAAATCAAAATAATTAAAAGTTACAAGTGGAGATCAATACCATAAGGATGAGGTGAGATTGCCAATCGTATTTCAGCACATAATCAGTAGCGGCGGCTAGGGTTTTAAGATCTTATAACTTATGGACTCTTTCTAAGAGTTTAAAAGAGAGGAATCTTGGATACACAAAGGGGTTATCATTCATCTATCATTCATCATCTAACAACACACTTTATACCTAGTTTAGAGAGAAGAACAATAGGAGATGGTAGTCTTTGATCGAAGGCAAAACTTTGACGACGGAGAAGACGACAACGACTATTGGGGACAGAGAGCCATCATCCAATTCATTTGCTTATCTTTTACCTTATAGTTTATTGATGATTAAGAACATGTCATGTGTTTCTTCGATTTTATCATGAACTCAACGTAGCTTGGCTTGAATCTTTGTTTTGGATTGACTAATTAATATATTTTTGTTTTTCATATAGTTTATGTGTTTTTATGAGTTGAATGTGTTCAGTTAATTGATCACTATTGATTCATTATAATTATTTGAAATCTAAATCACTTGGGAGAGTGAATTTTGAATAGGACTGTAGGAAGTTACATTGTGGATGTTTATAGAGTTCGACAGGTTTATAACCCATCGAAGCCATTGAAAGAATCATTTTGCTATTTAAATTGTTTGATAATTAACCTTAGATATGCATATAAAGATTGTTGTTGAATAATAATTTATATTTAACATTTGGGAGAGGTAATAGAATAAAATAGACTTTTTGGCTAATAAATTAAAGAATCAATACTATAGAGATTGATAGAACAAAACATAGTTGATAGTCAAGTGAAGTCGAATCTCTAGATTCTCTTCTCTAATTGATATTTCTCCAATTCAATCTTAGTGTTATTAGTTTATTTAGTTTTAGAATTAAAACTGAAAATTGATTTTCAAGATAAAGTTAGGGCTGTGGTATAAACTTAATTTTCAATTCATGTGGGTTCGACACTCTTAACTCATCTTTTACTAAAACTTGACTTCGTACAATTGCGGTGAGAAAACACCCAACGAAGAGCCCATAAGATTAGTATAATAATCAACAAAAACATCAGTCACCTCCTGGAAGCTGGTGGTGTAAAGTCTATTGTCCAAGCAAATAGAAATGATAGAGTTTCTTTTGCCATTCCGCCTTGCTAGAGCATGAAGAAATCCGGTGCATCTGTTACCTTCCAACAAATAGGAGCATTTGGCCTTTTGGGGAAAGAAGGATCTTTCAGCATCCGCAAGAAACCAGGCTTGCCGACGGAAGGGAGCCAAAGCCCCAGGATCAATGAGAGTGTTGGCCGAAGATGAGCAAAGCAAGGCATTTAGCTGAGACAAAAACAGGTACAAATATATGACATAGACAAGTTTGTGACACGGATAAGACATGGCGAAGAGATCTCAAACATGACTTCTTAATTAAAAATGTTCAAGTATATGACTCATGTATTGAAAGTTGGCGAGTCATGTACAGAAGTGGGCAAATGCTGGAGGGTAGTGCACCTTTATCTGCCTCTTCCAGAGTTGTGGGAGGAGAGCAAAGAATAAAAGCTGATTTTGTTGTTTAAATGACATCTGCAACATGACTCCAAATCAAAACATCATCTCTTCTGGCTTTCCTTCGAACCTCTCAAGCGAAGTTGGTAGCATTTTAAGAGAATCTACTTCCCAAACAAACAATGGTCGTCTCCAGCACCAGTTCCAATCTACACCAACCCCTGAACTAACCTTTTGGAAGCAATGTAAGTGTTTTTGTCATGGACAGTATTAAATAGTCTTTCCAAAGTAAAACACAGTTTATTTTGTCCAATCCATTTGTTTGTGCAAAACTTACAAGATCTTGTTGTTGGAAAAAGTAACGTATGAATTAAAATTATTTGCTCGATCGATCGAACGGACCATAAAAATGTTGGGTCTTGTGAACAGTAGCTCAATCTATTTAGAACTTTGCTCGATTGATCGAGCACTGTATTTGTTTTGTGAAATGGTTTGTCCATTCACATTTGGGGTGCGATTTTTGGCCAAATATTGCCTCCAAATGGTGTCCTTTGGACTTGATTTTTGGTTCACTATATATATAACATATCCCCACTTGTTTTAAACACAGATTTTTGAAATCAACATCATATTTTTAGTGAAATTTGAGAGCATTTGGTGTCCATCAAATTGAGTGCTTTGAACCTTTGTGGTTTGAGGACTTGTGATTTGGAGTGCTCCTATCACAAGTCATAGTCGTTGTATCTTGGGAGACAAATTGCCATTGCAAACCGTTAGCACCATAGCGGGGCAATATTGTCTTAAGGACGGAGATTACAAATCTCGCCTCGACATAAAACTTGTTTTGAAGCCATTGTTATTTTTTCCTAAGATACACTTTGAGAGAAATTTTGTACAACAATCTTAAGACAATATTCGAGCAATTACAAATGGCTTCATCGTGTGCAACAACGACTCCTGTTCACCATGGTGAAAGGCCTGAAAAGTTCAATAGGAATGATTTCAAATGGTGGCAACAAAAGATGCTATTTTACTTGACCACACTGAGTTTGGCAATGTTCTTAACCGATGAGCCTCCTACGATTGAAGAAGGAGAGACTGACACCCAAAAGTGGGCGACACTGGATGCATGGAATCAAAGCGACTTCCTATGCAAGAACTACATCCTAAATGGGTTAGATAATAAATTGTATAGCGTTTATTGTCTTGTGAAAACAACAAAGGAACTTTGGGCATCGCTGGAAAATAAGTACAAATCCGAGGATGTCGGCATGAAGAAATTCATAGTTGGACAGTTCCTGGATTTCAAGATGGTTGATACCAAGCCTGTGATGGTGCAAGTGCAAGATCTACAAGTGATCTTGCATGGCATTCATGCGGAGGGAATGAGTTTAAGTGATTCATTCCAAGTCGCCGCTATGACTGAGAAATTGCCTCATATGTGGAAGGACTTCAAGAACTATCTGAAACACAAACGAAAGAAGATGAGTCTTGAAGACCTTGTGGTTCGATTACGAATCGAGGAAGACAACAAAGTTTCCGGGGAGGAAGGCGGGTAGGTTTCAAATGGAACCACGGGCTAACCTAGTTGAACAAAGAACCGGATCAAAGGGTAAGTTTGACAGTACGACCTCCAACAGTGGCAAGGCGAAAAAGTTCAAAGAAAAATGCTATAAGTGTGGAAAGACCAATCACATGGCAAAAGATTGTCGTAACAAAGACACTCGTGGGAAAGCAAAAGATCAAGTCAATGTGACCGAAGAAGATCGTCTCTCAATTGATTTGGATGATCTAGCGCTTACCACTTAAATTAGATTGTGTATCTTTGAAAGCTGTAAACTCCAAGAATGGAGTGATTCTAAATAAATGTAATGACGATATCTATTGAAAGCAATAAAATTTATGTATTACTTCTTGTAGTGAATCTTATGGTTTGTGGCATGATTGTTAGGATCATTTAAACCATAGTTCGCAGCACAAATTGTAATGTTAAATTTATTGCTTATATGGGCACTAAGTTAAAAAATCGTCATTCATTTGTTAGAAGAATCGTAACGTCTCTAGAGTTTACTCACAATGATTTTGTGATGGAAAGATTGTGCAAACTAGAGATGTGGGAAAAGTAAATTGTTACTTTATCAATATTTGCACATGATATTGTTGTGACTTTATTGCTATGAATTAAAAAACAAGGCCAGTGAGGTGTTTAAACACTTCAAGAATGAGATTGGAATAAAATTTAACAAATGAGTTTTGCTATGGGAAATTGTGAGTAGATTATACTTGTGTTGTCTAAGAATTTGACGCTTAAGCTTGAATCTGCAATACTATAAAATCTTGAATTCGAGTTTCTAAGCTCTGTACTCTTAAAACACATGTGATAAATCAAAGCAACAAATTTTGATTTGGCGTTGTAATATCTCAAATTGGTTCATTTTAAATTTCTAAGCTAGTACGCTTATAATGAATTTGCAAGATTTAAAATCTTGAATTCAAGTTTTCTAAGTTAGTGCGCTTAAATTGCAAATTGTGAACCGAGTTTGAGAATATTATCCAATTATCAACTTTTGTAAACAAGTACGCTTAAATCCGAAAGTTTCAAGAAATAAAACTTGAATTTGGATTTGTAAGTCTATAATGCTTAGAACTTGAAACACAAAAGTTTGAACGACAGTGCACTTCGTTACTACCCGAAGTTGTGGGGGAAGCAATCATGTCGGCCAACTACATTCTAAACAAAATATCACACAAAAGTAAGGATGAAACTCCTTATGAGTTATGGAAAAGTCACAAGCCTTCCTACAAATACTTGAAAGTGTGGTGGGTGATTGGCTAAGGTAGAAGTACCAAAACCAAAGCAAGTGAAAATCGGGCCTAAAACAATAGATTGTGTATTTATTGGTTATGCTAACAATAGTAGTGCATATCAATTTTTAATACATAAATCTGAAATAAGTGATGTGCATGAAGGTACAATAATGGAATCAAGAAATGTGGTATTTTTTGAAGAAGTATTTCCTTACAAAACTAATAAGGAAATGAGCCCTAAGAAAAGGGTGTATGAAGACGCTAACCGTGACTCTATTGAGGAAGTACAACCACGACGTAGCAAGAGAACCAAAGTGGATAAGACTTATGGTCCTGACTTCATGACATATATGTTGGACAATGAATCAAGATCGGTTAGTGACGCATTATCTAGCCCTAATGCTCCTATGTGAAAAGAGGCTAATAATGGCGATATAGAATCCATAATGCAAAACCACACGTGGGAATTGGTAGACCTTCCAACTTGAAGTAAACCATTAGAATGCAAATGGATTATTAAAAGAAAATATAAGTCCGATGGTTCAATTGATAAGTACAAGGCGAGACTCGTGGCAAAGGGATATATATAAAATGAAGGCCTTGATTACTTTGATACATATTCACCAGTCACAAGAATTACGTCCATTAGAGTGATCATTGCTATCGCTGCTCTAAACAATTTAGAGATACATCAAATGGATGTAAAAACAACATTCCTCAATGGGGAACTTGAGGAGGGAATTTATATGAAACAACCCGAGGGGTTTGTTATTCCCGGACAAGAGAAAAAGATGTGTAGACTCGTTAAGTCATATGGGCTTAAGCAAGCGCCAAAACAATTACATGAAAAATTTGACAAAACTATGTTGTCAAATGGTTTCAAAATTAATGTGTGTGACAAATGCGTTTATATGAAAACACGCCTAAAGCATATGTAATAGTATGCTTGTACGTTGATGATATGCTCATAGTGGGAAGCAACTTAGAAATCATCAACGCGATTAAGAAAATGTTAATAAAACATTTTGAAATGAAAGACATGGATGAAGCTGATGTGATACTTGGAATTAAAATTTCCAAGATATCCGAAGGACGAGTATTGTCGCAGTCTCATTATGTTGAGAAATACTCGAGAAATTTCTCGCGAATGATACGTCGTCTGTAAAAACACCATGTGACCCGAATCTACATTTGGTGAAAAACAAAGGAGACCCTGTCATGCAGTTAGAATACTCAAGGATAATTGCCAGTCTCATGTATCTCATGAACTGTACACGTCCTAATATTGCATATGTGGTTGGCAAACTAAGTAGATGCACGAGCAATCCAAACAATGACCATTGGAAGGCATTGACGAGGGTACTTAAATATTTAAGATACACCCTGAACTATGGATTGTATTATACAAGATATCCTTATGTATTGGAAGGATACAGTGATGCAAATTGGATATCGGACACTCAAGACTCCAAGTCGACAAGTGGTTATGTGTTTACCATTGGAGGGGCTGCAGTGTCGTGGAAATCTACCAAGCAAACTTGTATTGCTAGATCCACTATGGAATCTGAATTCATAGCTTTGGATAAAGCGGGAGAAGAAGCTGAATTTCTTAGCAGTTTCTTGTAAGAAATTCCTTGTTAGGAAAAACCTATGCCTGCAATTAAAATACATTGTGATAGCCAATCTACTATAGGAAGGGCACAGAGTAGCATGTATAATGGTAAGTCTAGACATATTCGTCGTAGACACAATACTATTAAACAGTTGATCTCAAATGGCATTATGTCCATTGACTACGTGAAGTCAAAGGAAAATATTGCGGATTCTCTCACGAAAGGCTTGCCTAGAGATCAAGTATATAATTTATCGAGGGGAATGGGTTTAAAACCCTATAATCAAAATCTTGTGATGGATACCCAACTTATGTGACTGGAGATCCCGAGATCTAGGTTCAAAAGGGACAACCAAACTACAAGATTGTATAAACACCTTGGAGAATTAATCTCCGACCCATTCCTATGATAACGGGTGTAGCCTGCAAAAAGGGTACGAGGATAGGCAAAAGGCCTTTAATGATTCCTAAGACATATTAGAATTTATTGGAGTATAGCTGGATACTCTTCTAGGAGATCACCTACGTAAGTGCGAAGTGTGGCTGCTTAAAAAAATGGAAAGCACTTATGAAATCAAGTGTGATCCATGGCCGAAACGGACACAACCGTAAGAAACCAATACGGAGGTTAGAATTGTTATGGTGTGGGTTCAATTGTCTTGGTTTACATCAACGAATAAATAGTTCAAGACTATAAGTTCACTATTAAGTCAAGTAAATCCGATTGAATACTACTACGGAAGATTCAAAGCCGCAAGCTATCTCTCCAGTTGCCATAATAGTTCGTCAAAGCACTTAATTGCATACATGCATTAATTTAATTCATGTGGGGGGTTGTTGGAAAAAACAACGTGTGAAATAAAATTATTTGCTCGATCGATCGAGCAATATGTTCGATCGATCGAGCAGACCAGAAAAGTGTCGGGTCTTGTGAACAGTAGCTCGATCGATCGTAAGCTCGTTTATGGAACGTGGGAGAGTTCCATATGGAAAGTACCTAAATTTATGGGTGCTCTCTAGAAGAATAACCCGGGTATGGTGGTTGAATGGGAACATAAAGACACGCAATCCAGTACATAAGATCATCAAATATGTGTTTTGGGCATTCAAGCCGTGTCTAGATAGATTCTCCCGCTGTCGAAAAGACATTAGTGGCACTCATTTGTACACGAAGTACAAACACAAATTATTGATCGCAGTAGCAATGGATGGAAATCAACAAGTTTTTCCTCTTGTGTTTGCAATAGTTGATGAAGAAACATTGTTATCATGGAAATGGTTTCTCGAGAGATTGATAATACACTTTGTACGAGGAGTTGATAGTATGTGCCTCATTTCTGATCGACACACTGGTCTTATTCGAGCAATTGATGAAATACCTGCATTCAACCCTCATCACGACATCATCGATATTGCTTGAGAACGTGTGTTCAAACTTCAACAATCATTTCAAGAACGTCCAATTAAAGGACATGTGCTAGAGAGCCGGTGTGAACATCAAATATATAAGTTCCTTAATGCTCGTCAAGATATCAATGGCATAAATGTGGATGCATTTGATTATTTGAATGCAATTGATAAGGAAAAGTGTTCATTCTCTCATAATGGAGGTTTTCGTTGTGGAATTATGACAACCAACATGTCTGAATGCATCAATGGAGTACTAAAGGGTACCCGAAGACTTCATCTCACATCCATTGTTGAAATTACTTTTTACCGAACTGCTGAGCACTTCTACCCGAAAACTTCATCTCACATTATGCAACAAACTATATACACAATGGGAGCAGCTCTCCGATCGACTTATTGTCACATTGATTAATCAGGGGCAACAATCTGCTGATGTGATCACTGGCCAACGATATGTGCACGGTGGAAACAAACATAACGTGAAGATCAGATAATGTGAATGCACATGCAGCAAATGGACTGAGTTTCCCTTGCTCACATGCGCAAATTGTTTGCAAGGCTTATAAATTTAATGCAGCAGCATTTGTAAAGTCATTTTCACAAGTCATACATTTATCAGGCCACTTATGGTGTATTTGAGACCAACTTGGCTGAACCTGGAAGGAATATAAGTTCCCGAATACCGAATGAGATGGATTAGTCACAAACTCGTGCCAGACAACAAGCATGTCGACGAAGAGGAGCTATGCAGTAAGGTACAAGTTGGTGTCATTGTTGTAATTTTAATTTTAAGTAATAAATACTTTTTTTAAAAAACAAATCAAGTTTTATTAAACATTTCATTAAATATTATTTCAAACTATTAAATAATAAATATTTAATTAAATAAAATATTAAAAATTAAGTATTAAATAATTAATACAATTATAAAATTTATAATTAATCAAAAAAATAAGCACATTAATTATCTGCAAATGTGTAAGCAGATAGTGGACAAAGCTTGGGATCATTAAAATGTTTCCACATTTTTAAATTATATAATACCATAATATATAAAATCATAATAAAAATTTTAAAGCAGAAACCATTTTTTAAGAGAACGGTTTAGGTGATTTCATAAAATACTTTCGGGTTACGGTAAATGGCAATTTTTTTAACAAATATTCTTGTTAGGATCAGAGTGGTGTTTAGAAAGGGGGTTGAATAAACACTTGACTCAAATTATATTCTTCTTGATACAACAGACTGTTAAGTACTGCGGTAGTTTCTCAATTGTTTGCAAGTCGGCAGACATTGATAATAGTGCGGAAGACGTCTGCTGGACTTGTGAGTTAAAGTGACTGAATGGTAAAATGCAGTAAGTAAGTGACAGAATATGTTTCTGGAAGTTCGAAGCACAACACTTCTACGTCTCCCCTTCTTCCTTTGCAGGAAGGTTACACTAGAAGACTTTGGTTTACACTTTACAGTATACAACCTTATTAGGCACTCACACAGCTTGGCCTAAACTCCTAGCAATACAACTCTCTAAGTTGATTACAATGTGTTTTTCAACACTCACACAAAATATAAATATGTTATGCTTTGAGTGTTCTTCGAGCAGCAGACTCAGTAGGCTTTGATCTTCAATATCACAATAAGGCTTCTTTGCTGCTCTTGCAAAACTTCAGAATATCTTAGTGGAGCGTTTAAGGTTTTGCTTGAATGAATGAAATTGATTTGTGTTGTTTTAATTTTCTTAGATTAATCAGCAACTTCTTCAATCTTCACTTCGACATATTTATAGACAGAGTGGTCTAACGACAACTTTTCTTCAATTGGAAAGTCTTGCTTGAAATCAGCTTCCTGATTTCATTCCAAATTCTATGTGTCTTCTTTTCAATTTTGTTAATCAACGGCTCTTTCATTCTGATGCTAATGGTGGCGCTGATATCGTAGTGGTGCGGTGCTCTATTGTACTTTTGTCAGAATGAGTTGTACTTATTTTGTTTTGTTGCTTTATACGTCTGCTGACTTCTCCTTTGCTGTATATCTGCTGGTTGCACGTTCAGCTGGTGTTCATTTCATCATCTGCTGGTTGCAACGTCAGCTAATGTTCATTTCATCATCTACTGGTTGCATGGTCAGCTGATGTTTATTTCATCATCTGATGTTGCATGGTCAGCTGATGTTCATTTCATCATCCGCTGGTTGCACGGTCAGCTGATGTTCATTTCATTATATACTGAATAGTTATTAGTTACTTAGTCTGATGGAGTGAAGTCAACTATTAACTCCTTAGACATCTGCTGGTAGTCTTGTTTCAGTGGACGTTCATTCTTCTGTATCCGGTAGATGGTAACTCTTGCTCTTTGGATCCAGTAGATCTCCTTTTATCCTTTCACCTGATAGATAGCTCTACGCCCGGTAGATGGCTTTCACTCGGTGGACCTTTATAGAGTTAGTCACTCTTTTCTCTGTCAGTAGACTTCAATGCAATGGATATTTCAAGCAGTGGATATTTGTGATCACCAAAACTTAGAAGTGTTTTCCCAACAATTTCACCCTTTTTGTTGATGACAAAACTTAGCAGTAGAGACTTTTGATTGATCATTTAACAACAGATATATGTTAAGACTTAGAAGCATAGCATTGGAGAGTAGCAATCTTGTTAGATAAATAAGCAGATTACGAGTAGTAATCAAGCTGAACATTAACCAAATAGAATATCATTTTTATTTAAAATGAATTATGTTTACATCTTACAATTTTTACAACAATCCTATGTCTACAATCTATGCAAGTGGGTAAAGACAACTTGAAAAATATCGCCAGTATGGAATTATCCGAGCTGGCTAGTTTCAGAGTTGTTGACAAAGGGAATGGGGAAAAAGTATATACAAAGAAATTAGAACAAAAGAAAACCTAGAAGATAAATGTTATCTTCAAAGTAGTCTTCTGTTCATCATCATAGTCTCTGTCTTCCCCCTTTTTGTCATCAACATCCAAGCATCTGCTTTCCAAATTCCAGGCTGGTGGTGAACACCAGGACTGGTCCGTGAAGCTGGAGCTAGTAGAGATGGGTTAGATAAGTAAACACATGTAGGGTTGATTTAGATAAGTAATGAACCCATGAATAAGAATAGCATACAAGATGCAAGAACAGTAAGGGACATGTTAAGATAAACATGTTGTAGTGTGATATGTTAAGGCAATGAGCATGCTTTTTATAACAAAACAAATGACAAGTTGCACTATGATATGTCATATCTATCGTAATGTAATGCAGATAAGATAAGCATGGAATCATAAAAGCATAAATTTATTGCAGTAAAGATATAAAGAAATAGAAGAAGACAAAAAAATGTTACTATGGTGCCCCCATCCAATGCTTGGAATAGTCACGGGGTGAGGAAGGAGTGTCGGTAGGTATTTGCCATGGACTGCGGGACCTCTGCTGGGATGAAGGTCTCGGCTGTCTTGATTCGCTCGTACCAGCAGAGGTTCATCTTTCTGAGACTGGTTCCCTTTGGTGGGACTGAGGAGGTCTGTTGTGTTCAGGTAGCCTTTTAATAGTGCGAGTGGCAGTGGGCAGACTGTTGCTTAAATCTTGCAACTGAGATGCAAACGTTGCTTGCATGGATTTCAACTGCTCAGAAAACTTTGACGAATACCATCAATCTTTCCTCCGATCTCCAGTGAGTTAGCAACATGAAGAGATTCGTTCTGTTGATTGAATGTAAGTTGGGCTTGCCCTAGCTTGGAGAAAGAGTCGGAAAGGCTTTGGTGACAAATTTTTAAAGACTTGTAACCTTGTCAGACAGATGCTTGACATCACGGTAGATATCCTTGAATTGAGAGTCAGTGTGGCGCCGAAGATTACCAATTTCATGACTAGCGTCTCTTTCTTCATGTTTGAGTTTGGAGATTTTGCCAGCCAGATCGGAAATAACAGCGGACAACTGAGCTAGCTGAGCAGCAACATTGGAAGGTGCATCTTCATCACTTTGTTCAGGAAAATTGAAGAAGTCCTCAGGGGGATCACTTGTCAAGGTTTGGCCAAATGATGAGGGATCAGCTTGGGCAGCAGAAGTGACGACACTTGAGGGATTAGCAGATACAACAGCACTAGTCAGATCAGCAGATGGAGCAATGACAAGAGATGCTTCGGCAGTCAAGACAGCAGGGTGAGCATCCACATCAATTACTTCAATTGCTGTATTAGTTTCAATAGAAACACTAGCAATGTGAGCAGTGGGTGAGGTATTGGCAGCTGATACTTCGTCAGAGTCAACATTCGATTGATCAATAGTAGCAGGAGCTGGCAATTACTCACTCTGACAATATGATACTATCGCCCCAGCAGGTATTTCAATATATGACAGTGGGGTTGAGATAGGTGGAATTATGGAAAGGTTTGAAAAGTCAAAAGGAACCGTGGTTAATGGTTCGATCACGGGGATAAGGAATGTGGAGTCAATATATATTGTGGCTTGGTTGGGTGGAGAGGAAGTGGTTATTATGGCTAGAGCGGTTGGGGATGGAGGTGAGGAATCAGTGGTTAAATCATCATCTGAAGAGAGGTTGACTTGGTGAACTACTGATTCAATTACTGTATCTAAAGTGATGGGATCAACATCCATCAACGCAGGATGTGGATCAGATATAGTAATGTGCTCAGTGGTGGCATTTGGGTCAGGTAAAACGGCAGTAGGGGAGGAGATTACCGTAGATACCACTGCCGGGGTTACATCAACTATGCTCCTGTCAGTAGAGGCGGTTTGTGTTACTCCCGGTTGGACAGAGCAAGAGTGTAGGCCCGTTATGACTCTGAGGTCATGCAGTGCCTCCTTAGCCATTTTAAGCTTGGGTCCCAATCCATTAAGCACAGCCATGTCATGGTTGGCTGTTCCAGAATCAGACTCAAACTTCTTGAGACGGGACTGGACCAGAACTTGAAGTCCTCCAACATACTGCATCATCCGAAAACATCTCTCAGCTTCAGACCCTTGGACACGTCCTGGATCTAAAGGTATTCAAGAATGAGATTCTCATCAAGCCTTGCTTGGTCGAGAATTGGGGAAAAGTCATCAAACCAGATTTTCAGACGAGCTTTCACCCCTCTGTCAAATATCTCCATTTGCGGTTGCATCTGGGATTCTACTTCTGTAATTACCAGATCGATTTCAAACGCCACTGGTGTAGAGACAAGTTCCATTGCAGCTTTGCCTTTCCGAAAGGAGTGACTTTAGGATGGCAGTAGGCACAGCCTATCTTCACCGGTCTCAGATTTAGGGTAAGTGAACCTGCCCCTTGGTGAGAGCTCAACGACAAGTCGGTGGAGTTGACCTCAGTAGATATTGGTACTGCAGAAACAACGGCCAAAGGTGCAACAACATCAACTGGTTCCACCGTTGGAACAGTTTCAGAGCTGATATCCGGATTAGCATTGGTGACCTCTGCTGGAATGTCAGCAGCAACAACAATATCAGCAGCAGGTGCTTGCTTTTTGGAGACATCAGGGTGCCCTTTCCTAGTTCTTCGCTTCTTTGGTGGGGGAGGTGGTGATGACTCAGCAGATTCTGAGATAGTCTGTTCAGAATCACTCACCACCTGAGCTTTCCTCCTCTTGGTAGTACCGAGTTTGAACGTACTATCGTCTCCAGATTGGCTTTTGGTGAGTTTGCAAATATTTTGCATTGATGAACCGAGCGGGATGAAGATTGTAAATAGCTCCCACTGGCACATTCTTACTTTCAAGGATTCGACTGAGTGAAAGAGCAAATCCAAAGTGACCCTTTGCCGAGTTAACTAAATTAAGCAAAACTTGAAATAGGACCACCGACCAGTTGATATCCATTCCCTTTACTATATCACACATCACCTCGAACTACTCTGGGGTGATGACGTCAAATGATCCAGCTTTGCACATTAGCCCCTTGGTTATAATATCAGCAAGCTGTCGAAAATGGTTTTTCATCAAAATCTTTTTGAACGGAGGCATTTTAGACGAACTCAGATCATGAGAGCACTGTACGCATTTCGTCTCGCGTAGCGATTGATATGGTGGAAAGGCCAGTGAGTCCGGTAGTAGGGAGACTCAGTTTAGTTACATAATCTTCCTGAGTGATTGTGATAGTCTGGCCGGAGATGGAGGATACCACTGAGTGGTCGACCACCCTTGCAGTAGCATAAAACTCTTGCAGAGTTTCTCTATAGAGTGTAGGTGCGAGGCTCAGCATAACCAGTAGGCCGGAGTTATCCATATTTTGGAAAACGCCCTTCATCTCCTCATCGGCAATGGTGTAGACCGAGTTGAAATCTACATGGACAGCATTTGTAATGAAACTAGGTTGGTTGGTCTTCGACATTTCTGATGTGAGAAGTGTGGAGAAGCTGATAAACTGTGAAAGAAAATGCTTCGAAAAAAAATATTAGCACATGAAATTTTAAATGGTAAAAGTGAGAAGTACAAATTGTAATGGCGGTTAAAGAGATAGGGTAGATGTAACGTCGTACTGTAGATGAGCGGATGATAGGGTTGAATATTACGCGTTTTTATGCTATGATATGTATATGTTTTCGTGTTGATTCTTGGATAATTTTATGGTTTATGGTATATATTTCTCTATTTCAGGAATCAATGTTGAAATTCATAAAAGGGGAAGAAATCAAGCTAAAATGATGAAAAAATGAATAAAGTTGAAGAAAAGAGGAAGAAACCAGAATCCAAGACACATGTTGCTCCTTTCTCCTCAAATTACTATATGTTCGAGCCATATTTTGGAAATGTGGTCCATATGAAAGTTGTAGAACTTTCTCTTATCTTCGTGTGGACAGCTGATTCATCAAATTCGGAGTTTGTATGAGAAAGATACGGCCAAAATACGAAACTCGCCAGAAGCTGAAAAAGGCGAAGAAACTTACTGTGAAGGGCGATCGATCGAGAAACCATTTTGATCGATCGAGAAAGGCTGAAAATTGAGCGAAAATCTTACTGGAAGGCTCGATCGATCGGCTCTTCTGTTCGGATCGATCGGGACGAGCAGTTTTCATTAAAATACCTTCCTTGTAGAGTTTGGATGCAATAGGGAAGTCCATAATTCTTTCCCCTATATATTATACACAAAATCACAACCCATATCAGAGATTGAACCCTAGGAAAAGCCTCCACACCTCCATACCCATTCACCATCCAAACCACACACCATCTTCTTCCTCCAATCCATCTCACGTCCACCATAACCTCCACCTTTCTTCCATATATCATACACCCATTCACCATCCAAACCTCTCTTTCCTTCACTCCTCTCACACGTCCACCTTTTCTTCCCCATCATCAACCTCCATCCTTCCATCACCATCATCCATCATCACCCCTTTACCCTAGGAATTGGAACAAGCCAACAAGGCGATAAAAAGAGACGATCGAGAAGGAAGCAAGAGAAGGAGCGAGGATCTACAACCGGAGTCGACGCTGAGAGTTTTTCGTTGTCTTTAAATTCTTAGTTTTGTTTTGTTTTGATTTATTATGAGGAACTAATTTTATTTATCGAGGCTAGGCGAACCTTTGTTATGAACCTTCGATTTGATGATTTAATGATTGAATTCTTATAGTTCTTTGCGTATGCTTTATGTTCTTCATGCTTTTAGAGGATTGATCACCTTTGAATGATGTTAGTATCGTAATTGAGATCGAGAGATGATTTTATGATACAGAATTAATAACTCATACCATGGATTTAAGACCGAGATCGAGAGATGACGTCAAATACATGCGTGATAGCCATAGATACCTAGTAATCGAAAGCTATGAGTTTTCATGGATCTTATGCAATATTGAATTGTTAAATAAGTGAACGAGAGTTACTTACTGCAATTTGGTGTTAGGTTTAATATAGCTCGAGAGAGTGTATTAGATAAATTGGGAGAACTCGTCACCTTAGAAATATTTGAATATTCAATTTAGAATTGTAGGGAATTACATTGGTGAGCCAAAGTCTCGATAATCTTATCTTGTGGATTTTTCTCGTTTACTTTTATTGACTTGGTTGGATTAGAGTAGTTTAATTTAGTTTAGTTTAATTATCAATTTATTATCGTAGGTTAAATATAGTTAAAAGAAATCTTATTTGGTAATTGCTTGTTAGTCCCTGTGGGTTCGACAATCCGTATCTTCCTATCTATACTAAAACTTGACACCGTGCACTTGCGGTCTAAATCGCTAGATTGGAATTAATTGTTTAAAATAAAAGCGATCAGCGGACACATGGACACGTGGCGTTCATCTAACCAATGAAAATTTGAAATAAAATAAAAACGGACACAATGTGAGCGGGACGGAAATAATTAATCATTAATACAGAATTAAATTTGAATTCCGACGTTCCAATTGGTTGCTAAGTAACGGAGGTTATTATCAGCACATCATATATGATAATGTCCACTGGTATGTGGAGTCTACTGGTAAAGTAGCATCTACTGCAGCAGGCAATTATTTTACCAGCTGAGCATCAATAGACCTTCGAAAAACACACAAGTTCCCCTAACTTAAGGTTCCCCCTAAATTCATGCAACGTGAAAAATTAAACATGTATGATCATTTGGTTATATCAATTAAGCCAAGAATATTACGAAAGTAGGAAAACTTATCGTCCGGTAGGGGTTTTGTGAAGATATCCCCTGCTTGTTGTTCGGTGGATATGTATTCCAACCGAATCTCCTTTTTCATTACGTGA
The DNA here is from genome assembly GCA_907163345.1 of Haberlea rhodopensis. Classification (NCBI taxonomy): domain Eukaryota; kingdom Viridiplantae; phylum Streptophyta; class Magnoliopsida; order Lamiales; family Gesneriaceae; genus Haberlea; species Haberlea rhodopensis. The sequence goes on from CAJQUN010000095.1 coordinate 668,707, forward strand.
TCTCGGATGAAGTGATGACGAATGCCAATATGCTTGGTCCGAGAATGAAGAACTGGATTATAAGTGATAGCTATGGCAGATGTATTATCACAAAAAAACGGTGCCTCAGTGGACTCAATTCCATAATCTCTTAATTGCTGTTGAATCCATAGCAGTTGAGCACAACAGCTTCCAGCAGCAAGGTATTCTGCCTCTGCAGTAGACATTGTGATGGATGTCTGCTTCTTGCAATCCCATTAAATCAGTCTATCCCGTAGGAATTGACAATATCCACTGGTACTTTTCCTATCAATCTTGCATCCTACATTATCAATATCAGAATATCCAACTAAATTGAACGTTGAATCCTTTGGATACCAGATACCAACATTCTCAGTGCATTTTAGATACTTGATAATTCTTTTCGTAGCAGTGAAGTGCGATTGCTTAGGATTGGATTGGAAACAAGCATACATACATACAAAAAACATGATGTCAGGTTTGTTGGCTGTCAAATATAGTAAAGATCCGATAATACCGCGATACATCGTTACTTCGACTGGTATGCCTGCTCCATCCAAGTCTAATTTAGCATATGAACTCATAGGAGTGACAGCTGCTGAACTAGTACTCATTCCATATTTCTTTAGCAGCTCTTTGGTATACTTTGACTGGTTTATCAGGATTCCCTCACTCGACTGCTTGACTTGCAATCCTAAGAAAAATGATAACTCTCCCATCATACTCATCTCAAACTGATCCCGCGTGATTTTGGAAAATCTTTCACAAAGTTTTGAGTTAGTACTACAAAAAATAATATCAACATAAATCTGAACCAGTAGGGTATGGTCACCCTTTGTGAATTTGAAAAGGTCTTGTCCACCGTGCCAATGGTAAAGTCGTGCTCAGTCAAGTATTTTGACAGAGTTTCATACCATGCTCGGGGAGCTTGTTTTAAACCATACAAAGCTTTGTTCAGTTTATAAACAGAGGAAGGCTACTAATGGATTTCAAATCCAGGAGGTTGTTCAACATAAACTTCTTCCTGGAGTTTGCTGTTAAGAAAATCACTTTTAACGTCCATCTGATAGACTTTAAAGTCTTTAAAGGAGGCAAATGCAAGAAATATCTGAATGCTTCTAATCGAGCTACAGGGGCAAAAGTTTCATCCAAATCGACGCCTTCTTCATGTCTATATCCATGTGCAACTAGTCTTGCTTTATTCCTGATAACAGTACCATTCTCGTCCAATTTATTTCTAAATGCCCATTTGGTACCTATAACAGTGTGATGCGATGAACGTGGTACTAAGTGACATACTTTGTTTCTCTTAAATTGATTGAGTTCTTCTTGCACAGCTTCTACCCAGCTTGGGGCTAATACAGTGTCATCTATCTTCTTAGATTCTATATGAGAGATGAATGCAGCATGAAGAAATTCATTAATCATCTGTCTCTGGTGCATAGAGGAGCAGCAGGGTTACCTACGACCTGCCCGGGTGGAAGATCCTTCTTCCACCGGAGCGAAGGTCCAAGAGGATTTGTTTTTTCATTGGTGTGAATGTAAGTTGGTAGCTCAGTAGATTGAATTGATTCATCATTGATGTTTTCTCTATCTACTGCAGCAGGAGTGTGCATAGTAGTGTCCTCGTCAGTAGGATTCAGTGCTTGTGGACCAGTAGGTACCTCTGCTTGTGCTTCTGGGACTTCTGGCTCTAAAATGCAGTCGACCCTACTTCTGTAATCCAATTTCATCATCAAAATTATCATCAATATGAGTGTTTTCCAAACGATTACTCAAATTATTGATTTGTAGTTCAGATACAGTACAATCAGTAGATTCATCAAATTTTACATGAATGGATTCTTCTACCGAAAGTGTTCGATTGTTTAATACTCTGAAAGACATAATAACAGCAGAGTAGCCAAGAAATATTACGGCATCAGATTTAGCATCAAAAGCGGTGAGATGAATCATTACACTGTTGTGAATAAAACATTTGCAACCGAACATATGGAAATAAGAAATATTTGTCTTACTGTCATTCCAGATCTCATAAGGTGTTTTATTTGCTCGCTTATTAATCATCGATCTGTTCTACGTATAACAAGCTGTATTAACTGCTTCTGCCCAACATCTCTGCGAGATTTCTTATTCTGCAAGCATAGTTCACGCAGCCTCTTTCAAACTGCGGTTCTTACGCTCAGCAACTCCATTTTCCTGTGGGGTTCTAGCAGCAGAGTATTAATGTTTAATACCAATGTCATCTAGATATGATTCGAGTGTTTATTGGTGAACTCATTACCTTTATCAATATGAATTATCTCGATCCCACACGATTTCTCATTTTGTATTCTTTTCAGTAGTTTGATCAGTTTTGGAGTAGCCTGATCTTTACCACTTAGAAACAAGACCCACGTATAAAGAGAGTAATCATCTATAACACCAGTGTATACTTCCCCCTAGACTTGTTACTGGTATATGACCGAAAAGATCCATGTACAGCAACTCTAGGCACCGAGAAGAAGATTTACTCCCTTTGTTCTTAAAGGTAGATCTGATTTGCTTACCAAGCTGGCATGCTGAGCAGATCTTATCTTTTGAGAAATCTATATGGGGCAGTCCATCAACTAAATCAAGCTTACGCAGACTGGCAATTGTTTTAAAATTTAAGTGACTCAACCGCTTGTGCCAAAGCCTGTTTTTGGAACTATTCAAGGCAGCAAATCAAATAGGTGAGGCAGGTTGATCAAAGTTCCAGTCAATTTTACAAGTGTTGTCATGCATTCTACCTACAAGAAGTGTACTACCATCGACAGATCTAATTGTGCACGTGTACTGATTGAATTCTACTGAGTGACCATTGTCATAAAGTTGACTAATGCTGATCAAGGTATAGCATAAATTTTCAACTAACAGTATATCTTTAATAACAATGTTACCGTGGATAAACTTACCCTTACCCACAGTTCTACATTTAGCATTTTCACCAAAAGTTATTCTTGGTCAGTTGGTGTCTACCAATTCGGACAACAGACAAGCATTTCCTGTCATGTATCTAGAACATCCACTGTCCATAAATCACTATGAGCTCCAAACTTGCTGGATTCTAGATCTCTGTATTTAGCGTGATGAATTTATTGGTACCCAATCTGACTTGGGTCCAGACAGGATTAGTCCTTTCGGGACCCACACTTGGATAACCCTGAATCGTTTGGGCCTTTGTGTGTCCTGAAATGTGTGTGCAGTAAATGGTGATGATGTTCTAGGGTGTTGCTTGTGATAGTGAGTATATGCATGTTGTTTTGGTTTTTGGTTCCTGTTGGGAAACATATATCTCTTCTGGGCAAGCATACAATTATAATACCAGTTGGGTTTCACCTCTCGAGTTGCTTGACCAGTAGGTTTATGTCCATTCCTGAACTTTTGCACAGGTCTAAGCTTTCTCTATTGGCTCAACGTAACCAATACCTTTGTGTGATGCCCGCTTCTTAATGACTGTTGGCTTAACAGGTTCCTTAACCAATTCACTTGGTCCATATACTGTGCTGGATCTAACAAAGTTCATTGTTTGAACCTTGTTCTTCCCCAGACACAGCTGAGTTTTAATACCAGATGAGTTACTGTCATTGTTGATATAGCCTATACCGGCAAGATCACCAGCAAGCCTTATCGACTCAAGCATTTCGTCTTTTCTGGCCGTTGAGGTGTTCCATGTACGAACAAACTTGATGAATTTCTGATGTGCACACTTAGCTTCGTCCATTTCTTTCTCGAGCAGACTTACTTTCTCCCTTAAGCATTCCAGCTCCATTGATTGTTCACAATCAAGTTTACCGTCCTGCTGTTCGATTTGGTTTGATTGTTTAGTCTTATACTTCTCAAAGGACTTATACAACATTTGATACTCATTGATCATATCCTGCAATGCATTAGTGAGTTCATTATGTGAAAATTCAGAAAGATTAGAACCAGTTACCTCACTGTCGTCATTGGCCATGAGACAGTGGACTCCTTCATCTTCACTCTCACTGGACAAGCTTGAAGATTCCTCTGATTCTGATTTTGAATCAGCCCATTTGCTATTGTTTTCCTCCGCAATAAGTACTTTTTGATCTCTGTCTATTCTGGATGATCTTCTCTTTTCCTTGGACTTCGTAAGTCCTTGGATCATCTCTTTTGATCATCCTTCTTTGGCTTAGGACAATCAGCAATAAAGTGTTCTGGTTTGAGGCAGTTGAAGCAGACACGATCATCCTCTTCTGACCTGTTTTTGAAATTTTGCTTCCTTGGATAGGACTGGTAAGTCTTCTGATTTTTCTTCATGAATTTGCCAAACTTAAGCGCCATTGCATCATTGCACATTTGTTCAGGAGTCATCTCTGTTGTGGTGGACAGGGATTCTGATGCAGCAAGGGATTTAGTTGGTTGATTGGTGTTGGGTTCATCTTCGACCCGAATGCCTAGCTCAAACTCATATGCCTTTAAGTCAGCAAATAGATCCTGGAGATCTATCTTGTTTAAATATTTGGATTCTCTCATGGCAATTGTTTTCACATCCCATTCTCTTGGAAGACCCCTCATGACCTTTATGGTGACTTCTCTGTTTGATAGATCCTAGCCCATGCTATTGATTTCGTTGTTGATTCCAGTTACTCTTTCATCATTTTCTCCGGACATCATTTTGATGTTCTCAAATTTCTGTAGAGCGACAGTGAGCTTATTTTATTTGATTTGGTCATTTTCTTCACACAGGTGGGCAATCTTTTCCCAGATCTTTAGCGGTAGGACACATCTTGATTTTATTAAATATATTCTTGTCCAATGTTTTGAACAAGATGTCCCTAACTACATTGTCAAGATTTGTCTTTTTCTTTTCCTCATTGGTCCAGGATGCTCTATCCATTTCAACCATCTGAGGTTCACTGGTAATGGCAGTTGTTGTGTTGACCTTCATGATCTTCATTGGTCTGTCAGTGATGAAAAACGACATATGATCATCTTGAACACTCATATGTGCTTGCATCCTTATTCTACAGTCATCATATTAATCTTTCTTGAACATTGGAATCTTGCTGAATGAAGCCATCAGTTCTTAGTATTTCTCAGAATTGAGAAGACATTGCTCTGATACCACTTATTAGGATTGGAGTGGTGCTTAGAGGGGGGTGTAATGCCTCGATTTGCTTTATACACGTGTCATATGATTATGGCGTAATTTTGAATAATTACGGTACGATGTGGACTCAGGTTCAGGTTGAACCGAGGGTTAATACTCACATGCATGACATGATTATGTGATATATGTCAAGGAATGAAACATGATGCACAAGATATAGTGCAAAGAAATGACTTGAATAGTAGTGACATTTCAAGCAACATGGACTAGTATGCATTTGAATTGAATTTCATATGCCTTTGCCTTTCATTTAAAGTTTCATTAGCATGTGAATTTGAGTTTGGATTTACATGTTTATGTTAATTGGCATGTTATTATAGCAAGTGGTTATATTAAGGGGATTAGTGAGCTTAAACTCACAACACACCATAACACACATAGTGATCTCTACCAAGCTCCTCTCTAGCTTCTTGCTTATGTTGAATCTTTTAGCTTGGAGTTCACATGGAAATCAAGTAAGAAAGTGGAGTGAAGTGGTTCCATAACCTCTTGGTAAGGAATTCATGCTTTTAAGATTGGTTGGTGTAGTTGTGAATGAGTTATATGAAGTTGAATCCCAAGTGTGCATGCTTAGAATCATAACTTGTTTCTATGCCAAAAATTGAGTTCCAAGATAATAGAAACATGTTAATATGTTACTAGAGATTGCAAGAAACATGTGGAATTGGTTAATTTCGAGTAGGAGAAGAAGAACCATGGAGATAAGCTCAAAATGGCCATGTTCTGATTTTTCTGGACATCGGCGATCGATCGCTGACTTTGTGCCGATCGATCGCCGAGACAGAGCAAAACTATAAGGCGGTTAAATCATGTGGCGATCGATCGGTGAAAATGTGGCGATCGATCGCGAGAAACGATACATTTTGGCGATCGATCGCGAGGTAGTGGCGATCGATCGCGAGAGGGCAGAACAATATGACGATCGATCGGTGAACTATAGCGATCGATCGCCAGGGTCAGAATTTGAAAAAATGTTATATTTTGTAGCATTTCTTTTTGAAGCCTCTTATAACATGGTATATTGTTCATGTGCTTGTAGCATCATCACAGGGGATGGGGCAAAGAGGCAATTAGCCATCAACGCCTGATTTAATGCTTTTATTATCGTATACCAGGTACGTGTTGACGTACGGAGTATAGATATTGTGTGATGATGTTATGAGATTGATATCATATGAATTGTGTTGTGTTGGTATCATATGATTGGTAGTATCATATGCATGTACATTCATGGATATCATGTGTTTGAGATGGATGAGGTATATACATTAGCATTAGAGATATACGCCTGGTTTGGGTATATGCTCGGGTATGCTACGTTAGCATTAGAGATATACGCCTGGTTTGGGTATATGCTCGGGTATGCTACATATACTTGGTCTGAGAGATATACGCCAATTTTTGGGTATATGCTCTGGCTATTATCATGTGAGGACGGTACTATGATATGTGTTGCTAATATGAAGATGTGAGACGGTTCCACTGACATATTGAGCGGAAATAGACATATCATATTAGTCTCGTGATAATAGGATGTGTGATGAGACATGTCATGACATAGTGCATTTGTTGATGCATGATACAGAGCATTCACATTTGATGATTGTTATTGTGCTTTATCATTATATTGTGTTTTGATATTGCACTGAGATAGTTGTTATCTATACTCACGTTGTGTGAATGTTTATGTAGGGACTCATAGACGTGGGAAGACGGGATGTGAGTCATTTTCCGCTGCGAGCTGAACCACTGCCTATGAGTTATCTTGGATTAGGTTGTTACTTGTACATGTGATGTATAATTGGTTCGGTTTTTATAAACCTTGTAACAACTTAACTAGCCAGAAACTCTTAATCAGTGCATGTTTTTACTTAATTCAGACTCACGTATGTATGCTTAATTGATACATAATGGATTAAGTAATGAGGACCCCACATTAGTGGTATCAGAGCAGTGGTTCGAGAACGGGGTGAACATGGGTAGAGGAAGTGTATTAGGGAGTTACCTAAACACGTGAAAACATGTTGAGATGATAATATCCTGTTAGGATTTGTGATATAATGTGATTCTAACATGTTATATAATTGTGAATGTTATTGTTAACCCTTGATATACAGTTATGACAGACAGAGGGTATCATGAGGATGTTGGGGATGCCATGAGTGGCAATGCTAGTGTGAGGATGGCGTCTGTGCCACCACCACCGATTGGGCAAGGGCTAGTGGAACAGGTACTGTTACCTGGCGAGTTAACATTGACGCAATTTTTGAGTTATCAACCACCCAGGTTTGAGGGTACGGAATCAGGGGAATTGGCAGAGGAGTGGCTAGAACGTGTAGAACAGATATTTGTGTCAGCACCGTGTGCCAAGACTGCTTGGTTACGCTTAACTGAATTTCAGTTGGCTAAGAAAGCAATGATGTGGTGGAAAGCTACATTGATTGAGCTGAGAGCTCAAGGTCAGACTGTGGACTGGGATTTTTCAGAACTCGTTTTCTTGCTCATTACTTCTCTGTGGCTGCAAGGCAGAGGAAAGAAGATGAGTTTACAAATCTGAAACAGGGTAATATGACTGTGTCTGAGTATGCGGTGCACTATTCGTCGTTGTTACGATATGTACCACATATTGCCGCTGATACCAAAGTAAAGATTAGACAATTTGTAAAGGGCTTGAGACCAGAGTTATTTGATAGAGTGATGTCTATTAACCCTTGTTCATATGAGGAAGCGTTGATGAGAGCCGAAATGTCTGAGATTGATGTTGGTGTTTATCGGGATGTGGGACATTCTCAGATACCTACATCAGACAGTATGAGACCGAGAGGAGAACCATTTAAGTCATCACGAGGTGGTGCTTCTTCCTCTCGATTTAGTGGGAAACATTTTGGACCACGAAAAGTGGATGACCGAAGAGCTAAGTGACAGTTCCAAGGTAGTAGTAGTGGCAGTGGTGTGCAATGCTTTAAATGTGGTGGACCACATTTGAAACGAGATTGTCCTCAATTGAATACGGTAGTTTGTTTCCGTTGTGGGAGACCAGGACATGTGATCCGTGACTGTCCTCAAGTGGGTGGACAACAGAGGAGAGGACCAATGTCAGAGAATACAGTGCAGCAGAGACCACATGGTCTACCACAATCTGGTGGAGGACAGAGGGCAGGACCACCTCAGGCTCAGGTATATGCATTGAACAGAGAGCAAGCAGAGGCAGCTCCTGATGATGTGATAGCGGGTAAGTGTACTTTGTTTACTTATCCAGCTTTACTTTTGATTGATACTGGTGCATCACATTCTTTTGTTGCACAAAATTTTATTGACCGGTATCATATATGCTCGTCTCCACTGTTGATGCCTTTTATGTTTCGACACCCATGGGAACTACTGTGATGGCTTGTCAGAGTGTGTCTGATTGTGATATTCAGTTTGAGACCGAGTATGGACTACATGCTGATTTGATTGTGTTAGACATGACAGATTTTGATTGTATTCTTGGAATCGATGTGTTGAGTAAATATCAGTCTGTTGTGGATTGTTGTCAGAAGACAGTGAGATTTCAGTCTGATACTGGAAATCAATGGTTCTTCTATGGCCAGGGATCGAGGGCAAGGATTCCTTTGATATCAGCAATCCGAATGTCGCGTTTGTTAGAACGTGGACATGCGGGTTATTTGATTTATGCCCTTGATGTAAATGAACAGAAAATAGAAAGGAAAGTGGAGGAGATACCAGTGGTTGCAGAATATGCGGATGTGTTTCCGGATGAGATACCTAGATTTCCACTGAGTCGAGAAGTGGAATTTGGTATTGATTTAATACCTGGTACTTCTGCAATTTCACGAGCTCCTTATCGGATGGCACCGACTAAATTGAGAGAATTGAAAACTCATTGCAAGACTTATTGGACAAGGGGTACATACGTCCGAGTGTATCTCCTTGGGGTGCTCTGGTATTATTTGTTAAGAAAAAGGATGGAACAATGCGATTGTGTATTGACTATCGACAATTGAACAAGGTAACCATAAAGAATAAATATCCTCTTCCTCGTATTGATGATTTATTTGATCAATTACAGGGATCAAAAATCTATTCTAAGATTGATTTGAGATCTGGTTATCATCAAATACGTGTGAGGGAGGGTGATGTACAGAAGACAGCATTCAGAACTCGCTATGGACATTATGAGTTTCTGGTAATGCCATTTGGAGTGACAAATGCTCCAGCTGTCTTTATGAGTTTAATGAATCGGGTTTTCCAGGAATACCTTGATCGATTTGTCATTGTCTTTATCGATGATATCCTGATCTATTCGCAGAATGATGCAGAACATGCCCAACATTTGTGATGCCCCGAAATTAATTAATGGTAACCTGGACATTAATTATGTTTATATGATGAATTATCACGATGATCAAGTTATGTGTGGAAATGATGTATTAACATGATTTAAGGATGTTTATTAGAATTATGAGGAAGGTATAGATTTAATGAAGTCGGTTGCATTTTTGTAAATGCTTTTGAAATATCATGTTAGCGTATCTTTTACATCATGTTAAGGGTTGGGGTACAATTTAATTAAACCCACATAACCTCCCACTACCCCACCTCTTTAACTCACTTTCCCCTTTTACACTCAAATCCCCAAAATCTTTTCCCCAAACCCTTTCCCCTCAATTTTCGAGTTTGGCACTAAGGTGGGAAGGAAATCCTTGCAAAAGCTTCACCATTGTGATTCTTGGTAAGATTTAAGCCCTATGATGTGTATATATCACTTCTTGAAGCTTTTGTAAAGTTTTATTTAAGTTTGTGTTGATTTTGGAGGGTTTGAAATGGATTTAAATGGGTATGTGTTATTTATGGTAAGGGAATGATTTTTGAAGTGTTTTAAGTGGGTTTTAGTGGGTTATGATGTTATTGTTATTGTTGGGAAGTTTGGGTTTGAATGGTATGAGGATGAGCTCGAAAAATGCACATGAAAATGGAGAAATCGCGGCCACTGTAAGTGGCGATCGATCGCTACAAAAGCAGCGATCGATCGCCGAGAAAGCAGTACGCGAAGAAGAGCTTAGGCGATCGATCGCCTCAAATGGCGCGATCGATCGCCAACGTCCAGTAGCGAAATGAACATCAAGGCGATCGATCGCCTCATTTTAAGCGATCGATCGCCGCTATGTGAAAAATCTGGCGATCGATCGCCATGTTTGGAGCGATCGATCGCCACTGTTCAAAAATGGGAAAATGTGGATTTTTGATATTTTTGTGGGATTTTTGGATATTGGACTATATTTAGCTTCTAATATCGATTTGTATGGTTATGTAGAACCATCCCAGGTACCCACAACTTCAAGGAGATAAAGTCCTACAATTTCTCCTTCTTTTGGAATTAAGGTACGTAAGAAGCGTACGGGCATCGGACGGTAACACACCCTTAACTCCGACTATACATTAATTTCATAAGTGTTTACGATGTTTATGATGATGTTATGATAAATGAAGATTATATGATGTTTATAATGATGATTATGATAAGCAAGTTATGATGATGATGATTATGGTGATGAAGCTTATGATGATGATTTTGATAAGTAAGTTTATGACGATGGGATACGATGTTATTATGTGGTAAGACGCCACGGGGTAAGATGCCCATATGATAAGAGACTATACTCCTATATTATGACTATGAATGCATAAGAATTTACGATGCCACGATGATGTGTATAATGCATGAAGATGATAAGACGTTTAAGATGATGTTATGATAAGTAAGTTCACGATGAAGATGATTTGATAATGATGAATCGAGATGATAAGATATTTACGATGATGTTATGACGAATAAAGATGATTTTATGATGAATAAAGATGACAAGATGCTTATAATGATGTTATGATAAATGATGATGATATGATGTTGCTATAACGATTATGATGAGACGATGACGTCTATAAGATGATAATGTTTATATGATAATGATGTTTACAAGATGATGATGTTTATAAGATGCTACGATGTTTATGATGAATATGAAACTATGTTCTTAAGAATGGTTGAATGTCCGGTGGTTATTATGGGCAAGCGAGGAAGGTCTTGCCGCTCACATAAATGAGCGATGGGGTACATCCGCTATCAAGGTGTAGCGATGGGTATCATCCGCTGATGAGCGATGGGGTACATCCGCTATCAAGGTGTAGCGATGGGTATCATCCGCTGAGCGATGGGGTACATCCGCTATCAAGGTGTAGCGACGGGTATCATCCGCTGAATAAGAGATACATCCGCTATCAAGGCGTAGCGATGGGTATCATAAGATGTGTTATGTCGAGCGAGGGGGCCAATTGTGCCGCTGTCATAATAGCACCCGGACAGTCCCATTTCTAATTAACATAGTTTGTTGTGAGCATATATGTGAAGTATGATGTTTAATCATTTATGGCAAGAACTAATGATTTTATGCATGACTATGAAACAGGGACAACCAAAGAGGGTTAATACGATTAAACAGGAAGTATATGTTATCAATTACTTTCATGCATTTATTTATATGCCATTTCCTTATGATTATTAAGTGACGATGTATATGCTCATGATGGGTTGTTCCTGTAGGTACACCTTTGGACTAAAGGACTAAGGGCCGGGTTGTGGCAGTGAGCTTTGAGGAGCATGAAAGAAGTTAGGATACAGGAATTCCTCGGATAGTCTCTACTCTAGGAGTAGAATTAATTCTATCGCCATAACATTCTTTTGCGAATGTAATAAGTTAAGTTTGAAATTTCATTCTCGGCCCATACTTTTACTAGCTCTAAGCTATAACTGAAACCCTAAGACGTTATAAAGGCATGTTTAGTCCCTAATAGGTGATTAAGACGATGTCAAGGTAGGAAGACCCTACATTAGTGGTATCAGAGCAGTGGTTAGATAACTCGGGAATAAGTGAAGGGTAGCCTTAGCAATAAGTTGGCTAGGTGCTTACTTTTAAACATGCTTTGTGCATATGTTGCAAATAAAGTATATGATGTTGCACTAACATGTTTTATTTCTCTAACGATGTATTATATGAACTGCTTTTGGGTATCGTTGTTAACCCTTGTCTTGCAGTATAGCAGCAAATGCTAAAGTAAACGACACGATTTCATGTGCGCTTCTCCGTCGCCTCTAGTAGTCTCGACCCCCGCCGGAAGAAGTTTGATAACTGATCAGATTGGTTAAGACGGCCTCATTTATTTTGAGGATAACGAACTGAGGACAGACTTGATTGTTCTGGGGATGTTAGTTTGGAGGCATTGATGTTCTGAACGGGTATCAGGCAGTTGTGGACTGCAGACAAGGACTGTCCGATTCAGGTCTGATATAGGAGTCCGATGGACATTCTATGGGATGATTTCCGTTCAAGGATTCCGTTAATATCTGTTGTCAAGATGGCACGGTTATTGGAACGAGACCACAAAGGATATTTCAACTATACTGTGGTTATTACTGAAAGAAGAAAGAGTTAAAGGTTGAGGATGTACCCGTAGTGGCGGTGTTTCCTGATGCATTTCCGGAAGAGATTTCCGGATTCCCACCGACGAGAGAGGTCGAGTTTGGGATTAAGTTACTACTAGGGACGCCTACCATTTCTCGTGCCCTTATAGGATGGCACCAGCGGAGCTAAGGGAATTAAAGGTTCAGTTGCAAGAGCTCCTTGGCAAGGACTATATACACCCTAGCATATCGCCTTGGGATGCACCAGTCCTATTTGTCGAAAAGAAAGATAGTTTGTTGAGGTTGTACACCGATTTCAGACAACTTAACAAAGCCATAGTGAAGATTAAGTATCCGTTTCTGAGGATTAATGATTTGTTTGACCAACTGCAGAGTACGAGGTTCTACAGTAAGATCGATCTGAGATCGGGGATCGTCAGATTCGAGTTTGAGAGGACGATGTACAGAAGACAGCTTCCAGGACCTTATGTGGGCACTACGGATTCTTAGTCATGCCCTTGGGGTGACGGATGCCCCAACTATTTTATGAGCCTGATGAGCAGGGTGCTCCAACCATGTTTGGATTAGTTCGTCATAGTTTCCATTGACGATGTACTTATTTACTCTCGAACTGAAGAGGAACATGTAAAGCACTTGAGAACAGTACTCCAGATCCTTAGGGATCACCAGTTATATACAAAGCTCAGTAAGTACGAGTTTTGGTCGAGCAGTGTAGTATCTTTGGATCATGTTATATCAAGATCGCTAAGTCGCCGGCACGGTTGACTCAGGAAGGAGTGCCATTCTTTTGGTCCGAAGCTTATTAGGACAGCTTCCAAGAATTGAAGCGTCGTTTGACTACAACAACTATGTTGGTGATTCCTTCTGAGAATAAGAAGTTTGCCTTGTGCACGAATGCATCACTTCAAGGTTTGGGCTATGTGTTGATGCGAGATGAGCTTGTGCTGGCTTATGCATCGAGGCGGTTGAAACCACACGAGGCTAAGTACCCAGTCCACGATTTGGAGCTGACAGCCATTATGTTTGCCTTGAAATTTGGAGGCATTACTTGGACGGTACGTCGTTTACCATCTACACGGACCATAAGAGCCTGAAGTTTTGTTCGCACAGGCTGAGTTGAATATGCGACAAGAAGATGAATGGACTTACTCAAAGATTTTGACTGTGGGATTGAGCACCATCCTGGTAAAGCAACTTGATAGCAGATACCTTAAGTTGGAAGTGAAAAGTACTGTTGAAGACACTGTGTGTTTATCAGCGATGATGACTCCTTATCGCCAACTGGGCTATGATATTGATGTGGACACGTCGCCGGTGCGAGTGTCGATCTTGTGGGCCGAGCCAGGCATATTTGAGGTTATCAGGAAAGCCAGGGGTCGGATGACGAAGTTCAAAGATGGTCATTTATAGTACTTCAAGGACGGCCATCAAAGTTCAGAGTGGCAGAAGATGATTCATTAAGATTGGGCCACCGATGGGTATTCCCAAATACGTCGGAGTTGCGTAAAGGAATCTTGGAGCAAGCCCACCGTAGTCGGTTCAGTATCCACCAAGGAAGAAGAAAGTTGTACAAGGACCTAAGTGGTCGCTTCTAGTGGAGACGTATGAAGCGTGATGTTATGGCCTTGTCAAAAGATGTTTGATCTGCCAGCAGGTAAAGGCAGAAAGACAGAGGCCTGATGGCGAGCTGAAGGGCTCGGAAGTACCCCAATGGAAGTGGGAACATGTACCTATGGACTTGTAACTCACTTGCCAAGAGCGGCCTCTGGATTCGATACGATCTGAGTGATCGTGGATAGGCTGACGAAGTAATTCACTTCATCCTTTGTCATGTGTCTTTCACGCACCTAAGGATGGCTAATTATATGTGCGGGATGTAGTGAGGTTGCCTAGAGTTCCAGTCTCGATTGTGTCTGACAGAGACCCAAGGGTTACTTCACATTTCGGGGAGGGTCTCCAGACGACTTTAGGCACAGAGTGAGACTGAGTACGACCTATCACCCTCAGTCAGACGGCCAGACAGAGCGTACCCTTCAGACGCTCGAGGACATGTTGAGGGCATATGTTTTGGAGTTTGATACTCCGTGGCAAGGTTCAGTGCCAATGATGGAGTCCTCCTATAATAACAACTATCAGGCGAGCATTTAAATGGCTCCTTTGAAACTCTTTACGGACGACGATGCGAGTAACCGCTGTATTGGGAGGACTTGTCTAGTAGAACGGCCAAAGGACCGGATATGTTTAAGGATATGTAAGACAAGATTAAGTTGATACGCCAAAGGATGAAGACGACCCAGGATAGGCAAGCAGCCTATGCCAACGAGCGGCGACGACCGCTAGAGTTCCATGTAGAAGACAGGGTCTTCTTGGAAATCTCACCCTTCAGAAGTGTAGTTTGTTTTGGTATGCGGGAGAAGTTATCCCCGAGGTATGTTGGTCCACATGAAGTATTGCAGCGTATCAGTACTTTGACTTACTGTTTGGCTCTACCGCTGCCCTTATCTGGGATGTATGATGTTTTCCATGCCTCTATGTTACGGAAGTATGAGCCAGACTTGTCTTATGTATTACAGTCTACTGAAGTGCAGTTGGACCCAGATGTATCCTACGTAAAACGACCGGTTATGATTCTGGATCGAGAGGATCGCGGATTACGAAGTAAGTCTTACCGATGGTCGAAGTTCAGTGGGATTGTCGGGGTGTCGAGGAGACTACGTAGGAGACAGAGCGGCATATGGTACAGCACTGCCCGGAACTAATCTCTGGTATGTGATTATGTTTAATTTCTTGTTGGGTAAGTGCATGCGATTTCGAGGACGAAATCTTATAAGTAGGGGAGTAATGTGATGCCCCGAAATTAATTAATGGTAACCTGGACATTAATTATGTTTATATGATGAATTATCACGATGATCAAGTTATGTGTGGAAATGATGTATTAACATGATTTAAGGATGTTTATTAGAATTATGAGGAAGGTATAGATTTAATGAAGTCGGTTGCATTTTTGTAAATGCTTTTGAAATATCATGTTAGCGTATCTTTTACATCATGTTAAGGGTTGGGGTACAATTTAATTAAACCCACATAACCTCCCACTACCCCACCTCTTTAACTCACTTTCCCCTTTTACACTCAAATCCCCAAAATCTTTTCCCCAAACCCTTTCCCCTCAATTTTCGAGTTTGGCACTAAGGTGGGAAGGAAATCCTTGCAAAAGCTTCACCATTGTGATTCTTGGTAAGATTTAAGCCCTATGATGTGTATATATATCACTTCTTGAAGCTTTTGTAAAGTTTTATTTAAGTTTGTGTTGATTTTGGAGGGTTTGAAATGGATTTAAATGGGTATGTGTTATTTATGGTAAGGGAATGATTTTTGAAGTGTTTTAAGTGGGTTTTAGTGGGTTATGATGTTATTGTTATTGTTGGGAAGTTTGGGTTTGAATGGTATGAGGATGAGCTCGAAAAATGCACATGAAAATGGAGAAATCGCGGCCACTGTAAGTGGCGATCGATCGCTACAAAAGCAGCGATCGATCGCCGAGAAGCAGTACGCGAAGAAGAGCTTAGGCGATCGATCGCCTCAAATGGCGCGATCGATCGCCAACGTCCAGTAGCTAAATGAACATCAAGGCGATCGATCGCCTCATTTTAAGCGATCGATCGCCGCTATGTGAAAAATCTGGCGATCGATCGCCATGTTTTGAGCGATCGATCGCCACTGTTCAAAATGGGAAAATGTGGATTTTTGATATTTTTGTGGGATTTTTGGATATTGGACTATATTTAGCTTCTAATATCGATTTGTATGGTTATGTAGAACCATCCCAGGTACCCACACCTTCAAGGAGATAAAGTCCTACAATTTCTCCTTCTTTTGGAATTAAGGTACGTAAGAAGCGTACGGGCATCGGACGGTAACACACCCTTAACTCCGACTATACATTAATTTCATAAGTGTTTACGATGTTTATGATGATGTTATGATAAATGAAGATTATATGATGTTTATAATGATGATTATGATAAGCAAGTTATGATGATGATGATTATGGTGATGAAGCTTATGATGATGATTTTGATAAGTAAGTTTATGACGATGGGATACGATGTTATTATGTGGTAAGACGCCACGGGGTAAGATGCCCATATGATAAGAGACTATACTCCTATATTATGACTATGAATGCATAAGAATTTACGATGCCACGATGATGTGTATAATGCATGAAGATGATAAGACGTTTAAGATGATGTTATGATAAGTAAGTTCACGATGAAGATGATTTGATAATGATGAATCGAGATGATAAGATATTTACGATGATGTTATGACGAATAAAGATGATTTTATGATGAATAAAGATGACAAGATGCTTATAATGATGTTATGATAAATGATGATGATATGATGTTGCTATAACGATTATGATGAGACGATGACGTCTATAAGATGATAATGTTTATATGATAATGATGTTTACAAGATGATGATGTTTATAAGATGCTACGATGTTTATGATGAATATGAAACTATGTTCTTAAGAATGGTTGAATGTCCGGTGGTTATTATGGGCAAGCGAGGAAGGTCTTGCCGCTCACATAAATGGGAGATGGGGTACATCCGCTATCAAGGTGTAGCGATGGGTATCATCCGCTGATGAGCGATGGGGTACATCCGCTATCAAGGTGTAGCGATGGGTATCATCCGCTGAGCGATGGGGTACATCCGCTATCAAGGTGTAGCGACGGGTATCATCCGCTGAATAAGAGATACATCCGCTATCAAGGCGTAGCGATGGGTATCATAAGATGTGTTATGTCGAGCGAGGGGGCCAATTGTGCCGCTGTCATAATAGCACCCGGACAGTCCCATTTCTAATTAACATAGTTTGTTGTGAGCATATATGTGAAGTATGAGGTTTAATCATTTATGGCAAGAACTAATGATTTTATGCATGACTATGAAACAGGGACAACCAAAGAGGGTTAATACGATTAAACAGGAAGTATATGTTATCAATTACTTTCATGCATTTATTTATATGCCATTTCCTTATGATTATTAAGTGACGATGTATATGCTCATGATGGGTTGTTCCTGTAGGTACACCTTTGGACTAAAGGACTAAGGGCCGGGTTGTGGCAGTGAGCTTTGAGGAGCATGAAAGAAGTTAGGATACAGGAATTCCTCGGATAGTCTCTACTCTAGGAGTAGAATTAATTCTATCGCCATAACATTCTTTTGCGAATGTAATAAGTTAAGTTTGAAATTTCATTCTCGGCCCATACTTTTACTAGCTCTAAGCTATAACTGAAACCCTAAGACGTTATAAAGGCATGTTTAGTCCCTAATAGGTGATTAAGACGATGTCAAGGTAGGAAGACCCTACAACATTTGCATATGGTATTGCAATTGTTGAGGACACATCAGTTGTATGCCAAACTCAGTAAGTGTGAGCTTTGGTTGACTAGTGTCGGCTTTTTGGGGCATGTAATCTCGAAAGAAGGTATAGCAATTGATCCGAAAAAGATCGAAGTAGTGTTGAATTGGTCAGCACCTATTTCTGTGCCAGAAATTCGCAGTTTCTTGGGCTTGGCTATAGAGGATTTGTTGAAGGATTTTCAACAATTGCCAAACCATTAACACAATTGACACAGAAGGGAGTATCATTTCAATGGTCAGAGGCTTGTGAGCATAGTTTTCAGGAATTGAAACATCGATTGACTACAGCTCCAGTCTTGATCATTCCATCGGAACATGACAAGTTTGCCTTATATACTGATGCATCATTACTAGGTTTGGGTTGTGTATTGATGCAGGATAAACATGTAGTGGCTTATGCATCACGGCAATTGAAACCACATGAATTGCGATATCTAGTGCATGATCTGGAATTAGCTGCCATTGTCTTTGCTTTGAAGATATGACGACATTATTTATATGGTACGTCGTTTACCATATACACAGATCATAAGAGTTTAAAGTTTTTATTCACTCAAGCAGAGTTGAATATGAGGCAAAGAAGATGGATGGATCTGTTGAAAGATTATGATTGTGAGATTGAATATCATCCAGGAAAAGCTAATCTTACAGCAGATGCCTTGAGTCGAAAAGTACATCATACGACTGATGAGATGATTCATTTATCTGCCTTGATGACTTCTTGTTGTACTTTGGGTTATGAGTTTGATGTGGAAACAGTGCCAGTACGGGTATCAACATTATTGGTTGAACCTGATATTTTTGAGAAAATCAAGACAGCACAAAATACCGATGATGAGGTACAACAATGGAAGGACATGATAAATCAAGGACAAACATCTCAATATATACTTGCAAGTGATGGGATTCTTAAATACAGAAACTGTTGGGTAGTACCTGCTTCATTGGGACTACGTCAAGAACTACTACAACGTGCTCATTGTAGTAGATACAGTATACATCCTGGAGGAAAGAAAATGTATCATGATTTACGTACCCAATTTTGGTGGAAACGCATGAAACAGGATGTGTTGAAATTTGTAAAACGGTGTTTAGTCTGTCAACAAGTAAAACCAGAAAGACAGAAACCAGGAGGTGAATTACACAGTTTGGAAATTCCTCAGTGGAAATGGGAACATATCACGATGGATTTTGTGACTTATTTGCCACGGACGTCTTCTGGTTGTGATGCCATTTGGGTGATCGTTGACCGACTCACCAAAGTATCTCATTTCGTGACATATTGTATGACATTTACATATCTGCGAATGACACAGTTGTACATTCAACATGTAGTGAGACTACATGGGATACCAGTTTCCATTGTGTCGGATAGAGATCCGAGATTTTCTTCTCATTTTTGGGAAGGGTTACAGACAGAATTGGGAACTGAAGTGCGGTTGAGTACAGCATATCATCCTCAGACAGATGGACAAACAGAGCATACGATACAGACGCTTGAGGATATGTTGCGTGCCTGTGTATTAGAGTTTGATACCTCTTGGCAAGAGTCGTTGCCATTAGTGGAATTTTCATATAATAATAGTTATCAATCTAGTATATAGATGGCACCCTTTGAGGCTCTGTATGGGCGACGATGTAGATCGCCATTGTATTGGGATGATGTGGATCAGTCTTCCTTACATGGACCAGATATGATTCTTGAAATGGAAGAAAAAGTAAAGTAGATTCGATTGAAACTTAAAGCTGCCCAGGACCGATAGGCTGCTTATGCCAATAAGCGTCGTAGACCACTTGAATTTCAAGTTGGTGATCGTGTATTCTTAAAAATCTCACCTTTTAAAGGTGTAGTACGATTTGGTAAACGTGGGAAGCTGTCTCCACGATACGTTGGTCCGTATGAAGTATTGCAACGTATTGGTACGTTGGCATATCGTTTGGCACTACCACCAGCCTTGAGTAGTATTCATGATGTCTTTCATGTTTCACTATTGAGGAAATATGAACCAGATCCAAGTCATATATTACAGTTACCTGATGTACAGTTGGATACAGATGTATCGTATGAGGAACGACCAGTTATGATCTTGGATCGAGCTGAACGTAGATTGCGTAATAAAGTGATTCCTATGGTTAAGGTACAATGGGATTGAAGGGGTGTCGAAGAGGCAACGTGGGAGACGGAGCAGCATATGATGCAACGGTATCCAGATTTGTTTTCTGGTATGTGAATATGTTATTTTTTTTACATGTTCTTATAGTGCATAGATCATATGTGTTGTTATGTGAAGCATGTATTAAGTTTGTATATACAATTTCGAGGACTAAATTCAATGAGTGGGGGAGAATTGTAATGCCTCGATTTGCTTTATACACGTGTCATATGATTATGGCGTAATTTTGAATAATTACGGTACGATGTTGACTCAGGTTCAGGTTGAACCGAGGGTTAATACTCACATGCATGACATGATTATGTGATATATGTCAAGGAATGAAACATGATGCACAAGATATAGTGCAAAGAAATGACTTGAATTATAGTGACATGTCAAGCAACATGGACTAGTATGCATTTGAATTGAATTTCATATGCCTTTGCCTTTCATTTAAAGTTTCATTAGCAAGTGAATTTGAGTTTGGATTTACATGTTTATGTTAATTGGCATGTTATTAAAGCAAGTGGCTATATTAAGGGGATTAGTGAGCTTAAACTCACAACACACCATAACACACATAGTGATCTCTACCAAGCTCCTCTCTAGCTTATGTTGAATCTTTTAGCTTGGAGTTCACTTGGAAATCAAGTAAGAAAGTGGAGTGAAGTGGTTCCATAACCTCTTGGTAAGGAATTCATGCTTTTAAGATTGGTTGGTGTAGTTGTGAATGAGTTATATGAAGTTGAATCCCAAGCATGCATGCTTAGAATCATAACTTGTTTCTATGCCAAAAATTGAGTTCCAAGATAATAGAAACATGTTAATATGTTACTAGAGATTGCAAGAAACATGTGGAATTGGTTAATTTCGAGTAGGAGAAGAAGAACCATGGAGATAAGCTCAAAATGGCCATGTTCTGATTTTTCTGGACATCGGCGATCGATCACTGGCTTTGTGCCGATCGATCGCCTAGACAGAGCAAAAATATAAGGTGGTTAAATCATGTGGCGATCGATCGGTGAAAATGTGGCGATCAATCGCGAGAAACAGTACATTTTGGCGATCGATCGCGAGGTAGTGGCGATCGATCGCGAGAGGGCAGAACAGTATGACGATCGATCGGTGAACTATAGCGATCGATCGCCAGGGTCAGAATTTGTAAAAATGTTATATTTTGTAGCATTTCTTTTTGAAGCCTCTTATAACATGGTATATTGTTCATGTGCTTGTAGCATCATCACAGGGGATGGGGCAAAGAGGCAATTAGCCATCAACGCCTGATTTAATGCTTTTATTATCGTATACCAGGTACGTGTTGACGTACGGAGTATAGATATTGTGTGATGATGTTATGAGATTGATATCATATGAATTGTGTTGTGTTGGTATCATATGATTGGTAGTATCATATGCATGTACATTCATGGATATCATGTGTTTGAGATGGATGAGGTATATACATTAGCATTAGAGATATACGCCTGGTTTGGGTATATGCTCGGGTATGCTACGTTAGCATTAGAGATATACGCCTGGTTTGGGTATATGCTCGGGTATGCTACATATACTTGGTCTGAGAGATATACGCCAATTTTTGGGTATATGCTCTGGCTATTATCATGTGAGGACGGTACTATGATATGTGTTTCTAATATGAAGATGTG
This sequence comes from Haberlea rhodopensis, assembly GCA_907163345.1. Lineage (NCBI taxonomy): Eukaryota > Viridiplantae > Streptophyta > Magnoliopsida > Lamiales > Gesneriaceae > Haberlea > Haberlea rhodopensis. The sequence continues at coordinate 690,619 of CAJQUN010000095.1, forward strand.
AGGCGGTTCCACTGACATATTGAGCGGAAATTGACATATCATATTAGTCTCGTGATAATAGGATGTGTGATGAGACATGTCATGACATAGTGCATTTGTTGATGCATGATACAGAGCATTCACATTTGATGATTGTTATTGTGCTTTATCATTATATTGTGTTTTGATATTGCACTGAGATAGTTGTTATCTATACTCACATTGTGTGAATGTTTCTGTAGGGACTCATAGACGTGGGAAGACGGGATGTGAGTCATTTTCCGCTGCGAGCTGAACCACTGCCTAGGAGTTATCTTGGATTAGGTTGTTACTTGTACATGTGATGTATAGTTGGTTCGGTTTTTATAAACCTTGTAACAACTTAACTAGTCAGAAACTCTTAATCAGTGCATGTTTTTACTTAATTCAGACTCACGTATGTATGCTTAATTGATACATAATGGATTAAGTAATGAGGACCCCACAGGGGGGTAGGATCGGAGTGGTGTTTAGAGGGGGGGGTTGAATCAACACTTAACTCAAATTCTATTCTTCTTGATACAGCACACTGTTAAATACTGCAGTAGCTTCTCAATTGTTTGCAAGTCGCCAGACACGGATAATATTTGAAGACGTCTGCTGGACTTATGAGTTAAAATGACTGAATGGTAAAATGCAGTAAGTAAGTGACACAGAATATGTTTGTGGAAGTTCGAAGCACAACGCTTCTACGTCTCCCCTTCTTCTTTGCAGGAAGGTTACACTAGAATATTTTGGTTTACACTTTACAGTATACAACCTTCTTAGGCACTCACACAGCTTGGCCTAAACTCCTAGCAATACAACTCTCTAAGTTGATTACAATGTGTTTTTCAACTCTCAAACAAAATGTAAATATGTTATGCTTTGAGTGTTCTTCGAGCAGCAGACTCAGTAGGCTTTGATCTTCAATATCACAATAAGGCTTCTTTGCTGCCCTTGCAAAACTTCAGAATATCTTAGTGGAGCGTTTAAGGTTTTGCTTGAATGAATGAAGTTGATTTGTGTTGTTTTAATTTTCTTGGATTAATCAGCAACTTCTTCATTCTTCACTTTGACGTATTTATAAACACAGTGGTTTAACAACAACTTTTCTTCAATTAGAAAGTCTTGCTTGAAATCAGCTTCCTATTCGTCTACTGGCCTTCTCCTTTGTTGTATATCTGCTGGTTGCACGTTCAGCTGATGTTCATTTCATCATCTGCTGGTTGCATGGTCAGCCGATGTTTATTTCATCATCTGCTGGTTGCATGGTCAGCTGATGTTCATTTCACCATCTGCTGGTTGCACGGCAAGCTGATGTTCATTTCATTATCTGCTGGATAGTTATTAGTTACTTAATCTGATGGATTGAAGTCAACTATTAACTCCTTAGATGTCTGCTGATAGTCTTGTTTCAGTGACGTTCATTCTTCTGTATCCGGTAGATGGTAACTCTTGGTCTTTGGATCCGGTAGATCTCCTTTTATCCTTTCACCCGGTAGATAGCTCGACACCCGGTAGATTTTTCACCCGGTGGACCTTTGTAGAGTTAGTCATTCTTTTCTCTGTCAGTAGACTTCAATGCAGTGGATATTTCAAGCAGTAGATATTTGTGATCACCAAAACTTAGAAATATTTTCCCAATAATTTTGTTTATCACACCATGGATAATGTAAACAACTATCAAATATATCAAGTGTTGGGTTCAGACAATCCTACTGATCCAACTTTTAATTTAAAAAAAAAAAACTTGTTTGTTTTATTAATAATTAATTTATCAAGCGTGCTGCTAAAATGCCAAAGCTAAAAGCCGATCGACACAGTTGCTGGAATATCATTTCAGTGGATTCAAACTAGCTGAAGGATCAACAATCACTGATCAAGCAATCTGCGCCAATTGACTTAAATCCAGCTGAGTCCGACCAGTCGAATGTTAGCATAACTAATATATGTTAGGACGACAGAGTGGTCATCAAAGCTTATCAAGGACAAGCTAGTTAACTGATTAGTAGAGTTAATCCAATCAATCTCATTGAATGGAAGAAATCAGTTGAGTACCTAACTCAGCTGATGCATTCGAAGACCTGCTTCCACAAAACAAAAGCAATAGAGTCCATCTAGTGACTACTGATAAGTGCTATTTTTGCACTTATATTTCTATGGTTTCCCTTTTGTTTTATGATGATTCATGGACGATGTCACACTTTTTAGTATTAATTTACATGTTTCAGGAATTTAGTAGAGATGAGAGAAAGTGAAAACTAGCTAAATTTGATGAACAAGGACACAACCGAGGAAGGAAGAAATCAAAGAAGTTTGAAATTTAGCAGAGCCCGATCGATTGGACACAAGGCGCGATCGATCGATCGTGCCAGGATTTTTGAGAAACAAGAATTAACAAGGTGCTATCATTCAGTGAAGATGTGCGATCGATCGGTTGATGCTGAATTTTAGAAGATATTGCCTTCTTGAGTTTGAGTCATAGAAGGAATCTACCTATTCTTCTTGCACTATAAATACAACACCATGGACGAATTGGAACGAGATTGAACCATATTTTTTAACCCTATGAGCAGCCTCCATCCATCATCCATCACCAACCTTCATCCATAATTCATCCTAGGAACTGGAACAACTTCAACAAGGAGATCAAGATAGACGATCGAGAAGGAAGCAAGAGAGGAAGTTAGGATCTACAAATGATATCGACGCCTGGAGTTTATTCCTGTCTATAAACTTTAGTTTTGTTTTGTCCATGCTAGATTTGTTGCAAGACATGTTTAGGTATTGGTTTTTAATTATTATTATGAACTAAGTTTTTTTATCAAATTAGGCAATTTTTGTTCAATGAACATATTACTTGATTATTATATCTTGATTGAATTCATATATTCGATGCGCATGATTTACGCTCTTAATGCTTTCAAGGGAGTAACTATGTTGGAATTGATATTAGTTAATGTAATTGAGATCGAGATATGATATTAGAATACAATCTAGTAAATTGTGCCGTGAATTTCAGATTGAGATCGAGAGATGAGATCAAATATATGTGTGATAGCCATATATATCTAGAATCAAAAGTTAGGGGTTTTCATAGATCTTAATGCAATATTGAATTGTGAACTAAGTGCACGATAACTTACTGCAATTCGATATTATGTTTAATATAGCTCAAGATAGTATATTAATAAAATCGGAGAACTCGTCACCTTAGAGATATAAGGATATTCAATCAAGAGTCATAGGGGATACATTGGTGAACCGACATTGTGGAACTTGTCATCTTTGATTTGTTGTTTAATTGTTTATACATTATCGTAGGTTAAATATAGATAAAAGTATCTTATTTGGTACTTACAATTAGTCCATATGTGTTCGACACTCTTACTTCGCATAATCTATACTAAAACTTGACAATCGTGTACTTGCGATATCGTGTTATTTGAGTCAAAGCTTGCATGAATAGAATTTATTGTTTAAATAAACTGACGATTAACTACCAGCAAGCTACCTGATGAACATCACTAGCAAACTCTCAAATCAGAAGGATTAATCAGCAAATCAAATAACAACAGAGTTGAAAAAGCCAACAAAGTAAATATGACTATTGGAAGAAACAAGACAAATTACAAGAAGGTTCACAAATCAAACATATGCTTTCGAAAAGACATATTCTTGAATCTAACATGAATATCGATGTCAGAGGCTATACAAACACTTGAAGATTGAAAGAAGATGACGGACGATCTAGTATCTTTTACAGCTCAACATAGATTTACTCTTATAGATCGACCCTTGAGGAGTATACACTGAATATCGGTTTAGTAGAGAGCATTCCTCATTTTTATATGTATTATTATTGATCATAATATCAGATCATGTGTAAGATCATTTGTGCATTACAAACTCTCTATTGTTACACCTAATGAGCTTGAATATAAAGAGTGATTTGTATGAGTGTCAGACATTTAGTTTAGACAGCGCAAGAGTTAGTTGAGTTACACTATTGTTGAGCAAGGGGAGACACATAAAATAATTACACCACCTTCAAACTTCTAGAAACAAATATGTGTGCTTTTTTTCCCCCAATATTATCTTTCTATTTTTTAAATATTTTACTCCGATAGTTTTACTTTGTTTAATCAATTTAAGAGCAGGTTAGTTCAGGTGTCTTCGGATTGGTTTCTTAAACAAAACCCGATCTAATCTCTACATACCATTATTTCGAAAACTCAAGTTATTGCAGCTCACTTGGTTGAATTTAGTTGGGTGGAATGGTCACACCCAATATCGATCCTGACAACTGATATCAGAATAGTAAACTCGAACCACTTGATCCCTATCATTAAGCATATGTGTAATTTATTTTGTGGGATAGTAATATCATGGTCAAATGAAAATTAGTTTGTTTAATGAGATAGGAAGAGTATCGTCATTTGAAAAATACTTATACCAAAAGTGTTTACTATCTTATATTTTTATCAAGCACAACCTTTAACACAAATTTGTTAATTGGATTGCTCTTCCATCTCCGAATTGTTAATAGGGTTTTCTAAGCATAACAAACTCGTTATCATGTTGCGATCTTCAAATTTATTACTTTCTATGTGAATTTTCATTCCAACTTGAAATGAGTTCACAACTACTATTATAAATTTAGACACTTACTTATATTAAATTTCACAACTTTAAATCCAACTAATTAAATTTAACTAATATTATTAGGTAAGCTACAATCATTATTCATGTGAGTCTCGATGGTTCAAGAAAGTGGTTTTAGAATCAAAACACATAACTTTTACACATATCCTAAATATCTCAATCAATCAATTAAACTACTTTAATTATCGAGGTGAAAACCCTATTTCTATGAAACACAATATTACATAGCAACATCTTGCCATGTATCCCGACTAGATCTTAGGGTAATGGCTCCTTGAGAACCATTATGAAGCAAATAATAAAGATATATATGTTTCGAAGTGTAAAAACCTAAAAGATTTATTAGGCAACTGAATTTGACATTATAGATAAAACATACATATGTGCACGTGCACGTATAAAAAATATCCAAGCATGTATGCAAGTAATGAATTCCTAACTATATATGAAGAAGCTTTTATTTTATAACTAGCGGGCGATGTACACGCGTTGCTTATATAATGAAATTTTAAATTTTATATATTGTATATGTATATTAGATTTTTATATTTTAAATATCTGATTTAAGTATGATATTTTATGGGGAATAGAAAAAAATACCGCATATATTTTCGGAAGGAAAAAAAAACTGGTGAAAGATTGGGAACTAAGTTGAGAAGTTAATAGGCGATCTTCTGATGTTATCCCTTATCTCATGGTCGCATGGCTATTACTAAAGCAAATAGAGGGTATTTTTAGAATTTCACAATGACCATACACAAGTGGTTACTCTAAGGTGCTCACACATTATAATATATATATATATATAATAATAATAATATAGTATAGATAATATGGAACTTATCGCTTTACGACTCCTATATACTCAAAAAATAAATCATTATGTAGTGCTAATCGAATAGAGCTATGAATGTATCTTGGATTTGGATCATAAAGATTAATATAATGCACGACAACTATATTTTAAATCCTCTCAGGGGCGTACTTATATAAGGGGCTTTGGGGGGCTCAAGCCCCCCCAAGTCCAGATTTTTTTTTTAAATTTTATGCATTCAAATTTTTTTTTTATGTATTCAAAAAATTGGGGTTAAAAATCAGACAAACCGAACTTTTTTTTATTTTCTGAGTGGCTTTTAAAACCATACAAGGGCATATTTACACTTCACTCATCATCCTTCACGGCTTCATCATCGGTCCTTCACTCATCTTCATCGGCTCGCCATCATCAATCCAATAATCAGTCAGTCAAGTAAAATTTCTTCAACTTCAAGGTAAGATTTCCCAAAAAATATTTGAATTTTTAAAAATTATAAAATTATTTGCCAGAATCTATTGCTTTGACGTTGAGAGTTTAAATCTCATTCTCCTTAAAATAGTTTTGAATTTACTTATTTGTCCAAAATATATTTATTTAAAAATTATCAAAATAAAAGATAATTTTATATATTAACATAGAGTTCCAATAAGAAGTTTAGTGAATCCATTTTTTTTTATTTTTCACAGTAGGAAATGAAAGGGCCGAATGAGTTATTGGCAATGGATCTCCAAAAATTTCTTTCGGAGGCTCTGCCCCCGAACCACCGCAAGGGTGCACCGCCCCTTCGACCCCATATCGCCTACACTTTTCAGCCCCCCCAACGCAAAATTTCTGGCTACGCCCCTGAATCCTCTACACCTGAATGATAAAATCAGGCAGTGAAACCATCTCGTATAGCATTATTCATGTGTACGATGTTCTTGTTGAAAAACAAGAACGTAATACTAATATTGGTCTCATATATCCTAATAAAATAAAAAAAATTCGCAAGTATTAAATATATGAAAAATTAAAAAAAAAAAAACGCAGTTTACAAAATAATCTAAAAAATTTCACTTGCCTTGTCCTCATCTATCCTAGTAGAATCTTGTTAAATAACACTTTATTGGTGCGCATAAATTTACAATATGTATAAGAGGAATTTTTATGTGCTATCTTATGGGATAGTATTCTATAGAATAGATTTATGATCCAAATAAATTTAAAACATACTGAGGTCAAAAAATCTCTATGCCACCATAGAAGTGATCAAAATGGTGAGAAATCCTCCGACGTCGCAGGTTCGAATCCTATGTAGGATTAGTTCTTCACTGAAATATTATAGGGATTTTTTCTGAGTTCGGATCATGTTGGTTCGCTTTCTCAGATATCTGTCATCCGTATACATCCATCGATTCACTTGGTGGCGATCCTGATAGACCGCGATCATCATCTAATGATTAATCAAACACAAACCTAAGTACATTGTTAAAAAAAAAAGGCGTATAAAAGCAACTCCACCGACCCAATTGCAAATAAGTCACGAGTTTTTAACACGTCAGACCCCCTTAAATATGTTTATTAATATATATATATTTTTTTTACCCACGCGTCAGAGTTTATATTTCCGCGTCCACACCCACTCATATAAATATATATATGTATATAATAATAATAATAATAAATAAAAATAAAAACTTAGCCAGCAGCCTCCTTCGTGAATATTCTCTTTTATTATTATTCACAACTTCCTTTATACTTTGTTAAAAAAAAACAAAACACTTCTCTCTCAATCCTTTCCCCAAAATTTTTTTCTTCTCTCTCAGTGAATCATTTCATCGATCAAAAGCTCTCGATTTATTGTTTTTGAACTGTCTTTGGAATCTACGTATCGTAGAGTTTGTTGAAGAAGCAATTATGGTGGCGGAAGCGGAGCATATTTGTCAGCAAAACCTCGTCGTTAATTACCTTTGCGTACCGCCGCCGACTCCCAAACTTGAATCGGATGTGATGGACTTATCGTGTACGGCGACTGTTTCAACTGTTTCGATTAGCTCGCCGACTCTTTGCTCTCCCGACTCTTTGACATCCGTCGACCTTTCTCGTTCTCAATCGGTATGTGATGACTCTACTGGTTTCTTGGAGTTTCTTGTTTATTTATTGTTCTCGTGAAGATAAGATTTGTTTTTGTCTGGATTCGTGCTTTTAATGCTTTTAATGGTTGGATTCTCTTGGTTTTTTTCCATGTTTGTATCTGTTTTCTCGCGCTTGATAATAATTATTCTTGTGATTTGTTTTGGTGTGGGACTGAAGCTTATTTTTTTATTTTTCTTGTAAAATATGGAATTGATTGCAAGTATTATTTGTATTTGGTACGCGTTTACTGGGATTTACCTCAATTCATTGATGCCTAAATCGACATTACTGACAGGGTTGTGTGTTTTGGTTCAAAATATTAGGGCTGATAAGAGTACTATTCAAACATATTAAACTGTTTGGCTGAGATGGCTTGGCCCATGAACAGCCAAAGCCCGGAATTTCCGGCCTAGGCCAAATTCAGGAATTCAGTTCCGAGCCCAGCATCTTAGCAGAGTGCTACACCCAGTCTGGGACCGGGGTAGGCCATGCATGGCCTGGCCTGAAGTTACTTGTATTTTTTTAATGTGATATAAAGAACTATAGATGTTATTAATAATTTTGTAAAGTTGATCTTATAAATCGAGTTGGAGAAGAGTAAACCACTAGGATAAGAAATACTCCAAAAATCTTCCGCACATTCAAAATTTGAAATTGTACAATAGTACAATTTGTTCCAAAAATTGGTAAGGGTATGTTGGTCTTGTATAATGTAAATGTGTTATAGCGACTGTGAATCACAAATCTGTTGGGTTCATAAGTTATACGGCTGTGAAAATGTTCAAGTTAAAGGTGTAAAGCTGAAGATTTTATTTTATTCTCCAATTCTATTGTGGATCATGAAGACCTTACAGTGTTCATACTATTTAGCAGTGTAAAAAATACCACTTCTATCTCTACTTGGTGATGATGCAATTGGAGATGGTTTTATCATATATGAGTGGAATCAATTCATCATTTAATTTATCTATATATGTGTTTTCCCTTCTCTTTGTCAACATCAAATAGCTCATTTGATGCAACTTTAATATTTTTCTGAATATCGACCCGCATAAGTTATACGACTGTGAATCACAATTCTATTGAGTACTTTCATCGGGCTCATTTGAAATTGGATAATAATTGCAAAATGAGGTGCATATTTCTTTTGACCTTCTTTATACTAAGTTTCACTTATATGAGCATATACATGTATACATGTGAATTTAATTGTTTCTGCATTAACCATCGTTATATGATATTTTCACCTAAGACTGGGTACATGATGTGTGTCAAGCATGATCTAGTTCTATCTGCCGTGTTGTTTTAGAGCATGCCATCTTGAACTTATACATGGAATATGCAATCTGCATCTTGAATAGGGCAGGCCCCTGTGGCCATGGATCCTATCAGGGATTCAAGCCCGATGAAAGTACTCAATAGAATCCGTATGAAATGCTACCATCTGATAAATCAATCATAATTTTTTTTGAAATGTCTTAGCACTCATTATTATTTGTGGCACTACATTATCAATTTCTTTGAATATCTGAAAGAGGTATTCAAGAAAGAACAAACTTTTAGAAATAGGAAGTGTTTGCTCCTTTTTGTGGTGTGATAAAATTATGTCAATTGAACTATCTTTTTCGCATAACAAATTCATCGTTAGATGCGCTGTAATACATGTAGAATATATGTACTGATTTTTTATTCATTATTGCGAGGATATTTTGCATAGTAATTCTTTTGCTCAATTAAAACTTTGTTAGTTTATAAATAACAGCTACTGTCAGTAACGATATGTTAGCTGACAAAAATATTGGATCTGCTCATCGCCATATCTCGGAAATTGGTGAACTTTAACGAATACTGTATTAACCAAGTTCTTTTTTGTGCTATCAGGCTCTGAGATGCTCGACACGTATTCAGACTACTACATTATTAGAGAATCCAATCAACAAGTTTACACCGAGAATATTCTCAGGAAGCCATACGGATATTGGTCCTCGCAGCTACAATGAAGATCAGCACATTCGGATAGATGATCTATCTACCCACTTGGGTACCCAATATACATGGCCCCAACCAAGTTCATTTTATGCTGTTTTTGATGGCCATGGTGGCCCTGATGCTGCATGTTACTTGAAAAACAATGCTATTAAATTTTTCTTTGAGGATGCTGAATTACCTCAAACATCTGATGTTGACGAAAATTTCTTGCACGAGCTGGAGAGTTCTCACCGCCGAGCTTTTCTACAGGCGGATCGAGCACTGGCCGATGAACATAATAGTGTTGATTTGTACTGTGGAACAACAGCACTTACTGCATTGGTTTTTGGAAGGTACCTACTTGTAGCAAATGCTGGAGACTGTCGAGCTGTTCTTTGTCGAAAAGGATACGCCCTTCAACTGTCTGAAGATCACCGACCCTCCTGTCAAGTCGAAAGAAAGAGAATCGAAGATTTAGGGGGTATCATCAAATATGGATACCTAAACGGTGAACTTGCTGTCACTCGAGCCCTTGGAGACTGGCACATGAAACAAGCATTCGGGTCTGCTTCTCCTCTTATCTCAGAGCCTGAATTTCGGCACATTTTGTTGACTGAGGATGACGAGTTCTTGATAATCGCGTGCGACGGAATATGGGATGTTTTATCGAACCAAGAAGCGGTTAGCCTGGTCCGCCACGAGCTTAGGCACCATAACGACCCTCAAAAGTGTGCCATAGAACTTATTGCTCGAGCGTTACAGCGGGATACCTGCGACAACCTCACAGCTATCGTTATTTGCTTCTCTTCTCGCAAGTTTCGAGATTCGGTGCCTTTGCAGAGACGCTGCATGTCAGAGGAGGGACGGAAAAAACTGCGTAGTCTGTTAGAAGGCAATTGATGAAATATAAATCCAGACACAGTTTTCTTCACTTGGGAAAAATATGAACGCCGGATTATTGTTTGTACATATTATTGCATTTTTGTCTGAGGTAAAGAATAAATACAATTTCTGGAGTATTATTTTGCTTCAATATAATGTACTCCATGTTTTAAAGTGTCATATAATTTATTTTACTTTTATTTATGTTGGCTCGGATTTTGGTAGGGTAGACGTGTATTTCATCCGAGCACCAAACAATATACAAAAAGTAAATGAGATCAGATTTTTTACGTGGAAAACCCCAAAAGATGGGGAAAAACCACGGGACCTAGTCCGGTATAAATTTCACTATAAACAAGTGTGATTTACAATGTTTTTTACAAGAAATGAGCTAAGAAATGAAAATGGTGAAGGGGGAAGACCTCGGCTGCTGCTTGTTCTTGAGGAGGAAAGAGACATGCTCTCTTTTCCCCCCCCAAGAAAGAGGTGTTGGCCTTCCCCATGCCCTCCCAACCCTCCTGCCTACTCTCTCATGGAAAATCCCTTTTCTTGCTTGGTGAGAGTTATCTGGTATTTATATGAGAATGGAGGAGACAACCTGTAACTACCTACCCAAGGTCTAGGGGACATTGTCCGATGCTGAAGGTAGGGGTCAGAGTCCTAGTGCTGGGGACCACAGACAACTATTGCACTCTTTGTACGATTTCTGCAGCTTTTAAGGTATTATCCGTGTACGGAGATATGTTCTGTGCCTCTGATTTATGTGATCACTCCTCAGGTGTAGATCTTCCTGGAGGCCGACCTGGGGGTGGCCGAGGTGGAGGTCATCCTCGAGGCCGACCTGGGGTGGCCAAGGTATAAATCATCTCGAGGCCGAGCTGGAGGTCATCCTAGTGGCCGACCTGGGGTGGCCAAGGTGGAAATCATCTCGAGGCCGAGTTGGAGGTCATCCTCGTGGCCGACCTTGGGTGGCCAGGGTGGAGATCTTCCCGAGGCCGAGCTGGAGGTCATCCTCGTGGCCGACCTGGGGTGGCCAAGGTGGAAGTCATCCACGTGGCCGAGCTGGAGGTCATCCTCGTGACCGACCTGAGGTGGCCAAGGTATAAATCATCTCGAGGCCGAGCTGGAGGTCATCCTAGTGGCCGACCTGGGGTGGCCAGGGTAGAGGTCTCGCCCAAGTCAGGTCTTGCACAGTCCATACTTTTACCAGGGTAACACCAGTATCCCCCCTCTAGTCGAGCTAGTGTAACGCTGTCTCGATTGTTCGGGTATTTTGGCAAGACCTGATCTGTTACTCTTGCAGGGATGACCTGCAATAACAACTAGAAATAATTCTAAATATAGATTGAATAACAACAAGGATGACATGTTTTCTAGGCATGGCTGACCTGTAATGACAACTAGAGAATTCTAAGAATAAAATTAAATCTTAAACAAGGCTGGCCTGTTATCTGGGCAGGGCTGACCTGCAATATTAACTCTAAAATAATTCTAAATAGAGAGTTCAATAATACAGAATAGGGCTGACATGTTATCTTAGCAGGACTAACCTGTAATGACAACTTGAAATAATTCACGTATAGAATTAAATAACAGCAAGGCTGGCCTGTTATATGTGCATGGCTGACCTGCAATAACAGCTAGAAATAATTCTAAGTACAGAATTAAATCTAAAACAGGGCTGACCTGTCTGAACTCCAAAGATAATAAACCGAGCATATAATGCCCTCGCGACCTGAGCTCCATAAATAATGAACTGGACACATACATCACGTTTGTCCTAAACTCCAGAAATAATAAACTGAGGACATAAAGTCTCTCGACCTGAGCTCCAATATAATAAATATGAGCGGATAATGCTTTCCCGACCTGAGCTCCAAGAATAATAAATGTGAGCAGATAATGTACTCCCGGCCTGAGCTCCAGAAATAATAAATATGAGCCGATAATGCTCTCCCGACCTGAGCTCCGAAAATAATAAAGATGAACATATAGTGCTCTCCCGACCTGAGTTCCGGAAATAATAAATATGAGCCGATAATGCTCTCCCGACCTGAGCTCCAGAAATAATAAATGTGAGCGGATAATGCTCTCCCGATCTGAGCTCCGGAAATAATAAATATGAGCAGATAGTGCTCTCCCGACCTGAGCTCCGGAAATAATAAATATGATCTGATAATGCTCTCCTGACCTGAGTTCCAGAAATAATAAATGTGAGCCGATAATGCTCTCCCGACCTGAGCTCTGGAAATAATAAATATGAGCAGATAGTGCTCTCCCGACCTGAGCTCCGGAAATAATAAATATGAGCAGATAGTGCTCTCCCGACCTGAGCTCTGGAAATAATAAATATGAGTCGATAATGCTCTCCCGACCTGAGCTCCAGAAATAATAAATGTGAGCAGATAATGCTTTCCCGACCTGAGCTCCGGAAATAATAAATATGAGCCGATAATGCTCTCCCGACCTGAGCTCCAGAAATAATAAATGTGAGCAGATAATGCTTTCCCGACCTGAGCTCCAGAGATAATAAATGTGAGCCGATAATGCTCTCCTGACCTGTGCTTTTAATTGGTGTCAGGGCCTCATACACCTGGGCTTAAGCATGCAGGGCGGACCTGTGCTTTTAATTGGTGCCAGGGCCTCATACACCTGGGCTTTAGTGACAGGGATGACCTGCACTTTTAATTGGTGCCAGGGCCTCATACACCTGGGCTTTAGTGACAGGGATGACCTGCACTTTTAATTGGTGCCAGGGCCTCATACACCTGGGCTTAAGCATACAGGGCGGACCTGTGCTTTTAATTGGTGCCAGGGCCTCATACACCTGGGCTTTAGTGACAGGGATGACCTGCACTTTTAATTGGTGACAGGGCCTCATACACCTGTGCTTTAGTGACAGGGATGACCTGCACTTTTAATTGGTGCCAGGGCCTCATACACCTGGGCTTTAGTGACAGGGATGACCTGCACTTTTAATTGGTGACAGGGCCTCATACACCTGGGCTTAAGCATGCAGGGCGGACCTGTGCTTTTAATTGGTGCCAGGGCCTCATACACCTGGGCTTTAGTGACAGGGATGACCTGCACTTTTAATTGGTGCCAGGGCCTTATACACCTGGGCTTTAGTGACAGGGATGACCTGCACTTTTAATTGGTGCCAGGGCCTCATACACCTGGGCTTAAGCAATCAGGGCGGACCTGTGCTGATATTTGCCAGGGCCTCATACACCTGGGCTTACTTCGAATATCCCATCCGAACTCCCAATCATCACACCATCCGAATAAGTTCATCCAAAGTCCAAAACAAATAAAGATCCCGAGCTGATGAATAAGGCCTTATTGCGAGATACATGCCTGAGCTGATATAAATAGGGGCTTGCTGCAAGATTGCATGCCCGAGCTGTAATAATAGGGGCTTACTGCGAGATTGCATGCCCGAGCTGAACTCCTGAATAGGGGCTTACTGCGAGGTTGCATGCCCGAACTGATCCTCAATCCGAGCTGATGTGGGGCTTACTGCGAGATTGCATGCCCGAGCTCAATATAATAGGGCCTTACTGCTAGATTGCATGCCCGAGCTGGTGATCCTGTCCTGAAATAATAATAAAATAGCCATACGCAAATATATATGTACGAAACTCAAATATCAGTTGGACAGGAAAAACCATAATTAAGGCATAGAGATTAAGCGCCCAAGTTGAGTTTGATTGATGAGGTCAAGCTGATGGCCGAGCTGATGTGGATGAGGCCGAGCTTGCATGGATGAGGCCGAGCTGGCATGGAAGAGGCCGAACTGGGCGAGGTTTCCGAGTTGAGGCCGAGCTGATGTGAATGAGGCCGAGCTTGCATGGATGAGGCCGAGCTGGCATGGAAGAGGCCGAACTGGGCGAGGTTTCCGAGTTGAGGCCGAGCTGGGCCCGAGTTGGCCGAGCTTGGGCCGATGAGGCGAGCTCACTGTAGAGGCCGAGCTGATGTGGATGAGGCCGAGCTGGCATGGAAGACGCCGAACTGGGCGAGGTTTCCGAGTTGAGGCCGAGCTGGGCCCGAGTTGGCCGAGCTGGGCCCGAGTTGGCGAGCTCACTGTAGAGGCCGAGCTGATGTGGATGAGGCCGAGCTGGCATGGATGAGGCAGAACTCACTGTTAAGGCCAAGCTGGGGCCGAGGTGGCCGAGCTGAGATGGCTCGACGTGAGGTATTGATTTGACCTGTCACTCTTAATCAGCTCCAATCCTGCAACAACAGCTCTTAACGCCCCAAAAACCAAATGTTAAAGCAGCTCCATTCTACAAAAATTGTGGTCGGCCAGGGGGAAGAGGTATCACCAGAGATCTGAGGCCAGATGTATCATCTCGAGAATCGTTACACTGGCGTTTCTTCGAGTGCAACCCAAAAACATAGCAACTTTCATACAAGGCTGCACCCCAATAACCAAAACCTTTCCCCCTTTAATCCAACCCGTCGCCGCCGCTTACCAAAAGTTTTTTTTTTCTCCAGAACTTAGAAAACCCATCTCCCAACAGAGATACAACCCTCAAACCATCCTTCTCCTTCTCATATCTCAACGTCTTGAGCTCACGTTCCCACAGACGGCGCCAATTTGTCGCCTCGGATTTTGGTAGGGTAGACGTGTATTTCATCTGAGCACCAAACAATATACAAAAAGTAAATGAGACCAGATTTTTTACGTGGAAAACCCCAAAAGATGGGGAAAAACCACGGGACCTAGTCCGGTATAAATTTCACTATAAACAAGTGTGATTTACAGTGTTCTTTACAAGAACTGAGCTAAGAAATGAAAATGGTGAAGGGGGAAGACCTCGGCTGCTGCTTGTTCTTGAGGAGGAAAGAGACATGCTCTCTTTTCCCCCCCAAGAAAGAGGTGTTGGCCTTCCCCATGCCCTCCCAACCCTCCTGCCTGCTCTCTCATGGAAAATCCCTTTTCTTGCTTGGTGAGAGTTATCTGGTATTTATATGAGAATGGAGGAGACAACCTGTAACTACCTACCCAAGGTCTAGGGGACATTGTCTGATGCTGAAGGTAGGGGTCAGAGTCCTAGTGCTGGGGACCACAGACAACTATTGCACTCTTTGTACGATTTCTGCAGCTTTTAAGATATTATCCGTGTACGGAGATATGTTCTGTGCCTCTGATTTATGTGATCACTCCTCAGGTGTAGATCTTCCTGGAGGCCGACCTGGGGGTGGCCGAGGTGGAGGTCATCCTCGAGGCCGACCTGGGGTGGCCAAGGTATAAATCATCTCGAGGCCGAGCTGGAGGTCATCCTAGTGGCCGACCTGGGGTGGCCAAGGTGGAAATCATCTCGAGGCCGAGCTGGAGGTCATCCTCGTGGCCGACCTTGGGTGGCCAGGGTGGAGATCTTCCCGAGGCCGAGCTGGAGGTCATCCTCGTGACCGACCTGAGGTGGCCAAGGTATAAATCATCTCGAGGCCGAGCTGGAGGTCATCCTAGTGGCCGACCTGGGGTGGCCAGGGTAGAGGTCTCGCCCAAGTCAGGTCTTGCACAGTCCATACTTTTACCAGGGTAACAATTTATATTGTATTACTAATTTTGCAATGGGGCAAGTGAACATGATTCGATGAATTTTGAATATGAGATTTTATTTTTTTATTTTATCAAATGACAAAGTTCGCTGGTTTGCACATGATGATAAACTTGAGTTATTTCTTGGCTATCCCATGGCATGTATTATATGATGGATTAATGGCTCGGATTTATCAATACATTGTGTCATATAAAAAAATCAGATATTAATAAATCTGGATCATGAATCCAATATTTGGGAGTATTCCATGGATAGTTGTGAATAATTTGATAACTTTTTCCTCATGGAGCTGAGTGGCTCATCTATCCAAAATGTCAATTCTAAACCAAATATTTAAAAATCACTCATCTATCCAATCGATGTCAATTCTATACCAAATATTTAAAAATAGGACGTGTGAGACACAACAACAATAACTAAGCCGCTAATCTTAATAAATTGGTGTATGTTACATGAACAATAGAGAGAATCAAGTCGGTTCGAACACACGTGTGAGGCCACGATGCGTTTTTTAATCCATTGTCATAAAATACGAGTTGTTAAAAATAAATAAATAATGGTATCTTTACAAACGTTAATTTGACACTTTTATTTGATTTGGTTAATCCCCGTGTAAGGTCACTTTTAAGGTACTATATTAAAAAAATAGTTTATATTTCAAATTATTGGTAACAAAAAGAAGGAAAACAATTTGCCATTCTGGGTGTAAAAACTCTTGGTTCCTATATTTAACACTGGGAATTTGCCCATACAAGCAATTATTAAGGTAGATTGATTTTAATTGAGGTACTTAATTCTTAATTTTTTTAATTATTAATCATTATTTAATTAAATGATATATTTTATGCTTCTTAAATCCAAAAAAATATAGCTTATGGTGGTAGATAAATATTTTTGTGCTTTTGGAATTCTGAGGTGAGAATATAAGTGGGTTATAAATTTAGGAAAATGGGTTTTGGTATTTTTTATCATAGCTAGTGGCAAATAACCCCCTTATGGTTTGCCAAATAGGCAAATAACCTCCTTATGGTTTGAAAATAGGCATTTTACCCCATATGATTTATAAAATGGGCATTTTACCCCTCTGTTGTTTGAAAATAGACATTTTACATTCCATGTGGTTTGTGAAAATATACATTTTACCCATTTATAATTTGTGAATAGGTGTGAAATACACCCTACACATAGGGGTAAACTGCCCATTTTGTAAACCACAGGATCTAAAATGCATATTTTCAAAAAATCACATGGGTAAAATGCCTATTTTCAAACCATATGGGGGTAAACTGCCTATTTCAACCACATGGGGTAAAATGCATATTTTCAAACCACATAGGGGTAATTCGTCTATTTGAGAAATCATAGGGGGTAATCTGCCAAAAACCTTTTTTTATCATATGAAATAAAAAGTATTTTTGTTCGTTTACTTAAAATGACTGAAACAATTATTTTAAAATAAGATACTTATACATACACCCGCAATTGTTTATTAATCAATATTAAAGAATATATTTATATGGTTAATTTCAATTTCTTTGTCAATAATTACATCATTTTTCGCTGCATATATTATTGTTAGTTTAACTTTATCAAATATTTAATAAATATAACTTTTAATTATATAATCATAACAAGAGAATTAACACTATTATTTTTAATTAAAACACATTGATTCAAGTTAAATAACTGCTTTGAATTGTACAATAAAACATTTATTATTTTATTAAAACGTATGATTTAAGTATACAATGAAAAATATTCAATTAAATGACTTGATTTGAAAATTGGTGAATAGTTTCTCTACTTAGTAACTAATTATCAACTGGTATTAAACATAATTAATTTGAAAAAAATTAAACTATCTTATATCATACGAAATATTTTCCAAATCAGGTAATTATTTAATGGGATAATACATGATATGGCACATCTTGTTTGCACGCATTCCCGATTTAGTCCCTGTTATTTGCAATGACCCGATTTAGTCCCTTTAGTTTTCTAATTTGTCTCAAATCAGTTCTAAACTTGCATCGCTAAAACTAACGGAGAGGACTGAATCGAGTCACCTAAAACTTCAAGAACTGAATCAGAAATTGACGCAAACATTAAGATTGATTCGGGCAATTTAAAAAGATTGAGTGACTTAATTATTTTAATTTTTAATTATTATAGTAATTAATATGGTTATTTTATTTATAATTTTGATAATTTTTTGTAAATTTTTTTGATTTAAATAATAGTATAATATATTAAATTCTACATAAAACTATGTTTTTACTCAAACAAAACAAAACAAAGAAAAATCAATAGCATATTGATATACAAAATATATTTCGATGGCTAGATTACTTATTAAAAAAGATATATTTTCGATTTCATTAAATTATATCTGTCAGATGTGTCATCAGTTTATAACACAATTATTTTATGTGAAATTAAATAAATTTTTGATAAATTAAATATTTTTTTGATAAATTAAATTGCTTGGATAAATAATTCCAAGGTATTTTTTATTTTTTTGTATAATTGATATAATTGCCCATAAATTAGAATTTATTATCAGTAAATTAAAGAGAAATCAGACGTTAGAAGCTAAAAACGCATTCAGTTAGTAACAACGAATGAAATTAAAGTAGCTAGTGAAATTTGTTAACTAAACATATAAAATATATATTTAAAGAAATTTCAGATAAATGTAGCCAAAAACAGTAGAATTTTCGCGAAAAATGTAATTTATAAAAAAATTAATTCAATATCAAATTACCCGAATCAACCCCTAATGTTTGTGTCAATTCACGATTCAGTCCCTAATGTTTTAAGTGACACGATTCAGTCCATTTTTGTTAGTTTCAACGATGTATTTAATATTTAAGACTGATTTGGGATAAATTAGAAAACTAAAAATTGAATAATCGGGTCATTGTAAATAATATGGACTAAATCGAGAATTAATACAACAAGAAAGAGCATATCATGTATTATCCTTTATTTAATTATCTGGCATCAATATAAATATTTGGTGAGTGATAAATATTTTTAATTTAAGAGCGATTGAAACAAACAAGAGGAACTAAGGAATGTCTTCAACTTGATTATCCTTCTGTTACATTTTTTTTGTTTTGTTTTTGGATATGCATTTTCACCATTGTAGATTGAATCCAAGTTGATAGATTTAATATATTATTTTAAAATTAAATTTATTCGTCATCTCCCTTGATAACTTTAAAGAACAGTAATAATATTACAGCTTTCAATTTCCCTTCTCTGTGTGTGTGTATAAAGCTTGAGCGATTCTCCTCTATAGATTAGTGGTAAAAAAATGGCGATGTCGAGTAGGAGAAAAGCCATCTCTCTTTTGACATCATCGAGGCATTTGTACTACGGAAGCAAGTACTCGTGAATTGGTAGCTGCAGGGGATTTGCTTCGGGATCTGAGGAGAACGACGTCGTTGTGATTGGCGGCGGTCCCGGGGGTTACGTCGCCGCCATCAAGGCCGCGCAGCTTGGCTTCAAGACCACCTGTATTGAGAAGCGAGGGTCCCTAGGAGGTACTTGTCTCAACGTTGGCTGCATCCCCTCCAAGGTAGGTGCCTGTGTTTGTCCGATTTTTTAGATCTGTTGGATGGTTTTGTTATTCTGTCTAGTTTTTGTTCCATATCTCTGTTTTTTGTTGCTCGGAGTGATGTGTTGGTTGGTGTTTATTGAAGATTGGGCGTAAATTGGTGTACTGTGTTTTGGATTCTGACTTTAGATTACTGTGTCTCCTCTCGGTGTTAGATGATAAGTTTACCCCTGGATGATCAGCTGATGTTTACGAATTCATTGCTTGTTGCTATGCTTTTCTGAAATTTGGCTACGTGTTTTACTTATTTAATGGTTTAGTTACTGGTTCAGACAAAATAAAAGTGTGTCGAATATTGAGTAATAGTTTCCATTGAATTCATGGTACCTTAATCAATGTTTCACTGATATGTTTGGTGCTAGACGGTTATTGTTTTGAAGGTAATGATACAATCAAGTGCAATGTGCTTTTTTTCATACAGCCAACTGTCAACTGTGGTGAATATTTTCGAAATATCATAAATTATAGTTAGTTTCTTAGGATTCTGGGGGATAAGGTTACATTTTTATGTTGCTAACTTTAATATGAGAAAGAATTGCTGCCATCGTAGTATGGTATAAGATGGAAGTGAAAGGGGTTGTTAGAAGTTCTTAATTTTCTATGACGAAATATACTGTCATTTTCTCTTCCTCATTTCTTATCCTTTTTATGTGGTGAATTATTTTAACAAGGTGATAGATGACAACTGTGATGGAAACTGTCTGAACAGGATTTGACAATAATATACCTTTCAGAATTGATGGTGAATCTTGGGTGCTGAAGTCTGAGTAGTTTTGTTACATTGCGACAACTCTTCTAGAACCGGCATGTGAATCCTGTTTCTGCTTCTTCTTTTTTTCTCTCTTTTCCTCTTTTTCGTCATCAATTTACAGTTTAGACTTCTTTGTGAGCTTGTCGTAGTGTTTAGAAAAATGAAGCCCCTCTACTTACAAAGGTTGCCAGTATTTTCTTTCTCGACAATGTTCAAATGTCAAAAGATACTTTGAACTTCATGGTACCCCCTTTAACTCTCAAAAGGCGAAGCAATTGTATTCGCTCTGGAGTGCCAACCATTTCAATTTTCAAATGATGTTTTAGGAGCAGGTGAGTTCTAAAAAAAAGAAAAAAAGAAAAACAGAACTAGGATAAATAAATTTGTTCCATAAATCTACTATTAATTTCATGCATCTGCAATACAGCCTTTCCATGTCCTATATATAAATTAAAGGAATCTCCAATAAAAGCTGTTGTATATAATTTCTATTTATGGGATGGAGAGATAATTTGTATATCTTGTATATCCGATTTAAACTTATATCTTGTTTGAAAATCAATGGATAAATAATAATTTATATAGCTGGTGACATGCTAAAGAACAATTTGAATGAGTGGCACGTGATTGTTGATATTTTGCGTTAAACTCCATGTCTATGTTTCATTTATCTTGTGCAGGCGTTGCTTTATTCTTCCCACATGTATCACGAAGCCAAGCATTCTTTTGCTAGTCATGGTGTAAAGCTTTCTTCTGTTGAGGTTGATGTACCGACCATGATGGCCCAGAAAGATAAAGCAGTTAGTAATTTAACTAAAGGGATTGAGGGTTTATTCAAGAAGAACAAAGTAAACTACGTTGAGGGATATGGAAAGTTTCTTTCCCCTTCTGAAGTTTCTGTCGATACTCTAGATGGTGGCAACACAGTTGTGAAAGGGAAGAATATTATAGTGGCAACTGGTTCTGATATCAAAAGTCTACCAGGGATAGCCATTGATGAGGAGAGAATTGTATCATCTACTGGGGCCTTAGCATTGAAAGAGGTTCCCAAGAGGCTCGTGGTTATAGGGGCAGGCTATATTGAAATGGGCTCTGTCTGGGGTCGCCTGGGGTCAGAGGTCACTGTTGTTGAATTTGCACCAGACATCGTACCAACCATGGATGGTGAAGTCCGAAAACAATTTCAACGTGCTCTTGAGAAACAAAAGATGAAATTCATGCTCAAAACTAGGGTGGTCTCTGTTGACACCAGTGGTAATACTTTGAAGTTGACCCTTGAACCAGCAGCTGGTGGTGATCAGACCACTCTTGAAACCGACGTTCTCGTTTCTGCTGGTAGAGTTCCATTTACTGCTGGACTTGGTTTAGAGAAACTAGGGATCGAAACTGATAAGGCTGGAAGGATCTTAGTGAACGAGTGTTTTGCCACAAATGTACCTGGTGTATATGCCATTGGTGACGTTGTTCCTGGCCCAATGTTGGCTCACAAAGCGGAAGAGGATGGGGTTGCATGTGTGGAATATATTGCAGGTGAGGAGGCTCATGTGGACTACGATTTGGTACCGGGAGTTGTTTACACACACTTTCTGAGGTAGCATATGTGGGGAAAACTGAGGAGCAGGTGAAAACACTTTGTGAGGGCTCAATCCTGATCATGTGATTAATGATCACACAATGATAATTATAGCGTAAACAGCGGAAGATTAGTTTAACATTTATTAAAATGTGGCCCTAAAAATTTCAGCATGACCTCATCGCACGAGGAACATACCACCAACACAAATCAACATATACTGAAAATATATATCATCAGTTCATATCCAGCAAACACCAGTCAAACTACTAAACATATATCCACATTGGGTGAAATAAACTAAAATACTTAAATTCCTCACACACCACAGGGTTAAACCCTTGGTAAACATATACATATAATACTGGGGTAAACAAAAGAATAAACCTCTCAAGTGTGGCTTCCACCAGACATACCCTCTCTGGGTCCTAGCCACCTGTATAACCTGTCATTGTCCACACACAAAGACAACAACAGCCCCCCTTGGGGGTGAGTAAAAGCCCAATATGGAACTATCATGGAATATACAACATGTATCTATAAAATGTGATAAATGATGTAATGTAATACAATGCATGTCGTGTCGGTATCAGGTCAATCACCCATCCATTGGGTATATCAGAATCATTCAAATCGCTATCAAATCATAGTAGCTCGAGCCTGCCAAGCATAAGGGATCATCAGTGATCGTAGTCAAAGCGTTATCACATCCCAAGTCTCGACATAGTCAGGGACATACACGGGATGACATCAGCAAGGTGCCACCAATCCATCGTCTCAACAAATCATGGTAATCAGAGGAGACCACGATTCCCTATACCTTTCGGGCCATTTAATGCCGGTCATAGTATCGCGGTACCAATCTCCAATGATTATCCCAGAATCCAGAAATAAACAGGGTATTTAAGGATCATAGCTCAACGTGCAATGCCATGCATCGATGTATGTATAAAAATGATGTGTGTTAACAAAACATTTAATTTCATACACCGATGTGCCAATTCATGAATGATATGAATGCCACATAATTTAAATAAAATCACGTAGCCACATAATCTCACGTAATTCACAGAAGTCAACAAATCATATATCAAATGATACAGATACCTGTCGTATGTTACCCGATCGCAACATACCTTATTCATCATTCACCTTGATGTCTTTCAATCCATAATGAAGTTCGGCACAAGCTTCAGTCTACATATTTATATGATCTACTTTAACCACCACTTATAACCTCCTGAAGACAATAAATATAAAATCGTGCTCTAGTGTTCAAATTCATTCTTATCCAAGGTTTTAGCTATTCAAATTGATATTATTAATTAACTTAAAAGTTTCATTTGAACAATAATCCCATAACTAACATTTCATCTAGTCAGCTAATTTCGGGAATCATTTGTACTACTCGTTCAAGTTGTAAAACTTAAGAATTTTAGTTTCCTACCACATCAGCAGCATATAAGATCAACCTTTAAACTTGGTTTACAAACATGGATCATCGAACAATTGTGAATTGATATTAATTATAATTTCCGAATTTCTAATTCCATAATAAAGTAATTTGACCATTCCTACCTCTAATTCATATTAACAGGACATAACAGTCTAATTTGCAGATATATAAAGAAGTAATTATGGTTAAAGATTCAAACTTGAAGACTAGTTGTTTTCCTTTTCTCACCTCAAGTTCTCGTCGTGGTGAAGACATAGCACTCGTAAGTACAAGCCAATAACTAAAATTTACACATTTGAAATAGACTCACAGAAATCGAGTTCTACACGGTTTATATGTTGAAGCTAATTGCATGTTTGCTCGCTATCTCACACGTGTATGCTTGATTGGATTAGCATGTGTGTTAATTGAACACCTAGCTGAAATACATATGAGTGTGGCTTACATAATTGAGTTACGTCACCTCACTCCACTTGCTTCAACTCTCTCACTTGTTTATTTTAAAACTGCACAAGAATTTAAAATATTGTCCCTACTATATCTTCATTATTTCGACATACCCAACTAATTGAAATCAAGTATACAGTCCAAATTATTTGAGTTTTCAACTCTTAATCACAAAGACAAAAATCGTTATTAAATATAATCTTTATCATTTTATTTTTAATCATATGATTAACATAAGATAAATCACATAATTGTTGAGAAGCTAAACATGATTTCCAATAATACGGTATGAGGGCCTTACACACTTGGAGTTGATTATCGTGTTGGAAAGTTCCCTTTCTTGGAAAATAGTAAACAATTGATGATGCTGAGGGACTTGTCAAGATACTAGCCGAGAAGGAGACAGACAAGATTTTGGGTGTCCACATCATGTCTCCAAATGCAGGGGAACTAATCCACGAGGCTGTTTTGGCTTTGCACTATGGGGCGTCAAGTGAAGACATTGCTCGAACTTGCCATGCTCATCCAACTATGAGCGAGGCATTGAAGGAGGCTGCTATTGCTACTTATGACAAGCCCATTCACATATAGGAAGCATTACATAATCTTGTACGACTGCTCATGTCTATTTTTGAGAGTTGCAACTGGACGTAAAACAGGTTTTTTTTTTCCCATTTCCACCCTTAATTTAAATTTGATCAAGTGGTTGAAAAAGATTTCATCTTCTTCTTGGGATCATAATACTGCGCTGAAATGTTTTTCCAGACCATCATGTGACTTGAGAGTAATAATATCATGAACACAAGTACTCTGAGCTTCTATGCTCATGAATGTAATTGGTTTTTAAGTGTGGATTTCCTTAGGGGTTCTCTAGGTTGTGGTGGTTAGCTCATCTTGGGTTTGAATCAGTGGGTTAAATCAAGAGGAACCCAATAGAGCAGGAACCTGGCTTCATTTTTCTAAGCTTCGGGTCAACCATATTTGGTAAACTAGCACATTATGCTCTAGCTATCCTACCCGTTTACACTATATAGTAAAAGCTAAAAGAGCTTAAGATAAGCATCATACATACAACAGGATGTAAATGCATAATATTCATAATGGGTGTTACCAACTTTAGTATACTCAAATAAATTTTAAGGCAGGGACAAAGTTTGGAAACCTCCTCTTGTTAAAGCAATAATCCTTTTTATTTTTTTATTTTTATTTTTTTTCTCCTTACCAACACCACACACATACGCAACAAATGATTTGATCTCCAAAATGTTCCCCAAAACTAGAAATCCCCCGCTGTGTGCGGATTCTAAAATCAGATAGAAGGGCTCATCTGGCCTCTTTGCTTCACACCCTTGCGAGAATCTCGCTGGCCTTGGCCAGATCCAGCGCTCAGTCAACAAAAAAAGTATTATATGCAGCTTGATTAGACGAACACGAGATGAGAAATTGAAAGAGCTATACCGTGATTCTTGAACAGGCAAATAGTAACCTGAAAATTGGAATACCTATGTTTGGTAGCATGGATTTGGTGGGATTTGGAATTACAAATTTCATTTTTAGTGTTCGGAAAAACGGGATTTCAAAATGGAATTGGTATTTGATGGGATTTGATTTAACTAAATGAAATCCATACAAAATTGAACTTTGCTGGTCACACTTCTGATATTTTCCTAGTCAGCTGTGTAGTTTATCTAACTAGTTTGTTCTATATGTTCTCTTCTTTGTGGTGTACATCTGGTTGTTCACTCAGCTGCTTTGTCGGTTTTGTTCTGGCGCTAACTCAGTTGGTTTGTCGGTTTGGTTTTGTTGAGGTAGAACCTGCAACTCCAATGTATTTCTTTTTTGATAGACAACTCCATTGTTGGATCACCGAAATTGTAATTTTTACATTCCAATAATCACGTGTTTACAACGTTTAAATCTTGATTTTTAGAATTTAGAATCTCGATGATACACGCTTCAAAATTTGGGGTGTGAGTTGAATCATTGCACATAACTTGAAAGATTGTTTCATCCAACAACATGCCATATATAGCTTTTTTAATTATAATTTCATTTCACGATTATAGGTCAAGATCAATATAGAATGGTTAATGCAAAAAAAAATATGGATTTCATGATACTGAAATGTGATATAAATTGCAATGTACGTAACACAAACGGACAAAAGGAAAATAAATCGTATGTAGTAATGGAAAATGGTTACTATACTGATACACCAGATCATATAATAATTGTAAGATATAATCTATATAGTAGATACGCAACCAACATATGTATTAGGCAAATCCAACCTAAATTACAACTTTTATATAATAATGTAATAAATCCTCTTTGCATAATGTTCAGAATCATAATCTACCTTATTAAGTAAAAAGGGAAAACCCCGGTGCACGAAGCTCCTGTTATGCGCGGAGGTCTGGAAGGGATCGGGCTACTTTGAACCTAATATACATAGTCTTCCCTTACAATGTAAGAGGCTAGTGATGTAACTCGAATCATTGACCTACAAGATCACATCACAACAATTTAAACTGTTGCGCCAAAATCCATCCTTAATCTACCTTATTTAAATATATGAACTAAATCAGCGTACTCGCATAACAAAGTCTCTATTCATGGCTGCCAAATACCTCATCGTATCTTATATACAATATTAATTATGATCTGTGTTGGGTTTGGCCCATTACCTTCTTTGGGCCTTGGCCTTCTTTTTTGCTTTCTTATGTTTCCCGAGCCCCTTTGTTACCAGTTGGCTCTTCTCTTACTACCCATTCTCGATCCTTCCTTGCGTCTCCTCGGCTTGCTTGGATCCGCGTTCCTTGGGACTTGCTCTCCTTCATTACGCCTTCCTCGTTCCTATATATCATGGTTTTGTTCCATGATGAGGTAAGTCTTAATACCGATAATCCTTTGTGTATTTGCTTCCCCACTTTCGCGTCCCTGTTCTGTGGTGTGTTCGGATATGTGGCTTGAGCTCTTGCCCTGCTGTTAGCCGTGCTTGTGCTAACTGTGCTTGGCTGTTTAGTGCTTTGTGTTGCCCTTATCTCCTTCCTCGGTGTAACCCCTGTGTGCGATTCCCTTGCTGTTTTCGTCCAATGCCTACTGGAATTTCGGGCAGTGTTCGGGCAGTGTGTGTGTCTCCCACCTTAGGCTACGATACCTTGGTTCCCGGTGACGACGTTGAAAGGAAACCCTGCTCGACCTGAGCCCAATTCCCTTACACTTGTTCGATGTTTTGATTTATATAATTGAAGGAATTGTATACTGTGGTTTGTTCTCTTGTTGTGATTACAGGTTAACAATCGACGTTCAAGGCGGAACGAATACTTTACAGTGGTATCAGAGCGTTCCGTGCCTGGTGGAGTGTTCGGTGGAGTTCGGGCAGCGGCTGGAATCTCGGGCAGATCTCGGGCAGTGCACTTTGGTGCTTCGGGCAGTGTACTCAGGCTGTGTACGATCTTCGGTGGTTTTGTCACCCCAGAGCTTTGGTCTCTGGGTAGTAAGTGATTATCTTGACCCTTAATCTTTTTACTACTTTGTTTCTAAGTGATTGTGTCTCTTACCCGTAGGAAAATCTCTATCCGAAGCCCCATGCTCGTACACCTTTGAGTGTATTGTGATCTTGTGGGTGATAGCGATTTCTCCTCCCCTTAGTTGATTGATTCTTTCATATTTTGTTTGTGCCTTGTGGTCCTTGCTTCTGCTGCCTGGTTGTTGAAATTGTGTGTGCCTCCTTGCTTATTTGTGATGGCTTCAATTTCTGGATATAACCTTGAGCCGTTTAATGGAAAATCTGATTTTTCGATATGGCAACAAAAGATGAAAGGAATCTTAATACAACAAAAAGTATTTAAAGCTATTGACGGTAATTGGGCTCAAAACATTGCATCTGCTAAGAAACTTGAAGATGACGAATATGCTTACTCTTCTATTATCTTGAACTTATCTGACTCTGTGCTCAGGAAATGTGGTAAACTATCATCTGCAAAAGAACTTTGGGAAAAATTGGAAGAAATGTTTACTGAAAAATCTTTGCCAAGTAAACTTTTCTTGCTAGAAAAAATTTTCAGATTCAAGCTAGACTTGAACAAAGACGTAGATGAAAATTTGGATGTGTTTACTAAGTTAATTCAAGATATTAAATTGACAGGAGATAAGAACATTGACGACTATTCACCTATTGTTCTTTTAAATGCTATTCCTGAAAATTATAGTGATGTAAAATCCGCCATTAAGTACGGTAGAGATTCTATTACATTGGATACTGTAATGAACGGCCTAAAAAGCAAGGAATTAGATCTAAAAGTTAACAAAGGTAATAGACAATCCTCTGGTGAAGTTATGCACGTTCGTGGTAGATCACAACATAGGCATAATAACAAATCTTACAATAACCAATATCAGAAAAGTGATAAAAGAGGAAAAAGTAGGGCTAGATCAAAATCTAGGCCTAGAGAAAAGAAATGTTACAATTGTGAGGACCCAAATCATTTCATAAAAGATTGCCCTAAAAAGAAGAATCAGAAAAGAAATGGAAATCAGACAAATGAACAAGCGAACAATGCTTCTACCTCTGGGGAAAACATAGGGGATATTTTTATGGTGACTGAATTATGTGACTCTGTGAACTCTGTGCTTTCATTACCTGTGTGTGAAAATGAATGGCTTATTGATTCAGGTTGCACTTATCACATGATACCACTTAAAAATTTGTTTTCTAGCTACAGGAAAATTGAGCATGCTTCTGTTTCTATGGCCAATGAGAAATTATGTAAAGTTTCTGGTATTGGTAATATTTGTCTGAAATTTGAATCTGGTTATTCTGTGACTTTGAAAGATGTTAGACATGTTCCTGCTTTGTGCAATAACTTGATGTCTTGTGCAGCTTTAGAGTCTGATGGTTATGAGGGTAATGGGGAAATGGCTGCATGAAAATTATGCGGGGGTCTTTGGTAGCTTTTAAGGCTGAGAAAAGAAGGAATTTGTATGTTTGCAAAACAGTCTCTGATTATGGTAAAATCTGTGCTAATTCTGTGTCAGACGATTTAACAGATTTATGGCATAAAGGTTAGGTCATATGAGTTCTAAAGAATTAGAGATTTTACATAAAGATGGTTGTTTTGGTAGGGATAAATTGTCTTGCTTGACTTTTTGTGATTCCTGTGTTTTAGGCAAACAACAAAGAGTTAAATTTCCTATCTCCCCTTCCCCCAATGTGACTAAATGTTCTGATATACTTGAATACCTGCATGCTGATGTTTGGGGACCTTCATCCGTCCCAACTCAAGGTGGTAATAGGTATTTTTTGTCTATCATTGATGATTACTCTAGAAAAGTATGGATTTTTCTAATGAAAAATAAATCTGATGTTTTTGATAAATTTAAAATCTGGAAGATTTTGATTGAAAACCAAACTGGAAAAAAGATTAAACGGCTTAGGACAGATAATGGAATGGAATTCTGCAATATCTTGTTTGATGACTTGTGCAGTGAATCAGGGATTCTGAGACACAAGACTGTGCCCTATACTCCCCAGCAGAATGGTGTTGCTGAGAGGATGAACAGAACTTTACTCGAGAGAGTTAGAAGTATGCTTGCATCTTCTGGACTCTCAAAGACGTTCTGGGGCGAAGCTGTCGTGACAGCTTCTTATTTGATAAATAGATCCCCTTCCGTGCCTTTGAATGGTAAGTGTCCCGAAAGTGTTTTTTCTGGTAAGAAATTAGATTTTTCAAATCTTAAAGTATTTGGTTGTTCTGCTTTTGTGCATAGGAAAAGAGACAAACTTGAACCTAGGTCAGTTAAGTGCGTCTTTCTTGGTTATCCTGAGGGTGTGAAAGGATATAGACTTTGGTTAAGATGTGAACCTGATTTCAAAACTATTATAAGTAGGGATGTCATTTTTAATGAATCTGAAATGCCTTGCTTGCTTCCATCTTTGCCTGAATCTGATTGTAAGTCTGTGACTACACCAAGCAAGGTGGAGTCTTTGCCTATTGCTTCCCCAGTTATTGAAAACAATGTGCTCCCTGATATGAATCATGAGAACTTGCCTGTTAATGAACCTAATTTGCATGAAAATGTTGACGAACATGTGCATAATGAATTGGTTGCTAATGAACATGAAGATCTGCATGATTATATGTTGACTAGGGATAGGGTTAAAAGAAATGTGAAACAACCTGCAAGGTTTAATGATTTTCACCTCACATCGCATGTTTTCAATACGTTTGAGTCAATTGATAATTGTGAGCCTAAGACCTATAATGAAGCTTTGAAATCAAAAAATAATGTGTAATGGCTTAGTGCCATGAAAGATGAAATGCATTCTCTAGTTGTGAATCATACATGGACTCTTGTACCCAAACCTGTTAATTGCTCTTTGGTAGATTGCAAATGGTTATTTAAGGTAAAGAATGAAACTGATTCTGTTAGATATAAAGCTAGGCTAGTTGCAAAAAGGTTTTACTCAAAGAGAGGGTATTGACTATACTGAAATCTTTGCTCCTGTTGTTAAGTTTTCTACTGTGAGAATTTTATTATCACTTGTTGCTCACTTTAATTGGGAACTTAAACAGATGGATGTTAAAACCGCTTTTTTGCATGGTGACTTAGATGAAAAGATTTACATGAAACAACCTGATGGTTTTGTTGACTCAAAGAACCCTAATCACGTTTGTTTGCTTAATAAATCTTTGTATGGCCTAAAGCAGTCACCTAGGCAATGGAATAAGAAGTTTGATGAATGCTTGTTTACCTTAAAATTTAAAAGAAGCTCTTTTGATCATTGCTTGTACTTTAAGGATAAAATGCCAGTGCCTGTTTTCTTGTTGATTTACGTGGATGACATGTTGATTGCTAGCCCTTGTCTGAAATTCATTGAGCATATTAAGAACTGTTTAAGTGATAAATTTGATATGAAGTTCTTAGGTGATGCTAGTAGAATCTTAGGCATGGACATTGTTAGAGACAGAAAGGAATCTACTCTCTGTTTAAAGCAAACTTCTTATGTAGAGAAAATTTTAAAGAAATTTTCCATGTTTGATGCAAAACCTGTTAACGTGCCCTTAGCTGCTCATTTTGTGCTAAGTAAAGATCAAAGTCCCAAAACTGATGTTGATTTTGATGCCATGAAAAATGTACCGTATTAAATGCAATTGGTTCTATAATGCATTTGATGATTAGCACTAGACCTGACATTGCTTATGATGCTAGCTGCTTGAGTAGATATATGTCTAATCCTGGTGTGGTACATTGGAATGCTGTTAAATGGTTGTTGCGATATTTGAAAAACTCTATGCATTATGGCTTATGTTTTTCTAAATGTGCTGAAGGTGTCAAGTTGAAAGGTTATGTTGATTCTAATTATGCTAATGATAAGGACAATAGAAAATCTACCACTTCATATATTTTCACTTTGTGTGGAGCATGCATAAGTTGGAAATCGCAGCTGCAGCATATCATTGCCTTGTCGACAACGGAATCAGAATATGTTGCTGTAACAGAAGCTTTGAAGGAAGCTGTCTGGCTGAAAGGTTTGATCTCTGAACTTAACTTGCTCGAAGGTAAGGTAGAGGTATTTTCTGATTCTCAGTCCGGCATTCAACTGTGTAAGAATCCTGTTTTTCATGAGCATATTGATGTTAGATTTCATTACATTAGGGATGTAGTGGCTAAAGGGTTAGTTAATCTTGAAAAAATTCTTTCTGAATATAATCCTGCTGATATGGGAACTAAGTGTTTACCTATTTCTAAATTGCAATCATGTCTAACAATTTTGAATTTTGATACAGGTGATTGATTTGTGTTGCTGACTGTGTTGGTAGTCTATAACTGCTCTGTGCGTGTTATAGAATTGTTACCCCGGTTATTGACTTTAACCCCCTTTGTGTTGGTTATTGTCTGTGTTCTTTGTCTGTGCTTTGTGCTATGACAGGAATTTGGTCCACACAATACTTTGTGTGTTGTGGGGACCCTTTGGGCGATGATGAGTCATCTATGGGGTTTTCCTTACGTTGAGGTGGAGCCAGTATTGTGCCAAGGTGGAGATTTGTTGGGTTTGGCCCATTACGTTCTTTGGGCCTTGGCCTTCTTTTTTACTCTCTTATGTTTCCCGAGCCCCTTTGTTACCAGTTGGCTCTTCTCTTACTACCCATTCTCGATCCTTCCTTGCGTCTCCTCGGCTTTCTTGAATCCGCGTTCCTTGGGACTTACTCTCCTTCATTACGTCTTCCTCGTTCCTATATATCATGGTTTTGTTCCATGATGAGGTAAGTCTTAATACCGATAATCCTTTGTGTATTTGCTTCCCCCCTTTCGCGTCCCTGTTCCGTTGTGTGTTCTCTGTGGCTTGAGCTCTTGCCCTGCTGTTAGCCGTGGTTGTGCTAACTGTGCTTGGCTGTTTAGTGCTCTGTGTTGCCCTTATCTCCTTCCTCGGTGTAACCCATGTGTGCGATTCCCTTGCTGTTTTCGTCCAACGCCTACTGGAATTTCGGGCAGTGTTCGGGCAGTGTGTGTGTCTCCCACCTTAGGCTACGATACCTTGGTTCCCCGGTGACGACGTTGAAAGGAAACCCTGCTCGACCTGAGTCCAATTCCCTTACACTTGTTCGATGTTTTGATTTATATAATTGAAGGAATTGTATACTGTGGTTTGTTCTCTTGTTGTGATTACATGTTAACAATCGACGTTCAAGGCGGAACGAATACTTTACAATCTGTTTCTGATTTAAACTAAAAACTTACTGTGATGCATAAAATTTAATTACCTAAATTGAGTAATATAATAATTAAGGGGGATCTATGATGAGTGCCTTTTTGTATTTGGCCTCAGTTTTGAAGTAAATCGAATGATGCTGATTATTATATATGAATCATAATTGTTGAATTAAATAATGATTAATATGAGTTATTTAAAACAATGGAGATAATTATGAGTTTGAGGTAGTGAGGAAATTATTGGAGTTGGACAATACTTATGAAATTGGGAATAAATAATAATTGAGGTGGAGTTGAAATGTGAATTAAAGGGGTTAAGTTGCAAAATGACAAACAATTTAATTAACACATATTCACATACATTCACCAAAAAACACCCACTAAAAACCCCTACAAAAAATCGCCTCCCCTCCTCTCCAATAATTTTTCATGTTGGTGAAGAAATCAAGAATTGAAGTCAAGTAGATCTTTGATATTGTGCTCAAGTGAGTTAAGCTAATTCTTACCTTATTCTTGGTTTTTAATTGGTTGTTGAGTTGGATATGGGAATTGCTTGATTTGATTTTGGTAAAGGTTGTGGGTGTTTTGATGTTGAGAAAATGGAGTGTTTTAGTATGCTTTTATTGAAATATTGAGGGATTTGAGAAGTTGTGTGTGTTGAGTTTTATTTATGCTTGAAAATCTCGACTTTTGGCTGAAACAGGGCTTCCCGATTGATTGGCAAAATTTTTGTGAAGATGAACGGTGGGCGATCGATCTCGGGCGAGATTTTTGTGAAGATGAACAGCTGGCTGGTAGCGATCAATCGCGGCAACGAAATTAAAAAAAAAACATAGTGGGCGATTGATCGCGAGAAACAGAGCAATCGATCGCCAGTTGTAAATTTTGGAAATTTTGTGTGAGGATTATGATATTCTAAGGAAATCTTGCATAATGAATTAAGGTGCTAAATGAAGAATCTTAGAAACGAATATATTACTTGATCGAGTTAATTGAGGACTCAGTTGGATAAAAGATAAAATGGGATGGTTTGAGTAGTATACGGATTAAAGTAGATCGCGATTAATTATGATATGAAGCATGTCGAATCTATAAGATTAATATTGATATTGCTGAGAGTTATTGATGAGATATTGACATTGAATTGATATTCAACATTGATACTGTACGAGCATCCAGTTGTCGAGAATGTCTAAATCATGTCGTCGACCTTAAGGTACGTGTGACTACGAGCATAGGTAAACGTATTATTGTTACGTGCAATGAATAATATATTCTGATTGTGTTTGAATTAGTACGTAGAGACGAACAAGTATTGAATGTTATATTAATTAATATAATTGTTGAGGAATGTGTTGACAAGTATTGAGAGCACCAATGAGTGGTGCTAGAATTATTGTGACGCAGCTATTGAGTATGCGATGTATGATACTGTTGCCGCTGTTGAGCGAGCGATGTAATATGATGAGTCATGACTAATAAATTGATAACTGAGATGTATTTGATTTCAGTAAATCATTGTATTAATGATTTAGTTATTATTGATGTGAAAATGAGGATTATGAGCATGAGTACAGTAAATCATCGATTTAATGATTTAATTGACTATGGAATTGATGATTGTAGATATTGTGAGAACAATAACAATGTGGGAGATCTTAGAATGATTTTGGTATATTCAGGAAGTAATCATTTAATTTACAGCATTATATTCTGTAAATTTACTATTGCGTATTTGTTGATATTGTGATTATGTTGTTCGTATGTTCACCCCATATGGGGGTTGTTTTTTGTTGAAACAGGTAAAACATGTATAACAATGGCTCTAGGAATGTGTAAGGACCCCATATTCTAATATCGTCATTAGTGCATTATCATCGTCATTAGTGTATACAATTATATAATTAGGGAATTCTAATAAATCATGCTTCGTGATCAAGGCATGTCTTCGATAAAATTTTCGGCACAATCCCTTGTAGACCTTATTCCTAATACAACTCAATACTCATGTGTATACACTTTATAATGCACTATTGATTTTCTCTATTCATTATGCACTTTTGTTCTTAAATAAATGCATGCCATACCCAAATGAAAAGAAAATTTATACAACCCATATACAGACATTACGATGCTTACAGACGATCATTGAATGAATTAATATCTATCTACTTGTATAAGACTTAATACTATATACCATTACTAGTATCTCTCTCCCAGAAGCATCACATTCAATAGCCTAAACTCATCACAGAATCAGTGTCGTACTGTTTTACCTGTTTCAACAGAAACATCCCCACACGGGGTGAGCATACTAACAACATAATCTAATTATCATCGAATACTCAATTAATAATTTACAAAATATAAAGCTGCAAATTAAAATAATACTCCATGTATATGCCATAACCATATGAGATCTCTATAAGTAATCCAAGAGCATACAACGCAGCGGAATAAAATTTTTATGGATTACTAACCAGCAGATCTATACATAGGGATTCATATCGGATAAAGGAATTACAAGTGTCTCACCCTTGTAGCGTGTTTGAAGCAGAATCCTCGTTGTAGCACCACGAGTTACAAACGAAAGTTTGCACCTTCGTCTCTACGGTATCCACACGATCAAATCGAAAGGGATGTTCAAGAACAAGTTGCTAGACTTATTCTTGAACCAAAGCTCAACTCTCGGTTCAAAACCGATCAACGGCTACCAACAATTCCGACAAGCAAGCGGCGGCGACCGTGGCTCTTGAAGGGAATGAGGCGGCCGAGAGGAGGAGAGAAGTGGAGGCTAGGTTTTGATATCAAACAATGATATGAAAGGAATGATTAACAATTAATCAAAACCTTGTATTTATATTATAAGGCTTTTAATTAAGGTTCAAGACTTTCTCAAAGTCTTATGGGCCCAAACCCATGATTTAATTAAAACCTTTTAATCACTTAATTAAGACTCTTCTTAATTAATTAATTCATCCAATGAATTTAATTTCCCTTATCGATTTAATCTTTTGTGCGATGCGATAGGATCTTGTAATGTTGGCAGTGACATAAAATCTCATTTTATGTTGCAAGCATTGAGCGGTATCTAGCAACACATCGATGCTACCCAAATTACAAGAATGTCAATGACTCGACATAACCTTTAGAACTTGTGATAATATTAATCATGTAACTTAATCCCTTTGTCCTTTGTGTTTAGATTGAACACGAGTCATGGAATAGTCATACTCGTATATCCAATCTTTATTTCTTGATCCCCAAGTAGAACTAGAATAAACGAATAAGCTCGATATCTCATATCGACTCATTCGAGCATGGCCATGCATTTTAGTTCTCACTTGATCAAGGGCCAAACACATCTCCTGTTATATAGGAGGGACAAATCATATCTCGATCAGTCAACATCCCTCTACATAATTCGTAGTGTATCCAATAGTCGCCTTTATAGTTTACCCTGTTACGGGTAACGTTTGACGATATCAAAATACATAACTCCTTATGTTGGGATCTCTGATGATCACAAGTCGTAAGGATTACATACATTATTATCACTATGAGAATTGCATATGACGATCATATAACTATCCATGTTGCATTCTCATGGTGGGTCTGTCCAGTACATCGTTCTCTAACATGTAC
Organism: Haberlea rhodopensis; assembly: GCA_907163345.1. Taxonomy (NCBI): domain Eukaryota; kingdom Viridiplantae; phylum Streptophyta; class Magnoliopsida; order Lamiales; family Gesneriaceae; genus Haberlea; species Haberlea rhodopensis. Next base: position 726,845 of record CAJQUN010000095.1, read on the forward strand.
CCATATGTTGATTTGATATCTCATATCAATGAACAATTCATCGATCAACACATACTAGTCTCTACGTATTATCATTATCCCTTTCATGATAATACTTGACTAGGGACATCTTTAAGAATAATACAATATTATTCTAAGGACATTAACATATATATTAATTCACATTGCACAGTTAAAAGAATAATATATAATAATGAATTGCCATTTATAAAATCATATTACATTGTATGTCATAAACAATCATCTAATGATATGTCTTAGGGCATATCCCAACAAATCTCCCACTTGCACTAAGACCACTCAGACATATACCTAATGCCTAGAGATCTAGTATGACGATCATGCTTCTGCTGTAACAGTGGCTTCGTCAATGGGTCAGATACATTATCATCTGTTGGTACTTTGCATATTTTAACATCTCCCCTTTCAAAGATTTCTCGAATGAAATGGAAATGCCTAAGTATGTGCTTGGATCTTTGGTGAGATCTTGGTTCCTTAGCCAATGCGATCGCTCCATTGTTGTCACAATAGAGTTCTATCGGATCTTTAATGCTAGGCACCACTCCAAGTTTAGAAATGAACTTCCTCATCCAAACAGCTTCCTTTGCTGCATCCGAGGCAGCAATATACTCAGCTTCCGTTGTAGAATCGGCTACTGTTTCTTGCTTTGAACTCTTCCAGCTCACAGCACCTCCATTTAGGCAATACACATATCCAGATTGCGATCGAAAATCATCTTTGTCAGTTTGGAAGCTTGCATCAGTGAACCCATTACATTGAGCTCTTCCTCACCTTTATAAATCAAGAATGTATCCTTAGTCCTTCTCAAGTACTTCAGGATGTTCTTGACAGCAATCCAGTGACCTTCACCTGGATCAACTTGATATCTGCTCGTCATGCTCAAAGCATACGATACATCGGGACGAGTACATATCATGGCATACATGATAGATCCAATAGCTGACGCGTATGGAATCTTACTCATGCGTTGTCTCTCATCTTCTGTTGAAGGACACTGTTCCTTCGAGAGATAAATGCCATGCGTCATAGGCACGAATCCTTTCTTGGATTCTTGCATGCTAAACCTTTTAAGCACCTTGTCTATGTATGTACTTTGACTTAGACCAAGAAGCCTTCTTGATCTATCTCTATAGATCTTGATTCCTAATACATAGGTGGCTTCTCCTAAATCTTTCATCGAAAAGCAGTTCCCTAGCCAAATCTTTACAGATTGCAAGGCAGGGATATCATTTCCAATAAGAAGTATGTCATCTACATACAACACTAGGAAAATGATTACGCTCCTACTGACCTTCTTGTAGACACAAGGTTCATCTTCATTTTTGATAAAACCAAACTCTTTGATTGCATCATCAAAACGAAGATTCCAACTCCGAGAAGCTTGCTTCAATCCATAAATGGATCGTTGTAGCTTGCATATCTTTCCAACATCCTTTGGATCGACAAAACCCTCGGGCTGTGTCATGTACACATCCTCGAGCAGATTTCCATTAAGGAAAGCTGTTTTGACATCCATCTGCCAGATTTCATAATCATGAAATGCAGCTATTGCAAGTAAGATCCTTATGGATTTAACCATGGCCACTGGTGAAAAGGTTTCATCATAGTCAATACCATGAATTTGTTTGAATCCTTTTGCAACCAGCCGACCTTTATAGGTTTGTACGTTACCATCCATATCGGTCTTTTTCTTGAAAATCCATTTGCACCCTATGGGTCGTACCCCTTCAGGTGGATCAACCAAAGTCCATACTTGGTTTGCATACATGGATTCCATCTCAGATTTCATGGCCTCTTGCCATTTCTCAGAATCATTGCCCATTATAGTTTGTTGATAAGATGACGGCTCATCCTCATCAATAAGTAGTAAGTCACCTTGTTGAGTCACAAGAAATCCATATATCTGTGGCTCCCGGTGTTCTCTTACAGACCTACGCTGGGCTTGTGTCTCTTGAGCAGGTGCTTCTTCCACAACAGCTTGCGGAGCCTGCTCTGTTTCCAACTCAATCTCAGGTTCAGTGTTTTCTTGTGGTTGAACTTCACTAAGTTCTATTTTTCTCCCACTGGTTTTTCTAGAAATAAATTCTCTTTCAAGAAATACACCAGTCCGAGCAACAACTACTTTGTTCTCGGTGGGATAATAGAAATAGTATCCTTTCGTTTCCTTAGGATACCCCACAAATAAACACTTATCAGATTTGGGTCCAAGTTTGTTAGTAGCGTGACGTCTAACGAAAGCCTCACAACCCCAAATCTTCATAAAAGACATACTAGGACGCTTCCCAGTCCATATCTCATATGGTGTCTTTTCCACTGATTTAGATGGAACACGGTTCAGTAAGAAAATCGCTGTTTCTAGAGCGTGTCCCGAAAACGATATCGGAAGATCTGCATGACTCATCATTGATCTAACCATGTCCAACAAGGTTCGATTTCTCCTCTCGGATACACCATTCCATTGTGGAGTATACGAAGGAGTGAGTTGTGGGACTATTCCACACTCCTTTAGATAGTCATGAAACTCTTGGCTTAAGTATTCACCTCCTCGATCTGATCGAAGAATTTTGATACTCTTGCCAAGTTGGTTTTGTACTTCATTCTTGAAATCTTTGAACTTTTCAAAGGTTTCATGCTTATGCTTCATTAGGTACACATACCCATATCTACTGAGGTCATCAGTAAATGTAACGAAGTATTGAAAACCACCTCTAGCTTGTGTACTTATTGGTCCACATACATCACTATGTATTAGTCCCAATAAAACATTTGCCCTTTCAACATGTCCCTTGAAAGGGGCTTTAGTCATCTTGCCCATTAAACAAGATTCGCATGTTTCATATGATTCAAAATCAAATGAATCTAATACTCCATCCTTATGAAGTTTAGATATGCGGTTCTCGTTTATGTGGCCCAAGCGACAATGCCAGAGATAAGTCGGATTACAATCATTATTTTTAATCCTTTTAGTATTTATGTTATAGATAGGCATATCAAGATTTAATACATAAAGACCATTCACCATTTGTGCACTAGCATAAAACATATCATTTAAATAAATAGAACAACAGTTGTCCTTTATTATAAATGAAAAACCATACTTGTCTAAACAAGAAATAGAAATTATGTTTTTAGTAATAGATGGCACAAAATAACAGTCTTTTAAAATCAATGATAAACCATAAGGTAAAGCTATAGCTAATGCAGCAACTATTGCTCCATTTCCAACTCGGAGATCAACTTCACCTTTCGCCAACGTCCTACTCCTTTTTAGATCCTGCACATTTACACAAATGTGAGATCCACATCCAGTATCTAAAACCCATGATGAAGAAGTAGATAAATTGACTTCTATAACAAAAATACCTGAAGCGGAAGTCACACTTCCTTTCTTTAGATCCTCCAGATATACTTTGCAGTTTCTTTTCCAATGGCCGGTCTCACCGCAATGGAAACAGTTCCCTTCCTTTGCTATCCCCCCTTTTGGCTTTAGTGCATAAGACTTTGGCTTAGATTTAACAAAGACCTTCTTTGCTTTCTTGTTGCCTTTAGCTTTGGCCCTTCCTTTGCCCTTATTCACAATAAGAACATTTGTGGCCTTAGTCTTCTTTGTATTTGCTTCATATGTTCTCAACATACCAAGCAATTGTGGTAGAGTCTTTTCCATGTCAGTCATATTGTAATTTACTACAAATTGACTGAAGCTCTCAGGCAACAATTGCAAGATCACATCGGTGGCCAACTCTTGGTCCAATGGAAAACCCAGCTTGTCCAGATTCTCAATGTACCCAATCATCTTGAGCACATGAGTTCCAACTAGGCTTCCCTCTACCATCCTGCACTGGAATAACGCCTTAGAGACGTCATACCTCTCTTGTCTTGCTTGCTGTTGGTACAATTGCTTTAAGTGTTCGATCATATCGAACGCCTCCATTTCCTCATGTTGCTTCTGAAGCTCAGAGTTCATGGTGGCAAGCATAAGGCACCCAACATCAAGTGCGTCACTTTGATGCTTCTTGTAAGCATCTTTTTCAGCTCTTGTAGCCGTTAGGGAGGTTCCTTAGCGGGTAAGGGTTCCTCTAGGACATATTGTTTCTTTTCTTGTTTGAGGACTATCCTCAAGTTCCTATGCCAGTCTAGGAAATTCGTCCCATTTAATTTGTCCTTCTCAAGGACCGATCGCAGTGATAAAGTGCTAGTAACGTTGTTAGTTGCCATGGATATCTACAATATAAATATGCAAAATAAGTTTATGATTTAATCATTTAACATGGTCTTATATTAAATGATACTCCCACTATTTTGTTTAAAAAAATATCAACCCTCGAAACCTTTAGTGGGCCAAGATCCATATTTCGCCTAATCTTGAGTTAGCTTTGGCTAATCGCCCCAGACTCGGTTATTTAGGTAGACAACACTTTGTCAATTACATCACATGTAATTCTTGGATAGTTGGACGAACAACACTTTGTTCAATTCATCAAATGAATTATAATCCAACCCATGCCTCTAAGTTCCCAATCCTATTGAGATAACCTAGTTAAGTCGTACCCAATTTAAAGTATAACGGATATCACTTTTATCCTTTCGCGCCTTACTAAGATTGCCACGGTGCTTTGCTTTGGGCAAACCCACACATGTACAATCGAAGTTATTGACGAGTACTTTTAATTTTGGAAGGCATCTAAAACTTAATATTTTAGAGGGATTTATTGATCTCATGATTAGTTTGATAATTTAAAATATGTCCACTACATATAGTTGTATACATATCTACATATATGTGTAATACTATTATCAAACTAAAACATAAGATAAATCATGCATCAACATACATAATTAAACGTGACATGGTTATAGCCCCTACTAACGATTCTCTCAAGCCAATGAGAAAATCCTAAGAGTCAACTTAAGGTAACTTCACAAGCACCTTCCTTTGGCTCCAATTTGTGAATGGCCTCCTCATCCCGGCACGATGCTCCATCTTCATTGATCACCATCAATAAAATAAACTACACTATTTACAAGATATAGAATTCCTCGATTCACATTCGAAGGGGAACTTAGGGGAGGGATTACATTTAGAATGAAATAGAGAAGGCACGACACGCAGGTCGTATTATATATTACAAACATCCACAAATCCTATCTAATAGGTCAAAGGGCTATAACCACGCACCATGCTCAAACAACACATAAGGCATGCATTAACATTTAATTAATTAAATTTTAAACATTTTAAATTTAATTCTAATTAAAACTGTAAAATAATTTTTGAAAAATTATCGTACGCTCGGGACATCACATGCCACGAACTAAAGCGACTAAGACACGAACCACCATGGTTCGAACCACAAAGCTTACGGCTTGACCATTAATGGGCCTAGGGTTCGAAACCCTAGCCCATGGCCGAGCCATGGCTCGAGCGGCGGCGGCGCTTGGGTTCCAAACCCTAGCCGCCTCGCACCTTCATGCAACTTTATCGAGCCATCTTAATTGAAACGCCGGAATTGGTTAGCCACGAGTCACGGTCAGGCCATGCACGGGGTTGGCTCAACCATCTCGAGCTAAGGGCTCGAAAAACCTTGCTCTCATGTGGTAAAGCTACTAACCATGCATGCGTGAACCATTATCGAGCCAAAGAGTTCAAAACTCATCCACGTCTCAAAACTTTAGCAAAATAGGCGACGATGGCGAGCCATGCACGGCTACTAGGGTTCGAAACCCTAGCCGTCATGAGCTAGCCGTCACGTCCAATGGGTTCTAAACCTTAATCAATTTTCGACACTTCCATGCACAATTATTAGCCACAACGACTAAGCCATCTCGAGCCAAGGGTTTGAAAACCCTAGCCCTCGTGGCTAGCCGTGGTGTCATTTGTGATGGTGATGGCCGAAAACTTGCTCAATAAATATGATTATTCGCCAATTATATCAAATACAATTCTACGATGATTTTCACAAACTAAATATTAACATATCATATATGTTCATACAGTTTTAAATAGCATGCAATATTAATTCTAATATGATTAAACTATTTAACCACATAAATCCGATATGAGCCTTGAACCTGGCTATGATACCACTGTAAGTAATCCAAGAGCATACAACGCAGCGGAATAAAATTTTTATGGATTACTAACCAGCAGATCTATACATAGGGATTCATATCGGATAAAAGAATTACAAGTGTCTCACCCTTGTAGCGTGTTTGAAGCAGAATCCTCGTTGTAGCACCACGAATCACAAACGAAAGTTTGCACCTTCGTCTCTACGGTATCCACACGATCAAATCGAAAGGGATGTCCAAGAACAAGTTGCTAGACTTATTCTTGAACCAAAGCTCAACTCTCGGTTCAAAACCGATCAACGGCTACCAACAATTCCGACAAGCAAGCGGCGGCGGCCGTGGCTCTTGAAGGGAATGAGGCGGCCGAGAGGAGGAGAGAAGTGGAGGCTAGGTTTTGATATCAAACAATGATATGAAAGGAATGATTAACAATTAATCAAAACCTTGTATTTATATTATAAGGCTTTTAATTAAGGTTCAAGACTTTCTCAAAGTCTTATGGGCCCAAACCCATGATTTAATTAAAACCTTTTAATCACTTAATTAAGACTCTTCTTAATTAATTAATTCATCCAATGAATTTAATTTCCCTTATCGATTTAATCTTTTGTGCGACCCGATAGGATCTTGTAATGTTGGCAGTGACATAAAATCTCATTTTATGTTGCAAGCATTGAGCGGTATCTAGCAACACATCGATGCTACCCAAATTACAAGAATGTCAATGACTCGACATAACCTTTAGAACTTGTGATAATATTAATCATGTAACTTAATCCCTTTGTCCTTTGTGTTTAGATTGAACACGAGTCATGGAATAGTCATACTCGTATATCCAATCTTTATTTCTTGATCCCCAAGTAGAACTAGAATAAACGAATAAGCTCGATATCTCATATCGACTCATTCGAGCATGGCCATGCATTTTAGTTCTCACTTGATCAAGGGCCAAACACATCTCCTGTTATATAGGAGGGACAAATCCTATCTCGATCAGTCAACATCCCTCTACATAATTCGTAGTGTATCCAATAGTCGCCTTTATAGTTTACCCTGACGTTTGACGATATCAAAATACATAACTCCTTATGTTGGGATCTCTGATGATCACAAGTCGTAAGGATTACATACATTATTATCACTATGAGAATTGCATATGACGATCATATAACTATCCATGTTGCATTCTCATGGTGGGTCTGTCCAGTACATCGTTCTCTAACATGTACCCATATGTTGATTTGATATCTCATATCAATGAACAATTCATCGATCAACACATACTAGTCTCTACGTATTATCATTATCCCTTTCATGATAATACTTGACTAGGGACATCTTTAAGAATAATACAATATTATTCTAAGGACATTAACATATATATTAATTCACATTGCACAGTTAAAAGAATAATATATAATAATGAATTGCCATTTATAAAATCATATTACATTGTATGTCATAAACAATCATCTAATGATATGTCTTAGGGCATATCCCAACAATCTCCCATGCTGTTCATGTTCTCACAACATCCAAGATTGTCAACTCCAAAATCAGTTAAATCATTACAACAATGATCTACTGTACTCATATTCTAAACCATCAGTTCTATAATCAATAATAGCTAATCATTACAACAATGATTTGCAGTACTTGAATGAATCTCAATCAACAATTTCATAATTACATCTTATCATATCACATCGCTCGCCCAATAATGACGGTACTCTAACCTCTCACAAGCTCAACAGTGGCATCATTATAACTATTGCTCGCTCAATAGCGGCATCATCATAATCATATCGCGCTCAATAGCGGCATCACCATAGTTCATAACGTATACCAATTCAGTGCAACAATATCATATTATTCGTTAACCATAACAATAATATATGTTTACCTATGCTCGTACGTCACACGTACCTTAAAGTACGATTGCAAGAGTCATTCATTGCTAGCGAGGAGATACATCCGCTATCAAGGTGTAGCGAGAGGTATCACAGTACCGCTATATGTCGAAGCGAGGGGGCCAATTGTTCCGCTGACATAATAAGGCCAGAAACATCCCCATTTCTAATTAACATTGTTGATTATGGGCATATAAGTGAAGTATGATGTTAATCATTTATGTCAAGTACTAATGATTAAACGCATGAATGTGAATCAGGGACAACAAAAAGGGGTTAACGATTAACCAGGAAGTACATGTTAACGGTTATTTCATGCATTTAGTCATATGCCATTTTCTTATGATGTTAAGTAATGATGTACATGCTCATGATGGGTTGTCCCTGTAGGTACACTTTTGGACTGAAGGACTAAGGGTCGGGTTGAGACAGTGAGCTGAAAGGAGCACAAAAAGGAATAGGATTGAGGATTTTGATTAGTATCTACTCTAGGAGTAGTATAAATCTAACATGCTAGCATTCATTTTTGGGAATGTAACTAATAGTTTATGAAGTTTTATTTTTGGCCTGTAATCCTGTTAGCTCACGTAACAACCGGAACCCTAAGATGTTATTTAATGCATGTTTAGTTCTTCTTATGTCATTATAACACTGTTAAGGTAGGAAGACCCTACATTAGTGGTATCAGACCAGTGGTTAGAGAACCCGGGAATGAGTGAAGGGTAGCCTTAGCAATAAGTTAGCTAGGTGCTCACTTTTAAACATGCTTTGTGCATGTGTTGCATATGAAGTATATGATGTTATACTAACATGTTTACTTTTTCTAACGATGTATTATATGAACTGCTTTTGGGTATTGTTGTTAACCCTTGTGTTATAGCATGGCAGTAAATGCTGAAGTAGGTGATGCGATTAGCGTCAATGCAAGTGCTGGCCGTACAAATCCCTTACCACCGCCAGCCTTGGGCGAAGAACCCTCTGAGCAGCAGGTACTACCTCGGGAGCTAAGTTTGGCCCAATTTCTGGCATAACGACCCCCGATGTTTGAAGGAACTGAAACAGGGGAACATGCCGAAGAGTGGTTAGAAAGATTGGAGCAAATCTTCGTGGCGGCTCCTTGTGCAAAGTCAGCCTGGATAAGGTTAGCAGAATTTCAACTGGCCAAGAAGGCATTGATGTGGTGGAAGACCACAGTAGTAGAGCAAGAGGCTCAGGGACAAGAAATAAATTGGAAACTGTTCAGAACTCGGTTTCTGACCCGTTACTTTTCAGCTGCTGCACGACAGGCTAAGGAGGATGAGTTTACCAACTTAAAGCAAGGTACCATGCCAGTATCGGACTACGCTCTTCATTATTGTTCTTTACTCCGATATGTGCCCCATATTGCTGTGAATACCAGGCAAAGATGAGGAATTTCATGAAAGGTTTGAGGTCGGAATTGTATGACAGGGTGATCACTTATGGCCCTGCTTGCTTTGATGACGCCCTTTCACGGGCTGAGCTAGCCGAACTGGGAGTTGGTGCGTATCCTGATGCCGTGCCACCTCCAGCACTCCCTCAGAAATCTACTTTTGATAATTTGAAGCCGAGGGGTGAGCAGTTCAAGCCAAGGGGGAACACATCAGTTTCGAGGTTCAGTGGTAAGAGGCCCGAGAATCGTTGGAAAGGAAGTCGTAGGAATGACACCCCGTCAGGAAGAGGACAGTCTCAGGGAGGGAGATTTGGAAAGGTCCAGTGCTCTATTTGTGGGCAACCACATTCGACGAAAGACTGCTTATGCTGTTATGTATGTGGCATAAGGACCACTTTGCTCGAGAATGTCCCAATAGGGAGGGACAACGGAACTCTGCTGGGAGGCCTGCGGACAGAGCAGTACAGCACAGGGTACCTTTTGTACCGAGGCAGTATGGAGGTCAGCCTATGGGGCCACCTCAGGGGCAGGTGTATGCATTGACAAGGGAGCAGGCTACAGCGGCTCCGGAGGAGGTTATAGCGGGTACGTGTCTTTTATTTACGCATCCTGCTTTTATATTGATAGACACAGGTGCGTCACACTCTTTTGTGTCGACGAGTTTTGTGGAAAGGCACCACATATGCACTTCTCTGTCGCCCACGCCCCTTATGGTCTCGACACCCGCTGGAAGAAGTTTGATTGCTGATCAGATTGTTACCTCATTTATTTTGAGGGTAACGAGCTAAGGTCAGATTTGATTATTCTGGGAATGTCAGACTTCGATTGCATTGTGGGCATCGATGTGCTGAACAGGTATCAGGCAGTTGTAGACTGCAGGCAGAGGACTGTCCGGTTCAGATCTGATCTGGGAGTCCAGTGGACATTCTATGGGGATGGTTCCCGTCTAAAGATTCTGTTGATATCTGCTGTCAAGATGGCACAGTTATTGGAACGAGGCCATACAGGATATCTCATCTATGCCGTTGATATTACTGAAAAGAGAGAATAATTAAAGGTCGAGGATGTGCCCGTAGTGGCGGAGTTTCCTGATGTCTTTCCAGAAGAGATTCCCGGATTTCCACCGACGAAAGAGGTCGAGTTTGGGATTGAGTTACTACCAGGGACGTCTGCCATTTCTCGTGCCCCGTATAGGATGGCATCAGCGGAGCTAAGGGAGTTAAAGATTCAGTTGCAAGAGCTCCTTGAAAAGGGTTATATACGCCCTAGCGTATCGCCCTGGGGTGCACCAGTTTTATTTGTCAAAAAGAAGGATGGTTCGATGCGTTTGTGCATCGATTACAGACAACTGAACAAAGCCACAGTAAAGAATAAGTATCCGCTTCCAAAAGGATCGATGATTTATTTGACCAGTTGCAGGGTACGAGGCTCTACAGTAAGATCGATCTGAAGTCGGGGTATCATCAGATTCGGGTAAGGGAGGATGATGTACAGAAGACAGCTTTCAGGACTAGATATGGGCACTATGAATTCCTGGTCATGCCTTTTGGGGTGACGAATGCGCCAGCTGTCTTTATGAGTTTGATGAACAGGGTGTTCCAGCCATATTTGGATCAGTTCGTCATAGTTTTCATTGACGATATTCTCATCTACTCCTGGACTGAGGAAGAACACGTGGAGCACTTGAGGACAGTACTCAAGATCCTTAGGGATCATCAGTTATATGCAAAGCTCAGCAAGTGCGAGTTCTGGTTGAATAGTGTGGTGTTCTTGGGTCACGTTATATCTAGCAGTGGGATATATGTGGATCCCAGGAAGGTTGAAGCTGTGATGGAGTGGGCTGCACCCACTTCTGTGCCCGAGATACGGAGCTTCCTTGGTTTAGCGGGTTATTACCGACGTTTCGTCGAGGGTTTCTCAAATATTGCCAGACCCCTGACACAGCTGACTCAGAAAGGAGTACCATTCTATTGGTCTGAAGCTTGTGAGAAAAGCTTCCAAGAATTGAAGCGTCGTTGGACTACGGCACCTGTATTAGTGATTCCTTCTGAGAATAAGAGGTTTGCCTTGTACACAGATGCATCACTGCAGGGTTTGGGCTGTGTGTTGATGCAAGATAAGCATGTGGTGGCTTATGCTTCGAGGCAGTTGGAGCCTCATGAGACCAGATACCCAGTCCACGATTTGGAGCTGGCGGCCATTATATTTGCCTTGAAGATTTGGACGCATTACTTGTATGGTACGTTGTTTACCATCTATACGGACCATAAGAGCCTGATTCTATTCACACAGGCTGAGTTGAATATGCGGCAAAGGAGGTGGATGGATTTACTCAAAGATTATGACTGTGAGATTGAGTACCATCCTGGCAAAGCAAACTTGATAGCAGACGCCTTAAGTCGGAAGATGAAGAGTACTGCTGAGGATGCCATGAGTTTATCAGCTATGATGACTTCTTGTTGCCATCTGGGCTATGATTTCGATGTGGACTCATCGCCAGTGCGAGTGTCGACCTTATTGGCCGAGCCAGACATATTTGAGGCTATTAGGAAAGCCCAAAGGTCGGATGATGAGGTTCAGAGATGGTCGTCGATAGTACTTTAGGGTCAGCCATCGAAGTTCAGAATGGCTGAGGATGATTCCTTGAGATTGGGCAACCGTTGGGTAGTCCCAGATACGCAGGAGTTGCGTAGAGGAATATTGAAGCGAGCTCACAGTAGCCGATTCAGTATCCACCCAGGAGGAAGAAAAATGTATAAGGACCTATGCAGTCAGTTCTGGTGGAGACGCATGAAGCGTGATGTGATCACTTTTGTTAAAAGATGTTTGATCTGCCAGCAGGTAAAGGCAGAAAGGCAGAGGCCTGGTGGCGAGCTGAAGAGCTTGGAAGTACCTAAGTGAAAGTGGGAGCACATATCTATGGACTTCGTGACCCACTTGCCAAGGACGGCCTCAGGATTTGATGCGATCTGGGTGATCGTGGATAGGCTGACAAAGGGGGCTCACTTCATCCCATACTGTATGTCTTTCACATACCTAAAGATGGCCCAATTATATATACAGGATGTGGTGAGGTTGCATGGTATTTCAGTCTCGATTGTGTCTGACAGGGACCCAAGGTTTACTTCACATTTCTGGGAGGGTCTCCAGGCAGCTTTGGGCACGAAAGTGAGACTGAGTACAACTTATCACCCTCAGACAGACGGCCAGACAGAGCGTACCATTCAGACGCTCGGAGACATGTTGAGGGCATGTGTTTTGGAGTTTGATACTCAGTGGCAGGATCCAGTGGCACTGGTGGAGTTCTCCTATAATAACAGCTATCAGGCGAGCATTCAAATGGCTCCTTTTGAAGCTCTTTACGGACGACGATGTAGGTCACCGCTGTATTGGGAGGACTTGACTAGTAAATCGATCGGAGGACCGGATATGATCAGGGATATGAAAGACAAGATTAAGTTGATACGCCAGAAGATGAAAGCGGCCCAGGATAGGCAACCAGCCTATGCCAATAAGCGACGACGACGGTTGGAATTCCAATTAGGAGACAAGGTCTTCTTAAAGATCTCGCCCTTCAGGGGTGTGGTTCGGTTTGGTATGCGGGGGAAGTTATCTCCGAGGTATGTTGGGTCGTATGAAGTTTTGCAGCGTATCGGTACATTGGCCTACCGGTTGGCTCTATCGCCATTCTTATCTGACATACATGATGTTTTTCACGTCTCTATGTTACGGAAGTATGAGCCAGACCCGTCTCATGTCTTACAGCCTACTGAAGTACAGTTGGACTTAGATGTATCCTACGTAGATCGACCAATCAGAATTCTGGATCGAGAGGATCGCAGATTACGAAGCAAGATTATACCAATGGTCAAAGTTCAGTGGGATCGTCGGGGTGTCGAGGAGGCTACGTGGGAGACGGAACGTCATATGGTGCAGCACTATCCGGAACTATTCTCTGGTATGTTTTTATGTTTAGTTTCGATATAGTGAATGCATGTGGATTTCGAGGACGAAATCTTATAAGTAGGGAAGTAATGTAATACCCCGAAATGTTTATATGTTTATGTGTTAACATACATGGTTATGATATGTTTAAGGGTTGTGGTGCATTTAAATTGGGGGTTATATTTATGTTATGATGATATGATTTAGGGGGCATGTTAGGTGTTTTAAGGGATGTATTAATTAAGTAATATTATGAAATATCGAGTGAGGATATTTTAATACATCATGCTAAATACCGGGGCACAATTAAACACCACATGGCACCCCAACCACACCACCCCACCCCCATCACTCGGCCACCTCCCCCCCCAACTTGGCAACCCATACCCCCATCATATCCTTCAACCCATGCTTCCACTCATCACTTGCAATCAATCTATTCCCTCCCCTTTCCTCTCACCAAAAACGTCCAAAAGAGCTGCTGATAGGAGAGGATTTTTGCTTGTAAAGTGGTTAAAAATTCATACCAAAGAGGAGCAAAAATGGGGTAAGATGTTCTTGTTCTGATTTTCTTAAATATTGATTGGGTTTGATCTTTGTGGGGATGATATGATGCATGCTAGCTTAGGTTTTGTTAACCCTTTGATTTAAGTGCTTACATAGAAGTTTTATGAAGCTCCTAGCATGTTTGTTTGAGCATGTTATATGTGTTATGTGGTAGATTTGTTGGTATGAAAGGAAGTGCTCGAAAATCTGGATAAAGAATTGCATAACTCTGTTTTTGGAGAGTTGGGTGAGTAATGATAAAGTTGGGCGATTTTGATGCGTGTGGGTTTAAGTTTGGGTGGGACTTCGACTTGAATACATGCATGGTAGTATTTTGTAGCCCTTAGAATGTTTGTTTAAACATGTTGTATGTTTTATGTTGAAGTTTGGAGGGTATGAAATGAGGTGCTTAGTAATTCTGGAAAATCGCTCATGAAACAGGGCTACCGATCGATCGCTGAAGAACACCGATCGATCGGTGCGTATGCCGTAGCATTAAATTTTAATTCCAGGTTGTTACCGATCGATCGGTAGAAGTAACGATCGATCGGTGAAAGCTAGCGATCGATCGGTTGATTTATACCGATTGATCGGTGAAAGCCGTGGCTTTATTCTTTTAATTCAAGGTTTTACCGATCGATCGGTGGTGGGGACCGATCGATCGGTGATGCACTTTTCACATGATTTTAAGATTGTGATTTAAATTGATGGCATTTGTTATGGGATTGTATATTGGTGCCTAATATTATATTTTGTGGTTATGTAGAACCATCCCAGGTACTAGCACAGTCGAGGAGATAAAGTCTATTGACTCCTCCACCTTTTAAAAAGGTACGTAAGAGACGTACGGGCATCGGACGGTAAAACACACTTCTATACTATGACTATGCAATGATTGCATAAGTATTTATTATAAGATGATGATGTTTATGATACGATGATGATGATGTATGTTTAACTATGTTATTAGGAATGGTAGAGTGTTCTGGTAGTCGTTATGGGAAAGCGAGGAAGGTACTTACCGCTGACATAGCTAGCGAGGAGATACATCCGCTATCAAGGTGTAGCGAGGGGTATCACAGTACCGCTATATGTCGAAGCGAGGGGGCCAATTGTTCCACTGACATAAAAAGGCCAGAAACATCCCCATTTCTAATTAACATTGTTGATTATGGGCATATAAGTGAAGTATTAATCATTTATGTCAAGTACTAATGATTAAACGCATGAATGTGAATCAGGGACAACAAAAAGGGGTTAACGATTAACCAGGAAGTACATGTTAACGGTTATTTCATGCATTTGTTCATATGCCATTTTCTTATGATGTTAAGTAATGATGTACATGCTCATGATGGGTTGTCCCTGTAGGTACACTTTTGGACTGAAGGACTAAGGGTCGGGTTGAGGCAGTGAGCTGAAAGGAGCACAAAAAGGAATAGGATTCAGGATTTTGATTAGTATCTACTCTAGGAGTAGTATAAATCTAACATGCTAGCATTCATTTTTGGGAATGTAACTAATAGTTTATGAAGTTTTATTTTTGGCCTGTAATCCTGTTAGCTCACGTAACAACCGGAACCCTAAGATGTTATTTAATGCATGTTTAGTTCTTCTTATGTCATTATAACACTGTTAAGGTAGGAAGACCCTACACGCTTATTCCAACAATATGTCGTGGACAACTATGTCAATATCGAAACACACAGACTACGATGGATACGCGCAAATCAACATAATATTCGATCAGAACTTTATCAAGGGCTACAAGATTGTTTAGATGGAGGTGAAAACAATGCAGGTCTGTTAAGCTAACTATCAATACATTATGTTTGTTTATAAAATTGTTATTAAGTTGTTACATGTTACAACAATCACATAATGCAGGAAATATCGGTTAAAGATTTCCATCATCTTTCATTGGTAGTCCACGTGATATGTATCAAAGATATCAAGATGCAATGACTTTGGTCTAAACATACGGAAAACCTGACATTATGTTGACCATGACATGCAATCCACATTGGAATGAGATAAAAGAGCAACTACTACATGGTCAACTACCTCCAGGATCGTCCAGATCTAATAACAAGGGTGTTCAAATCAAAATTCAAAGAATTTAAAAAGGATATCGTGGATAGAGGAATTTTCGGAAAGGTTCTATCGTATTCTTATGTTATCGAGTTCCAAAAGAGGGGATTACCTCATGTACACATGTTGGTAATACTAGAAAACATTGATAAGCTGTGTACTCCAGATGATTTCGATGTAGTTGTGTCTGCTGAAATTCCATCAGGTACCAAGGAATCCAAACTTTACGAATCAGTTACCCACCACATGATACATGGACCATGTGGATCATTCAATCCTAAGAGTCCATGTATGTCAGATGGTATCTGTAAAAAGAAATTTCCAACACCATTTGCATCGTACACTACTATTGGAAGTGATTCATACCCTATATATCGAAGACGCGAAGGACCTCCAACGCCGATAACCACTGATGGTCAAGTAATAATTGATAATGGTTGGGTTTTCCCATACAATCCATGGCTCTTGATGAAGTATGGTTGTCATATAAATGTTGAAGTTTGTGGTGGAATAAACTGTGTCAAATATATATACAAATATATTCACAAAGGACCTGATAGGGTGGCATTGGAATTGCGTAATGGGCATAACTCTGATGAAATACAACAATACGTAGATGGAAGGTGGATTTGCGCACCTGAGGCACTATGGAGAATTTATTCGTTTGACCTTAGCATGATGTATCCCTCTGTATTCAGATTACAAGTATATCTACCAAATCATCAGCCAATTACTTTCAACTCAGTTCAACGTGTAAGTGATATACTTGCAAACGATGGCAATTCAAAGACTATGCTCACAGAATTTTTCAGCATGAATCATGATCCCGCCTTGAGAGGAAAGTATTTGTATCGTGAATTCTCACAACACTATCGATGGATAAAAAATCAAAAGAAATGGTCTCCACGAACAGGGATGAATAAAGTTGTAGGACGGGTATTTGTCGTGTCACCATCAAAAGGTGAAAGATTCTATTTGCGTATCCTTCTAAACCATATTAGAGGACCTAGGTCATTTGAAGCATTGAAGACCACAAACGACATCGTGTGTCTAAGAGGCTGCTGAAAGACGAGGAATACTTCAACATGATGATTATGTTCGTCAATGTCTTCAAGAAGCATGTTCCATAAAAATGCCATCGTCACTGCGAAGATTATTTGTCTCAATATTGGTTTTTTGTCAACCAACGCGAGTTCGAGAACTTTGGGATGAATTCCATTCATACATGTCCGAGGACTATGGTCGGTCAATGTCATCGAATAATTTTTTTCATTACAAATAAATTGTTGCTTAAATTACGAAGGTTGTTACATCATCATAAAAAAACAATCGAAGAGTTTGGCTTGCCCTCAATAATTGTAGAGTTTTTGAATTTTAAACAAAGGCTGGCATTTGATTCAATCATTCAAACTGTTACGTGCATTCATTCAAAACTTTTCTAGGTGGAACTGGAAAAACTTTTTTATACCGATCAATATTAGCCCACCTTAGAAAAGATGGTAAAATTGTGATTGTTGTAGCAACCTCTGGAATAGCCGCGACATTGTTACCGGGTGGAAGAACGTCAAATTCACGTCTCAAAATTCCACTTAGGCCAACATCAGAAACGCTTTGCAAAATCAAAAAACAAAAAAATCTTACTGAATTAATAAGATGTGCATCGGCTATAGTGTGGGATGAGGCTCCTATGGCTAATCGTTATGCTTTCGAATCTGTCAACAAAACTTTTCAAGATATTATGGAAAACACGTTGCCTTTTGGAGGAAAAACTATGATTTTTGGTGGAGACTTTCGCCAAGTGTTGACGGTTGTTAAACGAGGATCGATACGGGATCAAATTGCTGCAAGCATTTCGAGATCGAGATTTTGGAATTGTGTCAATATTATTAAACTTCGACAAAATATGAGAGCTGCACAAGATATTGATTTCTCGCAATTACTTCTACACATTGGTGATGGTCTCCAACCATCAGTAAATGGTGATTTATAAAACTACCAGAATCGATGATCATACTTTGGGAAGGTGAACACTCAATTTACCAGTTGATAGATTCGATTTTTCCAAGAATGACGGAACATGTGAATGATGCAAATTATATGGTTGACATAGCCATTATTACACCCAAGAATGTTGATGTGGACAAAATCAATGAGATCCTTATTTCAATATTTCCTGGTAACGAAAGAGTACACGTCCTGGGATTCTGTGAAAGAAGACAAAAACGACCTGTTCCAAGAAGAGTTTTTGAACTCTCTTACTCCAAGCGGTTTGCCACCACATAGAATTTTATTAAAAACTGGTTGCCCTATTATGCTATTGAGAAATGTTGCACCCGAACTTGGTCTATGTAATGGGACGCGTTTAATATGTCGCAATCTAGGAAAAAACTTCATAGATGCAGAAATCATAACTGGACCTCACAAATGTATAAGATATTTTTTGCATCGTATGCCTTTGAAAAGTGAAGATGATTCTGGATTGCCATTTGTGTTGACACGCAAACAATTCCCTATAAGATTGAGTTTTGCTCTCACAATAAACAAAGCACAAGGGCAGACAATACCAAATGTCGGTATATTTCTACGCAATCATGTATTCAGTCATGGCCAACTATACGTGGCACTTTCAAGAGGAATATTGCAGCAATGCACAAAAATCTTGGTAAAAGATGGCAAATTAGAGCGACGATCTGGTGTTTATACTAAAAATGTTATTTACAATGATGTTCTTTTGCCAAATAATGGACCATAAAAAAGTGAGACATTGTGATCTTTGACTTAATAATAAAAACTTTGTTTTATCAATATTTATACGCTAATGTAAATTATCATTATTTGCAGGTGACCACCAACCTAATTCCACAAACATTGACGATGATATAACAATTACTTCTTAAGATGTAAATGGGAAATAATACTTCTGAATATCAACAATGTGGGTTGATTTTTTTTTTTATAAATGAATCAAATATTACGTTTGTTTACATTATAAAACATTCATATATCGAAAATGATTACAATATGAATATCAATGATCTTTTAGGTTGGAAACCTGATTTACCAATTTGAATTGTCTGCTCCATGTTTACTACAGATCATTCTGAGAGAGAGAACACCATTCCGCTCCCCTTGACAAAACTTAATTTTTTTTATCATGTTTTTTTCCTTTTGGGAAACCGGGCTGTTCTAATTTGTTGCCTTCCATGATAGTTGGAGTTTAAACTGAATTTCATTCCATGTTGTCTGGGTGTCTTTCAAGTTTGTTAATTGTAGGTGCTATGGTTCTCAATTCAATGACATTAATTGGGTTGCAGTTCAACTTATTGAAATATCTTATTTTGTTTTGGAAGTTTTGATATGTTCTCGCAATGTAAGTCTATTGGAAATTGATGAGGACAATGGGTTGGTTGAAATGACAGATGACTCAAGAGTATTTTTTTTTCCTATCATTATTTCAGCACTTGAATATTTGTTGTTGAACACTCACTGTTACTGTATTTTTTTCTTAATTTTACGTGTCCATGCTTGCCTACAAATAATTATGTGCCATAGAACATCATTCCACTGTCTCTACAATGGCTATATACTAAGCCGAATGAGCTTAAAATGGCAAGTTCCAATGCATTTTTGCTAATTTAATATTTTTGTTTGGAATTCCGTAGCTCACTTCAACATATTGATGGATCGATTATCCTAATCATGTAAAGGGGAAATTTTCTTTTTAATACTTATGTATGAGCTATGTCATTGTTACTTTATAGGGTTTTTGTATTTACTGAGATTTAATTAACTACATCTGCACCGCACCAACACCACATTTGAAACTTCCCGTTTAAAAAATATCTCAACTGCACTCTTGAAGAATTTAAAAAACATCTTCGTATGTATGGTTTTTTGTGCAGGGAGTAGTTTTCACTATCCCTTACATTTCTCTATTTTCATCTTTATGCCTTTCAAATTTTCTTTCTACAAAATACTAATTTCTCAAATTGTAATTGGTTGAGAGATGACCGGCGAACGAATTTTTGGTTATGAAAATGAGGATGCAGTTCGTTACCTTTACTTCCACGTTGAGCATCTATTTTGTGTGATTTGTATCAATGAAAGCTTTCACTACTTTCTGAGACATATGGTATCATCATTTAATACTACAATGATGTTTAACTTTAAGAATTGGTTGATATTTCGGTTTGATTTTTATTTGTTCATGTGGTCATTTCAATTTGGATTATATGTGGGATTACATGCGTTGCTTAATAATTACTTTGGATAAATCTATCTATGTGAAATGATGGCACTACCCTTGAATAAAATTGGTTAGCAGTGATTCATTGAACCATAACTCTATTGTTGAATGTGGGTCTTATCTTTTCTCTTGATTGATGCTATAGTTGTTGCCTGATACTCTCTGATACTACACCGACAATCCATTATATAGTGAATGGTATGCCTTTTTTCTACTTTTCAGTAATAATATAAATAGATCTTTTTTGTGTAAGATTAATCATCAGTTTGGTGTTTCCTATGTGATAAAATTTTTTACTGCTTATCATGTAAACTTCTATTGTGAGAAGAGTTTTGTGAGTATTTTTCTGCAAAGTTCTATCTCATACAGTTTGATGGGTTTTCCAAGGTTCTTTAACTACTGTGCATGTAATAAACGACGACTTTCCTCATATTCATGGAGTGTTTCTGAATTTTTTTTGGTAAGGAACAAATTGAGCAACCATAGTTTAATGCTAACTTTTCTATTTTCACTAAACTGTGAGTCATTGGTATACCAAAAGTGAGCTGAGCAATTCGGCTTGCTGCATCAATGCAAGTACCTTAGGATCATCCTTCTTAAGAAATGCTCCTTGAGTTTTGTTATTTACTGTTTCCTGAGCGTCAAAATGCAAGACATTATCTATCTCTTTGAACATCAATTACATAGAGAACAGTTATTAATTAGTTCATTAAGTGTCTAATGTCCTATTTATCCATTTCCGTCTATTGTGCCATTAGGTATCGCAATATACTAGAGATCCAACAACCAAAATAATCTCTCAAACTCACATCCATCAGATGAGGCCTCCTTTGTGTGGCTGTCGTTCAACTGAGAAGAAACGTTGCCCTCGCAACTACTAAAGGTTTGAGCTATTACTGCAAATGGAGGTCTAAGAAGTTGATTAGCACTTCCATATTCTCCAGCTAATTTTTCATTCGGGCAGCAACTTTCCACGGTGTTTCACATTTTATAATTGAATGTTAATTGCAATTTTATTTGTTGAATTCTTAGGTGTTGGTTATGAGTGATGAAACATTTTGATTTTAGGATTTCTCTCCTAAGAGTGAGTGAATAGGATTTCAATTATATTGTACAGAAATATTCAATAATGTTGTAAATTGGGGATATATGAATACCATACTTACTATTAATGTATTACGTTACACACGCAACGCGTGTGCGTCGGTCGCTAATATATATTTAATTCCTTGGATTAGCTTCTCATTTTTGTGGGCCACAATCTAGCCCGTAATTTTGTTTTGGGCTGCTTAGGGGGGGAACTATTTGGATCTTAAAAGGCTTAAATCAGTTTAATCTCAACCGTCAATACAAAAACGCATTATTCTTTCGTAGTGCCAACCCATTATTATGTCATTTTCCCCAAATTGATCCAATAATTTGGAAAAAATTTCATCTTGATTCTCATTCCAGATGTTGAAATCACCTCCATTTGAGTTGTGCAAAATATGTTTTAGGGAAAAACGATGTACTTGATGTTATGAAATGGGTAAGTATTTGTTTAACCGTTTCTTGATTATTTGTTGAAATCACTAATTACCCGATGAATCAGTGCGATTCAATATGTGGGTTTTTTCCTGATGAAATTGTACTTCATATTCTTGCAAGATTACCCGTTAAATCCCTTTGTAGAACTAAGAGTGTTTGCAAGTTATGGCACAAATTGACATCGGATGTATACTTCACAAAGCTGTATAATAAGGTTTCTGTGAGACATCCTTTGGTGCTTGTGGAGGTTAATGAGCCCTCAGCGGGATCAAGATCTAATTTGATTCTTATTGATAGTTTCGATGGCCCGTCTGAATTTTCACTGGATTTTGTTAAGGATAGAGTCGAGGTTAGAGCATCTTGTAATGGAATGTTATGTTGTTCTAGCATTCCTGATAAAGGTGTGTATTATGTCTGTAATCCGATGACAAAGAAGTATCGGTTGCTTCCAAAGAGTCGGGAAAGACATGTCACTAGATTTCATCCTGATGGTGAAGCTACTCTTGTGGGCTTGGCTTGCAATTTGTTAACACAAAAGTATTATGTTGTTCTGGCGGGGTACCATCGATCGTTCGGGCATAGACCGGAGAGAACTTTTGTATCCATGGTTTATGATTCGGAGGTAAATAAATGGAGGAAGTTTGTTTCTTTGCAAGATGATCGGTTTACACACATGAACCGGAATCAAGTTGTGTTTGCTAACGGCGCCTTGCATTGGCTGACAGCAAGTTTCTCTTGTGTTCTTGCTCTCAATTTGGATTCTGAAATATGGAGAAAAATAGCGTTGCCTGATTCAGTGACCAGCGGAAGTGGAAATCGGATTTATTTGTTGGAGTATGATGGACACTTGTCTGTCATTCAAATTTTGGATGGCTGGATGAATATTTGGGTAATGATTGATTATGTGAGGGAAGACTGGAATTTGGTGGATAGAGTGAGTCTTCTTTGCATCAGAGGGATGGTTCCGGGTATTTTTCCAATAAGTCAGAATGGTGAATACGTTTTTCTTACGACTTACAAACAGGTTTTGGTATATAATCGAAACAGCCGAGTTTGGATGCCGATGTATTCTGTCAAGAACAGCACCACCATGCCTTTGTGGTTTTCTGCTTATTCCTTTCGGAGCACAATCTTTTCTTGCTAGCAATGTGTTGGTAACTTATTTGTTATCACCAATTGAATTATATGTACATAAAACTCTGATTGCAAAATTGGTCAGTCTTGGTTGGATGTCTCTATTCCAAAGGTCTTCCACACATTTGTTAACCATTTAGTCATCTGTCATGAATTTGGAGTAGCTCTGTATCATGTATTTAGCGAATGAAATATGGAATACTCTTCTGTTGGTCACTACTGCACTCCCTTATCATTTCTTAAGTGGTCTTGGCGTTGTGAATTTTTTATTTTGTTTTGGCTTGATGTTAGACTGTTCTCTTCTAAACACTTTTTATCCTTCAGTTAATTCGAGTATATTTCTGAATAGTGAAAGATTACTCTTGCATCTGGTGATGACCATTTTTGAAGTGCAAATTGAATGTCTTTTGGCTTAAGGCTCTAAATATATATCTATTACATTTTCTTTTTGTTCTTTTATGGTTGTGGGAGTTGCATTCCGGTTTGTTACACTTCTTTCGAAGCTACACATACCTCTTGATTTACCTAAAAAGGACCCCTGGACTTCTGTCGATATACCCTCGTTACCCTTTCTTGCACCTGCACGTGCAGCAGCTGATTCCTGCCACATGAAACTCACATATTTTTTGTTGGAACGAGTCTACAGTCCACAAGTTATAATGTGTTGTCAATGAGTTTCGAAATTCTACTTGAGTTAATCGTTGCAAGGTTTTTTTAATCACCCACTTACAAAATGTCAAAGCTCTTGGCTTTGTGAGGAAGTCTGAATGCTTTTAGTAGCACATTAACAATGAACATTGCACGTGCTTATCATATGTTTCTCTTCAGAAGTGCTTATCACTAGTTATTAGTGACTTTATCTTTCGCTGTTGTTTCTGTCAATGCTGATTTCAAAGGGTGAAAAATAATCCTTTTATTATGTTTTCATGGGCGGAAACTTTCTATATTATAGAGTATCCCCTTTGGCTTCCCATGACATTTTTAGCCATCTCGATGTTTTTGACGGAACTGGAAAGTATATATGAGAGAGCATATCTATGGCATTGTTGTCTTGCTGGACCTTTCTTTCTAATCTCTGCATTGTATTCTTGAAATAGAGAGTTGAATTTGAGGTGGTTTTAAGTTTTTAATAATCACATTTTCTGCATGTAACTTAAGCAGATTAACCCCTTTTTTTTTACTTGGCGTTTAACATGCATGTAATTGTTCCATAATGCATTCTCATGAGTTCTTTTTTGTTTCGTGCCGGTAAAAGAAAATGGAAAAAATGTATTTTTGAAATGTAATCTGGACTTTTGCGTACACTGACAATCTACAAAATTGGATATGATTGTGGGTTTTGTACATATTATGGATCAATAAAGATAGTAATTTGGCAAAATGTTAGTATTTCCTTTTGCCAAAGCATGGAACTGAAAAGGATGATCACAACAAAATTGATCCTTTGTTCAGCGTTTGCAACTCAATTACACAAATATTCATGCCAAGTTAATATATGTTCTCCTCTTCGCTAGTGCAGTCGAAATCGATATTCATCAATAAAAATATTTGCAAATTTCTTCGACGGCGCGGATGGGAAAACTTGTATGAATACAACCTTATGAGTCCCAGGAGGTCCTATAAAGCAATCACATTGACGTAAAACAATGAGTTTCTTTCCTGCTCAAATTTTATCACATATAGCTTCGCAATACTAACCGATGCTAAAATAAGCGCCATGGATCAAATTTACTTGACAATCTCCGCAAGGAATCCTCAGTTCCTCAGAGCAGCAAATGAAATTTCACTGCCTGAAAACACCTGAAAGATGATCCTCCACCTTAAGCTCACACAGATTAATTTTATGATCCTTGCAGCATGATTTTAGTAATGTAAAGCACACAAATCTGCGAATAACACAATAATCCCATTCCGAGATACACAAACACGTGTTCATGCGTAGAGCATTGGGCGGCCTCGCAATAAATGCTTGCTCGGAATGCCTGTTGAGTATAAAGCTAATCAAAGGCCTGTCACCAAAGGCTGGTGTACGATCTGTGAACAAGATTCCATCTAAACTTTGCTTTCTATGTCAGTAAAGCATGCTGCATATCGTTTTGTTGGTCAGCGCTGATTGTTTGAGGCATCAAAGAGTAAATGATTTTTTGATTGTAAACAGATGGATCAGCCAGTATAGCATTCATACAGTCTACAGCTCTGAAACGACTAATCTTACTAGCCAAAAATCGGACTAAAAAGCTCCAAATTGAAACATTGGGACAGATCCCTTCATTTATCATTCTATGAAGATAAACAAAAGCTTCTTCGATTCCAATCTGCTCGCTCACCCCACGCACAAGATTGTTATAAGTAGTTAAATCGGGATACAAGCCTTTGTTGCTCATACAATCCAGGAGTTGCATGGCATATTCAACCTTACCATGTGTAGAATAGGCATGGATTAGTATATTTAATGTAACAGCATCAGGCTTAATCCCTCGAATCATCATTTTTCCAAAAAGCTTACTTGCCTCCTCAAGTTTACCTGAAGAGCTCAAACCATGTATAATAGTATTGTATGTCACCAAGTTAAACTCAATTCCCGATTCTTCCATCTCTCTAACAAGTTCAAATGCCAGCTCAATGTTACTAACTTTAAATAAACCATCCAAAATTTCATTGTAAGTGGTAACATTGGGAATGCAACCATGTTTTTCCATTTCATCAAACAATTCCATAGCCCAATCAACTCTACCTTGGACACATAAACCTTTGATAAAAGTATTGAATGTAATTGTATTTGGTGGGCATTTATGAGTCGACATCTTTTTAAGGAGCGTATAAGCATGACCAAACATGGAATTTCTGCACAGGACATCTATCATACATGTATAAGCCACGGTATTTGGACAAGCACCAAGAGTTATCATCTTGTTCCACATTTCAGATGCGCCAAATAGATTACCGAATTTGGCAAAGCCATCAATAAGAGTAGCATAAGTTACTATATTTGGAAGGCATAAACTTCTCTCCATTTGATTAAGAAGGGACAAAGCATCATCCATATTTCCAGCCGAGCAGAGGCCATGCATCAGTGTGTTATACGTCACCTCATTGGGCAAAACTCCATCATCGATCATATGGCTTAAAAGTTTAAGAGCTTCAAGAAATCTACCTTTCGAGGAAAACCCTTTTATCAAAGTGGTAAAAGTGCAAGTATTTGGATCACACCCTTGCACGAACATTTTGGCCAAAATGGCAAGGGATAATTCAATGTGTCCCGAATCAACAAGAAAATTCAAGATTGTAGTGTATGTGATGACATTTGGACTAATTCTCTTTTCCATCATAACATCAAACAACTCAAATGCTTCCTTAAAGTTTCCCTCCACACAGTAACCATTAATCAGAGCATTATACACAGAAGCACTTGGAATGAACTTTAAAACCAAGTCCCGTGCCTCGTTCACCCTTCTGGATTTGCACAAAAAAGATATTACGGTTGTATAGCTGACCTTATCAGGTTCACACCCCTTATTAGACATTTCTTCAAGCAACCTACGAGCACCACTCAGACTGTTATTCTTACACAATGCCTTCAAAAGAATATTATAAGTATACACATTGGGCTCCAACCCATCTTTCTTCATGTTATTATAAATAGGATTGATCATATGGAACCTATTCTCGCTAAGCAATGCATCCAAAAGATGATTATACAACCTAACTGTTGGTGCGCACCCAAATTCACGTATTCTATAAAATGTTTTCAATGCTTGCTCAGCAACTACGGCTTGCCTGCAGGAGTTAATCACGCTAATAAACACATCTTCTGAACAACCTATCTCCTCTAACTTCATCTGTTGCAAAAGGTATTGCACAGCATCAATTTCACCTTTACACCCGACCTTTTTAATCATCATTTGATACGTCGATTGAGTGTGCTTGAAAGACCTCGAATTAGCTAAGGATTTAAAATACTCCAATGCTAGTATGATGTTATTTTCATTTTTCAATCTCTTCAAAACTTCAGATTCTTTAATCAATACTGGCTCTTTATCTCTTGTTTCATTCTGTGGCATGGAATTGAATATTGGGTTTGTGCTGAGGACAAAAGGGTTTGAAGGCTTTCGCACGTTTAACAATAAAGAACACCCCTTCTTCAAATACATGATCACCCCAATAAAAAAAAGGATAAAATTTTGACAGAACAGATTGTCATTAAGATAAAAAATCAATCTTCTGACAGAAAATTTCTGAACACGAAAGTCAAAACATGAAATCGGCGATCAAACAAAAGGGCTCGGAATCATCATGGCGAGGGTATAGAGAAGTGAGATTTAGTTGAATAAATTAATGGGCAACCTTTTGGCAAAATATTAACGAAGATTCGCCATGCACAAAACTCAAAAACTTGGGAAGAAATTACCTCAAATATAATCGCAGTCGTATCAATTACTCTGCAACCATCTTTAGATTATTGTATTTGTGATCTATTGGTTAAGCTGAAGTGTGAAGTTCATCCGGGTTCTCGACAAGGCATTTAATGGACCAAATTAGGCCTTATCTGCTTTTGAGAAACCTATTCATTTGGGCTTCAAAATGTTGGTCCACCAACAATAGTTTTCTGTATGGATTAACTTGTTCAAGGGCTAGCTCGAACCTACAATGCCCTCAGCCCCAGTTCGGATGGTCCGAGCTGTTTTGGGTCGTGTGGTCCACATAAAAATGTGTGGACCCCATACGCTAAAACAGGGGGTTTATTAATTAAATAACCTTAATAAAATAAATAATTTCACAAATAACCCGAAAAATAAAAACATTTCAAAAGTAACCTAAACCGCCAACTGGGTTGGCGTGACCAATTGGTCACGCCAACTCAGTTGGCGTCACCTAAAAAAATTTTGGTCACGCCAACTGAGTTGGCGTGACCAATTTAAAATATATTAGTCACGCCAACTGAGTTGGCGTGACCTTTGTTTTTTACGGTCACGCCAACCCAGTTGGCGTGACCATTATTCACGCCAACTGGAGCTGCAAGTTGGTGTGCAAGTTGGTGGGAATAATTATTGGTCACGCCAACTCAGTTGGCGTGACCAATAAATATCATGTGTCACGCCAACTCAGTTGGCGTGACCCATTAAAGGTCACGCCAACTGAGTTGGCGTGACTTGGAGTTATAAAATTTCCGCAACCCTTCTTCTTCGGCAACAACTTCGGCGATTTACAGTCTAAATTCTTCCTCGCGTTTGACCTCCAAGTTACTATCGTTTTTTTCTCATTTTGCTTCCAGTCTCTTCGTAGTTTCAGATTCAGAATTTAGAGGTAAAAATCATATCGCTGTGAATTAATTTCTGTCACACTTTTTCGCTGCCGTCCGCCGCCCCCCGCCGTCTGCTGCCGCCGTCGGGCGCCGCCGGCCGCCGCCGCCGCCGCTTGCTGATGGCTGGTGGTTGTCGGCGGTAGCATCGTCATGTTTTATCAGTTTTAATTTATTTTGTGTACTTTATGTTGTTTATATGTACTAATATATTTTTTGTTTCATATAATAGGATGGATCCGATGAATGTACCAGGCCCGATCGATGATCATCTGTTGGTATTGCAGTCATGTCATCGTTCTGAAGATGTATGGGCAGGTGATATTGATCGGCCCTTGCGTGTGAGAAATCCGAGCAGCTATTTTTGGGATCTTTGCCCATTAGACACACGTGTTGTAAGTATGTTACATGAGTTTGGGTTTTATGGTGTATATAGGTGTAATAAGATTACCATTGACCCTCATCTAATCACGGCGTTAGTAGAGAGATGGCGTCGTGAAACGCATACATTCCATCTGAGATCTGGAGAGGCGACTATTACACTGCAAGACATTGCAGTTATTTGGGGTCTGCCAATAAATGGTCTTGCAGTGTCAGGTGCCAATTTTGATAAGACAATACCCGAGTGGCAAGAATATTGTTATCGTCATTTGGGATTTACACCAGATCCGGGTCACTTTAAAGGTGCATGTTTGTTAATGTCTGCGTTGAGTCATCATTTAATAGTAAATCGGATCCATTTGCATAGTACGGCGGATGAGGTTACTAAATATGCACGAGGTTGTGCATTATTAATGATAGGTGGGATTATGTGCCCCGATAGCTCCGGCAATACTGTAAAATTATTGTACATACAGAAATTAGAAGATATCAGTTCTGTTGGTAATTTTAGCTGGGGTAGTGCTGTGCTGGCATTCTTATATCGTGAGTTGTGCACTTCAGCGGAGAGAGGGAAAAAAGTAATATGTGGTGCATTACAACTCCTACAGGTAATCGTTACCTTTATGTTAAAATACTGAAAAAATATATCTTGCATATTTAATTTATATTCTTCATGTTAATGTTTTAGATTTGGGCATGGTCCCGGCTCGAAAGTTTAGCTCCTCGACTCGGACGCCTGAGAATTGATATTGGGCCAATACCAATCGATGAGGACAATTACTTACCTGTTGCTCCATATGGTGCAAGGTTATGTATCACAAATTATTTTGCAATGTATAATATTATATTTAATATTTTGTTATATAATTTATGTTTTGTTATGATGATTATGAGTACACAGGTGGACATGTAAAGTAAGATTTACAGAAACTGGCACACATTCATTACGAATTATTAGAGACATCCTTGACCAGCAGCCATTAAGCCAAGTAATTTTATTTTTTATATTCATGTATAAAACATAATAGTCTTTGAACATTATTTTAATGTAATACTATATTTGTAGTTTAATTGGCAGCCGTACCCTGATGATTATATTGAAGGACTGCATACTGAGTTATGGACATACAGCGGGCCACTCATTTTGTATGACATAGTTGAGATGCATCGTCCTGAGCGGGTTTTCCGTCAGTTCGGCATGGTACAAAACATCCCACCAGATCCACGGTCAGGGGATGATATATTACATGTAGTTAACCGCAGGGGTAAAACAAATAATGACTGGTCTGCACACCATAGGCGGTACATGACTATATGGGGAAATGCACATGCTCATACCGTGGACAGCCCGCGATATGAGTCAGCTGGACAGGGTGTAATTGTCGGGTACAATGACTGGTATGGACGAGTAACACGTAGATTCATTGGCCATCAACGACAATTTGTGGAGGCTGGTTATCAACATGGAGATGGCCCGGCATGGCAACATGTGGTATGTTGCTTTATGAAATATGTATTACATATTTGAAAATTGTGTTTAGATTTAAATACTTAATAAATGTTCACTCATTTCAGATTGATCAGCTGTCGCAATTAACAGTTACCTGCGACCGTAATATCGCTGAGGAACAATCCGTAGGGGCGTACATGGATGCATTTAGTGATGTCAGAAATGTCATACAAAATGTGTTGCATGTCGCGCAGGAACGACGCGATAGAAACTTTCCGCCCTACGAAGAGGGACATGCGACTCAAGGTGAACAAGTACAGCCGATGCATGTGAGTGATGAAGAACAAGTACAGTCGATGCATGCGGGTTTTGGAGATGCTGGCCCTTCAAGCTATGTCCCGACATATATGCCAGGTCCCTCTTCATCATATGCCAGTGACATGTACGCTGATTATTATACTCCTCGACCACAGCATCAGTTGTATGACCAAACGCATTTCACGCCTCATCAACCCATGTACTCACAAGAACAAACCAGCCCAGATGTGAATATTAGATTCCCCGAGATATATGCATCGATGTCACCACAATTTGCCGTGTCACCGGTTGTGTTCCCTAATTTGTCACCTGATGTTCAGCTGGACGATGTACCTGTAGTGCAAGAAGACCCACCCATTCAGGAAGGACGCGGTCAGAGACGGAAACAACCACGTCGTTGTGGTACTGGCGGGGCATTATAGAGTTTTAGCCTTCATATATGTAGTCATGTTTGCCTATTGTGAATCTTAGTATTAAATGTAATGAATGTACTTCCATATGAATGTCTTATTTGATATGTTTGCCTATTTGATTTTCTGATCCAGCTTTCCAACACAAGTCTTTTAAGTGCACGTTTTTGAAACGACTATTAAAGTTTGAGCAAAGATGTCTCAAACAAAATCGATGCACTCCACGGGGGGGTTTAAAGTCGGGGATACAGTCGGCTGCTGCAATAAGGCCCGGATGTCGATCAGAAATCAAACACACGCCGCCAGATTCTCCAATAACGTGTTTGCTAACCATCTCCAAGAACCATTTCCATGACAAAAAGTTCTCTTCATCGACAATTGAAAATGCCAGCGGTAACACTTGATTATTCGCGTCCATGGAGACAACAATCAACATCTTATGCTGATATTTTACATACAGATGTGTGCCATCCACTGTAATAACTTGACGACAGTGGCGGAAACCATCTATGCACGGTTGGAAGGCCCAGAAAACATAACTCAAAGTTTTTTCTCTCGGTCTTGCATTATCAAGATGATCCCACTCCACGACTGTGCCTGGGTTCCATTTTTTCAAAGCTCCCATATAGAAAGGTAATTTGTTGACCGAGCTCTCCCAGGTTCCATACACGTTCCGTATTGCACGTTTCAAACTATGCCAGCCTTTTGCATATGATATTTCAAAGCCATACTTATCTTTCACCGTTTGAATCACATACTTGATTTCATAAGCTGGATCACGACGAACGATTCCCAATAACAAGCTAGCAATCATATTCTTATCCAAGTTCGAATGATCAAGCGACAGCTCACTCAGCAGACAAGTGTGAGGACCACCATATTTGGTTATTTTGAATAACCCAACTTTTTTATCCAAACATGCACGCAGGTACCATCTGCAAGGTATATCCTCTGTACCGTGTTTGCATATTACTTTCCACAATGTTTTTGTACTCTTAACAACATGGTACTCACGTTTTGCAACACGTACTGAATAATCCTTCACAGCTGCCTGCAGATGAAATTTATCTTTGAAGACCATGTTGCGATGGATTTCACCTTTGGAGTAATCATAAAAACTCCCCCAACGGCCTGTTGGATTGTCAATCGAATCTCCAAAAACTTCTGGATGTGTCATGGAAAAGAATGGGATTGTTGGATAAAGATTATGATCATTTGTCATGGTTGGTGCCCCATCCTCTTGGTTTTCAACTGCTTCTGCCATCACACCAATATCAACTTCATCATCATCAGCATCAGTCTCATCATCAGATGGAATCCCCTCTGGTTCAGAATTAATTTGATCACCAAAATCAGCAAAACTGTCTGCTCGTGGCTCAGCGGCAACATTATCAACATCTACTGGATGATCATCTCGGTCTCCACCACTATATGAACCCTCAGCTTGATGTCGAGCAACAGACGTCTCTGGAATAACAGATGTCGTCAATCCTTCTGAAAAACTGCCACTCATTGGCATTTCTGGAACATAATCATAATTCCTTGGTTCTGCTTGTATATAAAATTCCAAGCAACTATCACCCTGTTCTGAATCAAGTAGCCATGCTAAATTGTAATCATCATCTATGGGTAAAACAGTCTGACGTAACCCCGAAAAATCTTTGAACATATGCCTAGCATATAATTTCAAAAGAAACTGGTTGCGATCGAACCCAGTGATATCATATATTTTATCTAATAATTGTAGAAAATTAATTGTACGCCGTATAGTTGTACCTCTTGATGGACCACGATCATATCGGACGAACTCAGAATCTTGTATAATATTACCCCCCCAATAAAATAAAACTTGAATAGACATATTTTGATAACTACAGAAAACTATTACTAGTAGCTAATAAAATCTTTTCTGATGTAGAAGATCAGCTAAAGCTGCAACTACAGAGCATAATCAGAATTTATCATATAATAAAAATATTAAATGAGAAGTTAAAAATATTAAAAGAGAAGTTGTGAATTGGTGAGAAAACTAAGAGGCGGACGGCTTTATTTATAGCCATTTAGTGCCGCCAACTCAGTTGGCGGCACTATTAAAATAATGTCACGCCAACTCAGTTGGCGTGACTCTATAAAACAAAGGTCACGCCAACTCAGTTGGCGTGACTACTATTCAACGGTGGTCACGCCAACTGAGTTGGCGTGACCAATATTTTATATGGTCACGCCAACTCAGTTGGCGTGACCTATTGGACCCGCCAACTGAGTTGGCGGGTAAGGTTAGTTTTGAAATGTTTTCAGAATTCGGGTTATTTTTGTAATTATTTGTTTTATTTGGGTTATTTAAATAAATAACCCCTAAAACAGGGGTTTTTTAATTATATAATCGATTTTTGAAAATGATTTAACAATTTAACCGATTTTTTTTATTATCAAACTAACCTAAGTTGCCATGTTAATGAAGTCGACATCTGACATGGCGACTTTCATAAAAATTATTATTTCTTTTGGTGTGGCCATGTCATATGGCGACTTCAAATGAAGTCGTCATCTGACATGGCGACTTTCTTAAAAATTCTTTAAAAAATTTTATTTTTGATGTCGCCATGTCAGATGGCGATTTTATGTGAAGTCGTCATCTGACATGGTGACATCTTTTAAAAAATATATTTTTTTAATGTCGCCATGTAAGATGGCGACATCTTATAAAAAAATAATTTTTTCACCTGTGTCGGTATATAACGACATAAATTTCTTTTGTTTTTAAACGTTGGCGACAATTGAAAAAAATATATTTCTTATTTAATGTTGCCATTTTAGATGGCGACAACAATCAGTTTCTGTCTACAAAACTGAACACAATGTTACTTATTTCAAAATGTAAAGCAAAATATCTTCGGCATTCGTAAACAAATTCTGTTCAGAATTCGTGAATATTTTCTCTCCAGAATTCATAAACCATAGTCTTCATTATTTCCTCCGGTCGTTTCCTCTGGTTGGCACATTGCAGGTACATTGTTATACAAATAATCAAATTTAACAATATTATATATAATGTACTAATTTATAAAATTTATCTTTATTTTTTAAGGTATGTCAATTAAAGTTTTGTTGTATTGGGGAGGCGATATATTACAAGATTCAGAATCTGTTAGATATGATCGTGGTCCGTCGAAAGGCATGACAATATCTCGCACTATTAATTATTTGCGTTATTGAACGACGTATATGATATTATTGGCATCGATCGTAACCAGTTCATTCTGAAAATATATTGTAAATATATATTTATTGATTTTTCTGGGATGAAACAAACAATTTTTCCCGTTGACAATGATTACAATTTAGCATGGGTATTGGATTCTGAACAAAATTATAGTTGTTTGGAGATGTATATACAAATAGAACGAAGAGCTTATGATTTTATTACAGAAATGCCAACAAGTGGTAGTGGTCCATTTGTAGTAGATACAGAAAGACCAACTACCTCTAGGATTCAAGATGATGCTCCTATAGTTGCTGACAATATTGTTCCCGAGCCACTAGCAGACAGTTTTTTGGATTTTGGAGATGATATTCAGACTGAACCGGAGGGAATTCCATCTGAGGATGAGTCTGATGACGATGAGGTTGATATTGAAGAAGTGCCGGATAATGTACCAGACACAACCACGACAAATACTCATGTCCTTTATCCAACAATTCCATTCTTCTCAATGACACATCCCGAAGTATTTGGAGACTTATTAGACATTCCAACAGGTAGATGGTGGAGTTATTACGACTACTCCAAAGGGGATATCCATCTAGATATGGTCTTAAAAATAAAGCTCATTTGCAGGCAGCTGTAAATGATTACTCTGTACGTGTCGCAAAAGGGAGTACCGCGTTGTCAAGAGTACAAAAACATTGTGGAAAGTGGTGTGCAAACACAGTACAGAAGATATGCCTTGTAGATGGTACATGCGGGCCTCGTTGAAGAAAAAAGTTGGATTATTCAAAATAAACAAGTATGGAGGTTCTCACACTTGCCTTTTGAGTGAACTGTCGGTCGATCATGCAAATTTGGACAAAAACATGATTGCTAGCTTGTTAGTGGGAATTGTTCGGCGTGATCCAGCTTAAGAAATAAAGTATGTAATTCAAACAGTGAAAGATAAATATGGATTTGAGATCTCCTATGCAAAAGGATGGTTTAGTTTGCGACGTGCTGTTTAGAATGTGTACGGAACATGGGAGAGCTCGTGAAGAAATTGCCTTACTATATGGGAGCTTTGCAAAAATAGAATACTGGCACAGTCGTTGAGTGGGTTCACCTTGAAAAAGCCAGACCAAGAGAAAAGACTTTGAATTACGTGTTCTGGGCCTTCCATCCATGTGTAGAAGGATTTCAACATTGCCGCCGGGTAATAAATGTGGATGGAACACATCTGTATACGGAATATCAACATAAGATGTTGATTGCCGTGGCAATGGACGCTAATAATCAAATCTTACCTTTGGCATTTGCAATTGTTGACGAAGAAAACTTTGTGTCATGGAGATGGTTTTTGGAGATGATTAGCAAGCATATTGTGAGAAGATCTGAGGGTGGTGTATGTTTGATTTCTGACAGTCATCCAGGCCTCATTGCTGCAGCCGATTGTATTCCTGACTTCAAATCACCCCGTGGAGTACATCGATTTTGTTGAGACATGTTTGTTCAAACTTTAATAGTCGCTTCAAATCCGTTCATTTGAAAGACTTATGTTGGAGAGCGGGGTCAGAAAATCAGGTCAGAAAATTTGATCGCACAATGGAAGAGATAAAACTTATAGAATCAAGGGCTTTTGATTACTTGAGTCGTATTGATAAGTGTCAATGGTCGATTGCTCATGACGGAGGCTGGCGCTGTGGTATCATGACCACAAATATGTCAGAATGCATAAATGGAGTTATGAAAGGTACTCGTCGACTTCCAATCACCGCCATTGTGCAATTAACTTTTGATCGTTGTGTGCTATATTTTTTCGAACGACTTAAGAAGAAGGAGCGAATGATTCAAAATAATCAAGAATGGCCAGGTTATGTGTTCGAAAGATATGGTCGTGCTGACTATCATTCCATCCATCATGATGTCCAGATGTTCGATCGTAGACGTCTAACCGCTTCTGTTATCACAAGAGTACAACCAGGACGTGGGGTAATACGCATGTTAGGTATTTAAAATCAGGGGAATGCTCTTGCGGAAAATGGAAAGAGTTCGGAATACCTTGCTCGCATGTGATCCAAGTGTGTCGAAAGTATGGCTTAAACGCTAAAACATTTGTGAAGCCATATTACAATATGAATGAATATTGGAGCACATATCAAGGACGATTCGAACCAATGTGGGGGGAGGAGTATTGAGACACCCCGTGATTTGAGTTGTACCACAACTCCACTCTGCGAAAAAGCAGAAGAGTAGGTCGAGATCGAACAACGCGCATTCAGAATGAGATGGACTGGCCAGAAGCCCGTGCAAGACGACAAATGGCTTCAACTTCTCGAAATCAATAAATTTTTTAACGTGTAATTGATTGTATGTTTATTGTGTAAATGATTTTACTTTAATATTGTGACATTATTATACGTTTAATTATTGTATGTTTACGTTACGTTATTGTGACATTATTGTAAGTTTTATTACGAAATTATTGTACGTTGATTGTATGCTCACAGAACAAACATTTTTTTCAAACTTAATTTTATAACTATAAGAATCGGTTACTATTTACAACATAATGATGACTTCAACGACGACGATGAGCTAAATTTCATCCAGTTCCACAAGGAGGAGGATTTGTCTGTCTTCTAACTCTTCGTTGTTGAACGACTTCTTCGCCCCTTTCCCTTGCAGCAGGTGTGTTGGCAGGCTGCTGAATTGGCGTCAATTGAGGGAATAGAACTGGCGAGACATCGAAAGGTGAAGTCATAGATGCATATGTCGCAAACCCAAGACTGATATTTGTATCCATGCTGATGAACTGGGGTTGAGTGGACATGGGGGGATATGACGTGAAGGGAGATAGATCATATGATGGTACGCAGGAATATAATAGTCTGTACACGTATGTGGCTCTGTCAACGTAGATGGACTTGCAATATCTGTCTGCATATGTGGAGATGGACCTGCAATATTTGTCGGCAGATGTGTAGATGGAGTGCCTGCATGGAACCGACATGTATCAGTAGACTGGACTTCATTGTATGCCGGGAAGTTTCTGTCTCGTCGTCCACGAGCCACTCGCACCACATTGTCGAACATACTCCTGTGTTGCCTCATCGACTCTGTCGTAGTAGGCACTCCATCAGCCAAATGTCGGTCATAGCTTGTAGTTAACTGATCCATCTGCTCAATCTGCAAATTCCAAAAGTCCATATAAAATTTATACATCTAAACACAATTATAAAAACAAAATTTCACGTAATTAACGTACCACATGCTGCCATGCCGGGCCATCACCATGCTGATATCCTGTTTGTACAAAATATTGTTGACGTCCAATGTATCTACGTGTGACTTGTTCATACCACTCACTGTATCCGCCAACAACGTAGTAACCACCGTCAATAAATCGTGGTCTATCTACACGTAGATCATTTTCCCTCTCCCAGCAAAGTATGTATGCTCTATGCCTAGTGCTCCAGTCTTTGTTGACATTTCCCCTTCGACCAACATTATGCAATGCCTCATCCCCCGATTGTGGATCTTCTGGGATATCTTGTAGCATCCCAAATTGTCACAGTACCCTATCAGACCTTTGCATTTCAACTATATCGAAGAAAATCAACGGACCCTTATATGTCCCTAACTCGGTGATTCTTCCAGTGTACTCATCAGGGCACGACTGCCAATTAAACTGTAAAACAACATTACTTTACATACTATCAAAAGAGTGTATTTTTGTACAAACTAACTTAACAGCATGTTTACTTGAGTTACTGGCTGCTCATCGAGGATGTCCCTCATGATGCGTATGTAATGACTCCCAGTTTCTGTAAAGTTTAAATGACATGACCACCTGTATATATTCAAATAAATGATTAAATGCATTAACACATAAAATCAATTATAAAACAATGCATATTCGTATTACCTTACACCATACAGAGCAGAAGGTAACACATTGTCTGGGCCGACCATTATTTGCCCAATATGAGATCTTTGGCTACCCAATTGCGGAGTCAAACTTGAGATTCGTGACCATGCCCAAATCTCATTTATTGTAGTGACATCAATAATACAAGTTAGATTGACAAAAAACATCTTTTATTTATTAACACAAACAAACAAACATATTGTTTACCTGTAAAGTTGCAATGCACCACCTATAACTTTTTTCCCTCTCTCTGATGACGTGCACAACTCACGGTACAAGTATGCCAACACAGCACTGCCCCAACTATATGTACATGCAGAGTCGATATCCTCAAGCTTCTGTAAATACAATAACCTAACAAAAGTGCCTGATGAATCAGGGCACATAATTCCCCCTAACATCAATAACGCACAAACCCGTGTAAACTTAGCAACATCATCCGGCATACTATGTATCTCCAAGGGATTTTGCAGCAAATGATTTTTCAAAACAACTAATCTCAACCTCGCACCTTTAAAATCTTTGATATCTTGTATGAATCCTAAATATGTATGGCAATGTTCTTGCCATTCGGGTAGAGTCCTATCATAATCTATCCCAGACACTACGATGCCATCTACTGGCAACACCCATATTACTGCAATGTCTTGCAGTGTGATGGACGCTTCTCCCGATCTAAGATGAAATGTGTGTGTTTCACGGCGCCATCTCTCAACTAAAGCCGTGATCAGGTGCATGTCAAGTTCAATCTTACCACACATATATATACCATAAAATCGAATCACGTGCAACAAATTAACAACACGTGTATCTAGTGGACACATATCCCAAAAATAGCTATCTGGGTAACAACATTAATCTCAACATTACAAAAACTACCTGCCGACAGTCCACGACCGGCGCCCTCCGACCGACGCCCACCGCCACCAGCCCACGCCGCCGCCGGCCACCCTCGGCCGGCACAGCCACCGGCCGACGCCACCGCCGCCCACAATGCACCAGCCTTCCTCCGGAGCCAACTTGAATTTTAATCATTCACATCACCAAAATATACACCAACAAATAATATACTCCCACTAAATATATCAAAATCATAATTTATCTAAAATCCACAAATAACAAAAATAAAAAAGCTTACCTTAAATATTTTGGAAAGAAATGGCTCGATTTTCGCAAGAAATGTTCGATTTTCGCAGCTTGTTCACGGAAGAAAATGAGATTTGCGAGTGACGGCGGGCGTGCAAAAGAGAAAGGCTAGGGTTATAAATTACATTGGTGTCGCCGTCTGAGATGGCGACACCATTAAATTACATTGGATTCGCCATCTCAGATGGCGACACCAATAAAAAAAGATTTGGTGTCGCCATCTCAGATGGCGACATCCGAAACAATAAGAATTTTTAAGAAAGTCGCCATGTCAGATGGCGACTTCAAGTGAAGTCGTCATCTGACATGGCGACTTTAATTAGTCAGATGGCGACATCCAAAAAAATAAGAATTTTTAAGAAAGTCGCCATGTCAGATGGCGACTTCAAATGAAGTCGTCATCTGACATGACGACTTTAATTAGTTTGATAATAAAAAAAAACAGTTAAATTGTTAAATCATTTTCAAAAATCGATTATATAATTAAAAAACCCCCAAAACAGCTAGGGCCGTCCGATCTTCCTGAGGGCAATATAGGATCAAACTACCCCTTTTTCAAGATAGACACACTTTTACTAATTGGTTGGATTTATAAAAATGCATAAAAAATAAAAGTTAAAAAAATTAATATTAAATCGATTTAGTTTGCTAAAAACAAATAATGAAATCAAGATAGTAATATGTTGAAGTTTAGTTTTTCATATCATTATACAAAGAATAAGAAGGTATATTTTTTATATAAAAAATACAAAAAATGTAAAAAAAATACAAAAAATTCAAGAGTCTTAACACAATGAAATAATAGAGGAGATGTTTTGATAATAAAATAGCCTATCTTTTAGGAATACGAGTGGTCCATCTAATGAGATAAATTATAAATGAATAATGATCCATATTAATTAATCTATACCCCATATCCCAACTAAAGAATTAAAGTGGTTCCTCATTTAATATTTCAAAGTTTGATGAATTGTTTCTTTTAAATGATTTTTCCGTAGAAAAATTATGATATATATTTTATTTAGTCCACCGGAATATAAAACTCCTGATTATATCACTGATTACTTTGCTAAATTGAATTTATGGGACCTTCAAGTCATAATACACGACATACATGCAGAGGTGATGAGTCTTAGTGACTCCTTCTATGTGGCCGTTATGATTGAAAATTTGTCTCATATGTGGAAGGACTTCAAGAACTATCTTAAACACAAATGGAAAGAGACGAATCTTGAAGATCTTGTAGTATTGAGGATTATAATAGAAATTTTGAAAGGAAAAAAATCGAAGTACCAAATGAATGCAAGAGCAAATCTGGTGGAGCAAATACCGGGAATAAAGGAAATTCGACGGTAAAGCTTCAAGTAATAGGAAGGCGAAAAAGTTCAAAAGAAAATACTATATTTGTGGAAAGCCCAACCATTTAGCGAAGGATTATCAGAACAAAGACAATCAAGGGAAATCAAAGGATCAAATCAACATAACCAAGGATGACGGAATATCAAATGATTTTTCTGATCTAATACTTACCGCTTGATTAGTTATGATTCCAACGAAGTTGTTCAATCCAAGAGTGGAGAATTTTCTATATGAATGTAATGACGGTTACATATCTATTGAAAGCAATAAAAGTTATCAAGTCTTGTGATTTATGGCGTGATCGTTTGGATCATGTAAATTACAACTCTACGCAAATGTATAATGTTAATTATATTGCTTTTCTGTGAATGTTAAATTAAGAACATAAGTGTAAGACTTGCATGGATGCGAAGTTAACAAAACTGTCATTATACTCGATTGAAAGAAAACACCTCTAGAATTAATTCACATTAATGTTGTGATTTCAAGTTTGTAGACTTGCATGGATGTGAAGTAAACCAAACTATCATTGTATTCGGTTGAAAGAAAACACCTCTAGAATTAATTCACATTAATGTTGTGATTTAAAGTTTGACAAACTAGATATCTGTGAAAAAGTAAAATTTAAAATATTGAAATTTTGAAACACCAATGCAATCTTTATAAGTTCGAGATTACTCTAAAGTGTGAGGGATAAGCAATCATATTGATCAACTACATTCTAAGTGTCACACTTAGGCAATGACAAAAATCCTTATGGATTTTTGTAAAGGGTAAAAGTCTTCATACAAATACTTAAAAGTATGGAGGTGCCTCAATAAAGTAAGTCGTAAAAGAGCCAAAATAATGACATGAAAAATTTGACAAAATTATGTTGTCAAAAAGAATAACGAATGTGACAAATGTGAATGCATAAAAAACACACCTAAAATTTCTAAAGATTAATTCTAGCAATAGAGATCATCAAAATGATCAAGAAAATGTTGACGAGCATTTTGACATGATGATACGGGTGCAACAAATATACTATTTGGAATTACAGTTTCCAAGACATCCGAAGGATGAAATCTCTAAATATTAATTCTAGCTTCAATTTTTTTTAAGCTTTTGCGCTTAAAATTCAAGTTTGCAAGAAAAAAATATGGAACTTGGATTTTCTGAGAACTGTTGCGCTTAAAATTTGAATTAAGAATTAAATTCAAGAATTTCTTGTAGTTTCGAATTTTATAAGAAATAACGCTGAAATCCAAATTTACAAGGAGTAAAACCTTGAATTTTGATTTTTAAGTTTGCAACACTAAGAATTCGAAACTCGAGATATCCAGCTGTTTTAGAAAAAAATACAATTATGCAAATTGGATATATGGTATGAAAGATCAACAAGTGGTAATGTGTTTATCCTTCATGGGGCTGACGTGTCGGAAATCCTCTAACCAAAGAGAGTTCATAGCGATGGACAAAGCTGGAGAAGAGGCTGAAGGTTTCTCAGAGAAAATTTCTTGTTGAGAAAAACTTGTACCTACAATTACTATATATTGTGACCTTGGATGTCACGTGTTCGAGTCGCGGAAACTGCCTCTTGCATTACAAAGGAAGGTTGTGTATATTAGGCCCAAAGTGACACGGCCCATTTCCGGACCCCGTGCATAACAAGAGCTTCGTGCACCGGTGTTTGCCCCCTTTTTTTTTTTTTTTATATATATAGCTTTTATGCTTTAAAAAGGGCACAAAGTAGTATGTATTATGGTAAGTCTCAACTTCTATGACATAGACAAAATACCATGTGGCAAGTGATCTCAAATGACATAAGTAATCCGTGGATAAAAATGCGGGTTAACAAATGCTAAATTTCCCCATAGTTTACAGCCATATATTCTACAATGGCCTATGGTTTCTTTTCCTTGAAATTATGTGTTAATATATCTTTTTTGCGTTTCGCATTAAGTACTTTAAGAACAACCTTTATTCATTTTGTCGTCGGCTATGGTCCTAATTCCATTTACAATTTTTTTTTAACATCTCAATTGAACCTTTTTTAAAGGTAAATCACAAAATATTAAACTGATTTATATTTTAATCAAAACTAAATCGAAAATAAATAGTTAATCGAGCTAAACTCGAATTCTATGGTGATTTAATTTTTTTAAAGATGATTCGAGTAACTCTCTATTCCATTGGAGCTGTGTCTCAAACCACAGATAAACGACAATTCCATGCTAGCCAGATTGGTTGTCACGGACTCGAGTTTGAATCCTGTAAAATACATTTGTCCCTCCCCTCGGTAAAAAAAAAAAAAAAAAAAAAAAACTCAGATTAACACGTTCCTTATCTGAACATGTGAAATCTTGCAATTTCTTCTCTAGGATTAAATTCCCTCTGAAAACTTCCAAAATCCAATTTTTATGTGACCCTTTAAGATAACATTTAGATATAAGTACCCTTTTCAAATAGCACTGATTTTGTCTATAAATACGCAACCACAAGAGCTCAATTTTGCATGAAGAACCCATAAACAAATTATATCACACTAACCCAAAGGCAAGGCCAATCTAGCCATCGCACACGATGACAAAGATATCGTCCATTTCCCCAATCTCAACCCTCCTCCTCCTCCTCATTCTCCTCCAAGGCGGTTGTACGGTGTCACAAGATTTGCCAAAATCGGACGTTGATCTTCTGGAGTTCCCTTTGAATTTGGAATACTTGGAAGCTGAGTTCTTCGCTTGGGGAGCTTTCGGTCGTTGGCGTTCAGATTGCTAAACTCAGTCCATTGATCAGAGATATCATAACTCAGTTTGCATATCAAGAATTTGGACACTTGAGGTCCATTCCCAAACAACTTCACTGAATTCGATTATTTATATTATCCCTTATTTCTTATTTCAACATACACACAATGCATGCACGTCACTAGTATCAAGGGTCTCACACTTAAG
Organism: Haberlea rhodopensis; assembly: GCA_907163345.1. Taxonomy (NCBI): domain Eukaryota; kingdom Viridiplantae; phylum Streptophyta; class Magnoliopsida; order Lamiales; family Gesneriaceae; genus Haberlea; species Haberlea rhodopensis. Next base: position 770,162 of record CAJQUN010000095.1, read on the forward strand.
ACTATAGTATAAATATTAGAATCTAACAAGCTAGATCTTGTTTGATGTATATTGCAGGGCCAAAATTGTAATTTTCTTTTATTATTATAACTATAAAAAGGGTTGTGCAGGGTATTGAACTTATTGTGTTAATTAAATTTACAGAAAAATTGCAATGCAGGTCTAGAAAGTAACATTGTTAATAAACAAACTTCATCTCTGTAGCTCCGCACATTATTAATAAACAAAAACCTTAACCAGAATATCATTTAGCTCATAAATTTGCTTTAACATCCACATTTGATAGGATTCAAATTTAAATATTCTTACGATTATAGAGTTTTGAAATCTAGGCATTAACTACGTTTTCTTTTTGCATATCAGTGCTTGTGCGAAGAACTGATATTGTGATTACTGAATTATGAAACTTCAGCTTGTGGCGGGACTCTTAGGTGTCGAAGCAGGCCAAGATGCAGTCCTTCGGGCGCTACTCTACCAGCGTGCTACTCTACCAGTGGAACCCTATGGTTATACAGTGGCACAATTTACAGATAAAATCTCAAACCTGAGGAACAAGCTTGGAAATCAAGGGTTGAAAGATGAAGGTCTAATCGTTCAACCCAGCGAAGGTCCGGAGGGAAAAAGTGCAGGTAATGTGCTAGCAGGCGATCAGGACTCTTTGGCTTACGGTCGAACACCCGAGGAAATACTTAGGATTGTGTATGGAAGTGGGAATGAGTCTGTGCCTGGTGGATTCTATCCCAAGGGAGCTGATGGTGAGATAGCTAAGTCATACTTGAAGACTTGAAATGAAGCTATATAGTGAATCTTTTTATAATGTTTGTATAAAAATGATGTTTCGAACAAACTACAATAAAGAGCTAAATAAAAGGTGTAATAAAATGTATTTCAGTGTTATTACATTCTAGTTTCTGAACATTATACTCGGTTTATGAATTTTCACCAAGCCATTTACTGTTCTAATATTGTTCAAATTCAAGTGTTTTCATGTTACTAGTACGAAGAAGTACGTGCAATGCACGTAGACACCAATTAAATATAATAGAAACTTAAAACGTTGGAGTTAAAAAATATAATTATAAACATTATGTTATATAGTTAATGATAATAAACATAACATATATAACGACTTGAATTGAAATGAATTTAAAACATAAATATTTATCCATCCACATAATGAAAAATAATTAAAAAAAATCAACAAAAAAATAGGTTTTAACAACACTTAGACCACAATTTGCATTGATGGAGCAGACGTATGACAATTAATCATCAAACTAAAATGTTCCTTAGTGATAGAATTATATCATAATTAATGAAATTTTCAAATTGATATTAAAATATGATCAATAAAATTATAATTTCATTTAAATAATATTTAATGGTAACTTCTGCTTAGGCTTTTTAACCTTTTATATACTATTTTACTTCTATCTTTTTAGTGTTTTAGCGCAATAAATAATTTATTTTTTTTATCAAACCACATTATTTAAACCCATATTAGCTTTCTCAATACAATTTTAATTTTTCATTACATCATTGCCTTTATTATATATTTGTATCAATGGAAAAATCTATTTCTAATTAAGTTTATTCTTGTAATTTGTTGGAGTATGTTGGGCTCCCATTAACATTTTAATTTATATTAATGAGTAATTGATTGAATCATTTCACTCCCATTTTGAAATAAATAGATAATAATTAAGATATATTAATGAATAAGTAATCATTATTACTCTCATTAATTGGAAAGTTAATATGATTATAATGTGGAGCACGGCCAATAAGAAGTTTTGAATTTATTAACTTATTTCCTTTATTAATATCATTATAAGTTTATATATATATATATATATATATATATATATATATATATATCTTACTTTTCTTTGATGGTTCATGGATAGCCTTTGCTTATTGCAATTCTTGTTGTTCCATTTTTGGATATTGAATAGAGAAGAATTTTTATTGGTCACAAGTAAAGCATGCCATGAATCAAATAATTTTACACTCAAATAATTTTACACTTATTATTGTATTGACATTGGTACATATTTTATTAATTCCTAAAGGAATTTGCAAAACTAATTAATCTATTTTTTTAAAATTAGTAGAACAGTTATACAAATATAATCCTGATGAGATTCGAATGAAAACCAACTATTTTTTTTTTTATCGAGGGCTTTCCTAAATTTAATAACATAATATAATAATGTCATACTTTTTGATTTAGCTATAGTTATAATTGTATCGCATTTCCTAAATAGATACATGTTTCTTAGTTCCTGCTACGTGTCTTTGTCATGTTTAGCCTATATGAATGGTTTTCAATTTCTTTCACTATTTCAGAATGCAATGACATGATATTTATCTGTTCTTTACTATTTTTTTTATCAACCTCTTGGAAATATTGACAGATTTACTTCATTATAAAAGAAAAATAGTTCTCTACATGTTTCCCGTTATCCAAAGCGTATAATTACTTAGAAGCTATGTTGCACCGATAATATAAAAAATTTTGCGGTCAAGTATCGGATACTTCTGGGATACGGATACGCGCGGATACGGCACCGATACGTATCGGATACGCCACGTGGCGTATCCGAGGATAAAAAATGAGTTTTTAATTCGGATACGTTTCGGATACGGTCAAGATACGCCGTTGACCGTATCCGATACGGGTAGGATACGGGGACTTTCGAAATTTTTAAAAAAATAGGGTTGAAACTGTAATTAAAATTAAATTTTTAACTAAACCACTTTAATGTGTTTATGTCGATTATATGCTTGAAATTTTTTGATGTTCTGGATTAATATTTTACCATTTGTCGTGAAGTTGGTGAGTTTGCAACTTTATTCTGATTTCTAATGTGTTTAATGTTGATTATATGCTTGAAACTTGATTTATTACAAATATTATTAATTATATATTTATATATATAAATAAATTAATAAAATTTGCCGTATCCGGACGTATCGTATCCTCCAAATTTTGAAAATCCAGTGCAGTCGTACCCGTATCTGCGTATCCACGTATCCGCGTATCCGTATCCGTGCAACATAGCTTAGAAGTAAGAAGAGAGTTTGTAATAATAATATTTGTTTTTTTTTCAATTTTCGAATCTTTAAACTGTAACATTTTAATTTGCCACAAGGATGACCAAAATAATAAAGTTTTGTAAATAAATTTAGGAACTGTGTTTATGCATCTCTTTTGCTTCAAGAATGTCCCGCACATACATATATGCTTCAATCGTGATTATTACACTTTAATTTAATTTGGTGGTCAAGGTCATTATTCTAAAATAAAATTATTAATTAAAATTAGTTAAAAACCAAATTTTTTATTCTGATATTATCAAAAAATTTAAATCGTGATTATTAGACTTTAATTTAATTTTGTGGTTAAGGTCATTAATCTAAAAAAAATTATTTAATTAGAAAATTAAAATTAGTCAAAAACCAAATTTTTTATTCTGAAATTATTAAACACGAATATATATGTATTTAACGTGCAATGAAATTTAAAAATGTTTCAATCCATTCCATGGTCCAGTTACATTACAAATCAAAGACATAAACAAAAGTTATTGTCTTAATTAAAAACTATAACTATTTTCTTAATTAATCACTATAACTCTACTTTATTTTTTTACATTTTTCCTTTTAAATCCTTGGTTGATATTATGCTTTTATATTTATATCCATAATTATTTTTTTACTTGTATAGAATAATGTAGACTAAAAAAGCAAAGTTGTCAATTCACAATTGAAAAACTTTGCCCATAAATTCACACTTTTATTGGTATATATAGGTGGTATAGGTATAGGTATAGGTATATAGATTAGGCCAAAGCTCAAAGTATTTCAAAATTTCGATTCCATCACCCAAAGACTAGTCAGGCGAAAGCCTGGATATCTCCCAGTAAGCAACTTAAGTACACACTTAATCGCAAAAAAACAGCAGAGTTTCGATAATAATTTATTCGGCCCTTTAGTATTTGTTACCCGCAACACTTAAACTCGTCATTAGTTCATTTATGACGTCGTATGTGAATAAATTTTTCATTTTGTTTTCATTCTTTAAAAAGAATCATTACATGTTTCCCATAATCCCATGACATAACCAATGTTCAACATTATGATCATCTCGACCAACAAATAGACTCAGGGGTTTCACCCAAAACCATCCCCATTACACCACTTTTACATCGTGGGTTTTATAAAAATTTGGGCAGAGTCTCCCCACAAACTGAGCTATCCGGAAATAAAAACACATCACATAATATAACTCCCGACCAGAGACAACACAATACTAAACAGAATACAGAAACACTAAGTAAATTCCCAGCCAGGGAAGACACCACACTAACAAGACAACAAAAGTGGGTTTCAACACCCTTATACAGTACATATACAGATACAAGTGCTCACAGAAGAGCAACGAATAACGAATACTCATACGGGTGCATAATTAGAATATATACCAACCGCTCAACCTCGTCTATCGGCTCAATCTCATACTATGCTTATGGAAGCATCATCCAACAAGGTTCGAGCCTAGTACTCCAAAGCAGCATCGTACCTGTTGTACCTGTTTCAACAGAAACAGCCCCCACACAGGGTGAGCACACTCCAACTCAATATTCAATCACAAATCAACATACAAAATCATAATGCAACAATTTAGATTATTCAAAACTCATAAAATATACTCCCTGTACAATTCCGAATCTGTATAGCTTCCACACACTGTTCCTGTTTCAAACTCACGCACTTTCATAATGTCAAGTTCAGTATTATCATTGAAAATATGATACCCAACAACACTATGAATTCAATACAACAACAATGTATCATTTATGCTCAACATAAATAATTCAACATCAATGTAAACCTGGTTATCCCACTATTTCATTCTCGACACTTTCTCATAATGCTCATGCCCAAGGCATCAATACTCAACTAGTATAATCGGATCACGTACAACTACGTGTCCCCCATAACTCGTATATGAAACTCAATTGTTAAAGTCAAACACTTACCTGAAACATCATATTCAAAATTGCATGTATACATGAATGTCTAGATACTAGATATACCTGCTCGTACGTCACCACGTACCTTATAGTAGACAACATGAACAAGCTATCATTAACGTCCGAAGTCTCCTGTAGAGTCTATATCGAATATCAATTCAATATTAGCTCATAATCCTGTTGGGATATGCCCTAAGACAAGTCATTAGATGATTGTTTAAGACATACAATGTTTATGGATTTATGAATGGCAATTCATTATTGTATATTATTCTTTTAACTGTGCATTGTGAATTAATATATATGTTAATGTCCTTAGAATAATATTGTATTATTCTTAAAGATGTTCCTAGTCAAGTATTATCATGAATGGGATAATGATAATACGTAGAGACTAGTATATGTTGATCGATGAATTGTTCATTGATATGAGATATCTAATCAGCATATGGGTACATGTTAGAGAACGATGTACTGAACAGACCCACCATGAGAATGCAACATGGATAGTTATATGATCGTCATATGCAATTCTCATAGTGATAATAATGTATGTAATCCTTACGACTTGTGATCATCAGAGATCCCAACATAAGGAGTTATGTATCTTGATATCGTCAAACGTTACCCGTAACAGGGTAATCTATAAAGGCGACTATTGGATACACTACGAATTATGTAGAGGGATGTTGACTGATCGAGATAGGATTTGTCCCTCCTATATAACAGGAGATGTGTTTGGCCCTTGATCAAGTGAGAACTAAAATGCATGGCCATGCTCGAATGAGTCGATATGAGATATCGAGCTTATTCGTTTATTCTAGTTCTACTTGGGGATCAAGAAATAGAGATTGAATATACGAGTATGACTATTCCATGACTCGTGTTCAATCTAAACACAAAGGACAAAGGGATTAAGTTACATGATTAATATTATCACAAGTTCTAAAGGTTATGTCGAGTCATTGACATTCTCGTAATTTGGGTAGCATCGATGTGTTGCTAGATACCGCTCGATGCTTGCGACATAAAATGAGATTTTATGTCACTGCCAACATTACGAGATCCTATCGGGTCGCACAAATGATTAAATCGAGAAGGGAAATTAAATTCATGAGATGAATTAAATAATTAAGAGGAGTCTTAATTAATTATCATAATGATTAATTAAATCATGGGCTTAAGCCCATGAAGCTTTGAGAAAGCCTTTAATTAATCATATTTAATATGATAGCAAGGTGTTTTAATTGTAAGACAATATCAAAACTTAAAACCTAGCCCCCACTTCAAGCTCTCTCGGCCGAACCCTAGGAGCCGTGAGCTTCACCATCGCCGCCGTCTTGCTTGGTGGTTCGTGGTGGTCGTTGATCGGTTATTGTAACCGTGAGTCTTGTTGGTTCAAGAATAAGTCTAGCAACTTGTTCTTGAACGTCCCTTTCGATTCGATCGTGTGGATACCGTAGAGACGAAGGCGAAAACTTTCGTTTGTGACTCGGAGTTCGTTGGACGTGCTGCTCCGTGGATTCTGCTTCAAACGCACTACAAGGGTAAGACACTTGTAATTCTCTAATCCGATATGAATCCCTTTGTATAGATCGCTGGTTTGTAATCCCAAATTTTATTCCGCTGCGTTGTATGCTCATGGGGTTACTTACAGTGGTATCAGAGCCAGGTTCAAGGCTCATATCGGATTTTATGTGGTTAAATAGTTTAATCATGTTAGAATTAATATTGCATGCTATTTAAAACTGTATTTTCATATATGATATGGAAAAATCAATTTTGTGAAGATCATCGTATGATAATATATATGATATAATTGACGGATCGAAATATATGATAATTCGTGATCAAAAACCGGAACATGGCTCGTGTAGGCTCACGGCCGAGGCCACCTAGGTGCTAGGGTTTCGAACCCTAGTCACCATGGCTCGGCCGCCGCTACTAAGTGGCTAGGGTTTTGAACCCTAGTCAAATTGGCCTCTCGGCCGCCGCCTAAGAGCTAGGGTTCGGACCCTGGCTCGAGCATGGGTCAAGCCGTCGCACTATCTAGGGTTTTGAACTCTTTTGGCTCGATAAAGTATTGAGAAGGTGCAAGTTGGCTCGATAGAATCAAGATGGTGCAAGGCGGCTAGGGTTTTGAACCCTAGCAGCGCCGCACCCAAGCCGCCGCATGGACCATGGCTCGGCCATGGGCTAGGGTTTCGAACCCTAGGCCCACTATTGGTCCAGCCGTGGGTCTTGGTTCGAATCATGGTGGTTCGTGTTTTAGTCGCTTTAGTTCGTGGCATGTGATGTCCCGAGCGTACGATAATTTTTCAAAAATTATTTTACAGTTTTAATTAAAATTAAATTTAAAATGTTTAGAATTTAATTAATTAAATGTTAATGCATGCTTTATGTGTTGTTTGAGCATGGTGCGTGGTTATAGCCCTTTGACCTATTAGATAGGATTTGTGAATGATTGTAATTTATAATACGACCTGCGTGTCGTGCCTTTCTCTATTTCATTCTAAATGTTATCCCTCCCCTATGTTCCCCTCGAATGTGAATCGAGGAATTCTATATCTTGTAAAATAGTGTAGTTTATTTTATTGATGGTGATCAATGAAGATGGAGCATCGTGCCGGGATGAGGAGGCCATTCACAAATTGGAGCCAAAGGAAGGTGCTTATGAAGTTACCTTAGGTTGACTCATAGGAGTTTCTCATTGGCTTGAGGAACTCATTAGTAGGGGCTATAACCATGTCACGTTTTAATTATGTATGTTGATGCATGATTTATCTTATGTTTTAGTTTGATAATAGTATTACACATATATGTAGATATGTATACAACTATATGTAGTGGACATATTTTAAATTATCAAATTAATCATGAGATCAATAAATCCCTCTAAATATTAAGTTTTAGATGCCTTCCAAATAAAAGTACTCGTCAATAACTTCGATTGTACATGTGTGGGTTTGCCAAAGCAAAGCACCGTGGCAATCTTAGTAAGGCGCGAAAGGATAAAAGTGATATCCGTCATACTTTAATTGGGTACGACTTAACTAGGTTATCTCAATAGGATTGGGAACCTAGAGGCATGTGTTGGATTATAATTCATTTGATGAATTGAACAAAGTGTTGTTCGTCCAACTATCCAAGAATTATATGTGATGTAATTGACAAAGTGTTGTCTACCTAAATAACCGAGTCTTGGGCGATTAGCCAAAGCTAACTCAAGATTAGGCGAAATATGGATCTTGGCCCACTAAAAGTTTCGAGGGTTGATATTTTTCAAATAAAATAGTGGGAGTATCATTTAATATAAGACCATGTTAAATGATTTAAATCATAAACTTATTTTGCATATTTATATTGTAGATATCCATGGCAACTACAAACGTTACTAGCACTTTATCACTGCGATCGGTCCTTGAGAAGGACAAACTAAATGGGACGAATTTCCTAGACTGGCATAGGAACTTGAGGATAGTCCTCAAACAAGAAAAGAAACAATATGTTCTAGAGGAACCCTTGCTCGCTGAGGAACCTCCCCTAACAGCTACAAGAGCTGAAAAAGATGCTTACAAGAAGCATCAGAGTGACGCACTTGATGTTGGGTGCCTTATGCTTGCCACTATGAACTCTGAGCTTCAGAAGCAACATGAGGAAATGGAGGCGTTCGATATGATCGAACACTTAAAGCAGTTGTACCAACAGCAAGCTAGACAAGAGAGGTATGACGTCTCTAAAGCGTTATTCCAGTGCAGGATGGTAGAAGGAAGCTTAGTTGGAACTCATGTGCTCAAGATGATTGGGTACATTGAGAATCTGGATAAGCTAGGTTTTCCATTGGACCAAGAGTTGGCCACCGATGTAATCTTGCAATCGTTGCCGGAGAGCTTCAGTCAATTTGTAGTAAATTACAATATGACTGATATGGAAAAGACTCTGCCCCAGTTGCTTGGTATGTTGAGAACATATGAAGCAAATACTAAGAAGACTAAGGCCACAAATGTCCTTATTGTAAATAAGGGCAAAGGAAGGGCCAAAGCCAAAGGCAACAAGAAAGCAAAGAAGGTCTTTGCTAAATCTAAGCCAAAGTCTTCTGCACTGAAGCCAAAGGGAGGGATAGCAAAGGAAGGGAACTGTTTCCATTGCGGTGAGACCGGCCATTGGAAAAGGAACTGCAAAGTATATCTGGAGGATCTAAAGAAAGGAAGTGTGACTTCCGCTTTAGGTATTTTTGTTATAGAAGTCAATTTATCTACTTCTTCATCATGGGTATTAGATACTGGATGTGGATCTCACATTTGTGTAAATGTGCAGGATCTCAAAAGGAGTAGGACATTGGCAAAAGGTGAAGTTGATCTCCGAGTTGGAAATGGAGCAAGAGTTGCTGCATTAGCTATAGGAGATTATCATTTAGCTTTACCTTCTGGTTTATCGTTGATTTTAAAAGACTGTTATTTTGTGCCTTCAATTACTAAAAACATTATATCTATTTCTTGTTTAGACAAGTATGGTTTTTCATTTATAATAAAGGACAATTGTTGTTCTATTTATTTAAATGATATGTTTTATGCTGATGCACAAATGGTGAATGGTCTTTATGTATTAAATCTTGATATGCCTATCTATAACATAAATACTAAAAGGATTAAAAATAATGATTGTAATCCGACTTATCTCTGGCACTGTCGCTTGGGCCACATAAACGAGAACCGCATATCTAAACTTCATAAGGATGGAGTATTAGATTCATTTGATTTTGAATCATATGAAACATGCGAATCTTGTTTAATGGGCAAGATGACTAAAGCCCCTTTCAAGGGACATGTTGAAAGGGCAAATGTTTTATTGGGACTAATACATAGTGATGTATGTGGACCAATAAGTACACTAGCTAGAGGTGGTTTTCAATACTTCGTTACATTTACTGATGACCTCAGTAGATATGGGTATGTATACCTAATGAAACATAAACATGAAACCTTTGAAAAGTTCAAAGATTTCAAGAATGAAGTACAAAACCAACTTGGCAAAAGTATCAAAATCCTTCGATCAGATCGAGGAGGAGAATACTTAAGCCAAGAGTTTCATGACTATCTAAAGGAGTGTGGGATAGTCCCACAACTCACTCCTCCGTATACTCCACAATGGAATGGTGTATCCGAGAGGAGAAATCGAACCTTGTTAGACATGGTTAGATCAATGATGAGTCATGCAGATCTTCCGATATCATTTTGGGGACACGCTCTAGAAACAGCGATTTTCTTACTGAACCGTGTTCCATCTAAATCAGTGGAAAAGACACCATATGAGATATGGACTGGGAAGCGTCCTAGTATGTCTTTTATGAAGATTTGGGGTTGTGAGGCTTTCGTTAGACGTCACGCCACTAACAAACTTGGACCCAAATCTGATAAGTGTTTATTTGTGGGGTATCCTAAGGAAACGAAAGGATACTATTTCTATTATCCCACTGAGAACAAAATAGTTGTTGCTCGGACTGGTGTATTTCTTGAAAGTGAATTTATTTCTAGAAAAACCAGTGGGAGAAAAATAGAACTTAGTGAAGTTCAACCACAAGAAAACACTGAACCTGAGATTGAGATGGAAACAGAGCAGGCACCACAAGCTGTTGTGGAAGAAGTACCTGCTCAAGAGACACAAGCCCAGCGTAGGTCTGTAAGAGAACACCGGGAGCCACAGAGATATGGATTTCTTGTGACTCAACAAGGTGACTTACTACTTATTGATGAGGATGAGCCGTCATCTTATCAACAAGCTATTATGGGCAATGATTCTGAGAAATGGCAAGAAGCCATGAAATCTGAGATGGAATCCATGTATGCAAACCAAGTATGGACTTTGGTTGATCCACCTGAAGGGGTACGACCCATAGGGTGCAAATGGATTTTCAAGAAAAAGACCGATATGGATGGTAATGTACAAACCTATAAAGGTCGGCTGGTTGCAAAAGGATTCAAACAAATTCATGGTATTGACTATGATGAAACCTTTTCACCAGTGGCCATGGTTAAATCCATAAGGATCTTACTTGCAATAGCTGCATTTCATGATTATGAAATCTGGCAGATGGATGTCAAAACAGCTTTCCTTAATGGAAATCTGCTCGAGGATGTGTACATGACACAGCCCGAGGGTTTTGTCGATCCAAAGGATGCTGGAAAGATATGCAAGCTACAACGATCCATTTATGGATTGAAGCAAGCTTCTCGGAGTTGGAATCTTCGTTTTGATGATGCAATCAAAGAGTTTGGTTTTATCAAAAATGAAGATGAACCTTGTGTCTACAAGAAGGTCAGTGGGAGCGTAATCATTTTCCTAGTGTTGTATGTAGATGACATACTTCTTATTGGAAATGATATCCCTGCCTTACAATCTGTAAAGATTTGGCTAGGGAACTGCTTTTCAATGAAAGACTTAGGAGAAGCTACCTATGTGTTAGGAATCAAGATCTATAGAGATAGATCGAGAAGGCTTCTTGGTCTAAGTCAAAGTACATACATAGACAAGGTGCTTAAAAGGTTTAGCATGCAAGAATCCAAGAAAGGATTCGTGCCTATGACACATGGTATTTATCTCTCGAAGGAACAGTGTCCTTCAACACCAGATGAGAGACAACGCATGAGTAAGATTCCATACGCATCAGCTATTGGATCTATCATGTATGCCATGATATGTACTCGTCCCGATGTATCGTATGCTTTGAGCATGACGAGCAGATATCAAGTTGATCCAGATGAAGGTCACTGGATTGCTGTCAAGAATATCCTAAAGTACTTGAGAAGGACTAAGGATACATTCTTGATTTATGGAGGTGAGGAAGAGCTCAATGTAATGGGTTACACTGATGCAAGCTTCCAAACCGACAAAGATGATTTTCGATCGCAATCTGGATATGTGTATTGCCTAAATGGAGGTGCTGTGAGCTGGAAGAGTTCAAAGCAAGAAACAGTAGCCGATTCTACAACGGAAGCTGAGTATATTGCTGCCTCGGATGCAGCAAAGGAAGCTGTTTGGATGAGGAAGTTCATTTCTGAACTTGGAGTGGTGCCTAGCATTAAAGATCCGATAGAACTCTATTGTGACAACAATGGAGCGATCGCATTGGCTAAGGAACCAAGATCTCACCAAAGATCCAAGCACATACTTAGGCGTTTCCATTTCATTCGAGAAATCGTTGAAAGGGGAGATGTTAAAATATGCAAAGTACCGACAGATGATAATGTATCTGACCCATTGACGAAGCCGCTGTCACAGCAGAAGCATGATCGTCATACTAGATCTCTAGGCATTAGGTATATGTCTGAGTGGTCTTAGTGCAAGTGGGAGATTTGTTGGGATATGCCCTAAGACAAGTCATTAGATGATTGTTTAAGACATACAATGTTTATGGATTTATGAATGGCAATTCATTATTGTATATTATTCTTTTAACTGTGCATTGTGAATTAATATATATGTTAATGTCCTTAGAATAATATTGTATTATTCTTAAAGATGTTCCTAGTCAAGTATTATCATGAATGGGATAATGATAATACGTAGAGACTAGTATATGTTGATCGATGAATTGTTCATTGATATGAGATATCTAATCAGCATATGGGTACATGTTAGAGAACGATGTACTGAACAGACCCACCATGAGAATGCAACATGGATAGTTATATGATCGTCATATGCAATTCTCATAGTGATAATAATGTATGTAATCCTTACGACTTGTGATCATCAGAGATCCCAACATAAGGAGTTATGTATCTTGATATCGTCAAACGTTACCCGTAACAGGGTAATCTATAAAGGCGACTATTGGATACACTACGAATTATGTAGAGGGATGTTGACTGATCGAGATAGGATTTGTCCCTCCTATATAACAGGAGATGTGTTTGGCCCTTGATCAAGTGAGAACTAAAATGCATGGCCATGCTCGAATGAGTCGATATGAGATATCGAGCTTATTCGTTTATTCTAGTTCTACTTGGGGATCAAGAAATAGAGATTGAATATACGAGTATGACTATTCCATGACTCGTGTTCAATCTAAACACAAAGGACAAAGGGATTAAGTTACATGATTAATATTATCACAAGTTCTAAAGGTTATGTCGAGTCATTGACATTCTCGTAATTTGGGTAGCATCGATGTGTTGCTAGATACCGCTCGATGCTTGCGACATAAAATGAGATTTTATGTCACTGCCAACATTACGAGATCCTATCGGGTCGCACAAATGATTAAATCGAGAAGGGAAATTAAATTCATGAGATGAATTAAATAATTAAGAGGAGTCTTAATTAATTATCATAATGATTAATTAAATCATGGGCTTAAGCCCATGAAGCTTTGAGAAAGCCTTTAATTAATCATATTTAATATGATAGCAAGGTGTTTTAATTGTAAGACAATATCAAAACTTAAAACCTAGCCTCCACTTCAAGCTCTCTCGGCCGAACCCTAGGAGCCGTGAGCTTCACCATCGCCGCCGTCTTGCTTGGTGGTTCGTGGTGGTCGTTGATCGGTTATTGTAACCGTGAGTCTTGTTGGTTCAAGAATAAGTCTAGCAACTTGTTCTTGAACGTCCCTTTCGATTCGATCGTGTGGATACCGTAGAGACGAAGGCGAAAACTTTCGTTTGTGACTCGGAGTTCGTTGGACGTGCTGCTCCGTGGATTCTGCTTCAAACGCGCTACAAGGGTAAGACACTTGTAATTCTCTAATCCGATATGAATCCCTTTGTATAGATCGCTGGTTTGTAATCCCAAATTTTATTCCGCTGCGTTGTATGCTCATGGGGTTACTTACAAATCCAAGCAATGAATATCCAACAATAGTTCTTACTTTCACTTCCATATCACAAATCAATAACTCAATATTATGAATCAAATCATAATCAATACTTTGATGCACACATCTTCACATGAATCATGATATTTCATTGGTGATGGAAAAACCCCATCATCTCCCACCATCCGCTACATCACACACATGATGCAGGATACACACACCCATACGTGCAAGATCACGCCCAACTCACATAGTAGTTCATTAGACACACCAGTTAATAGAGGGAAAGGAAGTGCAAGGGTGTATGTATAATAACATCCAACTAGTGTCTAACCAAAACAATCCAATTAACATGTTCTAAACATTCAAACCCACACCGAGGTGGTTCAAACCAAGACATGAAAGGAAGAATCCATGTTTATAAGATATTCCATAATTTATATCAAATTCCCTTAATCCTAACATAAGATCCTTTATTGCTTTAAATTCAACTCTAATAAATTAAAGATGCATTGGTTCCATAATTCTTGATTTAGAACTCACTACTAAGAGTAGTAATTCAATAAAGTGACATAAGTCAACAATACATGTCATGATACACATTCAAGCATATACATCACCATAAACTCTATTCCATGTTAACACATACCATACATGCCTCTAAAAGTAATATAATCCACACCATATCCCAACACCCACCAAAATATTATAATGGCTACAAACCATAGAAGTCAATTCTTTTCACCACCTATTAGCAACTAATAAGGTTTAGACCCTCACTTGAATCACATTTTAAGCATATTAACAAACACCTTCCATGCATGATTTTAGTCATCTTTTAACCAATAATAATACTAAGCCAAGACATATTCCACAATTTATTTTCAACAATTAACCATTCAATAAAGTGAGCCCCCATCAACTTCCAACAATCAAAACACTCCTCATGCTATCCCATTCCCAAATACAACACTTCAATACATGAAGGAATACATACATACACACCATCTTCACCCACAAACACATGCTGGACACACACACACGCAGAAACACACACACGCACACACACTGCTGCACACGCACGAACACACACTAGCAAACCCTTCCAAAATGCTAGCAAAATCGAACCAATCTTCATCAAAACTTTGAGGGATTTCAAGGTAAATAACGACTGAAGGATGAGGAGGATTACCCACAAAAAAATTGGAAGAAAATCGTCCCAAAATCGGACGAATTCGGAAATTTTATCCGCGCGCTTCCTTGCAAGATCCGGACGCGATCCGCAACGAAACTTCATGTTCTTGGTATGGAAAGAAGCGCCTGGAAGAGACGAAGGCGATGGCGGTTCGGACGCGCCGGAAGGAGCTGGGACGGCGGCGTGCGCGCGGCCTGAACGGAGCGGGGTCGAGCAACAGCGAAAGAGAGGGAATCAGGTGTTTTGTGCGTGTATTTACATGTTTTAATGTGTGTCCGAAAATACCCAACATAACATATTTATTTTTGTATCCTAACCCGGTTTTGTACATCGAAGTGTCGCCGGTGCACTGACATATTATTTATAGACAACGATTGGGATTTATACACACCCCAAAAACCCAAAACTTAAATTCTTCATTTTAATTAACTTATCTCTAAAATATTATCGGAGTATATTTTACAATCTCAAAATATTTTATGATCCGATTAATTTGCCAGTTGACATTCACTTGGTCAATCCCACTTCTAATTAATTAATTCTAAAATTAATTATCAATAAAATCTAAATCATATTTAGTCCAACAAATGATTATAATAAATCTGGACATCACAATTCTCCCCAACATATAAAATTTCGTCCTCGAAATTTCAACGCATGCTTACCATAAAAGCCAACTGTAAATTTTACGTACCATATATAGCTCGATGTAGTGACTTTACCATCTGTAAGATGACAGTTATCGGAATCATCGTGGCTCACACATGTGTCCCATTGCACCAACGATCGCAAGAAGTGTTTAACTGTCAAGCTTCTTTGTCATCTCTCGCTACCTGTGTACTTTCATCGACACAATTTCATTGTACAATCTTATTTCCCGTCATATACTTTTATCACAGTACCCATCATATAATCTCGTTAAATCATGCAATCCTTGCTTTCATGTATATTCAAGAATATATGACAATACATCAACATTTATCTTAATTAACTTCATACCTGTGTCGTTGCAAATGTATGCAACTTATCCGCACATCATCACCGTCATCTGTATGAAGTAACGGTACTCTTGAGCCTTTATTCATCAATCTTTCATATATCATCTCCTGGCTATTATCTGGTGCAAGGTAATGACTAGAAAACCCATTAGTCATTCTCACATACGTATATACACATTATACACACCAACAGCCACAGACCATCAGTATCAAATCATGATAAATGGCTTAACACCAATATTTTTATGTCACGATTATACTCATCTAACACAAGGCATCAACATCAATATCGAATAGTTCGTGACATACCTTTGTAGATGGAATCATCTACAATACACAATGGCATCATAATATCATGTTAATCATAGCACTCACATACTTTTAAGTATCAACATTTCCACATTACTTCACCCAATTATTATCTGCCATAGGACAAGTACAAAATAATCTCGTTAGTATTTCTCAAATACTAGTAACATAACACGTACCTTGTCATTTACGCATTTCAATATTCATAATGTTTCTGTCATCAAACATTAATTCCCTGTATCAGAAGTCTCTCACAGTTCCATACACAACATGCTACTGTACACTATCACATAGGGTGATTGAAATTTAACATAAGAATCAATTGCATGCTTCAATGACGCCATTTATATCAATCTTTAACTCATCCTCGAAACATAAAATTCATTAATCATGAATGTTCACCATGATCACATGTCCACACACGACATTCGTAGTAATCACGCGTCATCCCGCGACATACTCATGTCATCCCGTGACACGCTCATTAAACTCATGTTTATCTGATTGTATTCCATTCAACATAATAGGTGATTAATCAATTATTAATCCTACCACATACAAAGCTAGCATGCTTTCACAACAATAATTATCGTCACAAAATGATTAACATCTATTTTTAATATCTCATCACTATACACCGTAGATATGAGAGTGTTATCACAGAGGTAACTATTGAAGTTATGATATTTTGAACTCTCAATCTTTTCCATTGATATTGATCACAATATATAGAGTTTACAAAGAATGGAGATAGGAAAGAATCTCCCATATTTATCTAAAGATACTATACAATTAATTTAAACAATTTACAAGGTAATAATATATTATGTAGGATCTTCCTTGATACGCCCCCGCAAAATCGACGTGCCGTCAGCCACAGAGATTTTGGAACGTAGAAAACAAAAACGAGTATGAGGTAAAGGCTTGGTTAAGACGTCGGCTAATTGATCTTCGGTGCGAACAAAGGATACTGTCAGGAGGCCCTTGGAATATAGATCACGTACAAAGTGAATATCAACAGCAATATGCTTCATTCTTGAATGCATCACTGGATTAAGAGCAAGGCGAGTGGCCCCGATGTTGTCACATAGAAGGCGTGGCACCGAAGGTAACTGTAAACCAAGGTCAGTGAAGAGATTTTGTATCCAGCAAAGTTCGGCTGCAGCAGAAGCGAGAGAGCGATACTCAGATTCAGTGGAGGAGCGCGAGACAGCTCGTTGTTTCTGAGAGCGCCATGAGATGGGGTTAGGACCCAGAAATATAATATAAGCAGAGGTTGATTTTCGTGATTTTGGGTCACCAGCCCAGTCCGCATCAGAGTATGCGGTAAGAGAAAGATTAGTGGATCGTCGTAGAAGTAAACCATGGGTGAGAGTACCCTTAAGATAGCGGAATAGGCGCTTAACAGTAGCCCAGTGGTCAGCTGTGGGATCAGCCATGGACTGGGCCAGACGGTTGACAATGAATGAAATATCAGGGCGGGTGATAGTCAGATATTGAAGACCACCAATTGCACGACGATAGTCAGTAGCATCAGTAGAGCATGAAATAAGAGTAAAACACTGGTTGCCATGGGAGTAGTGACAGGTTTGGCTCCATCCATTTTGTGACGGCGTAAGAGGTCCACAATATATTTGTGTTGGGATAGAAATAGACCTTCTGTGCATGAAGCAACTTCAACCCCTAAGAAGTAAGAGAGTGAGCCAAGGTCTTTAACAACAAATAACCGACCAAGATGATCGACGAGAGACTGGAGCTTGGTAGGGTCAGAGCCAGTGATGATAAGATCATCAACATAAACCAGACAATACAGGTGGAGCGGTCCGCATAGTAGAGTGAACAAGGATGTATCTGAGCGTGACTGAGTAAATCCAAAGGAGAGCAATGCCGAGCTGAGGGCAGAGTACCAAGCATGAGGGGCTTGTCGTAGGCCATAGAGAGATTTGTGAAGTCGGCACACATGATGCGGAGAGACTTTATCCACGAATCCTGGTGGTTGAGACATGTAGATAACATCAGTCAAGGTTCCATGGAGAAAGGCATTACTGATATCAAGCTTACGTAGTGTCCAGTTATGCTGTAAAGCAACAGTAAGAACTGTCCGAATGGTTACCGGTTTAACAACGGGACTGAAAGTGTCTGTATAATCAACCCCAGGGCGTTGGTGAAAACCCTTGGCCACAAGGCGAGCCTTGAACTTATCAACAGGCCCATCAGGTTTTCTTTTGATACGAAAAACCCATTTGCATCCAATGACATTGAAATCAGGCACATGTGGGACTAGAGACCAAGTACCATGATGGAGAAGAACAGTAAATTCCTCTGTCATGGCGGTGCGCCAACGAGGATCTTTGAGGGCCTCCGAGACACAAGTGGGTTCAATGTCCGGTGGGAGAGGATGCTTGGAAGCGGAGTTAATTTGCTTGGGTCGATGGATATTATTCAAACTCCTTGTGCGCATGACATGTGTCCGAGTTGCTGGAGGCGGTGTCAAAGAGGGATGCGGAATTGTAGCAGACGTAGGTGCACTGTCTTTGGGGGTGGAGTCAGCGGCCGTGTGCAGCGGAATAGAAGGCCTAGAGACTGTAGATGGTAAAATTCCAAGAGAAAGAGGTGCAGTGGGAAGTTCAAGATTGACAACCGGAGCATTACCAAAATAATTTTTACGCTTTGATGGAAAGATGAATTCCGAGAAGCGAACATGCCGAGAGAGAAAGATCCGCTTGGAATTGAGCTCCATACATTTATAAGCGTTTTGGGAAGTGGAATAACCAATAAACAAGCATGGTAGAGAAGGAGGATCCAATTTACTCTGATTGTAGGGTCGTAGCCAAGGATAACATAAGCATCCAAAGGTGCGCAACTTGAGGTAATCAGGGGGACGAGAGAATAATGCCTCAAAGGGGCTTTTGTTACGGAGCACAGGAGTCGGCATCCGCTTAATCAAGTAAACTGCAGTAGCAAATGCATAATTCCAGAGAGAGTCGGGAAGAGAAGCATGATGAAGAAGGTCTCGCCCAGTGGTCACAATGTGTCGGTGACGACGTTCAGAAGTGCCATTTTGCTGAGGCGTGTGAGGAGCAGTGGTTAGCCAACTGATACCCTGAGAGGATAGATATAAACGTAGAGCTAAAAATTCCCCACCGTCAGTGGTCATCGTCATCCATATCGTCGGGGGGCGGTTGTGGAAAAAGTGCTGGCTGGAAAGTCGGCGGCAACTCTTAGATGAAGAATTTTCGATTTGGTTGGCTAAGCTAGACCACTTTGTTGCAACCCCCCTAAACTTGCTTCCTTGCACCAGTAGACTCCAAAAACTTACAATTAATCGATAAAAATATGGACTTTAGAGGTGGGATAGCTTAATTAAGAGAGACTGAAGAGAAAAAATCGGAACTGAAAATTTGAGGGGTAGAGGACTAAAAATACGCGAGGCGTAATTACGCCGCTTGAGAGGCGTAATTACGCCTCGCCTACGGCTTTGAAATTTTTTTACAAAAAATGGTAGGCGTAACTACGCCGAAAACAGGCGTAGTTACGCCTACGCTACGGCATTTTAAAATTTTCTGAAAATTTGACAGGCGTAATTACGCCACAAAGAGGCGTAGTTACGCCTGTCCTACGGCATCTCACACTTGAAAAATATTTTTCAGGCGTAATTACGCCTTAAAAGGCGTAAATACGCCCTCATCATATTTTTTTTTAAATAAAATAAAATAAAAATAAAATAAGGATACAGGATTCGGGTTGCCTCCCGAAAAGCGCTTAGTTTATAGTCCTCGGCCCGACTGTCTTCCATCCATTCACTTAGGCTCGCTCAGGTGAACCTCGTCCACGTCTCTTACTTCTTCCCCAAAATAATGCTTCAATCGCTGCCCATTTGCTTGAAATGTGTGACCGTCATCGCATTTCAGTTAAATTGCTCCATATGGGGTCACGTTCTCAATAGTGAACGGCCCAGACCATCGTGACTTCAACTTTCCTGGAAATAGTCGGAGACGAGAGTTATATAGTAGCACTTTCTGACCAGGAATAAACTCTCTTCTCACGATTTGCTTGTCATGCCAATTCTTCGTTCGCTCCTTGTAGATCTTAGCATTTTCGTACGCTTCATTACGAAACTCATCCATCTCAGTGAGCTGTAGCAACCGTTGCTCACCAGCAGCCTTCAAATCAAAGTTCAGCTTCTTTATGGCCCAGAAAGCCCGATGTTCCAACTCTACCGGTAAGTGGCATGCTTTCCCAAAAACTAGACGATATGGGGACATCCTTATGGGAGTTTTGAATGCAGTGCGGTATGCCCATAATGCATCATCCAATTTCAGGGCCCAATCCTTTCGGTTAATACTGACCGTCTTTTCAAGAATTAGCTTAATTTCTCGGTTAGAAATTTCGGCTGGGCCATTAGTCTGTGGATGATAAGCCAATGCAATCTTATGCCTCACAGTGTATGTCGTCATCAAAGCACTGAAGATCTTGTTACAGAAGTGGGTCCCTTCATCACTGACAATCGATCTCGGAGTACCAAACCGTGTAAGGATGTTCTTTTGCACGAACTTGACCACGACCTGAGCGTCATTAGTCGATGTGGCAATCGCTTCAACCCACTTAGGAACATAGTCCACTGCTAGCAGAATATATGACTGTCCACAAGATGGTGGGAAGGGGCCCATGAAATCAATACCCCATACATCGAAGATTTCTAATTCCAAGATATTTGTCAACGCATCTCATGGCGTTTAGAAATATTACCAATGCGCTGACAACGATCACACGTCTTCACCAAAGTATAACTGTCTCGATGTAGCTCTAGCCAATAGAAACCCGATTGAAGCACTTTTGCTGCTGTCCTTGCTGCTCCAAAATGTCCTCCATAAGGTCTGGAGTGACACTTTTCAAGAATCTCTCTTGATTCCTCCTCAGTTACGCATCTCCGGACAATTTGGTCTGCACAGCGTCTGAATACATACGGTTCATCCCAGTAATAATTCTTCACATCATGAAAGAACTTCTTCCTTTGCTGATAAGTGAGGTCTGGAGGCAGTATACCACACGACAAATAATTAGCAAAATCAGCGAACCACGGAGTTTTAGTACATACCTCAAAGAGATGTTCATCGGGAAAGTTCTCTTGTATGACTCCATGATCCATTTGATCCTCCAACTCCAAACGAGATAAGTGATCTGCTACTTGATTTTCACTGCCCTTTTTATCCAAGATCTCAAAATCAAACTCTTGTAGCAACAAGATCCATCTAATCAACCGGGGTTTCGCATCCTTCTTGGCAAAAAGATAGCGAATCGCTGCATGATCTGTGTAAACTATGACCTTTGTCCCGATCAGATATGCTCTAAACTTGTCGAATGCATACACCACAGCTAGCATCTCTTTCTCGGTGGTCGTGTAATTCTGTTGGGCTCCATCAAGAGTTCTACTTGCATAGTAGATCGCCCTAAAAATCTTGTCTCTCTTTTGCCCCAAAACTGCTCCCACAGCATAGTCGCTGGCATCACACATTAAAACAAATGGCTCCTTCCAATCCGGCACTATGATGATTGGTGCAGATATAAGTGCTTTCTTTAGCCTGTTAAATGCCTGCAAACACAAATCATCAAAGACAAAAGGTGAGTCTTTTTCTAACAAATTACACAAGGGCTTAGCTATTTTAGAAAAATCTTTAATAAAACGGCGATAAAACCCGGCATGTCCAAGGAAGCTCCTAATAGCCTTCTCATTGTTCGGAGGTGGAAGCTTCTCAATTGCAACCACTTTTGCTCTATCCACTTCAAGTCCTTGAGATGACACCTTATGGCCAAGGACAATACCCTCTTGCACCATAAAGTGACATTTCTCCCAATTTAACACGAGGTTCTTTTCTTGGCAGCGCTGTAACACAAGAGATAGGTTATGCAAACAATGGTCAAAAGAGGAACCAAATACCGAAAAGTCGTCCATGAAGACTTCAAGGATCTCCTCCACCATATCTGAAAATATCGCCATCATGCACCGTTGAAAGGTAGCAGGTGCGTTGCATAAACCAAAAGGCATTCTTCCAAACGCAAAGGTGCCATATGGACAGGTAAACGTTGTCTTCTCTTGATCCTCGGGGTCTATGGCAATTTGATTGTATCCTGAATAGCCATCTAATAAACAGTAATAACAATAACCGGCTAACCTGTCAAGCATCTGATCGATAAATGGAAGAGGGATGTGGTCCTTCCTTGTGGCCTTGTTGAGTTTCCTATAGTCAATGCAAACTCGCCACCCCGTCACAGTTCGAGTTGAGATCAACTCATTATTTTCATTTGTTACCACTGTCATCCCTCCTTTCTTTGGCACGACCTGTACTGGGGAAACCCATGCACTATCTGAAATAGCATAAATAATCCCAGCATTTAACAATTTAAGAACTTCTTCTTTTACTACCTCCTTCATTGCTGGATTTAACCGCCTTTGATGATCAATGGAGGGAACGAAGGAATCCTCCATAAGAATTTTATGCATGCACAAAGACGGGCTAATCCCCTTGATATCAGAAATCGACCAACCCAAAGCAGATTTATATGTCCTCAATACACGTAATAATTTATCCTTCTCTAAAGAACAAAGAGATGAAGATATAATTACCGGGTATGTCGAATTCTCACCCAAGAATGCATAAGTAAGGTGGGCCGGTAGTTCTTTCAGTTCCGAGCTCGCCTTCGTATCTTCTTTGACTGATGTATCTCGTACATCTTCCGCTTTCCCAGCAGTGTTGTTCTCCTTAGGCAAGCTCTTAAGTGCTTCCACTTGCTCAGCAAGATCAGGTTCAGTTGCATCCACTTTCATAATAGAGTTGACCATGCAATTCTCCAATGGATCCTCCGGTATTGCTCCTACTTCAAAATTATGGACACATGAGTCAATTACATCCAAAAACTTGCAAGTACTTACCTCATCAGGTCCCTTGAGAGCCTTGTAAATATTGAACATGACTTCTTCTCCTCCAACTCTCAAGGATAATTCTCCTTTTTGGACATCTATAAGTGCCCTGCCTGTTGCTAAGAATGGTCTCCCCAAAATTAATGGAACATCTCCATCTTCCTCCATGTCTAGAACCACTTTGTCCACCTTCACAAGCACATCTTCAATTATCCCTCTAGGATATGTGAGAGACCTATCCGCCAATTGCAATGTGATTGTAGTAGGCTTTACTTCACCAAGCCCTAAACTCCTGAAAACAGATAAAGGCATTAAATTAATACTTGCACCTAAATCACATAACGCCCTATTAAATGTAGAACTACCAATAATACAAGGAATAGTAAAACTCCCTGGATCTTTCAATTTTTGTGGTAGCTTCTTTTGGAGTATTGCACTACATTCTTCTGTGAGATTCACGGTTTCAAATTCCTCAAGCTTCCTCTTTCTTGCCATTATATCCTTCATAAACTTTGTATAATTAGGCATTTGTTGCAACGCCTCGGCAAAAGGAATATTTATGTGGATTTTCTTGAAAATCTCCAAGAATTTGGCAAACTGGTCATCTATAGCCTTTTTCCGGAAACGTTGAGGATATGGAAGTGTAGGCTTGTACATAGGAAGCTTTTCCGGTAATGTGGCTTGCTTCTCCTTTTCAACTTCTTTAGGGGTTTCAACCTGAATTTGAGTCTCCTCAACAGATGGCTCATCAACATGTGCTGGTTCTACATCCCCAAGTTCCTTACCACTTCTCAATGACACGGCCTTGCACTGCTCCCTTGGGTTCACTTCGGTGTTGCTAGGAAATGATCCTCTTTGTTGGTTGTTCATGGCATTAGCAAGCTGCCCAATTTGCACCTCAAGAGATTTCATTGTAGCACCCATGTTGTTCATGTGACCCTCAATCGTATCAAGCCTCGACTCATTCTTCTCAAGCCTCAATTTCGAACTTTGAACAAAAGTATTCACCAAATCTTCAAGTGAAGGGTTACCTTCATTCTTTTGTGGAGCATATCCAGGTGGTGGATTCAGAGCACTATTATTGTTGGCATATGAGAGTCTATCATTGTTGCGGAACCCTTGTTGATACGGATTGCTTCGGTAGTTATTATTGTTGTTGGGATACCGATTGTTTGTGAACTGAACGTGCTCTTGCTCTGCTTCCCTTGACAACTCCATTCCAGTTGCAGCGGCGGCTAATTCAATAGTAGGTTGTGCTCCTTGCTTGGTCAGAGCTGCTACCTGCGTGGTTAGTGCAGACAGTTGTGCAGTAAGAGTACTAAAATGATCAACCTCATACATACCTATGGGTTTCCTTGCCATGGCTCGCTCACTGGGCCACTGGAAGCTGTTAGCCGACATCTCCTCAAGTAATTCAAAGGCAGCATCTGCAGTCTTAGAAAATAGTGTTCCTCCTGCTGCAGCATCCACAATGATCCTAGTTGGTCCATTCAACCCATTGTAAAATAACTGAATCTGCACCCAGCTTTCATAGTTATGTTGTGGGCACCTCCTCAATAAATCCTTGAATCGCTCCCATGCCTCGTATAGTTGTTCAGAATCAATTTGTCTGAACGTACTGATTTCAGTTCTCAGTTGAGCTGACTTAGCTGGTGGGAAGAACTTCGAGAGAAATTTCGATGCCATTTCCGCCCATGTGTTAATACCATTATTTGGAAGAGATTGTTGCCAACTCCTTGCATGGTCCCTAAGAGAGAAAGGGAACAATCGCAGTCTCACAGTATCTTCTGGAACACCATTCATCTTCACAGTATCAGCTATCTCCAAAAATATCCTCAAATGCAAGTTGGGGTCTTCAACAGGGGACCCACCAAACTGATTCTGTTGCACCATACTTATCAATGCCGGCTTAAGTTCAAACTTGTTGGCATTGATAGTCTGGCGAGCTATCCCAGAGTAATTGTTGTTGACCAAAGGTTTGAAATAATCTCTGATCGCCCTTTGAGGTTCAACAAGTTGTGGAGGTGGTTCGTTGTTGTCTCTATTTGCAGCCATTTCTATCAATTCCTCCCTTCTCGTTTTTCTCAGTCTTCTTGCAGTTCTCTCGATCTCAGGATCAAACAGCAACGATTCAGGAGTAGTGTACTTTCGCATGCACTGCAAAAATTCAGAAAAGACAAAAAATCACTCCAAAATAAAAGGAATAAAAGCTCTAAATTAAAACCAAGATTAATTGGTACAGTATCAGATTGTACTAAATAAATCAATCCCCGGCAACGGCGCCAAAAACTTGTTGCGTAAAATCCCTTACCGCAAGCGCACGGTAGTCAAGTTTTAGTATAGAAAGATGTCGAACCCACAGAGATTGATTAAATAGTTAAATCTAAGTACTGAATTAAAATAATCTTTGCTTTATTTAGAGAATCGAATAGTTGAGTGTTATGCGAGTAATAAAAATTAATTAACTAACGATGATCAAATACTGAGTTGAAAAGAAATCAGTTCGAGACGAATCTAGGAGTACGATTTCACTTGTTCATCCACTACACTTATCATTCCTTGATTTCCATGTTATGGATTTCCTAGTTTACTAGCCGAGAATTCTTATTTGTTTCTACTCCCCCTCCCGGGTGTTAAGCAGAATTAATTATCTAACATTAATCTTGATATCCCTATCTAAGATTAATTATCAAACAATTGTAAAAGCGCAGTAATTCCTTTGACGACTTCTATGGAGTTATAGGCCTTCCGAACAATATAACTACCACGATACGAATTCCTTCTTTCCTATTCACAACCCCCTCTCCCGAGTGATAGATCACGAATATGGAATCATTCAATCCATGGCCAGTAGATTAAAAGCATTAGGAACAGGAAAACATAAATAAACCATACGGAAATCCAAATAAACTTCAATCAATTCATAATAAGCGTAGTTTCAAAACAAGCTACATCGTCTCCTAGAAAATAAAATTAGCTCATGCTAGAAGTATTTAAACACATAGACATGTTTAAATAACCCATAAAAATTGCTAAAAGTTTAGAGATACAAAACGAATTGGACGCTATTCTTCGATCTCCGATGAACGCCGCCGTCTCGTGATGAATTCTCTCCTTTTTGCTCCGAGCCGTCGTCGTTATTCTTCTCCGTTCTTCAACCCTAGCCTCCTTCTCCCCAAGAATATGTCTAAGTCTGAATATCTTTTCGAAAATCCTCCTCCAAAACCTTTAAAAGTCCCGTGCAATCAAATAAGGGAAGTCTCCAAAATTACCAAAATTCCATTGGCGTAATTACGCCTCCGAAGTGGCGTAATTACGCCTGTCGACGTGTCACAAAATCTGGCTTCCCGCGTGATAGGCGTAATTACGCCTCCAAAGTGGCGTAGTTACGCCACTTAAATTCTCAAAAGCCGTGGGCTAGGCGTAGTTACGCCTCAATGAGGCGTAATTACGCCTGTTGAAATTCTTTAAAAAATCAAATGCCGTGAGTTAGGCGTAGTTACGCCTCAAAGTAGGCGTAATTACGCCTGTTG
This sequence comes from Haberlea rhodopensis, assembly GCA_907163345.1. NCBI lineage: Eukaryota > Viridiplantae > Streptophyta > Magnoliopsida > Lamiales > Gesneriaceae > Haberlea > Haberlea rhodopensis. The sequence goes on from CAJQUN010000095.1 coordinate 796,967, forward strand.
CCATGATTGATAGTGTAGATTTTTGGCTTCAATTCATCCGTTCCTTCCGTCATTTGCACCCTTTTAGTCCACAAAACATGTAATTACCTGGATTCCTGCAAAACAACACAGAACAAAACCAAAAGCGTAATTCTGATCGAAAACTAACACTAAACCATGCAAAATAAGAAGAAATATAAGTGTATAAAATACACTTATCAACGGCGTAAGAGGTCCACAATATATTTGTGTTGGGATAGAAATAGACCTTCTGTGCATGAAGCAACTTCAACCCCTAAGAAGTAAGAGAGTGAGCCAAGGTCTTTAACAACAAATAACCGACCAAGATGATCGACGAGAGACTGGAGCTTGGTAGGGTCAGAGCCAGTGATGATAAGATCATCAACATAAACCAGACAATACAGGTGGAGCGGTCCGCATAGTAGAGTGAACAAGGATGTATCTGAGCGTGACTGAGTAAATCCAAAGGAGAGCAATGCCGAGCTGAGGGCAGAGTACCAAGCACGAGGGGCTTGTCGTAGGCCATAGAGAGATTTGTGAAGTCGGCACACATGATGCGGAGAGACTTTATCCACGAATCCTGGTGGTTGAGACATGTAGATAACATCAGTCAAGGTTCCATGGAGAAAGGCATTACTGATATCAAGCTGACGTAGTGTCCAGTTATGCTGTAAAGCAACAGTAAGAACTGTCCGAATGGTTACCGGTTTAACAACGGGACTGAAAGTGTCTGTATAATCAACCCCAGGGCGTTGGTGAAAACCCTTGGCCACAAGGCGAGCCTTGAACTTATCAACAGACCCATCAGGTTTTCTTTTGATACGAAAAAACCCATTTGCATCCAATGACATTGGAATCAGGCACATGTGGGACTAGAGACCAAGTACCATGATGGAGAAGAACAGTAAATTCCGCTGTCATGGCGGTGCGCCAACGAGGATCTTTGAGGGCCTCCGAGACACAAGTGGGTTCAATGTCCGGTGGGAGAGGATGCTTGGAAGCGGAGTTAATTTGCTTGGGTCGATGGATATTATTCAAACTCCTTGTGCGCATGACATGTGTCCGAGTTGCTGGAGGCGGTGTCAAAGAGGGATGCGGAATTGTAGCAGACGTAGGTGCACTGTCTTTGGGGGTGGAGTCAGCGGCCGTGTGCAGCGGAATAGAAGGCCTAGAGACTGTAGATGGTAAAATTCCAAAAGAAAGAGGTGCAGTGGGAAGTTCAAGATTGACAACCGGAGCATTACCAAAATAATTTTTACGCTTTGATGGAAAGATGAATTCCGAGAAGCGAACATGCCGAGAGAGAAAGATCCGCTTGGAATTGAGCTCCATACATTTATAAGCGTTTGGGAAGTGGAATAACCAATAAACAAGCATGGTAGAGAAGGAGGATCCAATTTACTCTGATTGTAGGGTCGTAGCCAAGGATAACATAAGCATCCAAAGGTGCGCAACTTGAGGTAATCAGGGGGACGAGAGAATAATGCCTCAAAGGGGCTTTTGTTACGGAGCACAGGAGTCGGCATCCGGTTAATCAAGTAAACTGCAGTAGCAAATGCATAATTCCAGAGAGAGTCGAGAAGAGATGCATGATGAAGAAGGTCTCGCCCAGTGGTCACAATGTGTCGGTGACGACGTTCAGAAGTGCCATTTTGCTGAGGCGTGTGAGGAGCAATGGTTAGCCAACTGATACCCTGAGAGGATAGATATAAACGTAGAGCTAAAAATTCCCCACCGTTATCACTATATAAATTCTTGATAGAGTGTCCGAACTGTTTTTCAACAAGCCTTTGGTATTGAGGAAATAATGTCAAGACATCCGATTTTCGTGTCATGGGCTAGTACCGACAATATGTAGTAAAATGATCCACAAGCAATAAATAGTAACGAAATCCATCAGTAGAGGGATTCGGGGTAGGACCCCAAACATCAGCATATACGTAGTGCAACGGATGTAAACTAGTAAGAGATGATGCGACAAAAGGTAACTGATGCGATTTATTGATAAAACATGATCCACAAGACAAGTCCATGACTTTATTTGATTGTGTAACAGTAGGCAAATGAAAATGCGAAATAATAAAAGAGCTAGTCCGAGATGAGGGATGCCCTAAACGAGCATGCCAAGTTGTAGTGGAAGCCCGGGCGCCAACGAGAGCAAAGGATGCGGATGGTGTAGATGAGTTGGAGGAAGGCTGAAGGTGGTAGACACCATCTTTACACATGCCTTTGGCTAGAACCGCCCCCGTGACCTGATCCTTAACAGAAAATGATTGGGATAAAATTCAAGGGAAACACCATTTGCTTTTGTGAGCTGATGAATCGATAATAAATTTTGGCGGGCATCCGGAACACATAGTACATCAGATAAGTAAAAAGTACGATCAGGAAATCGCATAATAGATGTACAGTATGTGTGATTGGCAAGCCCGAGCCATCAGCAATGTGAACCTCCTCTGTACCATCATATTCAGAGTGGACAGAGAGGTTATTAAGGTCGGCTGTTAGACTATGAGATGCGCCAGAATCGACCAACCATGAGGGGTGCGGATTGAAAGTTTGAGGACTTTGGGCATGGTTAGCAGTTGCTTGCAATTTTTGGCAATAAGGAGCAATATGACCAGGTGTACCACACAACTGACAGATGACAACAGTACGAGGAGCATTAGAAAAATTAGTACTATAAGATGTAGAAGAACCATTACCCCTGCCAGAGCCGCGACCACGATAGTTATTGAAGTATCCTCGACGCTGCTGATGCTGATTGCCGCGGCTAGAACCAGTGCGGTTAGGATGACTGCGAGGAGGCTGCTTTGATTCCTGGACGGCGGCAATGTTGGCCGTAGCAACAAGAGAGTTGGAGGCGCTATCAAGCCGTTTCAAATAATCTTCGTGGGCGATGAGAAGATCATGTAATTCCTCAAAGCGAAGCGAGGATTCACGCGTGCGGATAGGACCAGCAATCTCTCGAAAAGTGGGACCCAAACCATTCAATATGTAGAGAGTCACATCATCATCAGAAAGGGGTTTGTCAATAATGGCGAGTTCATCCGCCTTGGACTTGATGGTTTGAAGAAAGGCGGCCACCGTTTGAGACCCGAGTGAGGCACGAGAAAGGTCATCTTTTAACTGCATGACCCGCGTGCGAGATTTATTGGCGAAGAGACGAGTAAGAATCTGCCATGCATCGGCTGATGATGTTGACGAGGCGACTAACGGAATTATTTCAGCCGATAGCGATCCAAAGATGGCCGATAGAATTAGTTGATCTTGTTGAAATCAATGAGAGAATTCAGGGGTTGGATCATCAATGGAACTCAATGGTGGTCGAGAGACACGTCCGTCAACAAATCCAATGAGCGCATAACCATTGAGAAGAGCAACAATTTGTGCTCGCCATGATGGAAAATTAGAGGCTGTGAGTTTAAGGGGAAGGTGTTGGTGTGCATTTATAGGGATGATAGGAGGTGGAGAGATAGGAGTGGCCGACGATGTTGTATCAGTGGTGGAGGAAGCCATGAAAATTGAGTTGAGTGGGATGTTGTTGTAATTTGTTTTTTTTTTTTTTTTTTTATTGAGGGATGTGGGGTACTGTAGGGAACAATTGTTGGGTTGATATCATTGGTGGATGAAGAAGACTTGGCGTGAGATTTACAATATGAGAAGGAAAAAGAAAAGTGCAGCGGCGCATGGACGGTAAAGAAGGATAGCGTAGGCTAAGCTTTTTTTCTTTTCTTTTCTTTGGAGGACCGATTTTTAGGCTGATACCATATTGAAGTTATGATATTTTGAACTCTCAATCTTTTCCATTGATATTGATCACAATATATAGAGTTTACAAAGAATGGAGATAGGAAAGAATCTCCCATATTTATCTAAAAGATACTATACAATTAATTTAAACAATTTACAAGGTAATAATATATTATGTAGGATCTTCCTTGATAGTAACACCCCTTCTTGCCTTATTACCGCAACAAAATATGAATGACACATCTAGGTTCCACTTCAATTCCATTATCAACTTTTCTACATGTACATGATTTCAAAATCAATATGAATCAACAAAATAACTCGAATCAACATATATCAATATGTTCAACCAACTGAAACGGTTTACCTCGATACTTTGTTCTCCTGGATCGATCCAATATCCTCTTGGGTCTAAATCACATGTACCCAATGATCAATAACATAACTGTATATAGCACAACTTCTATTACCATCTGCAATCAAAGCATCATCAATACTCATTGCTAACACAATTGCGATATAAGAGCATTCATCGCGAATCACAATAGCGGTACTAAAAATCTTCATTGCTAACACAATAGCAATGCATCAATCTTCATCACCCTACGGCGGTACATAGTACTCATCGCCACTACTAGCATACATATAATATCCATAATCGCAATGAATATACATTCTTAAAACAACAAGATGTAATAACACTTACTGTACACAGTTGATCCACACTTGATCCTTTAAATTGTCCCTGCTTTCAACATAAATGTTCCACAAAATATGATTTCATATCAATACACAAATTGATATACTCACCATCAACAGAATAGCGGAATGAGACGTTGCTATATATATAATCGGCGGCAAGAACCATTGCCATGGAATCAGCGGAATGCACCATCGCTAAACACATGTCTAGCGGCATGAGCCATCGCCAATGACATAGCGGAAAGAGGCATCACTATACATGTACCCGGCGGTATAAACCATCGCCAATCAATATAGCGGAATGAGACATCGCTATCAATATACCTGGCGGCATGAACCATCGCCAACCAATATAGCGGAACGAGACATCGCTATCAATATACCTGGCGGCATGAGCCATCGCCAACCAATATAGCGGAATGAGACACCGCTATCAATATACCTGGCGGCATGAACCATCGCCAACCAATATAGCGGAATGAGACATCGCTATCAATATCGATAATGTGGTTGTTCCGGTCTTGTTTATAGCAGCGGAATTTTAGGACCCCTCGCTTCGAGATATAGCGGCATCATATGATATCCCTCGCTTCGACAATGACAGCGGCATGTTACCTCGCTTAGACATGACAGCGGCAAATACCATACTACCATCGCTTCATATGACAGCGGCAAGTACCTCCCTCGCTCGAATATAACAACTACCGGAACTTCCACTAGCTCCATGTACCTGCATCCAGGTTAATACAACAGTTCACAATATCATGATCGATACCACGTTCCAATTATAACCACAATATTCCACATTAATCACTAGAATTGTGACTGTTCCGGTCCCAATACAACAGCGGAATTTTAGGACCCCTCTCTTCGACATATAGCGGCATCATATGATATCCCTCGCTTCGACAATGACAGCGGCATGTTACCTCGCTTAGACATGACAGCGGCAAATATCATACTACCATCGCTTCATATGACAGCGGCAAGTACCTCCCTCGCTCGGAGATAAAGGCTACCGGAACATTCATCAATTCTACCACAATAATCAAACACAACAATTGGTTCCATTATCACAATATATCACTATCATGTCACATATATCATCACACGTAAGGGTTCACTATCCATGATATACATAATCAAAGGTATAACACGTTTTACCGTCCGAAGCCCGTACGTCTCACATTTCCTGATTTTCCTACAAAATCAGACCCCTTAACACATAATACAGGAAGTGCTAGACATCACCATTAATGCCATCCCATCGCATTCTACACGATTCCTGCAATTACAATGATTAGCAACACCACTTTTCATATCTTAAAAGCACATAAGCAATTAGTTGTATTACACAACATTAATACCATCATGTAAAAATATGTGCTACCAATTCCTATCAACAAGTTCCTAGGCCCTTAACAGTCTCAATGAGCAACCACTGCTCTGATACCACTAATGTAAGGCCCCAACACTTAAACTCGTCATTAGTTCATTTATGACGTCTTATGTGAATAAATTTTTCATTTTGTTTTCATTCTTTAAAAAGAATCATTACATGTTTCCCATAATCCCATGACATAACAAATGTTCAACATTATATGATCATCTCGACCAACAAATAGACTCAGGGGTTTCACCCAAAACCATCCCCATTACACCACTTTTACATCGTGGGTTTTTATAAAAATTTGGGCAGAGTCTCCCCACAAACTGTGCTATCCGGAAATAAAAACACATCACATAATATAACTCCCGACCAGGGACAACACAATACTAAACATAATACAGAAACACTAAGTAAATTCTCAGCCAGGGAAGACACCACACTAACAAGACAACAAAAGTGGGTTTCAACACCCTTATACAGTCCATATACAGATACAAGTGCTCACAGAAGAGCAACGAATAACATATACTCATCCGGGTGCATAATTAGAATATATACCAACCGCTCAACCTCGTCTATCGGCTCAATCTCATACTATGCTTCTGGAAGCATCATCCAACAAGGTTCGAGCCTAGTACTCCAAAGCAGCATCGTACCTGTTGTACCTGTTTCAACAGAAACAGCCCCCACACAGGGTGAGCACACTCCAACTCAATATTCAATCACAAATCAACATACAAAATCATAATGCAACAATTTAGATTATTCAAAACTCATAAAATATACTCTCTGTACAATTCCGAATCTGTATAGCTTCCACACAGTGTTCCTGTTTCAAACTCACGCACTTTCATAATGTCAAGTTCAGTATTATCATTGAAAATATGATACCCAACAACACTATGAATTCGATACAACAACAATGTATCATTTATGCTCAACATAAATAATTCAACATCAATGTAAACCTGGTTATCCCACTATTTCATTCTCGACACTTTCTCATAATGCTCATGCCCAAGGCATCAATACTCAACTAGTATAATCGGATCACGTACCACTATGTGTCCCCCATAACTCGTATATGAAACTCAATTGTTAAAGTCAAACACTTACCTGAAACATCATATTCAAAATTGCATGTATACATGAATGTATAGATACTAGATATATCTGCTCGTACGTCACCACGTACCTTATAGTAGACAACATGAACAAGCTATCATCAACGTCCGAAGTCTCCTGTAGAGTCTATATCAAATATCAATTCAATATTAGCTCATAATCCAAGCAATGAATATCCAATAATAGTTCTTACTTTTACTTCCATATCACAAATCAATAACTCAATATTATGAATCAAATCATAATCAATACTTTGATGCACACATCTTCACATGAATCATGATATTTCATTGGTGATGGAAAAACCCCATCATCTCCCACCATCCGCTACATCACACACATGATGCAGGATACACACACCCATACGTGCAAGATCACGCCCAACTCACATAGTAGTTCATTAGACACACCCGTTAATAGAGGGAAAGGAAGTGCAAGGGTGTATGTATAATAACATCCAACTAGTGTCTAACCAAAACAATCCAATTAACATGTTCTAAACATTCAAACCCACACCGAGGTGGTTCAAACCAAGACATGAAAGGAAGAATCCATGTTTATAAGATATTTCATAATTTATATCAAATTCCCTTAATCCTAACATAAGATCCTTTATTGCTTTAAATTCAACTCTAATAAATTAAAGATGCATTGGTTCCATAATTCTTGATTTAGAACTCACTATTAAGAGTAGTAATTCAATAAAGTGACATAAGTCAACAATACATGTCATGATACACATTCAAGCATATACATCACCATAAACTCTATTCCATGTTAACACATACCATACATGCCTCTAAAAGTAATATAATCCACAACATAGCCCAACACCCACCAAAATATTATAATGGCTACAAACCATAGAAGTCAATTCTTTTCACCACCTATTAGCAACTAATAAGGTTTAGACCCTCACTTGAATCACATTTTAAGCATATTAACAAACACCTTCCATGCATGATTTTAGTCATCTTTTAACCAATAATAATACTAAGCCAAGACATATTCCACAATTTATTTTCAACAATTAACCATTCAATAAAGTGAGCCCCCATCAACTTCCAACAATCAAAACACTCCTCATGCTATCACATTCCCAAATACAACACTTCAATACATGAAGGAATACATACATACACACCATCTTCACCCACAAACACATGCTGGACACACACACACATGCAGAAACACACACACGCACACACACTGCTGCACACGCACGAACACACACTAGCAAACCCTTCCAAAATGCTAGCAAAATCGAACCAATCTTCATCAAAAATACTGAAGGATGAGGAGGATTACCCACAAAAAAATTGGAAGAAAATCGTCCCAAAATCGGACGAATTCGGAAATTTTATCCGCGCGCTTCCTTGCAAGATCCGGACGCGATCCGCGACGAAACTTCATGTTCTTGGTATGGAAAGAAGCGCCTGGAAGAGACGAAGGCGGTGGCGGTTCGGACGCGCCGGAAGGAGCTCGGACGGCGGCGTGCGCGCGGCCTGAACGGAGCGGGGTCGAGCAGCAGCGAAAGAGAGGGAATCGGGTGTTTTGTGCGTGTATTTACACGTTTTAATGTGTGTCCAAAAATACCCAACATAACATATTTATTTTTGTATCCTAACCCGATTTTGTACATCGAAGTGTCGCCGGTGCACTGACATATTATTTATAGACAACGATTGGGATTTATACACACCCCAAAAACCCAAAACTTAAATTCTTCATTTTAATTAACTTATCTCTAAAATATTATCGGAGTATATTTTACAATCTCAAAATATTTTATGGTCCGATTAATTTGCCAGTTGACCTTCACTTGGTCAATCCCACTTCTAATTAATTAATTCTAAAATTAATTATCAATAAAATCTAAATCATATTTAGTCCAACAAATGATTATAATAAATCTGGACATCACACCTCTAACAAACACATACATTAAAAGCCACATGCATGAAAACATAGGGAGGTTCATGGATTTAATTTTCGGTGGGTGCCGAAGGGAGGACCACCCTTTCATCTCTCTCCCTTACGAAAATGGTGAAAGGAAGTCCAGCAGTTCACTTCATTTTACTGGCTTTATTATTGTAAAAAAAAACTGTAATTCATCGATATTATAATGGCACACTGGATCTTCTTCAACCTCTCTCTCGACTCTCTCCTTTGCTTTCACAACAACATTTTCCCCTTCATTTTACTTCATATTTATTGTACTAAAATACTCTGCAATTCATCAGTATTATAATGGAAACTTATACGTGACAATGTCCAGTGGTGTTTCCCCTTATTTTGGAGTTTCCAATGTAAAAAATTCGGTGTCCCATTTATTTTCTGCATATTTATTAATATTCGCACTTTTTGGTGATATTATTTGGCACCGTCTATGTAAGGATTTCGTTCCGCTTTCGATCTCGATTGATAACCTGCAATCAAGAAACAAAAACAATCACAGTATACAGTTTCAACAAATAAAACTATAAACTGAAATGCAAAGCAAGAGTAAAGAATTAGGGCTCAGGTCGAGCTGGGTTTCCTTCCAACGTCGTCACCGGGGAACCAAGGTATCGAATCCAAAAGGGGAGACACATACACTGCCCTAAGACACTACCCGAAGACCCTGCCCGAACCCACTGCCCAAGCACACAGCCCGAACACACAGCTCCACCGGACAACTAACCACACTGCCCGAGACCCACGGCACACCAATGCACACAGCACCACTCTCACAGCCACACACACAGTGCACGCACACAGCGCACACACTCAAGCTCACGGCCACACAGTGCACACAGCACCAAGGCTCACGGCCACACCAGTACCACAGCGCACACACAGCACCACTCATGCACTAGCCAGCGCACACAGCACCACCCTAAGCACAAGTCAGCGCACACAGCACCACACTCACGGTCACCCACCGCACACACAGGGACGAAAAAGGGGGGACGAAAATTGCACAAAGAATTTTCAATCAGAGTGTTAACTCATCATTAAACCATACCATACATAAAGGCAAGAGGGAGACGAAGAGGAGGGTGCAAATTCCAAGTAGTCCAGCCGAAGAGACACGGTGGGAAGCTTCTGGAGAATAGGGCACCGAAGGGTGAGGGCTGGAAGGGAAAGGGGGGCTCGGTAATGGGAAAGGAGAGAGGGCCAAAAGCCCAATAGGAATAAAATAGGTAATGGGCCAACAAACCCAACAAATCTCCACCTTGGCACAATACCGGCTCCACCTCGACGTAAGGAAAACCCAATAGATGACTCATCATCGCCCAAAGGGTCCCCACAACACACACAGTATTGTGTGGACCAAGTTCCTGTCATAGCACACAGCACAGACAAAGGAAAACAATAACAAGCACACAGCAAGTTAAAGTGGGAAAGTAACCAGGGTAACAGTTTTATAACGAGCACACAGCAGGTTACAAAACACTAACCAAGGGACCAAACATGCATCAATCATCAGTATAAAATTTTAAAAAATTTAAACATGATTGAAATTTACTAAGGGACAAACACTTAGTACACATATCAGCAGGATTAAACACATAATCACTTAGATTATCACCTACAGATAACAACCATTGAACAACATTCCAAAGCACAAAGCTAGGATTAGTCATATACCTACTAAAGCAACTAATAGCATAAGCTATACCATGCCAAGTACTAACCAGCAAATACATTAAGCAACTAATAGCACAAGCTATATCATGCAAATCTTCATGTTCATTAGCAACCAATTCATAATGCACAACATGTTCATGTTCAACAACACTACCATGATTTACAGGCATTCCATGAATTTCAGGTTCATTAACATGACGTACACCAGTTAAATGCTCCACCTCGCAAGGAGTAGCACTGGACTCAGACTCATCAACATGCACAGAACTCATAGTCACATTAGGGGAAGGGAAATCCGGGAATATCACTCTTTGTTGTTTGCCAAAAACACACGAATCACAGAAAGGCATGCAAGACAACACGTCTTTACCAACGCAACCTTTTTCATGCAAATTCTCTAGACCTTTAGAACTTATATGACCTAATCTCCTATGGCACAGATCAGTCAAGTCATCAGTCACAGAATTCACATTATCATATACAGATTCAGTTTTGCAAACATAAAGATGTCTTTTCTTTTCACCTTTGAAAACAACCAAAGAACCCTTTATGATTTTCATAACTCCATTTCCCCATCTACCCTCAAGACCATATGATTCTAATCCAGAACAAGACAACAAATTATTGCACAAAGCAGGAACATGTCTTACATCTTTTAGAGTCATAGAATAACCAGAATCAAATTTCAAATAAACATCACCAATGCCAGCAACTTTACAAAGTTTATCATTAGCAATAGAAACAGAACCATTTTCAACTTCTTTATAATTAGAAAACAAATTTCTAAGAGGTGACATGTGATAAGAGCAACCAGAATCAATTAGCCATTCATTTTCACACACAGTAGATGAATGCACATAATTCACAGAATCACATAAGTCAGTCACCATAAATACATCACCAGAGTCTTCACCAGATAAAGAAGCATGATTCACTTGTTCATTAGATTGGTTATTATTATTTTGATTCTTGTTTTTCTTTTCAGGACAGTCTTTAATAAAATGATCAGGATCACCACAATTAAAGCACCTCCTATTCTTAGGCCTAGACTTAGACCTTTTACCCTTGTTATACCTATGTTGAGATCTACCTCTAACATGCATAACTTCACCTGAGTCTTGCTTACCGCCGTTGTTCACTTTTAAATCTAATTCCTTGCTTTTCAAGCCGTTCATTACAGTATCCAATGTAATAGAATCCCTACCGTACTTAATGGCGGATTTTACATCACTATAATTCTCAGTACTAGCATTTAAAAGAACAATAGGTGAATAGTCGTCAATGTTCTTATCTCCTGTCAATTTAATATCTTGAATTAATTTAGTAAACACATCCAAATTCTCATCTACGTCTTTGTTCAAGTCTAGCTTGAATCTGAAAATTTTTTCTAACAAGAAAAGTTTACTCGGCAAAGATTTTTCAGTAAACATTTCTTCTAATTTTTCCCAAAGTTCTCTAGCAGATGATAGTTTACCACACTTCCTGAGCACAGAGTCAGACAAGTTCAAGATAATAGAAGAATAGCATATTCGTCATCTTCAAGTTTCTTAGCAGTAGTAATATTCTCAGCCCAATTACCATCAATAGCTTTAAATACCTTTTGTTGTATTAAAATTCCTTTCATTTTTTGTTGCCATATAGAAAAATCAGATTTTCCATTAAACGGTTCAAGGTTATATCCAGAAATTGAAGCCATCACACTAAGCAGAGAGGCACACACAATTTCAACAACCAAACAGCAGAAGCAAGGACCACAAGGCACAAAACACAATGAAAGAATTAACCAAGCTAAGGGAAGGAAAAATCACTATCACCCACAAGATCACAATACACTCAACGGTGTACGAGCATGGGGCTTCCGATAGAGATTTTCCTACGGGTAAGGGACACAATTACACCTAGAAACACGATAGTAAAATGACTAAGGGGTTGAATAATCACTTACAACCCAGAGACAAAGCTCTGGGGTGACGAAACAACACTGACCGAAGCACCTAAGGCACTGCCCGAGATTTCAGTCGCTGCCCGAACTCTCCAGCTGCTGCCCGAAGCCTCCAGCTGCTGCCCGAAGCCCAACAAGCACTGCCCGAGACCAGCCGAGCTCTCCAGCCGCTGCCCGAGGTCTGCCCGAGCACTCTTGCTGCTGCCCGAAGTCCACCGAGCACTCCACCAGGCACGGAACGCTCTAATACCACTGTAAGGATTTCGTTCCGCTTTCGATCTCGATTGATAACCTACAATCAAGAAACAAAAACAATCACAGTATACAGTTTCAACAAATAAAACTATAAACTGAAATGCAAAGCAAGAGTAAAGAATTAGGGCTCAGGTCGAGCTGGGTTTCCTTCCAACGTCGTCACCGGGGAACCAAGGTATCGAATCCAAAAGGGGAGACACACACACTGCCCTAAGACACTACCCGAAGACCCTGCCCGAACCCACTGCCCAAGCACACAGCCCGAACACACAGCTCCACCGGACAACTAACCACACTGCCCGAGACCCACGGCACACCAGTGCACACAGCACCACTCTCACAGCCACACACACAGTGCACGCACACAGCGCACACACTCAAGATCACGGCCACACAGTGCACACAGCACCAAGGCTCACGGCCACACCAGTACCACAGCGCACACACAACACCACTCATGCACTAGCCAGCGCACATAGCACCAAGGCGCACACAGCACCACCCTAAGCACAAGTCAGCGCACACAGCACCACACTCACGGTCACCCACCGCACACACAGAGACGAAAAAGGGGGGACGAAAATTGCACAAAGAATTTTCAATCAGAGTGTTAACTCATCATTAAACAATACCATACATAAAGGCAAGAGGGAGACGAACAGGAGGGTGCAAATTCCAAGTAGTCCAGCCGAAGAGACACGGTGGGAAGCTTCTGGAGAATAGGGCACCGAAGGGTGAGGGCTGGAAGGGAAAGGGGGGCTCGGTAATGGGAAAGGAAAGGAGAGGGCCAAAAGCCCAATAGGAATAAAATAGGTAATGGGCCAACAAACCCAACAGTCTATGCAAAATAGATTAAATGAGCGAAGGAGTAGGTGTGGGAGAAATAGTATGAATAAATTATAAGTAGCTTAGAGTGTCGTCTCAGAGGATCAAAAACAATTTCTTTTTGCATACTAGTAATATCAGTGCTTGTGCGAAGAACTAATATTGTGATTACTGATTTATGAAATTTTAGCTTGTGGCGGGCCTTTTAGGTGTCGAAGTAGGTCAAGATACAGTCCTTCGGGCACTACTCTACGAGCGCTACTCTACTGGTGGTACCCTATGGTTATACAGTGGCAGAATTTAAAGATAAGATCTCAAACCTGATGAACAAGCTTGGAAATCAAGGGTTGAAAGATGCAGGTCTAATCGTTCAAACCCAGCGAAGGTTCGAAGGGGAAAAGTGCAGGTAATGTGCTAGCAGGTAATCAGAACTCATTGGCTTACGATCGAACACCCGAGGAAATACTCAGGATAGTGTATGGAAGTGGGAATTAGCTTGTGCCTTGGTGGATTCTATCCCAAGGGAGCTGATTGTAAGCAGGGGCGAACATACATGTGTCTGAGGGGGGTAGCTCCCCCCCCTCAAAAACTTTAGTTATTATATATTTGTTACTGACAGCTTACAAACCATTGTCCATGGTCTAGTGGTGCGTGCATTGAATGAAACCAGGAAGTTACGAGTTCGAAACTCGAGAGAACCATCTTTTTTTCATTTAGTCAGTTTCCTCGTTCAAATTAATTTGTTTATATATATATATATATATATATATATATGTTACTAGCACTTTGAACAATCTTACTTCGATGCTCTATCGATGAGGACTTTTCGCATGAGATTAGGGATCCGGGTTCAAATCCTTTAGGGAACACTTCTCCTTTTATTATTATTATTATTTATTATTTATTACTCCTCTTGATGCAGATTTATGGCCTTCCAAGCTAAATATTATTTATTTTTCCCAAATAATTACATATTTTCAAAAAAAATACATCAATTTCTCACATAATTCAAATTAATAAATTGTGTAATCAATAAAAAATTGAAATTAGTTTTTTTTTTAAATGATTTTTGATGAGATATAACACTAGTCCGAAATATTTAGGACTAATTAAATACATGGACGTCATGTGCTGTGCGAAAATTTTTTTTGCCCCCCCAACATGCGGGCTAGATTCGCCCCTGATTGTAAGATAGCTAAGTCAAACTTGAAGACTTGAAATGAAGCTACATGGTGAACACTTTTGTAATGTATGTACAAAAATGCTGAGTTTCGAATAAACTACAATAAAGAGCTAAATAAAAGGTGTAATAAACTGTATTTCTGTGTTGTTACGTTATAGTCTCTGAACATTATACACAGTTTATGAATTTTCACCAAGGCTTTTACTGTTTTCATTCTGGCATAATAAATAACTACTACAAAGTATTCAAAATAAACACAAAAACATAACCAATTGCAAAATAATTATCGATTCAGAATGGCCAAGCGTGCCATTTCTCAATATGCAACAAGACATACGGCCTAACAAAATGCACTCTCAATTCATGAAAGTACACAATCAGTAAAACTTGACAAATAGAACTCTTGAAAGGAAAGGGAAAATACCTTCCCAGTATGCTACTTAAGATACAACGTTTGCGTACTTAATTGCAAAAAAAAACAGAGTTTCGACAATAATTATGCGGCGCTTTAGTATTTATCACTGTACAAGGCATAATTGATCTATATAACAACAACAACAACTAAGCATTTAATATCAAAGGATTTGGTCGGCTAACAAAGAATCAACTCGGGTCGCGCACATACGTAAGCCTTCTCTAATAGCTTTTTTTTGTCAGAATCTCTTCATTAATCCTTTTTATATAACTTTGAACCATGTCTTCTTCGTTCGCCCCTTTACTTTCTTGAAAGGACTGAAATCCATGAACTCTACTCAATATACAGGTGCATCGATGGCCCTACGTCGTACGTGACCAAACCAGCGTAAGAGACTTTCTTGCATCTTTGCTTCTATACAAGCGATACGTACTTCAACTCGAATATATTCGTTCATTATTTTATCTTTTCTGTTCTTACCACACATCAAACGGAGCATTACGCATCTCTGCCACACTTATCTTTTGGACGTGATTTTTCTTAGATACCCAACATTCCATTCCATATAACATTGCAGGCCTGATGATAGTTCTATAAAGCTTTTCCTTCAATCTCACCGGAATATTACGATTACATAAACCTCCTGTGGCGTTTTTCCATTTCAGCCAACCCGTATATATTATGTAGTTAACGTCACTATCAATCTCTCAATTCTTTTGGATAATAGAACCTAGGTATTGAAGCTTCCTACTCATCGATATCTCTTAGCCATCGAGCGTTACAACATCGAGGTCCTGAGATGTACGGTTACTAAATTTGCACTATATATATTCTGACTGACTTAATTTAAAACCCTTTGATTCCAACGTCTCCCTTCATAGCTCCAATTTAGAATTTACCCTTGCCATTGTCTCGTCGATTGACATAATATCGTCAGCGAAAATCACTGTCCAATGTATTTCAGTCTGTATGTCTTCTGTTATCTCGTCAATTATAAGATGAATAAAAGGGGACTCAACATAGACCTTTGGTGCTATTCAATGATGATCGAGAACTCATATGTCATCCCACTGCACATTTTCACATTTGATGTTATTTATTGTACATATTTGTTGATTATATTGACATACTTGATGTGAACTATTTTCTTCATCAAAGTCCATCCTAATAACTCCTTAAGCACTTATCGTAAGCCTTCTCCAAATCGATAAAAATCATATATAGATCTTTACTCCTCTCACGATAGAGATATATAAGTTGGTGAAGCACATAGATAGCTTCCATTGTTGGCCGTCCCTGGCATGAATCAGAATCGGCTCTATGTGATCGTAATTTACATCATGTTGTTGATGTCAAGATCATCTAAGTCTTTGACTAACACCACCGTTGAAAAGGCTATTAAAATAAGTTCTTCATCTTGCTTTGATGTCTTCAGCTCTAACCAATACCTTATGGTCCTTATCTTTTATACAGTTCACTGCACATAAGTCTCTTGTATTCCTCTCCCTCGCTCGAGCAATCATCTAGATATTTTGTTCCACCTCTTTGGTTCCCAATTAATCGTACATTTCTTTGTAGATTTTAGAATCCCAAACCGCTTTCTTCGCTTCTTTTTTGGCGAGCTTATACCTTTCAAAGTTTGTCTCACTGTTGTTCTTCTTCAACTCTCTATAAACATCCATCTTTATACGGATAACTTTCCTCATGTCTTCATTCTACCATGATGGTCCTTACCTGGTGGTGCACATCATCTGGATTCACCAAGCAGCTCCTTAGCTGCCATCTTAATGCAGCAACCCATTTTGTTCCAGGTGGTATCATGATCATATGTAATGTCCAATTTGCTTCTTCAACTACCCTATCAACGCAAGCTCCATGATTACATTATTTTAACCATCACCACCTAACTATGAGTTCTAACTTATGTCTAATTCTACTAGTCCTTTTCTTAACCCTAACAGCTAGAACTAAATGTTGGTGCTTGATAACCACACTCTCTCTTGGAATTACCTTATAATTCAAGTATTTAGCTCTATCTATTCTTCTTGTTAAAAAGAAAAATATTTGGGTTGCACTCGACTCATTTCTAAAGGCGACTCTATGAGAAGATCCATTCCTAAACCAGGTATTTGCTAGGATTAGGTCATATGACATGCAAAATCAAAAGTGAGTGCATTCGGCGTTCCTCTTCCCAAAGCCACAACTTCCATGGACATTTTCATTCCCATGTAGACCAGAATTTATGTGCCCATTGAAATAACCTCGATGAAGATGTTCTCAAAAGGGGGTATTCTTTGCATCGCGTCATCAGAATCTTCCCAAATTCACGTTTACTAGCCTCATCAAGACCATTTTGTGGTGCATAGACATTAATAAATTAAAAATATCATTGTCTAAGACTAGTTTAACTAATATTATCATACCTCTCTTCCTCCTAACTTCAACAACATACGCACTAGATTTAGTTCAGAGGGTAATTTGTTGAGAAATTTTGACTCGTCTTGTTGATGAATTTAATAGTGATGAATCCATAATGAAAGTAAGAAAACACATAGTGTTAGTTCCGGACCTTATCGATGAGATTTTAAAGATGACAAAACATATCAGACGGATCGAGAGAAATCAGACTAACCAGATCGATCGCTCAAAACAGATCAAGATGATGAGGCATATCAGACCGGATCGATAGAAATCAGACTCACTAGATCGAAGCTTCAGATCGATCTCAATCCTTATCAGATCAGAGCAGTCAAGGATGAATAAAGATTGGTTCTTCAGTCCGAATCATTAACGACTATTTATTGAAGCATTTAATGTCGCAATTAATGCTGAAAAAGACCATAGACTGAAGATTACCATAAAAGGTAAGAAGACAAAGAAGAGCTTACCTGACAGTCGCCGAAAGCATGAACCAGAACGGCAAGTACCATAAAGAAGAAGACTGTAGCTTACTCAGAGTTTAAGCAGAGTCAAGAGTTGCACATTAAGAGAATAATATCGTTGGTACATGCAACTATAAAAGGATGCATCAGAAGATCTCAAGAAGAGAGTCTGATCAATCCAAAAAACGCACAAGAAAGCAAAACAGCACAAGCTTACAAGCTCAGAAGCTCTCGAGCTGAAATTCCTTTTAAGCACGAGTACATTGTAATATTTGATTATTTAGGATCACTGTGTGCATAGACTAAAGTCTATCTTGTGTATTCCGTATTGAAATATAGAAGTGAGAAACTATTGTAACTGTCAGACAGAGTGTGTCTGAACAGATCGAGTGACTAGGAGTTTCAGTCTGGTAGTGAGGTAAATCCAGCTGAATCGGGTTTGTACAATAGGATTGTATAAATCAAAGTCTTCTAGTGGAATCCTTCCTTAATTGGAAGAAGGGGAGACGTAGAAGGATTACACCACCTTCGTACTTCTAGAAACATATTCTGTGTTTTTATCTTTTTGCACTCGTTCCATTATTCAAACCATCGAGCCGTTCTTACTAATTTAAGAACAGACCGTTCCGCACTAAAATATTCAGTGGTCTGTTCTGCAAAAGAGTTGATTAAGAAACAGATTTCTTTCACTAATCCGAACGAAATCACAAGGGATTAATTTTTAATAGGAGTGTTCATTCACCCCCCTCTAAACACTCCGGACCGATCCTAACAAGTGGTATCAGAGCAGGTCATCTTAATCAGCACAAAGACACTCGAGCTGATGGCATCATTCAACAAAATTCATATGTTCTCAAAAGAAGACTATGATGATTGGAGAATCAGATGCAAGCTCATCTGGCAGCACATGATGACGATATGTGGTTCGTCATCACTGATGGGCCAATGAAGATTCTGAAAGTCAATACAGCAGCCTCCATCACTGGTGGTGAACCCCAAATGGTAGAGAAGGATAGATCCCTCTGGACGAATGAAGAAAGAAAGAAATCAAATCTCGACAACGTTGCCAAAGACATCTTGTTCAAGACATTAGACAAGAATATGTTCAGTAAAATCAAAATGTGCTCTACTGCCAAAGAAATTTGGGAGAAGATAGCATAGCTATGTGAAGGGAACGACCAGACCAATGAAAACAAGTTGACTGTTGCTCTTCAAAGATTTGAGAGCATAAAAATGAAGATTGGTGAAACTCTAAATGAGTTTGATGAAAGAGTCACTGGTATCATCAATGAGCTAAATGGTATGGGCAAGGAATACTCAAACAGAGAGATCGCTATGAAAGTTGTGATAGCTCTGCCAAAAGAATGAGATGTTAAGACCATTGCAATGAGGGAATCCAAAGATCTGAACAAAGTTGAACTTCATGATCTGTTCGCAGATCTTAAAGCATATGAGTTCGAACTGATCAGCAGAGGTGAAGCAGAGCCATTCATCTCTCAACCAAACAAAGCACTGGCAGCCATTCCAGATCAGACCGCCCCCACAACAGATCGATCTATCGAACAGATAAGTAATGCTGCTATGTCATTATTTATCAAGAAATTTGGTAAATTCATGTCTAAAAATAAGAGGAACTTTAAACCCTCTCATCATTATAAATTCATGTCAGGCTTGCTACAATTGTGGTAAGACCGGACATTTTATTGCAGATTGCACCAGACCGAAGAAAGAAGAACGTAAAGAGAAGCATCGTGATGACAGGAAAAAGAAGCATTACAAAGACCGCAAAAATCATGGAAAGTCCCAAAAAGTCCTAGTAGCAGAAGAAGGAAACAACAAATGGGCTCAGACTGATTCAGACTCAGAAAGCTCTGAATATTCTTCCAGCGAAAGCGAAGAAGATATTCAATGTCTAATGGCAGACGAAGAGATGAGTCAAACAGGCGAGGTATTCGATCTTGACTCAAATGAATTTACACGAGAAGAGCTCATGTCCGCACTGCAAGACATGGCTAATGACTACAGACTCTTAGCTGAATCATTTGAGAAAAGTAAAGCTAAAGCCAATGATCAAATGGATGAGCACATCAAACTAAGCTGCTCTGAGCTGGGTGAGTGCAACAATCTACAGATCGAGCTGAATAAACTAAAAATCTCTTATGATCAGCTCCATGAAGAAAATAAGAGAATTAGCACACAAAATGCTAAGCTTTCTCATATCTTCAAAACATGGACAAAATCCAGAACATCTTTGGAAGAATTGCAAGAGGTACAAAGAAATGTCGGTGATGTTACAGGCATAGGCTTTGATATCAATGTCGGTGATGTTACAGGCATAGGCTTTGATATAAAAGCACCAGTGGAACATGTCAATTTCTAGGTGAAAGATTGATCTCTTGGTTCAGTAAGAAGCAAACATCTATTGCCACATCTACAGCTGAAGCATAATATCTTGTCGCTGGAAGCTGTTGCGCTCAAATGCTCTGGATTCAACACCAGCTCAAAGACTATGGCATTCAAGCTGTTGACTCTCCGATATTTTGCGACAACACAAGTGCAATCGCTATAACGTACAATCCAGTTTTGCACTCTCGAACAAAGCATATTGATATAAGACATCATTTTATTTGAGATCATGTTGGCAAAAAGGAAATTCGGATCGAGCATATCTCAACAGCGCAGCAAGCAGCAGATATCTTCACCAAACCGCTTCCTGAGGCTAAGTTTAATTACTTCCGTCAAATTCTTGGTTTAATAGACTTAACTTGATGATTTAATAGTTTTATTCTTTTTCTTTTAAAGATTGTATGCTGGCACAGATCGATAATACAATTTTCAGAAAGACACAGACCGTTCTGAACTTTCAGACCGATCTATGTCAAATCTGATGTTATCCCATGATCTGTCTGGTCAACAAATCTTTAAATAAAATAATTGTTTAAATCAGCCCGGACTGATCGTAATTTTAACCGCATTATCTTTCTTTTATCCTCACCGTTTATTTTGAATTATTTTACTATCAGTTATCGAGATAAAGACACGTGTCTTCTCTCTCTTATTTAGCGGGCCGAACATTTCACTTTCATTCACTTTTTACCAATTACCGACGTCTGCTCCCTAACTCTCTATTTTTTCAATCTCTTCGTATTTTCATTACACTTAAATGGCTACTATCACTTACAACTCTCTCTCCGTTGAGTTCGATGATATTTACAGGGCTGAAGATACAGAGATGGTCTCTATTTTCCGAGCTTTGGAATCGTCTGGATTAAGGAACTTTCTGGAGTGTGGCACGGTGGTTTACGAATCAGAGATTCGCGAACTGTTCGCCAATACTGTCTCCCAGAAGACATCTATCTCCACCTCCGTCAAGGGAAAAAACGTTTGAAATCTCTCCGTCGACGCTGGCTAAGACCTTTGGTCTTCCCAACTCCGGACTGACTGAGTTGGGCCAGATTCCTCAAGCTTCTCTCACAGCTCTTCAGGGGAAGGTATCTATATTTGGCAACCGCCTGCAGCCTTCATTCAAGAAGAAGGAAATGCTATTTCATTTCCAGGTGTTATGCGAGATCGTTGGTAAGCCTTTATTGGGCAAAGCCGGAAGCTTTGACGCCGTCACTGCCGAGAAGTTCAGGGCCATGGCTGCTATTGTTTCTGGACAGAAGATGAACTGATCCGTAATTCTATTTGGAGTCTTGTTGGAAACAGTGATTGCCTCCAAACAGGCCGTCTGCTTTGCTGTTCCTCTCAGCAAGCTACTGGAGACTTTGGACATCGAGCTGGGGAAACAGTCTGCTCTAAGTCCCTTCAAAATTCTCAACTCCAAAGGGCTAGCACTACTGAAGTCCAAGAGTGCTCCACCCACTCCTACCGATCTGGTGGCAGTCAAGATTGAGAAGGGAGAAGAACAGGCTGTTGCTCGAAAAACTCGGGTCAAGCGCACATTGACCATTCAGACTGACTCCGAGGAAACTCAGTCTGCTCCTTCCTCACCAGCCAAGCCCCTTCCCAAAAAGCCAAGAACCCAGCTCACCAAGCCACACAAAACCTTACCTATCAAAACCCTACCCATATTGCCTCCAACAAAAGCCACCCCTGCACCCCAACCTACAACCCAACTTTCAACCGCTTCAACCACTGCACCCAAAGTAACCATCCGAGTTCCCTCTGCCATCCCAGTGGTCAAAGGGGTTGTCATCACTGAGTTGGGAGACTACACCCAATCAGGGATCAAATCTCCATCTTCCACAGGCAAGGGCAAAGCCATTCTCTCTGAATTCCTCTCTTCCAAACCCAAATCTACCGCGCAAACAGCCATCGACATCGCTATGGAGGATGTTGATGAGAAGGTGAAGGCGCTAGTTGTAGTCTTTGATGAATATGTCGAGTACAGAACAATCAACCATATTGAGATGTTCTTCGGCAAACTGAAACGCCTACAGACAATGGAAGAAGAAGTCCTTAAGGTACCGTTTGAAGTGATAGATATGATAAGTAATGTAATGATTAAAAAGTTGTGAAATGATTGTAAAAATAGTATGTGATAAATTATATAATGTTTGATTGGAGGATAAGATTGTTGATAAGGATTATTATTTGATAAAATGACAAAAATACCCTCATTATTATAATAATAAAATATAACATTAATTATAATATATATATATATACGTATGTATGTATGTATAATAATAATAATAGTATATATAATATGTAATAATATATATTATTATTACATTAAATATAATAATAAATATAATATTAATTATATATATTAGATCTACGTAGTATATATCTTAATATAGCTATAATATGTCCTAATATCTTCTTATTACACTATAATATAATAAAAAAGAGATTTTAATATTCATAAAGAATAAATCCTCTAAGAACCATAATAATAAAAATATATATATAAATTAATATATAATCATCATCTCTCTATATTATATATTATTAACATAATACAGTGATCATAATATAAAATAATCATAATATAAATATATTTCTATCTATCCTATATTTCTTATCTCTATCTATATCTATATTTGGGTGTCTCTCTATCTCCTAATCTCCTAGTCTCTATCCTTTATCCTCTTCTCTCTTCTTCTTCCTTCTCCTCTCCCCCTCCTCCCTCTTTATCCTATCCTCCTCTCTAGTCTCTCTCTATCCTCATCCTAGTCTCTCTATCCTATCCTAATTTCATATAATACAATAATCATAATATAGAATAATAATAATCATAATAAAATATATATATATATATAATAATAACATAATTATAATATATATATTATTATATGTATATATAATAATAATAGTAATATATATATAATTTATATATATATTTATATAATCATAATTATAATAATAAACATAGTAAATATATATAGATATATATAAATATACGTGCGTGTATATATATATATATAATAGTAATAATAATAATAATAATAATAAGAATAATAAGAATAGTATATATATAATATATATAAATTATTATATTAATAACATATTATAATAATAATAATTATTATTATTATATAATAATAATAATAGTAATATATATAATTTATATATATTATTATTATTATTATATATATATATACACACGTGCGTGCATATATATATATATATATAATAGTTATAATAATAATAATAATAATATATAATTATTTTTTTGGCGGGAATTTCAAATTTTGAGATAGTGAAAAAGGCGGGAAGGGATATTTATGTCATTTTGTTATAAAGTGGGATTAGAGTGTGATAAATATGGTGGGATAATTTGTGTTAAAAATCGAAAAAAAAACATGGGATATGATAAGTAATACAATGATTAAAAAGTTATACAACACTCCAAACGGAGCCTAAGGGGACAGAGACAGATGATGTTCGAATTGCTGTACAGCGCAAAGATCTATTTACGGCCAACCAGAGATTCAGACTGGCGAATGTGCTTTTGGATGCTAAGAAAGCAAACTTCGATCCGAACACTCCAACTGCCAACGATGATGGTGTTGTTATTGCTCAATTGGAAATTGATATCCATGCTCTTCGCCTAGCTGTCCGATTCCAACGACAGAAGCTCAGTATATCCACTCCAATAACCAGTCCGGATCATCCATCTGCTAGCAAGACTCTGGCAGAACCTTTCGTAGAGGTTGTTCCCTCTGGAGCACCAGACCAGACAGCAGACCAGACCGCAGAACGCATAGCGGATCAGACAGCGGAGCAGCCAATGACTAATGCTCCGTCTGCTACAGAAGATGAACCCTTGAATGTTTTGTTGGACTCTCCAACAACATCTATTCCTCTGGGATCATCAGTCTCCCAAGTTCAACTCAGTCCAACCGCAGCACTTACAACAGTTGGCGCACCAGAGTTCGTCGATCCGGATCTGGTGGTGTCCACCGTTGTTGCAGCTCTCCAGATTGAGGAACCTTCCAGACCCAGCACTCCTCCAGTCCAATCTGATGAAGATTTGGCATTCTTGGAAGATTTTTCTTCGGCCTTGGTCACCCTGATCCAGTCCGAAACACGCAATGCTGCCTTATCTTCAATTATACCTATTGCTGAAGAAGATGATAACACCCTGTCGTCATCTGATCACTCTCCCAGCCGTCTATCTGATGCATCTCCATCCCTGGCAAGGACCCTTCAGCACCTCTCCGACAACTGTCTGTCTCTCTCTCAGCGTGTTATAGAGGTTCATCAAGGCCAGAGGGTTACATCCTTGGGCTTTGATTCATTTAAAGAGAAGATGACAGCCAGTATTAGCAGCCTTCAACGAGGAATGAATGATCTGTTCTCTCAGCAAGCTTCTTATAAAAACAGCCTGAGAAAAGAGCAGATCGAGCTGGCCACTGAAGTCAGAGCATCCGTTGCCAATTCCCTTCGCGCTCAAGACACTCGTCTTGACGCTATCAACGCTCAGCTAGCACAAATTGTTGATTTTCTCCAAGAGATTGCTGCTGACAAAAAGGGGGAAAAGAGAAAAGACTTCAAGCCGCATCAGTCTCAGTCTTCAAGAAAATAGAATAATCAGACTGTCTGTATATAGGATTTTTGGTGATCAATAAAAATCCTTCTTTGTTAAGTCATTGTTCATTTATTTTGAACTAAAAAAATAAAAGGCTTAATCGATCCGAAATCCAACTTAATAATGTTCATTTATTTTGAACAAGAAGAAGTAATCAATCCAAAAGTATACGCTTCAGAGTTCTTAAAAGACTGGATAAAAGATTTAGAAGCTAGGTTTTGTCATCATCAAAAAGGGAGAATTTGTTAGTTCCGGACCTTATCGATGAGATTTTAAAGATGACAAAACATATCAGACCGGATCGAGAGAAATCAGACTAACCAGATCGATCGCTCAAAACAGATCAAGCTGATGAGGCATATCAGACCGGATCGATAGAAATCAGACTCACTAGATCGAAGCTTCAGATCGATCTCAATCCTTATCAGATCAGAGCAGTCAAGGATGAATAAAGATTGGTTCTTCAGTCCGAATCATTAACGACTATTTATTGAAGCATTTAATGTCGCAATTAATGCTGAAAAAGACCATAGACTGAAGATTACCATAAAAGGTAAGAAGACAAAGAAGAGCTTACCTGACAGTCGCCGAAAGCATGAACCAGAACGGCAAGTACCCTAAAGAAGAAGACTGTAGCTTACTCAGAGTTTAAGCAGAGTCAAGAGTTGCACATTAAGGGAATAATATCGTTGGTACATGCAACTATAAAAGGATGCATCAGAAGATCTCAAGAAGAGAGTCTGATCAATCGAATAAACGCACAAGAAAGCAAAACAGCACAAGCTTACAAGCTCAGAAGCTCTCGAGCTGAAATTCCTTTTAAGCACGAGTACATTGTAATATTTGATCATTTAGGATCACTGTGTGCATAGACTAAAGTCTATCTTGCGTATTCCGTATTGAAATATAGAAGTGAGAAACTATTGTAACTGTCAGACAGAGTGTGTCTGAACAGATCGAGTGACTAGGAGTTTCAGTCTGGTAGTGAGGTAAATCCAGCTGAATCGGGTTTGTACAACAGGATTGTATAAATCAAAGTCTTCTAGTGGAATCCTTCCTTAAATGGAAGAAGGGGAGACGTAGAAGGATTACACCACCTTCGAACTTCCAGAAACATATTCTGTGTTTTTATCTTTTTGCACTCGTTCCATTATTCAAACCATCGAGCCGTTCTTACTAATTTAAGAACAGACCGTTCCGCACTAAAATATTCAGTGGTCTGTTCTACAAAAGAGTTGATTAAGAAACAGATTTCTTTCACTAATCCGAACGAAATCACAAGGGATTAAATTTTAATAGGAGTATTCATTCACCCCCCCTCTAAACACTCTGGACCGATCCTAACACATAGACATGTTTTTAAATCCATAAACGAATCTAAGAGAAAGAGATACAAAACAAATTAGAAGAGCGAATCTCCACCCCAGATGAAAACGTCTTTGTCTCGATGTTGAATCTCGCCCCTAGGAAGTGTAGTCGTCTCCTATTGTCTCTGTAAACTCTTGCAAAAGTCCTTGAAGAATAGGCTTCAACCGCCTTTTAAACCCTGGCCGTTTGATAACTTAATGGGCCAAAAATACAAGTGGCGCTAGGGCGCTGGCATCGCAGCGATCGTGCGCTCCTTCAGTTTTTCTGAAATATTTCCACTTTAACGATCGATCGCTAGTAACCATCAGTGACCGATCGCTGACTAGTCTATGATCGCCGAATGCCTTCAAATGTTCTGTCTTCAGCGATCGGTCTCCTAAATCACCAAATCTTCATTTTTTCTCGACTTTCTTCCTTGGATATTCTTCCTTAGATTATTTTCAATCTATTATCGTCATTTCATGCCTTTTCAGAACTTATAATCACCCTGATTCTTGAAATACAATAAACAAAAACAAAAAACACATAATTCTGATCGAAATCCAGCGACAATCTAAATAAAATTATATAAATAATAAGTGCAAAAGCGCACTTATCAATTATAAATCTAAGATTAAAAAAGTGAAAAAATTAAAAAAGATCGAACCAGGCCATAACAGTCCAACCAAGACTAGTATGAAACCTGAGATTCGGATCTCAGATCAGAATTTTTCCACGACTAAGGCCATGGAAACGGAACAGGCCAATCTTGTTTGGTATCGGATTGATCCGGTTCCACTCCATTCTACTTTAGAATCGGTTTGAACCGATTTAGCACCCTAGTAATGAACTTACCTTTTTTCAATGCTCATTGGATTTTTTTCAGTGTCACTTGGCAACGTCGTTGGAGTTTTTTGAGCTATCATGTTAGCCAACAGTCTCACTTGAGTCTTCAAATTCCTAATCGAGGCATCTTGATTTTTGTAATCTAGTTTTTATTGACGGTATGAATTTGGTCATAATTTTCTCTTTTGATTCCTGGGCTTCTAGAAACATAGACTCAAAGTGAATATTTAATCAAGCTAAACTCGAATTGAATGGTGCAATAAAAAAATTTAGGTTGATCGTGTAACTCTCCATACCATTAGAGTTGTCTGTAGAAACACCGAGAAATTAAAGACGTGTCTTATCTCAACATGTCAACGTGGCTTCCTATTTCTTGTCTACAATTAAACATACCAAAAATCAAATCTCTACGTGCTCTAACATAGTATTTCTATATAATAAATAACCCTTTTCTTGACTAATGTGGCCCTGAATTTTGTCAATAAATAGCCACCCCAACAATTTAATTTGCACGAAGAATCCCGTAAACTAAGTATCTAATAGAAAAGCAAAAAGTTGAGCCAAATTAGCTAGACATCTCTCGTCATGTCAAGAACATTGTCCATTTTCGCCGCCTCAGCCACCCTCCTCCTCCTCCTCCACGGTGGCTATACTGTGTCTGATGATATACCAAAATCGGACGTTGATCTTCTTGAGTTCCCGTTGAATTTGGAATACTTGGAAGCCGAGTTCTTCGCTTGGGGAGCTTTTGGTCATGGCTTGGACGTTCTTGAGCCGAATCTAACATCTGGAGGCCCACCACCGATTGGTGTTCAGATTGCTAAACTCAGTCCATTAATCAGAGACATCGTAGCGCAGTTTGCGTATCAAGAATTTGGACATTTGAGGTCCCGTTCTCATTCTCTTAATTCTATACTATTAATTATGGCATCCCTTGTTTCATATGCACACGATGCATTCATGTCAGTTGTAATAAAGTAGAAATATCAGAATCTGCAAAGACCCGATAGGATTATACTTCTATGCATCGGGTGACTACGATGTATGGTCCACCCGGTGTATAATCCGACCCAATATGCAATAAAGGGCTCCGATAACAAGCTAGATCTTGTTTGATGAATATTGCAGGGCAATAAAAAGGACAGTTCCTGGATTTCCGCGACCGCAACTCGACCTAAGCGCAGCATCTTTTGCAACTGTGGTGAATGATGCATTTGGGAAACAATTGGAACCTCCATTTGATCCCTATGAAAATGATATTAACTATCTTATTGCATCCTATGTTATCCCTTATGTTGGCCTTACCGGATATGTTGGAGCTAGTCCAAAACTGCAATCCCCAACCGCCAAAAGGGTAACACTCATCTACTCTTCTAAAGCCATTTATATCATATTATGATCAATAAACTGATGGGATTGAATATAGTAATGATTACATAAGGAATTACATGTAGGCTTAGGTGCTATATATATTGAATAGGGATATTATATAACACTCGACTGATACATACTTCAGATAATAGGGATATAATCGTGTCGCTTGTGCTAATAACTAATAGTTTGGTTACTGCTTTTATTGAAATTCCAGCTTGTGGCGGGACTCTTAGGCGTCGAATCAGGCCAAGATGCAGTCCTTCGGGCACTACTCTACGAGCGTGCCGCTATACCAGTGGTACCCTATGGTTATACAGTGGCAGAGTTTACGAATAAGATCTCACACCTGAGAAATAAGCTTGGAAATCAAGGCTTGAAAGATGAAGGTCTCATCGTTGACCCCAGCCAAGGTCCGGAGGGGAAAAGTTCAGGTAATGTGCTAGCAGGCGATGAAGACTCTTTGGCGTTTGATCGAACACCCAAGGAAATACTTGCAATTGTGTATGCAAGTGGGGAGGAGACTCAGCCTGGTGGATTCTACCCCAAAGGAGCTGATGGTGAGATAGCTAGGTCATACTTGAAAGTAAGTTGCGAGTAATTTGTTTTTTTTTTTTCACACTACAGTGGTGATGTATTTTGGAGAGATAGTGAGACCTTTTGTAGAATGTACGGGTAATAAACTAATAATATGCTTAGTTGTGAATAATAAAGTACAATAAAAGAGCTAAAGATATGTTGTAATAAAGTGTATTTCAGTGTTATTATACTCAGTTTATGTATTTCCCTGATACTTTTCTGTTTTAGTCTGTCATGCTTTAAGTTCTGGAAAACAAAATATCCACACATGGAATGCCTTATCCGGTCTTTAGCCCCTGCTCAAGCGTCCCAGCCCTTTTACCGCTCCGTGGGGGTTACGATTTCATTTGAATGGAATGATTTGATCCGAGAATGAATTTAAGATGATACATATCTTATGTGTAATTCAAATCTATTATAATTACCGTTACATTATATAAAATATAAATTAATAAATATGTGAATTTGAATTAAATCTAATAAATTTATCCAAATAATTAAAATGAATTTGAAATCAAGCATTTGAAATACATGATTTTGAATCCATCAAATGCATCCAACTAGCTAAACTTTATGGATGCATACAAAACTTATAAAAATGGCCTGCATTCTGGCACAATAAATAAATAATAAATAACTAATAAAAAGGTAGTTCAACATATATGCAAGGAGTGAAAAGCTTTAAGAAAGGAAAACTACCCAGTCTGCAACTTCACATACAATTTAGGCACACCGCACACTTAGGCAAAACCCAGCAGAGTTTCGACAACTATTTATGATTTTATTTTATTCAACCTTTAGTATTTACCACTGTACAAAGCATAGCTGATCTATCTAGTTTTTAATTCAGAAGGAAATTTTTAAAAGACAAAACTGTGAAGAATTACTTGTCTTTTCCCAAGAAACTTGATTCAATTGATAGTTCTTTTTTCCTCGTCCTTGATAACTGAACCAGGGCACCAGTTAAACTTTGAAATCAGAAGCTCGATCATACAGACCAAAAGTTGGTCATTTTCATACTTTAAGACAAAGAAATGAGAAAAGTAACATACTAGGGAGATCCAGCGCTCATCAAGGGTGCATTAGTGGTGGATAAATGCTGTTGGTTTTGAATTTGAACCGCGATATTAGTTCCACTTACTTCACTGTTGGATTCGGAAGATCCATGGATGTGAATGGCGGTGTTAAACCTCGGGTGCATTCCTGAAGAGTGGCATCCTAATGAAATACAATAAAGAATCAGGTAAGCATTCTGATAGCGCCACCGTTTCGATGGTAAAGTCCAGCAAGATTGCTACTTTTTCATTTCACTCATGCATCAAGGAATGTATTGATAAAGTAGAGTGTATGCAACATCACTCTTTTGATTATGGTCAACAAGTTGTAAAAACAACGCCCATTTCAATGAATCATAGCACGACCAAGAAAGTGATACCAATTGTCACTATTTTCAGCAATCAGTAATGCAAAATAATAGCTCGAAGTAAGGGAAAGTTTACCTTTAAAAATGATGATAATACAAAACAAAATGGTGAACAATAAAGCAACCAAATTGCCACTCGATGATGAAGCTTTTGCCACTTTCATTTTCTTCAGCGCCTTCATTCGTTCCATCCTAGCACGTTTTATCATGGCAAGTTCCGACAACTCTTTAATAAGTTTCTGATCAGCTGCATCAAGTGACAATCCTCTTGGTGGACGCGGAGGTTTAGGAGGCTTTTTAGCACTCATTGACTTACGACTATCTTTCTTCACATTCATTCCCGAATCTGAAGAAATCTCACCGACATTATTCGCCTTTCCAGGCAAACTCCCCGAATTTTCGCCATTCCCCAACTCATCTACAACAATCGGCATGCCACATACTGTTAAAGATACCACCTTTTCAACTTGATCATCCAAAATTTCAAGACTCTCTACTTCTTTGCTTGAATTTACACAGGTCTGAATTTCAATCACGATGTCTCTTTCTTTTACAGAGGTAAGATCCATTTTAAACTCTTCTATTTCTAAGAAACCTCATAACCAGTTAGCCAAAATTACATAGACTATACAAACTCAAGCACAGGAGCAAAAGGTAATCCGAAGCCATTTCTTCAAACTGCCCCATAGACTTCCCAACAAAATCCTGCGTCAGTCAAAATAGTCAAACAAAGGGGGAATGGTAAGTAAAACTTCAAGAGCACACATAAATAGTGAAGCATAATGAAATAAATATTACAAACATCAAAAAGAGCAGATAAATATGAAAATAAAGACAGTAAATTAGATTCTTCAAATAAGTGCAT
Source organism: Haberlea rhodopensis (assembly GCA_907163345.1). Taxonomy (NCBI): domain Eukaryota; kingdom Viridiplantae; phylum Streptophyta; class Magnoliopsida; order Lamiales; family Gesneriaceae; genus Haberlea; species Haberlea rhodopensis. The sequence continues at coordinate 828,542 of CAJQUN010000095.1, forward strand.
TTGGAAACGAACTTTGTAGCAAATAACTGACACAGAAAAAGAAAACAAATGACAGTCAAACCATGTAGTGCAGCAACACATCATCAAAGATCCAAAAATTAACAAAAAGGGTAGTCATATAACCCCCACCAAAATAGACTAAAGTAATGCATCAAAAACCAACAAAAAATCCCCATAAACAAATAAGCACCAACTCACAAAAAAGCAAATACCTTTACCTAAAGAGCAAGAATCCCAGATCCAATAACGCAAGAAACATCAGATTCCACTGAAAACATAAAGTAAAAACTCGAATAGGATATTCAAGATTCAATATTATCCCCTCCACCTAACTTTTAAATTGCAGCATGGACTATAAACAGGGCGGAGGAGAGACAATCTGGGATAAGCACACGAGGATTTGGTCCACCTTGGAACAAGAAGGAAAGTGGTGATTTAATGTTAAATTTTTAATATAACATAAACATTACTTAGTAGTTAGTACAACACATCGAATCTATCAATTCTCAATTATTTTGATATTTAAAAATTGAAATGAGGCTTGAATTTGAGAGTGACAGATTAAGAACCGTGGGGAGCTAACTTGAGATTTTGGGTTGCCATGTGTGATATGTTCTTGATTCACAATATCTCCACCGACACACTGACGGACGGCACACAGTGGATCAATAGCCTATGGCCCAAATCAGGCAAGGATATGGCCCAGGCCTTTAATGGCCCTGGGACAACCCATTAACGATTTGTCTCCGAAGGTATCCGAAGTTCTGAACCGTTCTAGGTTTCAGGTATGGGTTCGATGATCCAACGATCAAGATAATTTTAGTTTTTTCTTTTATATTTGGGAAGGGTAAAAGAGTAGGAGGCATGAATCAAATGACATGACTATAGATTGAACCTATCCAATTTGTACAATATGTTGATTAGATATTAATGGTCTAACTGTGCCTACCGTATTCTTTTTGGGGTCAATAACAACAATAATGCGTTTCATCCAATAGTAAAATTATTCCGAATTATAGAGCTATCAAATAATCAAAGCGAACTAGCAAAATGTTGAATTGAATCTGACTAGTCTCTACTAGGGATTATTACTTATTTCCAATTATTTCTTCAATCCGCGTCCCAAATTGGGACTCTAAATACAACTGAGTCAAGGGCCCATAGCAGATATTTTTAGTTTTGACTGGTCGAAATGTATATCGTATTTGATGCCCATTAAAATTATACTTTTGCAGATAAGCTATAGATTTACACTTTTTATTGGAGCGGATCGGGATATGAGATCGTGGTTTGATTTCCCCAAGGAATATATATTGGATCCTTCGACTTTCCGATAAAGTACTTAAATATACAACAAAGACATGATGATGCCTGGGAATTTATCTGATAAAACCCTTCCGGGCTCCTATACTCAAATCAGGAGCTCCTCGATTGTGAATTTTAATATTTTTTTTAAAAAAAGAATTTTAATAATTATATAATTTTTGAAAAAATGGGTGGGATATGTTAGATAAGTAATAAATTTTCTAAAATATTTTTTAGGTATTTTTTATTAAATAAAAACTGATTTGTGTGTGCTTTTGTCTAATATTCAATTGGTATAAGGATCACCAAAGGGTCTGACCCTTAATATATGATATATATAAATATTTTGTGTACAATATTATAGGGGTTATTTATATAATAACCTGAAATAAATAATTAATTATCAAAATAACCTAAAATATAACTAATTATATAAGTACTCGTAGCAGTCAACCAAGTTGACGTCTTTAACAAAAGACACGCCAACTTGGTTGGCGTGTCCATAAAAAATAAAGATCACACCAACCTGGTTGGCGTGACCATCTGAAAAATAATAGTCACGCCAACTCGGTTGGCGTGACCTGTGTAAAATAATGGTCACTCCAACCGAGTTGGTGTGACCATTATTTTACATAGTCATGCCAACCCAACTAGCGTGACCTTGCGTGTCCAAATCCCCACTATAAAAACACCATCCACCTCTCATTTTAACGAAACGAGAATTCACTCGAAAATGTATGAGAATATATATATGTTGGTGTGTGTTGTATTATTTTTCTATATAATAAAATTCTGAGTATGCTATGTAGTTGCAGATTTAGCTGATATTCTACATTAGAAAAGATTTTATTATTAATAATATTTAATTATCTATATTGTGGTGATGTCGCTAGTAAGCGTACAACGATTTATGATATGACATTATTGTGTTAGCGATGTGTGATTTGGTAACTTATTGTCGATTATGGATTATTATCTATTATGTGATTGGCAATTGTGATTATCGATTATGGGTTGATGATGTGGTATTGTGAGAACATGAATAGCGCAGAAGATTTCTTATGGACATTGTGTACTCAGGAAGTATTCTTTTAATTTACAGCATTGTGTTCTGTTCTGTAAAACTATTTTCGTGTTTTTGTTGATATTGTGATTATATTATTGTTATGCTCACCACGTGTGGGGGTTGTTCTTGTTGGAACAGGTAAAGCAGGTACGATATTGGTTTTGGAAAGGAGTTCGAGTTATTGTCTGAGAATGCTTCCAGGACTGAGGCACCAAGGTTGGTACATACGACAAGACTGTACATGTAGATACATATTCATTTATTAAGGGCTCGTGTGTGAGCATTTTGAATATGTGTATATGACATGTATAAAAAGGAGATTCATCTTTTCATTTATGATTTGCCTGCAATTAATGAGAAATGTAATTGCATGATGAATTGAGAATATGATTGGTGCATTGTAAAGTGTATACTTATGCTAGTTGAATTGTGCTGGGAAGTTGGACACTAAGAGGAATTACGTCAAAAAAATTTTGTAGATGACATGCCATTGTTATTACAGCATGTGTGAGAATTTCCCTAATGCGATGAAAGTATGTAATAATAGAGATGATTAATGCACTAATCACGGGATCAGAAGTTGGGGTCTTACATTATTGATATCAGAGTAGATTGTTGAGGGCCTAGGAATGTGTTGATAGAAATGAATAGCATATACACATGCTTGTAGTTTGATGTCGGTGCGACACCATAATTCTGCTTATGGCATAATATGATATGGGATCATGAATGAAAAATTTATGTTATTGCTGACCATTGTAGTTTAAGGATCGTATGGAATACGATGAACATGATAATGAGCAATAACCGATGATAACGACGAATATACGCACCGAGGGTGGTATTATTGAAGAGTGCTATCGACCGGTAACATATTTAAATTGCATATCATAGATTTAACTGCTTTGACAGTAATAATGTGACGCTTGTTGAACGATGACTGATATGCTATGTTGATAGATGTTAATAATTTGATGTCATTACTAATAACTGATAGATGATTCGCATTTTGATTGTGCACATGTTATGTGTTTATATATGGCACTAAGAAATCTGATTTTGTAGGAAAATCATAAAATGAGTAATGTGATATACCGTCTGAGGACATGAAATGGTGGAAAGTATTGTATTGATAGTGCGTGACTACATATTATGTGATGATCGGGCATGGTACCATTGTGATTATGAAAATGCAGGTACATGTGAAGTTATACACATGCATTAATATTTGATTTGATATGTTAGGATATCGATGAGATTGTATGGAATGTGAGACACCTCTTGAGTCCAATGGACAAGGTGCTACATATATGGGGGGTCACCTCTTGAGCCTAAAGGGCAAATTGACGCGTACATGAGAGTCACCTCTTGAGTCTGCAGAGCAAAGTGCTAAATTTAGAAATACTTGCCGCTGTTACACGAAGCGATGGATATTGTTTGTGTACCGACGTTGGGCGATGAGTATTATTGGACCGATATTATTATAGCAATGAGTATTATTGGACCGTCATGTATTGACGATGAGTATTATTTGACCGCTATTATTGTAGCGATGAGTATTATTGGACCGTCATGTATTGACGATGAGTATTATTGGACCGTCATGTATTGATGATGAGTATTATTGGACCGTCGTGTATTGATGATGAGTATTATTGGACCGCTATTATTATAGCGATGAGTATTATTGGACTGTCATGTATTGACAATGAGTATTATTGGACCGCTATTATTATAGCAATAAATATTATTGGACCGTCATGTATTGACGATGAGTAATATTGGACCGCTATTATTATAGCGATGAGTATTATTGGACCGTCATGTATTGACGATGAGTATTATTGAACCGTCATGTATTGACGCTGAGTATTATTGGACCGCCTTTATACTAGAAAGGAGTATATCAGTATGTGTATTGATATAGAATAACATCTGTGGAATATTATGTTGAGAACAGGAGCAATTTAAAGGATCAAATGTGAAAATGTTATTACATCTTATTGTTGTATGTATGTAATTTTATTCGTCGTGATTATGAACATTATTGATATGCCCGTAGTGGCGATGAGGTTTTGTGTGCATCAAGTGTGGAAATGTTATTACATCTTATTGTTGTATGTATGTAATTTTATTCGTCGTGATTATGAACATTTTTGATATGCCCGTAGTGGCGATGAGGTTTTGTGTGCCCGTAGTGGCGATGAGATTAATTATGACTTGGTGTGAGTAACGATGAGATTTTATACTGCTATTGTGTTATCGGTGTACATTGATGACATGTTGATTTCAGATGGTGTTGATCATTGTGTTATTATACCGTCACGAGTTGACGAGGGTATTGTAAATGTCATGTGTTGACATGTACCGTCACGAGTTGACGAGGAAATTATGAATGTCATGTGTTGACATGTAACGTCATGAGTTGACGAGATATGTTATGATGATACGGTATGGCGTGCGAGAATTGACTTGTGCCACTGTTGCGATGGATAATACATATATAGATGTATGTATTGGGTTATATGGTTGAGTGCCACTGGTTGGCGTTAAGATGGTGTGTGTGTCACAGGTTGACACGAGACCATTATGTTGAGCATGTTTGCTCGATGTGTAAATGGTTGTGACATACATATAAGTGTACTGCGGAATGTGTTGAGGTAAATGTGTTACGAGTAGGGGTACCTTTATGTATACTCATCGAGTTGGCTATGGCCAAGCGACTTGTGGTGTATGTAGTTGTCGAAGAACCTACATTCATATATTGATGTGGTGTATGATAGATGTGAATATGGAGATATATCCTAGTGGGTTAGAATCGAGATGTGATCGGGTGAGGGCATTGGAACGCCCCTTGCAAATCGGTATTAGAGAAACGTTAGATGATGATCTAATATCTCTAATTGTTCGCATTACGATAATTAATTCATGATGTGATTCGTGAATTGTGAGGGCGGTTGCAGTATGAGGATGGTACGGTATAGTATACTGGGATTGAACGTATGACACATTGATAGGTTTCGTATGAACCTTAGGAGGCTGCGATTTGCTAGCCAGGTACGATGAATTATTGTTGCAGTGATATAGTGAACTTGTTGTAGCCACTATACTGCTTATCGGAATCGAGTGTAGTGAATCGTATGATGATATGATGAGAGGTTAAAGTGGACTCGTGTAGTCACTATAATGCCTTTGAGTTGAGGTTAGAGATACCTCAAGGGAGCTTTCAGCTCAGCTTGGCCGGGAGTACCAACGTGAGGGTTAACAAGTTATTGTTACCTCTAATTGAGAATTCTTGCATTAAGGATGCAATGGTGAGACGTAACCGGAGTTGTGGAATATAGTTAGTGTGGTAACACTACTGTCGCGATTGTATCTCTGGAGAGATTTGGAACAACACTGTTGTGAAAATAGTTGGTATCGGTTGCGGGTTGATTATGAATCAACCATGGTAAGCATTACTGGTGGTGGACCGGGTGATGGCTTTGTGTTATTTGTGAGACGTACGAGAAGACGTCTCTGGAGAGATGCTCGAAAATGTTGAGTACTATTGTATTAGTGCGGAGCATTGTTCGAATTTGTATACATCGTGTAAACGGGTTTGAGAATGATTGGTGATAGTGCATGGATACACTATCATGAACCAGTTGTGGATTTATTAGTTCAGGGATACATTCCAGTATAAATATATCTAGATTATCCGAACGGTGGTTCGAGATTGGAGAGTCATGGGTGCATGACGATTTCCTTGTGAGGAGAGATGTATTGATATACATGTTGGAAATCTTTGAAAGATTCGATGAATTGATGCGCATGGTGTTGATGTTGAGTTTACACCATTAGTCATTGATTCGTCAATCATTATTCTCCACTGAGTGAGAATAACTGAGTGATTGACAATCGTGTCTGGGGCTTGTGAGTATTACTGGAAATACCCAAGTCAAGTGCATTGAGTATGCATGTGGTGTGTTTGGTGCTCAGGCATATATATGCGTGTTGAGCAACGAGTTAGTGTGTTTAGATTGATAAATCTCTGGTAAGAGATTGTAGTATCCTTAAGATTGGTAACCTCGGTGGGACGATTTATTCTGATGAGCAAATTGTGAGGTTTTGGTTGATTCTCTTCCGAGAAAGGGTTGTCGTACTTTTAGGCTAAGGAAGTACATTGTTAGCAAAATTTGATAGTGTCTCGTATTGGAATTGTTGATTCATGATTCGAATTTGTTTGTTGTCGTTGTCGACACATGTTGTGGAAATGCAATTGATTTTCTTGCATGTTCTCTATGGAATCTTGAAACTTTGTGGAGTTTCAAAAGTGTGTTGGGACCAAGATGTGATTCCTTGGAACACACGGATGTAGACATCTGTGATGATGTGTTTTTGTGTTGATCGGTAGCCGTGAGTTGCCCGATCCGAGTTGCAAGTGGTGCAACTACTCCTTCGATGGTGATGGTTTGTGAGGATATCTCCATTCCAGAATTTGGTGCAAGGTCGATGTCCTCGCAGTTGGTGTGTCGTTCATGATGTGTTCATGATTCGATACTGCGCATTCGGATTGAATTGCGATGTCTCAGTGGTACTTGGAGTACGCGTGTGTAAATTTTGAGGATGAAATTTATTTAGTTGGGGGATAAATGTGATATCCAAAAATTATTGTGTTAATCCAAGAGTGATTATGATCCTTAAATGGAATTTCAATTGTGGTAATTATGAGATAATTCCTTGTTGAGATTCCCGAGAATTTTAATCCGATATCGGGGTGTTTGGATCCAAGGGTTGAGATTTATTCTCATTGAGGTGATAAACCTTTGAATTGTGTTGGTAGTGGGATCTGGAGTCTGGGGATCTTTGGATTGAGGTTTGTGATGTAATTGAGTGAGTGGGAGATAATTACTGAACACACATGATTTTTAATGAGTTATGGTGCGAATATTTGAGCCTCGGGTTTTTGGAGCCTTGGTACTATATATACCAAGTGACTCGGTGTTCAATCATTTCTCTTCCTCTCCCTCTCTCCAATCTCCCTCACCACCTCTTTCTCCCCCCTTTTTTCCCTCTTTCTCCCATGGAGAAGAATAGATCAGGGCTCGATTTCGGAACGAGATTTCTTGAAGATAATTGGGTAATATTCTTCCCCTCGCTTTTATTTTCATTTTGATTGTGGTTTTGTGAAGTTTGGTTAAGCTTGGTAATGGATTTGGGTATTGAGGGTTTTTGGTAAAATTGTTAAAGTAAAGTTATTGGTGTTTTTATTGAGTTCAAATGGAGTATTTGAAGTGTTGGAGGTGTTGGGGGTGTTGGTTTTGAGTTTGGATGTGAAAAATATCGTGGAAGCAAAAACAATTCAGAAAATCGCAGGCTGCGATCGATCGCGGTGTTGGTGTCGATCGATCGTGACATGTTGCTGATTTTTTGGTGACGATGAACAGTACTCGAGATCGATCGCGAGGAGACAGTGGATTTTGGCGATCGATCGTTGCGGAGTGGCGATCGATCGCCGAGGTATAATTTTTGGCAGAAAGTTCTCGCGATTGATCGCGAGAAAACGACGATCGATCGCGGCCCTTGTTCCTTTGTTTTTTTTTAAAATTTTGGTAAAAGTTGGGATTTTGGAATTGGGGTTCGTTTAGTCGATTTTCATGACGATGTTTACATTCCAATGAGAATATTACACTTGAAAATGGAATGATTTGAGTTGAACTATAATAAGAGGTACTACTCAATTGAATTAATTGATAACAATGAATATAGAAAATGGGATGCCTTGAGTAGAACGCATAGTTCAATAATGGTGATTAGTCATCGTGGTAGGAGGATGTATTTGGGGGTTGAATATGTGCTTGTATATGTAGTCGTGTGCTTATGATTGATTGTGGCCTATTAATATTAACTGTGCATAGCGAATAATTCACTGGATCTCGGAGCAAAAGGGCAAGGATTAACTCTTGCTGTTGAATTTTAAGGTACGTGTGACGTAAGGGCATAGGTAAAGGCATTATTGTTGCGTTTAAAGAATGATATTCTTGTTTTATTTGAATTAGTACGTAATGACGTACAAACTCTAAAATTATATTTTGTTGGCGCATTTGTTGATAAATGTGTGAATAGGGTTTGAGTTCACCAATGAACTGTGTGATGAATGTGATGTCGCTAGTAAGCGTGCGATGATTTATAATGATGCCGCTAGTGAGCGTGCGAGGGTTTATGGTGATGCCGCTAGTAAGCGTGCAACGATTTATGATACTGACGTTATTGTGTTAGCGATGTGTGATTTGGATATTTAATATGTAAATAGGTAATAAAAAACTTGTGATTACAATAAATCATTATGGATTATTATCGATTATGTGATTGTCAATTGTGATTATCGATTATGGGTTGATGATGTGGTGTTGTAAGAACAGGAATAACGCAGGAGATTTCTTATGGACATTGTGTACTCTGGAAGTATTCTTTTAATTTACAGCATTGTGTTCTGTAAAACTATTATTCGTGTTTGTGTTGATATTGTGATTATAATATTGTTATGCTCACCCCGTGTGGGGGCAGTTCCTGTTGGAACAGGTAAAGCAGGTATGACATTGGTTCTGGAAAGGAGTTCGAGCTATTGTCTAAGAATGCTTCAAGGACTGAGGTACAAAGGTTGGTACATACGACAAGACTGTACATGTAGATACATATTCATTTATTAAGGGCTCGTGTGTGAGCATTTTGAATATGTGTATATGACATGTATAAAAAGGATATTCCTCTTTTCATTTATGATTTGCCTGCAATTAATTGAGATTGTAACTGCATGATGAATTGAGAATATGATTGATGCGTTATAAAGTGTATGCTTATGCTAGTTGAATTGGGCTGGGGAGTTGGACATTAAGAGGAATTATGTCAAAAAAAAATTTATAGATGACATGCCATTGTTATTACAACATGTATGAGAATTTCCCTAATGTGATGAAAGTATGTAATAATAGAGATGATTAATGCACTAATCACGGGATTAGAAGTTAGGGTCTTACAAGGATTGACTACATCTATGATTCAAGATACGTCTGTTGCTCGATATCAAACTGAGGGTTCATATAGTGGTAGAGAACGAGATGATCATCCAGTAGATGTTGATAATATTGTTGATGAGCCACGAGCAGACAATTTTGCTGATTTTGGTGATTAAATTCATATGAACCATAGGGGATTCCATCTGATGATGATGAAGTTGATATTGGTGTGATGGCAGAAGCAATGAAAACCAAGAGGATGAGGCACCAATGATAAATGATCGTAATCTTGATCCAACAATCCCATTATTTTCCATGACACATCCATAAGTTTTTTGGAAATTTGATCGACAATCCAACAGGTCGTTGGGGGAGTTTTTATGATTACTCCAAAGGTGAAATCTATTGCAACATGGTCTTCAAAGATAAATTTCATCTGCAGGCCGCTGTGAAGGATTATTCAGTACGGGTTGCAAAACGTGAGTACCATGTGGTTAAGAGTACAAAAACATTGTGGAAAGTAATATGCAAACACAGTACAGAGGATATATCTTGCAGATGGTACCTGCGTGCATGTTTGGATAAAAAAGTTGGGTTATTCAAAATAACCAAGTATGGCTTGGATAAGAACATGATTGCTAGCTTGTTATTGGGAATCGTTCGACGTGATCCAGCTTATGAAATCAAGTATGTGATTCAAACATTGAGATAAGTATGGGTTTGAAATATCATATGCAAAAGGCTGGCATAGTTTGAAACGTGCAATTCAGAACGTGTATGGATGGAGAGCTCGGTGAATAAATTACCTTTCTATATGGGAGCTTTACAAAAATGGAATCCAGGCATAGTCGTGGAGTGGGATCATATTGATAATGCAAGGCCAAGAGAAAAAAACTTTGAATTATGTTTTATGGGCCTTCCAACCTTGTATAGATGGTTTCCGGCACTGTCGTCAAGTTATTACAGTGGATGACTTACATTTATATATAAAATATCAGCATAAGATGTTGATTGTTGTGTCAATGGACGCTAATAATCAAGTCTTACTGTTGGCATTTTCAATTGTGGATGAAGAGAACTTTTTGTAATGAAATGGTTCCTGAAGATGGTAAGCAAACACATTATTGGAGAATCTGCGGTGTGTGTTTGATTCTGATCGACATCCTGGCCTTATTGCAGCAGCCGAACGTATCCCCGACTTCAAACCCCCAGTGGAGTGCATCGATTTTGTTTGAGACATATGTGCCCAAACTTTAATAATCGCTTCAAAATGTGCACTTATAAGACTTGTGTTGGAAAGCTGGATCAGAAAATCAACTGATAAAATTTGAGCGTACGATGGAAGAGATCAAAACATTGAACCAAGGGCTTTTGGTTGCTTGAATCGGATTGAAAAGTCTCAATGGACACTTACTCGTGATGAAGGATGGCGTAGTGGTATCCTAACAACAAATATGTCGGAGTGCATAAATGGAGTTATGAAAGGTTGGCGTGACAATGTAAAATAATGGTCACGCCAACTCTGTTGGCGTGACCATTATTTTACACAAGTCACGCCAACCGAGTTGGCGTGACTATTATTTTGCAGATGGTTGGCCTGACCTTTATTTTTTATGGACACGTCAATCGAGTTGGCGTGTCTTATTTTAAATGTGGTACACGCCAACACGCCAACTGAGTTGGCGTCTTCTGTTAAAGACGCCAATTGGGTTGGCGGCTAAGGATACTTATATAATTAGTTACATTTTGCGTTATTTTGATAATTATTTATTTATTTCAAGTTAGTTCAATAAATAACCCATATTATAGTGGTATTAGGTTTATGATTTAACATAAATTTTAAAACTGAAATTAGTTTAAATTTATATACAAAATTTGAAACCGTATATGGTTTAAAACACTACATATATAATTTTTTTAAAAGTGAGTAATATAAAATGAAATTTTAATTATATAAACTCTAAATATTTTCTACAATCTCATAGCCGCGTCTATGTATCATGGTCTTTTAGATTTCTAAAATTTCCTGACATTTTGCGCTTATGATTTATCAGGAGCTGGACTCACTAATATTATGAATAAATTATATAGTCAAATGAATAAGAACAACAAATCAAAGCAAAATGTAAAAAATGTGTAATTGAAAATTTTATACAAATTCAGATTTGATATGGTTATATAATGAAATGACGTTTCTAAATAAATGCAAATAAACCATTAGCGTTTCTTCTCTTTTTTTTTTTATTAAAAATGAAGAAACATGTTTGTCTTAGTTTTTTTATAATTTTTTTAAAAATTTATTAGTTTGATATTTTTTTTAGTTTTTTTATTCGGTTTATAATTCTTAGCAATAGGTTGTTTTTTAGATTAGAGTTTTATACTTATTAGATTTATAATTTAAAATAATTTTTAAAATTAAAATTAATTTAAATTTATGCACAAAAAAATTAAAACCCTATTTGAAAATGTTTAGATTGTTTGAAACAGTACATAAATATAAATTTTATTTTAATGTGAGTAATAAAAGATAAAATATGGGAAAAAATTAGGCCGGTCCCCTATGGTGAAAAATTGTTGAACCTAATTAGGGAAAAAAATATTAAATCGCTTAGGTCCACTTCGGACCAAAAAGACAAATGTACCCTTATTTCATGCATTTTCTCTCACCCTTTTTGATTTACCCCTCATCATTTTGCCATTCTCTCTCTCTCCTTGTCGGATTTTCTCTCTTCACTTTTTGCATTATCTCTCTCCTTTTTGCATTATCTCTCTTCCATTACACTAGTTATAATTACATGCAACAATTATAATTTGCATGCATCAGTTATAATTACATGCACAAGTTATAATTTGCATGCACCAGTTATAATTTGCATGCATCAGTTATAATTTATATGCACCAGTTATAATTACATGCAACAGTTATAATTTACATGCAGCAATTATAATTGTATGCACCAGTTACATGCACCAGTTATAATTACATGCTCCAATTATAATTTGCATGCACCAGTTATAATTGCATGAATCAGTTATAATTTGCATGCACCTGTTATAATTTACATGCACCAATTATGATTATGATGCAACAGTTATAATTACATGCATGTACCATTATAATTACATACACCAGTTGTAATTACATGCACTAGTTATAATTACATGCATCAGGAATAATGACATGCAGCCGTTATAATATACATGCACCAGGTGTAATTACGATGCACCGGTTATAATTTGAAGCACAAGTTATAATTGCATGCACCAGTTATAATATAGATGCACCAGTTATAATAACATGCACCAGGTGTAATTACGATGCATCAGTTATATTTAGATGCAACAGTTATAATTACATAATTACATGCACCAGTTATAATTTACATGCACCAGTTATGATTATAATGCAACGGTTATAATTACATGCACCAGTTATAATTTACATGCACCAGTTATGATTATAGTGCAACGGTTATAATTACATGCACCAGTTATAATTACATGCACCAGTTATAATAACATGCACCAGGTGTAATTACGATGCACCAGTTATAATTGTATGCACAAGTTATAATTTACATGCACAAGTTATAATTATATGCACCAATTATAATTTGCATGCACCATTTATAATTACATGAACCAGTTATAATTTGCATACACCGGTTATAATTCATGCACCAGATATGATTATGATGCAAAAGTTATAATTACATGCACCAATTATAATTTACATGTACCCTTATAATTACATGCACCATTTGTAATTAAATGCACTAATTATAATTAAATGCATCATGAATAATGACATGCATCAGTTATAATATACATACATCATGTGTAATTATGATGCACTAGTTTTAATTTGATGCACAAGTTGTAATTACATGCACCAGTTATAATAACATGCACCATGTGTAATTACGATGCATCAGTTCTAATTAGATGCACCAGTTATAATTACATAATTACATGCACCAGTTATAATTATATGCACAAGTTATAATTTACATGCACCAGTTATAATTTACATGCACCAGTTATGATTATAATGCAACAGTTATAATTACATGCACCAGTTATAATTTACATGCACAAATTAAATTACATGCATCAGTTGTAATTACATGCACCAGTTATAATAACATGCACCATACGATGCAACAGTTATAATAACATGCACCATGTGTAATTACGATGCATCAGTTATAATTAGATGCATCAGTTATAATTACATAATTACATGCACCAGTTTTAATTACATGCACAAGTTATAATTTACATGCACCAGTTATAATTTACATGCACCAGTTATGATTATAATGCAACAGTTATAATTACATGCACCAGTTATAATTTACATGCATCAGTTATAATGACATGCACCAGTTATAATAACATGCACCAGGTGTAATTACGATGCACCAGTTATAATAACATGCACCAGGTGTAATTACGATGCACCAGTTATAATTAGATGAGTTAAAATTTGCATGCACCAGTTATAATTTACATGCACCAGTTATAATTATATGCACCAGTTATAATTGTGTGCACTAGTTATAATTTACATGCACCAATTATAATTACATGCACCAGTTATACTTTGCATACACCAGTTTTAATTAGGACGACATAGTTATAATTTGATGCACCAGTTATAATTACATGCACCAGTATAATTTGCATGCACCAGTTATAATTACAAGCACCAGTTATAATTTACATGCACCAGTTATAATTACATGCACCAGTTATAATTTGCATGCACAAGTTATAATTTACATGCATCAGTTATGATTATGATGCAACAGTTATAATTTCACGCACCAATTATAATTTACATGCGCCACTACATGCACGAGTTGTAATTATATGCACCAGGAATAATGACATGCACCAGTTATACTATACATGCACCAGGTGTAATTATGATGCACCAGTTATAATTTGATGCACCAGTTATAATTACATGCACCAGTTATAATTACATGCACCAGGTGTAATTACGATGCACCAGCTATAATTAGAAGCACAAGTTATACATGCACCAGTTATAATTTACATGCACCAGTGATAATTAACATGCATCAGTTACGATTATGCAGCACCAGTTATAATTACAGCACCAGTTATAATTTACATGCACCAATTATAATTACATGCATCAGTTGTAATTAAATGCTCCATGTGTATGTAAATAATTACATGCACAAGTTATGATTATAACTATGATGCACCAGTTATAATTGTATGCGTCAGTTATAATTTGCATGCACTAGTTATAATTACATGCACAGGAAAAATGACATGCACATGTTATAATATACATGCATCAGGTGTAATTATGATGAACTAGTTATAATTTTATGCACCAGTTATAATTACATGCACCAGTTATTGCATGCACCAATTATAATTACATGCACCAGTTATAATTTGCATGCACCAGTTATAATTTACATGCATCAGTTATGATTATGATGCAACCGTTATAATTACCTACACCAATTATAATTTACATGTACCATTATAATTTTATGCACCAGTTATAATTTATATGCACCAGTTTTTTTAAAATTTTCATGCAATTGTAAATCTCATTTTAAAAAAAAAACAATTAATGGCAAAAGGAGGAGAGAGAATGCAAAAAGTATGAGAGACGATGCAAAAAGTAGGTTTCAAAAAGAGTAGATAGAATTGAAAAATGAGGAGAGAGAATGCAAAAAGTAGGAGAGCGAATGCAAAAAGTAAGGGTATTATGGGAATGAAAAAAGACATTTTTGAAACACAAGTTTGGAAAATAGATTTATGTGAAAATATATTTCTCTACCATGCATTTATTTGTACACTTTTTAAAAATGAAGATTTATATGAAAAAGTTGTATGATAAGAGTACTTAAACGCAAATTTTCCATAAAATATTATTTACATTAAACTCCCACAACACATTTTATGTCTCTGTCATCGTGGTCTTCTAGATTATGCATATGTCATATGCCTTATTTTTTATGATATGGTTGTGGGAACCTGTGTTATCTAGAACACCACAATAACAGATACATAGACATTTGTGAGCCTAAAGAAAATATTTAGAGTTTAATGTAAATAAAATTTCATTTTACCCAATTTAAAAAAAAATTATATTTATGTAATTTTATGGTTTGAAAACAATTGTACACAAATTTAAACTAATTTTAATTTTAGAAAATATCTTAAATCATAACTAATACGTCAAAAAATTATAATCCATAAATCCATATGCTCAAAAAAGAATTATAATCCAAAAAATAATCAAATTCTTAGAAACCATAATCGAATAAAAAAAAACTAAAAAAGATATCAACAAAATATATTTTTTAAACAATTTTTTTATACAAATATGTAACAACATTATAAAAAAATTAAAGTTTCTTTAAGAAATGCGCACTGTATGTCAGTGTATGTTTCTTTAAGAAACGCACACAAATGGTAAATTTTTTTAATAATATTTTTGTAATTTATTATATTATTTACATTATGTTTTTCTTAAAATTGTCAACTTGTAGATCTATTCACTCAATTATATATCACATGATGCTCAAAAAAAAAAAATTATATATCGCATGCAAGTGATGCTTTGGATAATAATAATAATAATAATTTTAAGTTAACTCCATTAAATCCTCGTCTAAGTCTTTACTTAAAGCATGTTTTTTAAACAATAAAAAATGGCCTTTTAAAGTCGAGTCAAGCAAATCAACGCCTAAAGTATTGAATACATCCATTCCAAGGACGCCCCACCTAGGGATGTTATCGGATCGGTCCCAAACCGATTCCAACCGGTTTCTATGCATGCCTTTGAGGAACTGAACCAAATCGGATTGGTTCTGGTTTACATGGGTTATCACATGAAGATCGATTCCGGGTTGAATCAGTTCCAACCGAGAACCGATAATTTAAAAAAAAATATATATTTTTTTATTTTTCAGGGCAGAAACCTCGGCGTTAGGGCGTTGCCTGTGGCACCTCAGCGCTATTTTTTTATGCTGAGGGGCCTTATAATTCGATATTAAACTCAATTTCCATAAAAATTCTTCACTGGTACTTGTTTAAATAAAACTAACAAATACTTAATTATTACACCAACAACAACAACTAAGCATTTAATCTCAATGGATTGAGGTAGGCTACATAACCATAAAAGAAATCAAGTCAGGTCGTGCATATACGTCAGTCTTCTCCAAGTACTTCTTTTGGTAAGAATATCCCCTTTGATGCTTTTGGACTCCAAATCTTTGTACAAAATTTTGAGTCATGTCTTCTTCGATCGTCCTCATGCTCTCGTGAAAGGGCTGAAATCCATGGACTATACTCAACGAACATGTGCATTAGTGGGCCTATGTCGTGCGTGACCAAACCAACGTTAACAACTTTATTACATCTTCTCTTCTATACAAGTCACACCTACTTCATCTCAAATGTATTCATTCATAATTTTATCTCTTCTCGTCTTACCATACATCCAACGGAGCATACATATATCTGTCATACTCATATTTTGGACATAATTCCTCTTGGTTGCCCAGTATTCCGTCAGATATGGCATTGCAAGTTTGATGACAGTTCTATAAAACTTCCCCTTCTAGTTCAGCGAGATATTATGATTACATAGAACTCCGGTGGCGTTTCTCCATTTTCAACCCGCATGCCTGTATTCTGTGGTTAACGTCGCAATCAATCTCCCCATACTTTTGGATAACATCATAGATATCGAAACTTACTACTCATCAATACCGCTTCGCCATTGAGTGTTACAATACAGGATCCCGATATATACGACCACTAAATTTGCACACCATATATTCCATTTAGGCCTACTTAATTTAAAACCCTTTGATTCTAAGGTCTCTTTCCACAACTCCAATTTAGCATTATCTACTGCCCTGGTCTCGTCGATGAATACAACATCGTCAGCGAAAAATATGGTATAAGTAATTCAGTCTATATGTCTTTCGTGATCTCATCAATCACTAAGGCGAACAAGAAAGGACTCAACGAAAACCCTTGGTGCAATCAAATAGTGATCAAGAACTTTTTTGTCACCCCGCTGCACGTTCAACATTGGATGCTACTTCGTCATACATATCCTTGATTATATTTACATACTTGATGAGAACTCTTTTCTTCATAAAAGCCCACCACAATATCCCCCATGGCACTTTATCACAAGCCTTCTCGAACTCGATAAAGACCAGATGCAGATCTTTAATTCTCTCACGATAGTGCCCTATAAGTTGGCGAATGGATAGCTTCCGTTGTTGATCGCCCAGGCATGAACCCAAAATTGGTTCTCCGAGATTTTAATCTCCCTTCTTAACTGACAATCAATTACTCTTTCCTAGGGGTTCATTGTGTGGCACATGGATTTTGTATCATGATAGTTGGAACAACTCTGAATGTCACTCTTGTTCTTATAGAGAAGGACAATAGCACTCTTTCTCCATTCATTTGAGATTTTATTACCCTCCAACTCTTTTTAAATAGATCTGCTAGCCATTTTATCCCCTCCATACTTCAATAGGAATTCCATCCGGACCAACTGCTCGTTGTGAACTTCTTTGAAATAAACTTATGGTAGACATCATGTTGTTGGATGCCAAGATCATCTAAATCTTGACTAAAATCATTGTTGAAAAATCCACTAAAATAATCCTTCCATCTTTCTTTGATGTCTTCATCTCTAATCAAGACCTCATGGTCCTCATCGTTTATGCATTTTACTACATATAATCTCATGTCTTCCTCTCCCTTGCTCGAACAATCCTGTAGATATCTTGTTCATCTTCCTTGGACTCCAATTTTTCGTAGACTTCTTTGTAGGGTTATACATTTCGAATGTTACCTCATTATTGCCTTCTCAGCTCTCTACAAGCATACATCTCGATTCTAGTAACCTTCATCATTATTGATTAGTATAGTCTTCGCGCATTCTTTTTTTTCTTCGGAATGATGACTTTCAAATTCATCAACTACTCTTTATTTTCTATTCTTTACATTCGGCTACAAACCAATATTTGAGTAATATAAGCATGCATAATGATTCAGCATAAAAATTACTTATTGTAGTCTCCAATGATTCGACCGTACATTGAGAAGGCGGATTCTGATGCAATGCTTGATGCTTGTACCGTGAACATGTCTATAGTCCTTGTAACTAAGATGGAGTATTGTTTTGCATTCGCCTTCCACCATTGTAGAACGTCGAAATTTTCTTATGTTCTAAATTCTTGACTGTGGTCGAATTGTAATTCATTCCACGTGATATGAATTGACAAAAAGAATCCCAATAACGTTGAAAAGATGGAAAAATACCAAACCATGCTAATTCATCAAAGGAAGGACAAGAATATCGAGTTTGAAGAAATTTGAAGTGATGGATCGATCCTAAAGTACATCATGATCGGTCACGCTGTGATGCTTGGATTTAATTTGGGTCTTTAAAATTTGATGTTTTATTATTGATGTTGGTTTAAAAAGCATGAAAGTAATTAAACTAGTAGGGGAAAATAGTAACGCAACCTTTTGTCAAGGGACTATTGTGCAATTATTGGAGAAGACATGGTTATAGTTTTTGGTGAGAACACACCATAAACCACCATCACCCTCACCCCTTCCCCATTCACTCTTCATGCCTAAATCACCAAAGGAGGAGAAGTTTCCAAAGTTGGACTTCAAACTCGGGATTTCTTCATATCTTAGTGGCGATGTATTATTACACCTAAATCACTTTTTTGTTGGCTTTTGGTGTTATATTTATGTGTTTTTGCTTTGAGTTGAGTGACTTTGTGTTGTTGATTGTTGGGTTTCAAAACTTATGAGTTTTAGTGTTAATGGTGTTAATGTTGTGGAATTTTGTGATTGGAAGGATGGTGTTGAGGTTGCTGATAAGTGTCATTT
Organism: Haberlea rhodopensis; assembly: GCA_907163345.1. NCBI lineage: Eukaryota > Viridiplantae > Streptophyta > Magnoliopsida > Lamiales > Gesneriaceae > Haberlea > Haberlea rhodopensis. The sequence continues at coordinate 847,850 of CAJQUN010000095.1, forward strand.
TTTTCACTTATATTTATGTTTTCTCTTATTATTTAACTGTGATTCTTGAACGATATTACGTTTTTTAGTATTAATTTGCATGTTTTAGGAGTTTAGGTGACAGTACGAGGAAATGAAGGAAATGAGTTAAAAAGGATGAAAAGGACTCAAATGAGCGAACCGATCAAAGAAACGCCAAAAGTCCAACTCTGGAAGAAAACGAGCCACCGATCGATCGGTGTCTATACACCGATCGATCAGTAAATGACGATAATTGAGCAACAAATTTGAAGAATTACCGATTGATCTGTAGCTTCGTAGCGATCGATTTGTAAATGTCGTAGCTGAAGGATTAAATATTGAAGAGCTATCTATCGATCGATAGCTTGTGTACTGATCAATCAATAAGCGATAAATTCTGGAAATAAATACATTAGAGTTTGAGTCCTACAAGAAGTCTACTTAGTATTTCGTCCTCTATAAATAGAAGATCATGGATGAAAATATTCATTATCAAATCATCCTTACGTCCTAGGAACTAGCCTCTATCACACCTTCACCTTCACCTTAACCTTCATCCATCATCCGTCCTAGGTATTGGAACAACCCAGTAAGGGGATTGAGAAAGAAGCAAGAGAAGAAGCGATGATCTACAAACGGTTTACCTGGAGTTTATATTTTCTTTTGAACTTTAGTTTTTTTTATCATGCTTGAATTGTTGCAAGACATGTTTAAGCTTTTCTTTTTCAATTTAATTATGAACTAACTTTGTTTATTAAGGGATCCATTGTTTTGAACCTATGACTTGTTTATTAAATCTTGATCGAATTGTTGTGCATGAGTTATGATTTTAATGCTCTCATGGATTGATCACCACATTTAAGCTGTTATAATTGAGATCGAGAGATGATATTATAATACAAACTAGTAAATTATGCCATGGATTTCAGATCGAGATCGAGAACTGAGATCAAATACACGGGTGATAACCATAGATATCTAGTAATCGAAAGCTAGAAGTTTTCACAAATCTAAATGTAATATTGAATTGTTAAATAAGTATGTGAGAGCGACTTACTGCAATTTGATATTATGTTTAATATAGCTCGAGAGAGTATATTAGATAGTTTCGAAGAACTCGTCACCTTAGAGATATATGGATATTCAATCGAGGGTTGTAGAGGATTACATTGGTGAACCGACGTTATGGTGATCAACTCGTCCCCTTTGAATGTTTGGGGATTTTTATTGGTCCATAGAAGATTTATTCTTGGATTTGAGATTATTATATTGATCATAAGTGTTATACTAAAGAAATCGAGTATTATGATTTATCAGCTTTAATAATGAATTTCTGTTGAATTGATGAATTCATGTAGAGCCTGCTCAGACCTCTGGACATAGAGGATGATAACTTGTTATTAATCTTGAACCAAAAGGTACGTGGTGACGTACGATCATTATGATAATATTGTTATATGCTTAAAAGTTCAAGCTTTACTATGGTGCTTATGAGTAAGCGTGAAGTAATTGATATTGGACTGCATTAATATTACGATGAGTATTGTTTGACCGCTATTATATTAGTGATTCATATTATTGGACCTCTATAATATTAGTGATGAGTATATTGGACCGCTATGCTCGACGAGTATTAATGGACGGCTATGATATTTGCGATGAGTTTTATTGGACCACTATGATATTAGCGGTGCGTATTATTGGACCGATATTATATTAGCAATGAGTACATCGATATGTGTATTTATATGAGATTATATTATGTGGAATATCAATGTTGAGAACATGGACAATTAAAATGATCAAGTGTGGATCGACTATGTATAGGAAGTGTTATTACTACTTATTGTTTTAAGCGTAATGTTATTAATTGTGATTCTGAGTATTATCGGTGTGCTCGCCCTGTGTGGGAATTGTCCTGTGGGAACATGTGGCATGGTAGACTTTTGAAGGGCTTGTGAGAAATAGAGTTGTCATTCCTAGAAGAGTATCAGAAGACGTTTGGAGTTGATGATCATGACTAGGAACATAGTGGTTATTATAGTCATGTTTTGTGAATCACTTTTGAGTATTTTACAAGGTTGTATAATATATTCTTCTTATGCTAGTACTAGGGTTATGAAACACCCTTTGAATTACTATTGTGATTTTTGTAATGACTGGGTGTTCGTGTTAAAATTTAAAATTTTCCACATCATTGTGTAAACTTTTGTTATCATTTGGGGTCTTACATTAGTGGTATCCGAGCAGTGGTTAGCTATCTGGGATAGTTCAAGGTGTGACTTGAGAGGAGTGTTTAGATTGGCATTTAACCAATGGTTTAGAGTTGTTTTTAGAGTCGGATAGTGTCTCTGAATGCATGTTTGTACATTGAGGAGTACATTGATATGTACATGACTGATTATGAGATTGAATGATATATGTCACGCCCCGAGACGGAGCGCATGACACCGGCGTTGAATCCAAATATAAAATTTGAATACAACAAGTCTCGTGTACATATCTAAGATAAAACCAGTCTATTTATTCCATAAACATATACTTATCTTTACAATTGAAAAACAACTTACAAAGCATCTCAGCTCTAACAGAGTTTGCGGAAGCGTAAATAGAGTTAATAAAATCTCGGGATTCCTTCATAGATCACAAACCCAAAAAGTGTTAGTTTATCTCTTCCTTGATCTTCTCTTCGTTCTTATCTGGGAAGGAAGGTAAGGGCGTGAGTGTTTGGGGAAACACTCAGCAGGTAGGGCCCCAATCGAACATGGTAAAAATATATATCTATATATACGAGCGTATAAAGCCTTTAAACCCTTCTTTATCAAAGCACATAAAACTTCACATATACTCATATTTGCTCACACTAGAGCCTTATCATAAACATATCACATATAAACATATCACATATACACATATCCCATATCACATGGTGGCTTATATGGGTTCAAGAGGTGGCTCCCATGCACGTTGCACTTTGCCTCGTAGGTTCAAGAGGTTGCCCCCGTCATGTAGCACTTTGCCCCCGCCAATTCAAGTGGTGGCTCCTACACACGTAGCACTTTGCCCACAAAACCCTTTACTTTCACATTTCATAAATCTCATAACTTTTCAGATCCAAATCATATTCAAAATTTATGTCCGGTTGAATCTTTAATACATATGTAAGATTTTTAAAACGAAACGAAGTTCATAGGAAAAACCCACTTACAATGCTTGAATAAACGAGTGTAGTGGAATGGATCCTTTGTTTAAAAATAGCACATGAACTCTTCTTCATTTCCTTGAGATTTTTGAAAACGTGTGTATGATGTGTGTGATTCTCGAAATTGCTAGAGTGTAGGAGAGAGGACCTTTCTTTGCATGATGTAGTGTGATTTTAATTCTGGTGCTAAGTTGTCCAAGGTAGGCATTAGTAGAGGTATGAAATGGGATGATATGGAGGCAATTAAGTTCTGCTTATTGGCATTATGATAATTGAGATATTATTGAGGCAATTAAATGTGGTGATGAATGATCACCATTGTCACAATTGCTTTTGGGCAAGAAAATTGAATGTGTTAGTGAGTAAATTGAATGGTCATCAATATCATGTTTGATAAGGAAAAAGAATGGGTTTAGGCCATTAGTGATATGATTTTGAATGTGTTAGTGAGGCATAGGGATGGCAGCGGGGCGGGTTTGGCCAATTCCAGGACCAGCCCCGCTACACATAAAACCCGAACCCGTCTAATAAGTATTGAAAACTATATTTAAGCTATCAAATATTTATTATTTTGCTCTCATTACCTTCAAAATGTCTAACTTCCTTAACATGAACACATGAGTTTTGATATAAAATTAATGTTCAATCAAAGAAGTGAAATGTATATTCAATATTTTTTTAAAAAAAAATTAAAAATGTATAGCGGGGCGGGTACGACCAATACCAGGACCTGCCCGCCCCGCTTCCAAACCCGGTTGAAGCGGTTCCAGACCTGCCTGGCAGGGTGGGTTCAATGAGGGTTAGGGTCTGGACACCGCCCCATTGCATCCCTAGAGAGGCACTTGAATGGTATGCCATAATTTGAGCTAGGCATTTATTGAATGACTAATGACAAGGTTTGGACAAGGTCATTTAATGGTTTAATCGTGTACTTTCAAATCCTAGTAGGTGAAAATGGAGCCTCTTTGGGTGTTTTTTTATGTAGTCCATAACTTTTATCTATCCATTGCAATATTTAAGATTGATTATTTCTATTATTATTTTCAATGATTTCTTAATTATCTACAAACTTTGAATTGTTTAAAAGTCAACAAGCTAAAATCATATAACCTAGGTATTATCTCATACACAAACGCTAATAAGTTAAATACTAATTTATATGCTTAAATAGATGATTTAAAGTCCAAAAAATTGAATAGTACAATTCAATCCATCCATAATGCAAATCTAATATTTTTATTTAATTTTCAATATTATCTGGTATCACGTAAGTTGTTTGACCAAAATTCTGGGTCTTCACAATATAGCTGGATATGCTATGATCCAATAAATGTGTTGGGTATGCGATTTCTGATTCTGTTAAATATTATTATTTAACAATTGAATTACATCATGGCAAACAGAGCGGTGATCCTCCACTGAGGACATAGGAGATGCCTCGAGTATTAATACTGCCTTTTGGCGAGCCAATCCTTTACATCAACCACCCTTGGGGCAAGGACGGTGGAACAACAATTATTATTGGGAGAGTTGAGTTTGACTCAATTTCCATCCGCCAGGATTCGAGGGAATTGAATCTGAAAGCTGGCGAGGAATGGATAGAGAGATTGAATAGATCTTTTTGTCGGAACCTTGTGCCAAGATTGCGTGGCTGAGGTTAGCCAAGTTTCAACTCGATAAGAAAGTCTCGATGTGGTGGAAATCAACCATTTTAGAAATGAGGATGCAAGGGCATGTTATTGTCTGGGAGGGAGTTGTTTAAACTCGATTCCTGAGCAGGTACTTTTCAGATGATGCTAGACAATTGAAGGATTGCAGGAAGATGAGTTTATGAATCTGAAACAAGGATATGTCAATATCTGACCATGCTCTTCAGTATTCTTCATTACTGAGGTATGTACCGCATATTTCTGCCAGTGCTCATGCAAAGATGAGACACTTTCTTAAGGGATTGGGGCCCAAACTATTTGATAGAGTTCTTTCAAATAATCCAATGTCTTTTGATGAGGAACTGATAAGAGCTGACTAGCGGATATTGGAATCAATGCTTATGGGAATGTTATGCTTCACAGAGACAACCGACTGATAATTTGAAGCCCATAGGAAAAACTTTTAAATCCAAAGTAATTTTATCATTTTCTAAACCAAGCAATCGACGTTTTGAGCTACGTCGTACTGGGGATCACAAGAATTTTAATCAATCCAACAAATGGCCAGCGGGTGGATCACATGGAGTTAGGTGTTTTAGATGTTGGGGGGGGGGGGGGGGGGGGGGGGAGGGGGCATGTCATTAAGGATTGTACAGCTTGTTTTGTATGTGGCAATAAGGGCCACATGGCGAGGATTTGTCCTAATCAAAATAGACAAGCTAGGAGTAATCGGGGTGGATTTTCAGAAGGAATGGTCCATCAAAGACAACGGTTTGCTCCTTGACATTTTGGAGAGAACAAGCAGCCGAACCACCTCAGGCCAAGTGTTTGCAATGAATAAGGAACAAGCTGAAGCAGCTCGAGATGAAGTTATTATGGATAAGTGTTACGTGTGTACTTACCCTACTTTTATTCTTTTGTGTCGTCAAGTTTTGTGACAAAATATCATATGTGCTCAACTATGTTGTCCACGCCTCTTATGGTCTCGACACTCACCGGAATGAATGTGTTAACTGCCAGGATCTTGTGTGATTGTTTCATCTCAAAGGTAATAAACGAAAGGCAGATTTGATAGTCTTGGAAATGGTTGATTTTGATTGTATCACGAGGATAGATGTCTTGAACAGATATGGGATACAATTGATTGCAATCAGCATATAGTAGAGTTTTAAAAACTGAACAGAGAGGTAAATGGATATTCTATGGACATGGTTCTAAGCCCCGGATTCCATTGATATATGCGGTCATGATGTTGAAATTACTGAATCAAGGGAGCGAAGGATATCTTATATGACATGAATATGTCAGTTCAAAGTAAAGTGGAAGCTACTGATATACCAGTGGTAGCAGAATTCACTGATGTGTTTCATGAGGAAATTCCGGGTTTTCACTAGTTCGAGAAGTGGAATTTGGAATTGAATTAGTGCCAGGTGCATCCCCAATTTCTCGTGCACCATCTGAACTGAGGGAATTGAAAGCTCAGTTGTAGGGTTTGATTGACCAATGTTACATACGGCCCAGCTTGTCACCTTGCGGTGCTCCAATGTTATTTGTAAAGAAGAAAGACGGTACTATGCGGTTATGCACTGATTATATGCAAATTAATAAGGTAACGATGAAGAATAATTATCATCTTCCCCATACTGACGAGCTATTTGATCAGTTGCAGGAGACTTCTGTATATTCAAAAATTGATTTAAGGTTGGGGTACATCAGATCTAGGTGAGAGGTGAGGATATGCAGAAGACTGCATTCCGAACGAGGTATGTACACTATGAATCCTTGGTTATGCCGTTTGGATTAACTAATGCACCTGCTATTTTTATGGATTTGATGAACCGAATCTTTCGACCATATCTGGATAAGTTTGTGATTGTCTTAATTGATGATATCTTGGTGTATTCAAGGAATAAGATGGGCCATGAATTACATATGAGGATAGTGTTGCAGATTTTGAGGGACAAACAATTGTTTGTTAAATTCAGCAAATGCGAATTTTGGCTAGAGAAAGTGGTATTTTTGGGACATGTAATCTCGAAGGAAGGAGTAATTGTTGATCCTAGAAAAGTGGAAGCAGTATTACACTGGTCTGCTCCGACTTCAGTAATAGAGATTCACAACTTTTTGGGTTTGGACAGTTACTATAGACATTTTATTGAGGGATTATCCAAGATTGCTAAGTCATTAACACAGCTGATGTGAGACCCCGTTATCACATCAAGATATTAAGGTGCAATTTAGAGAACTAAACATACATGCGATTATATCAGAGTAATGTGCCGTGTTGATTAACCTGAGCTTTAGAGATTACAGTACCAAAATGTTCCAAAAGGAAAGACGTACATCCTACAAAGGTACTACATCATAGTCTTACTCTACTCAGTAGAAGCTATACAAAAACTCTAACATGCTAATCCTGTAGCACTCCTTACAGCTCAGCATATCAACCCCGGCCCTGGTTCTCGTCAACAAAAGCACCTACAAAGACAACCCCCAACACATGAGCATAACACAATTCATATTTAACATAATATGAAAGTAAGGCATAAATGCAAATCTTAAACACAAGTCCTTCCTGTATTTCCAGCATTTATATCGCCCATTGGTTGTCCCTGTACCATAATTCATAATAGAAACACATTATATGAATGTATGGATATGCAATGTCATGACATTCCTTTTCCCTTAAATCCTTATTTCATCCTGAGCCCTTATCATTAGTACATTTTAATGCTTCTTGCTACTCCATGTAAGCGGAATTCTTCATCGCTTCCAATGGACTTTAGCGTTGCTACTCCATGTAAGCGGAATTCTTCATCGCTTCCAATGGACTTTAGCGTTGCTACTCCATGTAAGCGGAATTCTTCATCGCTTCCAATGGACTTTAGCGTAAGCCATTAAAATCCTTACTAAGATAACTTTGACTCGTGAAATACACCTCTTATATTTCACAACATACATATGCAAAAACAATGCATAAAAACATGTATCATAATCTTAATGCACCACATTGCATTCATCATGTGTCATAAAGACAAACATAAAGTACATGTTACCGTTGGGATGCCCGTACGTCGCTTACGTACCTTTCAAAAGATAGAGGAGTCAATCGACTTTATCTCCTCGGTTGTGCTGGCACCTGGGATGGTTCTACATAGCCACACAACACAATATTAGGCACCTCATAATAATCCGGAAGCAAAACCAAATAAAAAACCAAACAAATCCTTTAATATCATCTCGCGATCGATCGCCCATGAGCCCCGATCGATCGCGAGATGCTACTACTGCCTCGCATACCAGAAAAATTCAATCCGCGATCGATCGCCACTATATTGGCGATCGATCGCCAAAACTTACTGGAACGTCGCGATCGATCCTGCCTCCTTGGCGATCGATCGCCAACCTTGTTCCTTCGGCGATTTTCCAGAATTGCTTAACACCGATAATCATACCCTTAAATCTAACATGTAGGACAATATACATACCAAGACCATCATGCTAGCATTTGAACTACACTACCCTGAGTGTATTCAAACCAAATATACACCCTTAGCATAAACCTACATGCATAAACATCGATCATTAAAACAAGTACTGGATCAACTTTTTCTGGAAACAGGGCACATTTTCATTTCCAGAATTCTTGAGCACCTCTTTTCATGCTATTAAAACTAACACATATAACATAAACCTTGCTCAACTAAACATGCCATGGGTTTCACAAAACTACCAAGCATGTTTTTACATCAAAGTTTCTCCAATATATAAGCTTATCATGCATGATAACACCTCCTCAAAAACACTCCCAACCCACGTTTTCCAGAAAAACAGAGTAAATCTCTACCCAGATTTTTGAGCACTACTTTTCACAAGCTTAAATCTTCCACATAAAACATACATCATGCTTAAGGAAAATTACAGAGAGACTCATAAAAACACCATGTAAGCATTTAAATCACAGGTTTCAAGAAACATATGCTAACATGCCGTTTTTCACCATGCTCAAAAGTAGAACCAAACCAGTTTTTTCCAGAAAGAAACAGGGTAGTTCCTCACCCTACTTTGCCCCGATTTTTGAAGGATTTCCAGGCGATGGAAATGGAAGGGCTCCTCCTAAAATTGCTTAGCAGCTGCTGGATGGTATTTTGGAAGAGGAGGTTCGAAATTTGGAGTGCTGGAAAGGTGTTAAATTATTGAGCCAAGTGGAAGCATGGCCAGCTCATGCTGAGTCAAAGTATGGGTTGGGGGGGGGTGGTTAAGTGTTGGGTGGTTTGATGTGTTATGTTTTGGTCCCGATTTGGCACGATGTACTTAAAATATCCCCACATGATATTTATAGTATTTTCTCAACAAAATACTTCAATTACCCTTTTTGCATGCTTTACCAAAACAACAATACACACCCCAAAAACCCAATACATGTTACATGCACCCTGAAGTAATTCTCCCCAATATAATTCATCCAATCCCATGAATTAACACATTAACATCACAATATAACTTAAATGATTAAAATCACATAATCATTTCGGGGATATCACAATACTCCCCTACTTATAGGATTTCGTCCCGAAATCAAACATGCTACTATCCAGAAATAAAACAGTAAATAAACGCATACCAGAAAACAGTTCTGGATAGTACTGCACCATGTGTCGCTCTGTCTCCCACGTGGCCTCCTCGACACCCCTACGATCCCACTGTACCTTGATCATAGGAATAACCTTGTTCCGAAGTCTGCGGTCTGCTCTATCCAAAATCCTGATAGGCCGCTCCACATAAGAAACATCGGACTCAATCTGAACCTCTGAAGGCTGCAACACATGTGAGGGATCTGGCTCATACTTCCTCAGCATAGACACATGAAAAACGTCGTGTATGCCAGACAGAGAGGGCGGTAAAGCCAACCGGTACGCCAGAGTACCAATACGCTGTAAGATCTCATACGGCCCTACATACCTCGGGGATAACTTCCCTCGCATCCCAAACCGTACTACGCCTCTGAAGGGTGAGATCTTTAAAAACACTCTGTCGCCTAACTGAAACTCCAACGGTCTACGCCGCTGATTGGCATATGCTGCCTGTCTATCCTGAGCTGCCTTCATCTTTGTTCTGATAACCTTAACTTTCTCTTCCATTTCCTGAATCAACTCAGGTCCTCCAACCGACTTACGGTCCATGTCATCCCAACACAAGGGTGACCTACAACGCCTACCATAGAGGGCCTCGAAAGGAGCCATCTGAATACTTGCCTGGTAGCTGTTGTTGTAAGAAAATTCCACCAAGGCTATCGAGTCCTGCCACGAAGTGTCGAACTCCAGCACACAAGCCCTCAACATATCTTCGAGCGTCTGTATCGTACGCTCGGTCTGTCCGTCCGTCTGGGGATGATAGGCTGTGCTCAACCTCAACTCTGTACCTAGAGCTGTCTGCAGACCCTCCCAAAAGTGAGATGTAAACCGCGGATCTCGATCTGACACAATCGAAACAGGGATCCCGTGCAGTCTCACCACATCTTTGACATATAACTGCGCCATTCTTAAATGCGTGAAGGTCATACAGTAGGGAATGAAATGAGCACTCTTAGTCAACCTGTCCACGACTACCCAGATGGCATCAAAACCCGAAACAGTCCTCGGCAAGTGGGTCACGAAATCCATAGATACGTGCTGCCACTTCCACTCGGGTACTTCTAAACTTCTTAGTTCACCTCCAGGCCTTTGTCTCTCAGCTTTTACTTGCTGACAAATCAAACAACGCTTGACAAAAGAGGTGACATCCTGTTTCATACGCCTCCACCAGAACTGGCTGCGTAGATCCTTATACATCTTTTTCCCACCTGGATGGATACTCATCCTGCTGCAATGAGCTCGCTGTAATATACCTTGGCGTAACTCGGGTGTATCTGGAACCACCCATCTGTCGCCGAGCCTCAGAGAACCGTCATCAGCCACTCTGAATCTCGATGGCTGTCCTGAATGAACCACTAACATCCATCTCTGAACCTCTACATCGGTCCCCTGAGCCTTCCTGATGTGATCAAATATAACAGGCTCAGCTAGCAAGGTCAAAACCTGTACTGGTGAAGAAGATACATCATAATCGAATCCCAATTGGCAGTAGGAGCCAAACATAGCTGACAGAGACATAGCATCCTCTGCTGTGCTCCTCACCTTCCGACTCAAAGCGTCGGCTGTCAAATTTGCTTTTCCCGGGTGATATTCGATTTCACAATCGTAGTCCTTCAGCAGGTCCATCCATCTCCTCTGCCTCATGTTCAGCTCAGCCTGTGTAAACAAGAATTTCAGGCTCTTGTGATCAGTGAAGATGGTAAATGAGGTACCGTATAAGTAGTGTCGCCATATCTTCAAGGCGAACACTATAGCTGCCAACTCTAGATCATGGACTGGATACCTCGTCTCATGTGGCTTCAACTGTCTCGAAGCGTAAGCCACTACATGTTTGTCCTGCATCAGCACGCACCCTAATCCCTGTAGAGATGCATCGGTATAAAGAACAAATCCTTTGTTCTCCTTGGGTATCACTAGAACTGGCGCAGTAGTCAGTCTGTGCTTTAATTCCCGGAAACTCTGCTCACAAGCCTCTGACCAACAAAATGGGACTCCCTTCTGAGTCAGCTGGGTAAGTGGCTTGGCGATCTTTGAGAAACCCTCGACGAAACGTCGATAATAGCCAGCCAGACCAAGAAAACTTCGAATCTCACTGACTGAAGTAGGGGTAGACCAATCCATAACTGCCTCTATCTTCCTCGGGTCTACTGATATCCCCTCTCGGGATATGATATGGCCCAAAAATGCAACACTGTTCAGCCAAAACTCACACTTGCTGAGTTTGGCGTATAACTGATGATCTCTGAGGATCTGGAGTACTATCCTCAGATGATCGGCATGATCCTCCTCATTCCTCGAATAGACTAGGATGTCATCAATAAACACGATCACAAACTGATCGAGGTACTCCTGAAATACTCTGTTCATCAGGCTCATAAAGACTGCAGGTGCATTTGTCACACCGAACGGCATCACCAAGAACTCATAGTGCCCATACCGAGTTCTAAAAGCCGTCTTTTGAACATCACCAGCTCTAACCCGTACCTGGTGATAGCCTGACCTCAAATCTATCTTGGAGTACACCTCCGTACCCTGAAGTTGGTCGAACAGATCATCAATCCTCGGAAGCGGATATCTGTTCTTCACTGTAGCCTTGTTCAGTTGCCTGTAGTCAATGCACAGACGCATTGATCCATCCTTCTTTTTCACAAACAAGACTGGCGCACCCCAAGGCGATACACTAGGGCGGATGTATCCCTTGTCGAGGAGCTCCTGTAACTGTACCTTCAGCTCCCTCAGCTCTGCCGGTGCCATCCTGTATGGGGCACGAGAAATGGCTGATGTCCCTGGCAGCAGCTCAATAGCAAACTCCACATCCCTGACTGGCGGAAATCCCGGAATCTCATCTGGAAACACATCACTGAACTCCGCCACAACTGGAATGTCCTCGGCTCTCACTTCCTTCTCCTCTGAAGCATTCATAGCATAAATAAGGTACCCAGTATGACCACGTTCCAATAACCGCGACATCTTAACCGCCGAGATTACTGGTATCCTTGGACGAGAGCCGTCCCCATAAAAAGTCCACTGGAACCCCTGATCAGACAGAAAACGAACCATCCTCTTTTGGCAATCTACCATAGCTCGGTATCTGCTCAACACATCAATGCCGATAATGCAGTCAAAGTCTGCCATCTCTAACTGAATCAAATCGGCCCTCAGATCATTGCCCTCAAAATAAATGAGGCAATCTGATAACTGTCGATCCGCAATCACATGCTTCCCCGTGGGTGTCGAGACCATGAGAGGCGTGGGTAACAGAGACGAGCACAAATGGTGTCCTTCCACAAAGGCAGTAGATACAAAGGAATGGGAAGCACCTGTATCTATCAATATAAGTGCAGGGTACGTAAGTAAATGACACGTACCAGCAATGACCTCCTCTGGGGCTGCCTCGGCCTGCTCCCTGGTCAGTGCATACACCTGTCCCTGCGGCGGTCCTGTCGTCTGACCTCCCAGGGGTCGTGGTGCAAACTGCTGCCTCTGTGGTGCCCTCCCAGCATCAAACCTTGGCCTATTCGGCCCTGAATCCGTCTGAACTGCCCGATTGGGGCAACCCCGAGCTATGTGGCCCATCTTGCCACAGATATAGCAACCTCGACAGTCACGTAACAAATGCCATCCTCCGCAGTTGGTACACCTGGTTACCTCTGTCCTGTTTCCCTGTGGATGCCCCCGGGTGTTCTGTTTCTGTCCATGAGACTTCTTCCCACTAAACCTGGAAGATGATGAGGCCCCACGAGCCTTAAACTGATCCCCTCGTGGCTTCAGACTATCAGTAGTAGGCCTCTGTGATGGTACAAAAGGGGGTACAGCATCCTTGTATGCGTCTACGGCAATCTCTGCCAACTCTGCCCGTGTCAGGGCGTCGTCAAACGAGCTGGGGTTGTTAGAGATAACCCTATCGAATAGCTCCGGCCTCAGACCTTTCAGAAAGTTCCTCATCTTGGCATGGCTGCTGACAGCAATATGAGGTACATACCTCAGCAGTGAGGAATACTGCATAGCGTAGTCTGCTACGGACATGCTACCCTGCTTCAAACTGTTGAACTCATCTTCCTTCAATTGTCTGGCAGCCGCAGAGAAATACCGGTTAAGGAACCGGGTCCGGAATACAGTCCAGTCAACTGCCATACCTAGAGCTCTCAGCTCCATCACGGTGGTCTTCCACCACATAGCAGGCTTCTTAGCCAGCTGAAACTCTGCTAACCTCAGCCATGCCGTGAGTGCACAAGGTGCAGTCACAAGTATCTGCTCTATACGTTCCAACCATTCCTCAGCTACTTCACCAGACTCAGTCCCCTCAAACATGGGCGGATGGAAACTCAGAAACTGCTTCAAACTGAGCTCCCCTGGCAGTAATATCTGTACACTGGGCTCCACGCCCACAGCAGGTGGTGGTAAGGGGTTCGGCTGAGCAATACTGGCATGTCTACTATCCATATCTCCTACCTCTTCATTGAGGTCCGCCATGCTGCAACACAATAGTTAACAACAATACCAAAAGCAGTTCATAATATAAGCCGTTAGATAACAAGAGTAAAATATTCAAAGCATGTTAGTATAACACGTATACAACCATATGCATCACATGCATAAGCATGCCTAAATGAATACCTAGCCAACTTGTCTCTAAAGGCTACCCTTCACTCTTCCCTGGTTATCTAACCACTGCTCTGATACCACTAAATGTGAGACCCCCGTTATCACATCAAGATATTAAGGTGCAATTTAGAGAACTAAACATACATGCGATTATATCAGAGTAATGTGCCGTGTTGATTAACCTGAGCTTTAGAGATTACAGTACCAAAATGTTCCAAAAGGAAAGACGTACATCCTACAAAGGTACTACATCATAGTCTTACTCTACTCAGTAGAAGCTATACAAAAACTCTAACATGCTAATCCTGTAGCACTCCTTACAGCTCAGCATATCAACCCCGGCCCTGGTTCTCGTCAACAAAAGCACCTACAAAGACAACCCCCAACACATGAGCATAACACAATTCATATTTAACATAATATGAAAGTAAGGCATAAATGCAAATCTTAAACACAAGTCCTTCCTGTATTTCCAGCATTTATATCGCCCATTGGTTGTCCCTGTACCATAATTCATAATAGAAACACATTATATGAATGTATGGATATGCAATGTCATGACATTCCTTTTCCCTTAAATCCTTATTTCATCCTGAGCCCTTATCATTAGTACATTTTAATGCTTCTTGCTACTCCATGTAAGCGGAATTCTTCATCGCTTCCAATGGACTTTAGCGTTGCTACTCCATGTAAGCGGAATTCTTCATCGCTTCCAATGGACTTTAGCGTTGCTACTCCATGTAAGCGGAATTCTTCATCGCTTCCAATGGACTTTAGCGTAAGCCATTAAAATCCTTACTAAGATAACTTTGACTCGTGAAATACACCTCTTATATTTCACAACATACATATGCAAAAACAATGCATAAAAACATGTATCATAATCTTAATGCACCACATTGCATTCATCATGTGTCATAAAGACAAACATAAAGTACATGTTACCGTTGGGATGCCCGTACGTCGCTTACGTACCTTTCAAAAGATAGAGGAGTCAATCGACTTTATCTCCTCGGTTGTGCTGGCACCTGGGATGGTTCTACATAGCCACACAACACAATATTAGGCACCTCATAATAATCCGGAAGCAAAACCAAATAAAAAACCAAACAAATCCTTTAATATCATCTCGCGATCGATCGCCCATGAGCCCCGATCGATCGCGAGATGCTACTGCCTCGCATACCAGAAAAATTCAATCCGCGATCGATCGCCACTATATTGGCGATCGATCGCCAAAACTTACTGGAACGTCGCGATCGATCCTGCCTCCTTGGCGATCGATCGCCAACCTTGTTCCTTCGGCGATTTTCCAGAATTGCTTAACACCGATAATCATACCCTTAAATCTAACATGTAGGACAATATACATACCAAGACCATCATGCTAGCATTTGAACTACACTACCCTGAGTGTATTCAAACCAAATATACACCCTTAGCATAAACCTACATGCATAAACATCGATCATTAAAACAAGTACTGGATCAACTTTTTCTGGAAACAGGGCACATTTTCATTTCCAGAATTCTTGAGCACCTCTTTTCATGCTATTAAAACTAACACATATAACATAAACCTTGCTCAACTAAACATGCCATGGGTTTCACAAAACTACCAAGCATGTTTTTACATCAAAGTTTCTCCAATATATAAGCTTATCATGCATGATAACACCTCCTCAAAAACACTCCCAACCCACGTTTTCCAGAAAAACAGAGTAAATCTCTACCCAGATTTTTGAGCACTACTTTTCACAAGCTTAAATCTTCCACATAAAACATACATCATGCTTAAGGAAAATTACAGAGAGACTCATAAAAACACCATGTAAGCATTTAAATCACAGGTTTCAAGAAACATATGCTAACATGCCGTTTTTCACCATGCTCAAAAGTAGAACCAAACCAGTTTTTTCCAGAAAGAAACAGGGTAGTTCCTCACCCTACTTTGCCCCGATTTTTGAAGGATTTCCAGGCGATGGAAATGGAAGGGCTCCTCCTAAAATTGCTTAGCAGCTGCTGGATGGTATTTTGGAAGAGGAGGTTCGAAATTTGGAGTGCTGGAAAGGTGTTAAATTATTGAGCCAAGTGGAAGCATGGCCAGCTCATGCTGAGTCAAAGTATGGGTTGGGGGGGGGTGGTTAAGTGTTGGGTGGTTTGATGTGTTATGTTTTGGTCCCGATTTGGCACGATGTACTTAAAATATCCCCACATGATATTTATAGTATTTTCTCAACAAAATACTTCAATTACCCTTTTTGCATGCTTTACCAAAACAACAATACACACCCCAAAAACCCAATACATGTTACATGCACCCTGAAGTAATTCTCCCCAATATAATTCATCCAATCCCATGAATTAACACATTAACATCACAATATAACTTAAATGATTAAAATCACATAATCATTTCGGGGATATCACAGCTGACCCAAAAAGGAGTGAAGTTTCAATGGTCTGAAACTTTTGATGGCAGTTTCGAGGATTGAAGCATCACTTAACTACAGCTCCAGTTAAAATTATCCCAACAGAGAATGAGAGGTTTGTTGTGTATATTGATGCATCCTTGCAGGGATTATGATGTGTATTGATGCAGGATAAGCACGTTGTGACGTATGCTTCAAGGTAATTAAAACCTCATGAGACGAGATATCGTGTGCATGACCTGGAGCTAGCATCTATTACAATTGCATTAAAAATGTGGAGACATTATTTGTATGGTGCTACATTCACTATATTCACAGACCATAAAAATCTGAAATTCTTGTTCACTCAGGCCGAGTTGAATATGAGACAGAGGAGATGGATGGATCTGTTAAAATACTACGACTTTGAAAGTGAATATCACCATGGTCGGCTAATTTGACAGTCGATTCTTTGAGTCGTAAGGTGTGGCACACTGCGGATGAGATGAGCCATTTATCGGCATTATTGAGCTCTTGTTGCAATTTGGGTTACGATTCTGACATATCGATGTCACCCATTCAAGTGTCAACACTTTTGGTGGAACCTATCATTTTTGGAAGTATCATAGGCACAAGGATCAGATGAGGAAATTCAAAGATGGGCATAATTGATTTCTCAAAGATAGGCATCTAAATTTAGAATGGCCGAAGACACTGTATTATGGTTGCGTGATCTTTGGGTAGTCCCTACTGCACCTGGACTCCAAGAACTCCTACAGCGAGCCCATTGCAGTAATTTTATCATATATTCGTGTGTGTTTATCATGTACGCCCAAATTAACCCCACTTTTTATAAAACTAATGTAGTAGTGAAAGTAGGGATCGATCCCACGAGGAAGTCTATGCTCTTGTGTTGACGAAAAACAAAATTAAACAAATAAAATTAGGGGGTTTTCAATTCTCAATTATAATTATTTAAACTAAAGCAAACAAAATTACTAGATTATCAAGATTAAAAAGGAATCCTTGATTTTTTGGTCAACTTTACCTTTGGAAATTATTAACTTGATCATCAAATCACTAAATAATCGATATCATTCATTTATTAATCAATTGGAAATTTAATTCATCCCTTACATTAATCGTAGTCAAACAGAAAACAAAATTCAAATTCGACTTTTATCAAATCCTTAACCAAAACTACAGCCGTTATGATTAATTCGGTGATAGCTTCAAAACTAGTAAGTTTGATGAATCTAATCAATAAAAAACTATAGCCGTTAGAATTAATCATCCAATCGTTTTTCTTAAGAATTTAATAACACCAACAGCAGGTAATTATCAATTTTAGTTGCTTCTTAATTAGCCTTAGATTGTGTATATTCTTACAAGATGATCAATCTATCAACCAAACACAACAATCATAATAATCATAATCTGAAAAACAAATTGAAATTGAATTAAAATCAAACAATCAAACCAACATCTTCACAAGTGTTTAATTCCAAAGGCAAGTATCCCTCAACCAAGAATCAAAAGATTTAGCTACTCATAATCAATCTAAAAACAACAAAATCTAGTTTATAAAACATAAAATAATCGGTATAAAAGAGTTACTAAAGAGAAACACGCTTCCGGCTCGTCAATTCCGTTTTTCGTGTTTTGATCCTCCAAAGCGTTCTTCAAAAGTTTGAGAGTAAAATCTATTCTAGAGTCTCAAAATCTAATGTACAGTATGAATATTTATGAAGGATATCTGATTTAATGTCCCCAAATTCGAGTAAATAGGGTGGGAATCGGATATAGTAGGTAAAAATCTATCCAAGATGGTAAAATTCGAGTTTCCTAATTTTTGAGGATTCTGGTCTCTCGATCGATCGAGATTTTTCTGCCTTTCTCGATTGATCGAGCTCTTCTGCTCGATCGACACTCACATATTTTGTTGCTTAAATCTTCTGCCTTGCTCGATTGGTCGAGCTCTTCTGGGCGATTGATCGAGCACTTATGCATTTTTCTTGGTCTACTTTGATCCCTTGTCAACTCCAATGCATTTCTTGATCCTTATTCGCCTTAGTTAGCTCGATTTCTTTGATTTCACCTACAATTACACAAATATACCATTAGGTAGAATATTTATCAAATTATCCATCAAAACATACCAAATAGTAGAAAATTAAGCGTAGTGGATGTGTCTATTTCTAGTCACATCATACATCCATGAGGCAAGAAGATGTATAAAGATCTAAGTTCCCAGTTTTGATGGAAGCAGATTGAGCTACATTGACTGAATTTTGTACAAAAATGTTTGACGGAGACCCAGTGGTGAGTTACAGAGTTTGGAAGTGCCGACTTGAAAATAGGAGCAAAAATTTCAAGGGAAGGATTACAAATGCCCTTGGGGACTAAAGTGAGACTGAGTACAACGTAGCACCAATAGACAGATGGGCGGATTGAGTGTACCATACATACATTACAAGATATGTTGCGTACTTGTGTGTTGTATTTTGACACCACGTGGCAAGATTCCACACCGTTGGTTGAGTTTTCTTATAATAACAGTTATCCGGTGAGCATTCAGATGACTCCCTTTGAAGCATTATATGGGCGGCGATGCAGGTCTCCTTTATATTGGGACGATGTGGAGAGAACCATTGTGGGAGGACCCGATATGGTTCAAGAGATTAATACGGCAAAAGATGAAAGCAGCTCAGGACAAGCAGGCTCCTTATGCGAATAAACAACGATAGCCGTTAGAATTTCAGGTGGGTGACATAGTATTTTTGAAAATATCTCCGTTTAGGGGTGTTGTATGCTTTGGTATGCGGGGGAAATTGTCATCTAGATATGTGGGTCTGTATGAGATTTTGCAGCGAATTGGCAGTCCGGCTCATAAATTGGCACCGCCGCCTTCTTTCTTGGGTATACATGACGCATTTCATGTGTCGATGCTACGGAAATATGATCCAGATTCCTTGCATGTGTTGCAATCCGAGGTACAATTGGATTCTGATATCACATATGTAGAACGCACGGTTCAGATTTTAGATTGAGCATATTGTAAGCTTTGCAGTAAATTCATTTCTCTGGTTAATGTCTAGTGGACATGCGGGGATCGAGGAGGCAATGTGGGAGATGGAGCAACATATGATCCAGCACTACCCAACTAATTTGACAAATGCTTTTTCGGTAAGTGTATTGGATTTTGAGGATGAAATCTTTTGTGTTGGAAATAATTGTGATTTTGTGTTGTTGATTGTTGGGTTTCGAAAATTATGAGTAAGGATGGTGGGGTATTATTACACCTAAATCACTTTTTTGTAGGCTTTTGGTGTTATATTTATGTGGTTTTTCTTTGAGTTGGGTGACTTTGTGTTGTTGATTGTTGGGTTTCGAAAATTATGAGTAAGGATGGTGTTGAGTTGTTGTTGTGATATTATGGGTATTTGTGTTTGGTGAGATTTTGAGAAGATGAAAATGGGGATTTTTGTTCACAGTACTTACCGATTGATCGATAGCTATGTACCGATCGATCGATAGATCACTTAGGGCAAAGAACCAAATTTTGAGTTTTACCGATCGATCGGTAAAGTACGAAGGGGTATCAGATATTTCGAAGTGTTACCGATCGATCGGTGGGATTTACTGATCGAGCGGTGTGGTTGAATTTTTTTTTTAAAATGTGTTCCTTCTTTGATTGTTTGAGGATTTTTATTGGTCCATAGATGATTAATTCTTGGATTTGAGACTATTATATTGAGCATAAGTGTTATGCTAAAGAAATGAAGTTTTATGATTTATTGGTATTAGAAATGAATTTCTGTTGAATTGATGAATTCATGTAAAGCCTACTCAGACCTCTGGACGGAGAGGAAGATAATAATCTTGGACCAAAAGGTGCGTGGTGACGTACAAGCATTATGATAATACTGAGATATGCTTAAATGTTTAAGCTTTACTATGGTAATTATGAAGTAAGAGTGAAATAATTGATATTGGAGCGTTATAATATTAGCGATGAGTATTATTGGACCGCTATTATATTAGTGATGAGTATTATTGGACAGCTATTATATTAGCGATAAGTATTATTGGACTGCTATGATATTAGTGATGAGTATTATGGGACCACTATGATATTATCGATGAGTATTATTGGACTGCTATTATATTAGCGATGAATATATCGATATGTGTAGTTATATGAGATTATATTATGTGGAATATTAATGTTGAGAACATGGACAATTAAAGGATCAAGTGTGGATCCACTATGTACAGAAGTGTTATTACTACTTAGTGTTTTAAGTATATGATTTTGTTGGAATCGAAGAGGGGGGGTGAATGAGATTCTTTGGCTACTTTAGCTTTTTAAAATGAGTTTGCAAAACTAAAAGAGTTTGCGCTTGCGGAAGCCTTACGTCAATCGATAAATAAAAAGAATAAGTAAATAAATGCGTAATGGAAATTAAAGCAATAAAAGACAAGAGATTTGTTATAGAAGTTCGGCGATGAATCGCCTACGTCTCCTCTTCCCGGTTAGATAACCTCTAACCGAGGTTCCACTAGAATAAAAGATCTTGGCCTTGAGGGCTCCAAGTTAGCCACTACACAACTCTTCCCGAGTTTACAAAGCTCTCCCCGAGCACAATACTCTTCCCGAGTACACAAAGCTCTTCACGAGCTACCAACAATCTTCACGAGTCTTCTTGGCCTTAAGGGCTCCAAGGATAGCCACAACACATGCACCAACTTTACTTGTTGGCGACTTTACAATTTCCAACTTGCTTTGGTGTTGGAGGACCTTTACAATAAACTCAACAAAACACCTTCACGGACTCACACGAAGATAACAAGACTCTAACAAAAAGAATAAATTACAAGCTCCAATACAACAACAATGTATGGAGGTTGCAATGCTATTTGAATTTTGAATGATCAAAGCTTTGTAGAAGTTTGTAGGCTTGTTTCTTGTCTTCAAAATGCTCCAAAAGATCAATATTTATAGTGTAGGAGGCCCCCAAGGCTCCTACTAGCCGTTGCTACACATAAGGCTGAAATCACTCCTCGATCGCCTCGGACATCGCCTCGGGCGATCTCCATCGCCACCCTTTAACGGTCAAATCTGGCCCAGATCGCCTCGGACGATCTCCCCATCGCCTCGGGCGATCATCAATGATAAACAAGGCCGTAGGTAAAGTTCTGGATCGCCTCGGGCGTTCCGTGCATCGCCTGGGGCGATCGCCCTTCAAAAAAATGGCCTAGGAAGCATTCTGGATCGCCTGGGGCGAGCTTGACCATCGCCTGGGGCGATCTGATCGCCAGCGTGCACACCGTGCCATCGCTTCAGTCGATGGTGCGCAACATGGCTCGGATCGCCTGAGGTGATGGCCCGGATCGCCTGAGGTGATCTGCCAGATTTCAGCACTCTCAAACTTTGCACTATTCTACCATCTTAAGTTCATTTCTGGGAAAAGTGGTAAACATAAAAGTTGTAGATCTTCTTCTTATCGAGGTGTGTACAAAATTTCATTACATTTCATTAAGGTATGAAGAAGTTATGCCCAAAATGCTACAGTCGCTCAAACCTTGCTACAATCTGCACTTGTTATGACTTCCATGACATTTTGCTCCATGATGCAATCCGAATTGGACTGCGATGTTCGAATATGAAATCTAGAATATTGAGTTGGATTTTCAACCTCTTTGGATTCACCTTGTTCGGAGCATCGACCCAAGAGATATAATCAAAACATTGTACTGCGCTCCAATTGGTTTCTATACGAATTTGCCCACCAACGGACCATTGGTTTGTGGGTCTTCATCCCATCATAAGAAATTGTTCCAACATCATTCCACAAATGTTGAACACTTAAATTGGTTGTTAATAGATGTCATTCCTTCTCGTCCAAGCTCAATAGATTCCTTGATAAAAATCACCGCTTGTCCTATGAACTCGCATATGTTATTGTATAACTTGGGTTCTCTTCCATTGGTCTTCCCAACCAATTTATCAATATAACCCTGTACACTAAGTAGACATATTAGTACAAAAAATGCAAGTTTTGTTGATCATCAAAACCCATAAATAATTCGGAGATAAATTAAGCATTAAACACAACCATGTGTTTAAGGCTCAACATATTTTATTCATTGATTATGAATATTACTGGTGTGCTCACCCTGTGTGTGAATTGTCCTGCCGGAACAGGTGGCTATGTAGACTTTTGAAGGGCTTGTGAGATATAGAGTTGTCATGCCTATAAGAGTATCAGAAGACTTTTGGAGTTTATGGTCGTGACTAGGAACATAGTGGTTATTATAGTCATGTTTTGTGAATCATTTTGAGTATTGTACAAGGTTATATAATATATTCTTCTAATGCTAGTACTAGGGTCATGAAACACCCTTTGAATTACTATTGCAATATTTGTATTATTGAGAGTTCCTGTTAAAATTTCAAATTTTCCACGTCATTATTGTGCAAACTTTTGATACGTCATTTGGGGTCTTACACGCGCCATGACGAAACTCGAGCAACAAAAATTGAAGTCTGGTGATCGGGACTTACCCATGATTGATCGTGCGAGGAGGTGAATTGAAAAAAAAAGGTTGCAAGCAATGAATTTTCATGGATTTGTTTCCTTTGAAGAGTTTGGGTCCAACAACGAAGCTTTTTCATCAATAAAAACAACTTGATGGATGACCTAATGAAGGTGGATGCTCAATAAACCATCTTGGGATGATTTTTATCAATTGGAACAACCCAACAAGGGAATTGAAGAGACCATTGAGAAAGAAACAAGAGAAAAGGCAAGGATCAACAAACGAAGTCGACGCTGGAAGTTTATTATTGTCTTTAAACTTTAGTGTCATTTTATTTTGATTAAATCATGCTTGGATTGTTGCAAGATATGTTTAAGTATTGGCTTTTCTTTATAATCATGAACTGTATGTTTATCAAGTTTATGGGAACTTTTTGTTTTGAAACTATGACTTCATTATTACATATTCATTGATTTATATGTCATATGTGGATGATTTATGTTCTTCATGCTTTCAAAGGAGTAGCAACTATTGAATTGATTTTAGTTATCAGAACTGAGATCGACAGATGGTATTATGATACAATATAGTAAATTGTGCCGTGTATCTTAGATTGAGATCGAAAGATGAGATCAAATACACGTGTGATCGCAATAGATTGACCAGAATCGGAGGGTAGTAGTTTTCATAGAACTCAATGTAATATTAAATTGTTAAATAAGTGCACACTGTGACTTACTACAAATTAATATTAGGTTTAACATTGTTCGACTGATTAAATTATATAAAATTGGAGAACTCGTCACCTAATAAGTATATGGAATTTAAATTGAATATAATAAGAGAATCAAATGGGAACCAACACCTTGATAATCTTCTCAAATGAACTTTTCTCGTTATCTTGAATAGTAGTTTAATAGATAAATTCATTATCATAGGTTAATATAGTTTAAAGCATCTTAATTGGTATTTACAACTAGTCCATGTGGGTTATACACTTGTACTTCAATTTAACTATACTAAAACTTGACATCGTACAATTGCGGTTAATCGTACATAATTCTTAAAATATACGAGATTCTTTGACTGTAATTTAAGCTTTGTTTTTGTTTATAATTTGTTTTTATATGTATTTTTGAAATTTTTTTATTTGTTTAATTTTGTTTGTCTTGTGAGGTATGGAGATGTTTCATCAAAAGGTCTTCACAAGTTATGCCCAACAACATTCAGAGCCATTATATACAACTCGGGAGATATTCAACGATTTAGTGGGCAACTTCCGGTATCATGACTGTTCAAACTATACTCTTCTTCAACTTTTCTACAATGGATTGGATGACGAAACACGAGGATGTGTGTTTAATAAAGCTTTGACAACTGGTAGTCTCCTGTTTGATAGAGATGAAGATAGTGTGCTGCACATGTTCAATTATATGGCGGACTTCGACTACTATTAGTGTTGTGATCAGTCACTGCAAGGTTGGAGTCACCAATACCCACCATAGCATCATTACCCATATTTTACACACCAACCATTCAAGCATCAAGGAGAGGATATGGATAGTTCTGATGAAGTCATGACTAAGTTGGAGGATACCATGCGCCTATTCATGGCATCATCTGAGACAGCTAGACCAACTCTATACGTCAACTAGAACAACAAGTATAGATCCTTACAAAAATATTTTTGGCAAGCTGCCAAGAGGAGGCGACGAGATCTACAAAGCAAAGGGCGACAAATCAGGCCTGGTTACATGATGAAGATACTCAAACCAATCAAGTTTGGAGGAATGATCTTACTCATGTGGAAGATTCAAGAGAATGTGAGCCTCTTTAAGTGATTGAGCCTACTTTAGAAAAGTTATCCGAGGAGTTCACATGAAAAGATGAGCCGAGTGTGATGATGGAAGATGAGCACATTTTCGAGAATGCTGATTTGAGACCATCGATGGAGACATGTTATATGACATATGTAGATCCTTTCTTCTCATCGAATCAAACTTCACCATACCACATCCTCCATGAGATTAAGATAAGCTTAGAATAATTATCTATACCTACCAATTCAAGACGAGTGTTGTTGCAGCGACAAACTTACACCGTCATCATCTTTCCAAGCTTGAACGCATACACAATAAAGACATATATGTAACGTCATATGATACTTACTATAGGTAAAAGACGCTCTTTGATACTTGCTTCTAATAGTCAAGCTGACGACTAGAAATCAAGTTCCTTGGGAGACAACCCAGGCTATTCTAAATTCATCTTTTAGTTACTGTATTTATTTTTGTTTGTTTTTGCATCTAGTTTTGAATATATCTTAAGTCGATTATTTCACTAATTGATTCTTCTTCTTGCGAGGTATTAATGTGGATGATTCTCAACCCAGACAAATTCCTACTGCAGTGGAATTTTTAAAGCCAATCGCCCTCAGTCCTCATGCAAGCGTATTGATCATAGGAGTTTTATGTGTCCCTTTTGAATCTTTTAAATATTGAGGATAATGTTTCATTTAAGTTTGGGGAGTGACTTGCATGTTATTTGTTTAATCTGCATGATGTGTGCTAAAATGACACTTGAATGGTCAATTTGAGCTTAATTTTTCTTTTTAGAGTTGAAACTTGATAAAAGGTAGTGCTATATTCCATGATGATATTGCTCTCACTCTTCACGCCAACTTGAGTTTTGATGATTATTAGACTTGTTTGTGAATATTTTGCTTTGAGTTAGCATGTCGAGAATGAGGAATATTTTGAGCACATTAAGTCATGATCTTGTGGATTGTAGTGAAGAATTATGTGAACTCAATGATTTGTCTTGAGCATTTGCGAGTACTCTAGAACCTATTTGAGAACACTTTGAGGCGAAAGGTATAGTCACAAGCTTAATTCAGAGATGATCTAGACGATCTTTGACACGTTTGAGTATTTCAAGCTTACTTTGTATACATTAATCTATAATATCCCATTTCAAGTTTAATTGAAAAAAATGGTATGTGCATTGCATACAATTTAAAACACATTCAACATTCTTGTGTAAACTCTTTATTCCTACCCTTATGACCTAAATTGTATTTTTATCCTCACACTAATGGATTATTGTGGGGTCTCATCACCTTAATCCTTAATTAAGTGTTCAATTTCGTAAATCACATTGTACGTAAATAGAATTAAGATGCTATTACTACTGATTGAGATTTTTCACTTTGTCTTTCACTTATATTATTCATATACATTACATCTTGTATATCATTTACATAGTACAATTCAACAAATCTCGCTCAGTTTCACGTCTAGCAGCAGAAGGTAGACTCACAATCCCGACTCTCCCCCGCTATGAGTCCCTACAGAACAACCACACAACGCATGAGTATATAGAATGATGTTCATAAATCAACATCAATATAAATGCATCAATACAATATAGACAACTTCCTGTAAGTCATGCATTTGTAATACTCCTATCTCGTTGTTCCTGTACATATCCCCTAGATCAAATGTTCCTGTACATATACCTCAAACACAATACGCAACATAATTCAATTGGCCAAATATGTCATCACATATTTCATTCAACATTATAACGGACAAATAAGATTTTCCTATCTCAGCTCAATATGTCAGTGGAACCTCCTCACATTTTCATATTAGCAGCACAAATCATATTGTCGTCCTCACACATCAAACAATCGAAGCATATACTCAACCGGAGTATACCTCTCATGCCAAAGCATATGCTCAACAATAGCATACCTATTGTGGCATCAATCTTAACAACATGCCAAAGCATATGCTCAACATTAGCATACGTACCGTGGCATCAATCTCAACCTCATGCCAAAGCATATGCTCAACATTAGCATACCTATCGTGGCATCAATCTCAACCTCATGCCAAAGCATATGCTCAACATTAGCATAACTATCGTGGCATCATAGCACCAATCACATGCCTCAACAGCATCGTGCCTCACAGCACCAGTCATATCTGATGTTCATAATACTCATATCTCAATAAAATAAATGAAATATCAATACTCGTACGTCAACACGTACATGTTGTGCAACATCAAATAGATAAGTCAGGTCTCAATGTTTAACCGCCTCATTGTCCCATCCCCTATGATGATGCTACATCAATACCAATAATGTATACTTCCATAAACCATGTTATGAAACAACTACCAAGAAAATACTACATTTTCATAATTTTTGGTCTTGCGATCGATTGGTCAATCCCAGCGATCGATCGCTCCAACAATTCACCCTAGCGATCGATCGGTAAAAAGCTAGCGATCGATCGGTATTAAATCTGAATTATATCCAAAAGCTACGGCATTCTATCTATCGATCGGTTGCATTCAGCGATCGATCGCTACATGCACCGCCTTACACATTCCCCTGTTTCAGCGATCGATCGGTACGTCTTACCGATCGATTGGTCGACAACAGAATTTTAGAACAATGTCGATTTTGATGCTTATCTTCATGGTTCTCAAACTACACCTCAATTTAAACCATCAAAACTTGATATATGCATACTTTAACATCATATGAACATGTTTCTATCACAATACAACTCATGTGTGTACATTATAACTTATATCAATTCAAGAACCACCAAGTTCCATGCTTCAACTCCAATTCATTATTCACCAACATAAAACAAGTATACAAAGCACATAAGCCTTACCAAGAAGTGATGAATTCACTTCTCTCAAGTTTCTATCTTGATTTCCAATTGAAATCCAAGAAAAGAAACAAGAACACACAAGGAAAAAAAGTGGAGCTTGCGTAGAGATTTGCTAGGTGTTGAAGGTGAAGTATGAGTTTCTCAATCCGATTTTCATGATATATATATTTCCAATATGAAACTCATATGCATGTGAAATCAAATTCAAATGCATGTCAACTCATGTCTACTTGATATGCAACTACATGTCCTCCCTACCAATCATGTATTCTTGTTACATATTCCACAATCATGTAGTTCTATGTGACACCATAAGTTGATATATCAACTAGCAATTAGTCAACATTTCTACTATGCTTCTCATATATAAAAATGTATGAGAATAAGTCTACCAATGCCATACAATTGACATCTTTCATGCCATTTCCTACCATACTTGATTTATCACACATGACCATCATTTCATTGTTTCCAATTATTGCAACACAACCATTAATCCTTTCTTTCATTTTATCATTCATACTCGGTTCAACTCAAACTCAAGTCCACTTCAGTCCGTAATTATCACACAATTACGTCATAATCATATTCAATAAATATGGGTCATAACGAGGCATTACAATTATAATGTATCTCATTCAATGCATATAACTTGTTATACATTGATGGAGCTTATTTATTAAAAAAATGATGAATCAGAAAGAGAAAAAGAAGAGAGCCATGTGAAAAAAAAAAAGACCCAAAATGACGAAGACTATAAAAAGAAGAATAGAAAAGCTCATTACATGCGAACATCATACGTTAGATAATCTTCTTTGTGCTTATCCTATCTTTTCTTTGTAACGGACACCAAGCCTAACTTTGAAAGCTTAAAATAAATTTTGATCTAAATTTAGGGTGTAACTATATTAGTGGATAAGTGTTTGAAAAGTAGACCTACTGGGTGCTCAACTACAATCTTGATTGTCTTTGCTCAACGTGGTTTAGTCTAGGAAATATGCTTGATGCTTGAGATTGACAATAAGACATATGTGTTCCAATTTTGCGATATGTTGCTTGACTTAGGAGAAAGCATTGTCATGTTCAACTTTTTGATTGATTCTTGTTTTCTATAAGTGAGATGTCTTAGATACATATTAGTT
Organism: Haberlea rhodopensis; assembly: GCA_907163345.1. Lineage (NCBI taxonomy): Eukaryota > Viridiplantae > Streptophyta > Magnoliopsida > Lamiales > Gesneriaceae > Haberlea > Haberlea rhodopensis. The sequence goes on from CAJQUN010000095.1 coordinate 876,730, forward strand.
ACAAACTGATTCATTTCAACTATAAAAAATGAACTCATGTGCTTAATTTGAATGCTAGCTCGAGGACGATCAATTAATAAGTTTGAGGGAGATGATAAGTGTCAATTTTGTACTTATATTTCTATGTTTTCTCGTTATTGTTTATAGTGATTCTTGAATAATATTATGTTTTCGTAAGAATTATGCATGCTTCAGGAATCTATTTGGAAGTGCGATGAATTGACAAAAAGAACCCAAATAACGTTGAAAAGATGGAAAAAGACGAAAATGATCTAACATGTCAAAGGAAGGGCAAGAATCTCGAGTTTGAAGAAATTTGAAGTAAGCAATCAATCTTGAAGTTCAGCCCGATCGGTTGCTCCATGATGAAACTCGAGCAACAAAATTTTCAGTCTAGCGAACGATCAGGACTTTACCCAGGATCGATTGCACGAGGACAGGAATTAAAAAATAAAAGGTTGCAAGCTCGCTCGATCAGAAGTAGCCAATCAATCGCCTGTTAACGAAATTATTAGAGATTTGTTTACTTTTTAAGAGTTTGAGTCCAACAAGGAAGCTTTTTCCTCATCCACTATAAAAACCACTTGATGGACGACCTGATGAAAGTTGGATTCCCAATACACCATCTTGGAACTATTTTTATCAATTGGAACAACTCGACAAGGGATTTGAAGAAAAGATTGAGAAAGAAGCAAGAGAATAAGCGAGGATCAATAAACAGAGTCGACGCTGGGAGTTTATTCTTGTCTTTAAACTTTACTTTTAATTTATTTTCAATCATGAACTTAAGTTTGTTTATCAAGATTAGAGGAATCTTTGTTTTGAACCTATAACTTGATTATTATATAATGGTTGAATTCCTATATTTTATGTGCATGATTTACGTTCTTAATGCTTTCAAATGAGTAGCTTGATCACTTATTAAGTTGTGCATGATATAAATCAACAGCACAAATCGACCACAAGTGTACAGTGTCAAGTTTTAATATAGTGATTTGTAAGTACGAGTGTCGAACCTTGGACTATTTCTTTAAACTATATTTAACCTACGAATATTGAAGTAGTGAGTAAACTAATAACTAAATTAAACTACTACTAATCCAACCAAACACAATCGATTATCACGAGAAAAGTCAACTAGAAAACATTATCAAGACAATGGTTCACCTAAGCAATCCCTTACAATTCTTTCATTATTTATGATTGAATATACATCCATCTCTAAGGTGACGAGTTTTCCGAATTCATTCAATATCATCTATCGAGCTATATTAAACCTAAACATCAAATCGCAACAATTAACATTCGTTCACTTAATTAACAACTTGATATTGCGTGAAACTTTATGAAAACTACTACTATTAGATTAAACAACCTAAGGTTATCACTTGTATGTGATTTTATCATTCGATCTCAATCTTAAATATACGGCATGAATTATTATGTCATATTATAATATCTTCTTTCAATCTCAATTATAATAACTAGAATCATTCAAAGATGGCCAAACCTTCAAAAGCATTAAGAACATAAATCATGCACATAGAAGATGTAGGAATTCAATCAATCAATAATATTAAAGGAAAAATAATGTTTAAGATATTTCTCAATCATTCAAAATACATTAAATCCAATAATAATTCAAAACCAAAGCTTAAAGAATGTAAGAGCAAACTCCCAAGTCGACTTCGTTTGTTGATTCTCGATCCCTCCCTTGCTTCTATCATAACAGTTCTCCTCGATTATCTTGTTGGTTTGTTCCATGACCTAGGATGAATATGTGGTATGAAGGTGGATGATGTTGAATGTGGAAGATGGAGGATGATGGATGGAGGCTACCCCTAGGTTAATATGATATATTACATGATTCTCCAAGATATCAAGTTTGAATTTTTCTCGTCTAGAGTTGCTAATATATATGATGTGTAGCCCTTCCTCAAAATTTGATAAATTAGGTCCCAAAATCATCTAAAGTCTCCTTCCTTTTTAAAGTTCCGAGCACATCCTTCAATCAGCCGAAAAAGTCCAACAAACTCGCCCTTTGTCGCACAGACTGGCGCTGGGGCGCCACTTTTGGGTGCCTTGGCACCAGTACAGTGTTGGGGCACCTGAAGTCAGGCGTCATAGCTCCTAGTATACTACCCATTTGCTGATTTTTGGTTTTGGGGCACTGGGGCGCCACTTTCAACCGGAGCCAGGGCGCCACTTTCTGTACCACAACTTAGTATTTTGGTCATAACTTTCGTGTATAGTATCAGAATTAAATGAATTAGCTGTCCACACGAAGATAATTGAAAGTTCTACAACTTTATGCTGACCACATTTCCAAAATATTGCTCGAACATGAAGAAATTTGAGGAGAAAGAAGTGACATGTGACTTTTATTCCGGTTTTTTCCTATTTTCTTCAATTTTCTTCATTCTTACATCGTTGTAGCTCATTATTTTCATGTCCCCGTATTTTCACAAAGATTTCCGAAACATGCAGAAATCATACGAACACTAGTGATATTGTTCAACAATCATTATGAAACATAACAGGAAAACATAAGTGCAAAAATGGCACTTAGCATAGCTACCATTGAATTGATTTTAGTTATCATAATTGAGATCGACAGATGATATTGTGATACGATATGGTAAATTGTGCCGTGGATTTTAGATTGAGACGAACGATGAGATCAATTACACTTGTGATATCAATAGATTGACCAGAATTTAAGGTTACCAGTTTTGATAGAACTCAGTGTAATATTAAATTGTTAAATAAGTACACGACAATGACTTACCCAAATTAGTGTTAGTTTAATATAGCTCGACAGAGTACATTAGATAAAATCGGAAAACTCACCACCTTAGAAGTATATGGAATTTCAATTGAATATAATAAGAGAATCATAGGATTAAATTGGTGAACCGACGTCTTGATAATCTTCTCAACTGAACTTTTCTAGTTATCTTTGACTGACTTGGGTGGAATATAAGTCGTTTAGTTTAGTTAATTAGTTTAATTCATTATCGTATGTTAAATATAGTTTAAATCATCTTATTTGGTACTTATAATTACTCTTTGTGGGTTCGACACCCTTACTTCAATTGTACTATATTAAAACTTGACACCTTATACTTGCGGTTAATCGTATAACACTAGTTTATTTCCTAAATCCAGAGCGATCACTCCACCGGAACCACAAGTTTTTATACGTGTATGTTGTTATATATAATTTATAAATTGCAATAGATTCATCTGTACCTTGTTTTTTCTCGGTATCAAAATAATCTATACATTGCTTCTTTTGGCAAGAGTCATTGTTCTGCTCGTTGTGGATGTTTCTCCGAATGACTCGACTTGTTGTCTCTGATGGGAACCAGAAAGTTCAAATAATTGTTTGGGTTCTTGATCTTCGATGTTTATTGGTGCACCTACAGCATCAAAGTCAGCAACTAATCATAGTCTCATCTAATTTGGGAAATTGGTAGATTAGGCAACCACCACCACTGTGACCACCACTACGATCACAACTGCTAGATGAAGATGATATTATTTTAAAATATCTAAATTAAATAATATTAAATAACAACAATTTATGAAATTTGAGAGATTTAGTTCATAATTGAGAGAATGAACGAGAATCGAGAGAGGATTTTAGAATGAAGAGTGGAATTTTTATGAATAATGAACACATATTTATAATGTTATTTAAAAAAAAAATTTACTTGGCAAACAGATGTTTAGCTGTTGGGCAAAAGAAATATTTTTTTAAAAGTTAATGGTCTGATTCCGATTATGGTTCTGAACTGGTTCCGGAATCGGAATCGTGGGACCTGATTGTCCGATTCTAAAATCGAAACAGTTCCAACTGGTTCAGTTTCGAACTGATTCGGGGCAGTCCGATCTGATAAGCATGCCTAACCCCACCTCAATGGGCCAACTGAGAAGAGAGGGATTTTGAATCCGATGAATTTTTAGTTTACGACACAGAGCTAATGAAAACAATGGCATAATAAATACATGCCATCTCCTTATGGTCAGGGTAATTCATGGAAGTATAGAGATTCAGAATCTGATGATGAGGAGCACATGAGGGTGAATCTAAAACTTTTGTTTAGATAAATACATGCCATCTCCTTTGAAAATATTTTTTTAAGGTATTGAAAACAAAACAAAAAAAATATTGAGGGGAGAAGCTGCCCCCACCCAACACTTCGTTCACCCGGGTGGCACCGCCGTTGAAAGCTTCCACAACCACTATAGCATACCGTTTGAGGGCACAAAGGATTAATAATAACTTAGTTGTGGTTTTTTGCATTATTTTGGTTGTATTTAGAGTTTTTTTTTATGGGGTTGTAGCTTATTTGTGATGCACATGTTGAAGGTGTAATTCCTCCAAGTTTTACATTTCATCGGGAGGTTTTGGTATAGTCACCTTCTATGTAATATATAATTTTAATTAATAAAATAAGTGATATAATATCATCTTTATATATATATATATATATCATTCCACTAGAGAGGTTAGTGTTATCATTTATCAACGATTAAAGAAGGCCAATTCCTGCAGTATTGGTGGGAAGCTATTCGGACCCAAAGATTTTATAAAATTATGATTATACTCTCATTACTCTAGGAACATGTCATGCTTAGACTTACTTACCAAAACTCCACTACTCCTAAGTGCAATTTTCATTATTACAACATCAGGAGCCTTATATCTGAAGCATGATAATATTTTTTTTTTTAAAGATTATAATTTGAGATGAGAAAAATAAACTTATATAAATAAATATGCTCATAAAAACTAAGTTCCACTCACTAAAAGGTATTTCGAACTTGCGATCGAATCGAGTAGTGCACCTTAGTTAACATTGATCAACTAAATCTTGCAAAGCAACCAAACTTCATTCCATCAGTTCACAACATGAGAGTTAGAATGCATGTTTATTTTTCGATCCAAAAATTGAAATAAATTAATGGTCGTGTCGTTTCGATTAAGCAGCAGCTAAAATTTTACGATGGCAGCGCCACTGGATGGCTTGGAAGCAAAAATGTATAAGTCAACATCATCTTTCTTGATCACTCCCTTGTCAATTCTTGATTTATAGTATTGCTCCTAATGCAGATAAAAACAATAATATCATCATAACCAGGCATGAAATATATGAGATTCGTCGTAAACATGCATCGATGAGTTAGAAAACCAATGTACCTTCAAATTAAGGATAAATTGGGGAACAGTGCTCTCCTTAACTAAAGCAACAGCACAACCTCCCCATCCAGCTCCTGTTAGCCTTGCCCCGAGAGCACCATTGTCTCGACTGATCTTAACAAGCTCCTCTAACTCGGGACAGCTTATTTAATACATGTGATGATGTGAGGAATGGGTTAGAATTATATATATATATATAGAAAGGGCCAATGATTCAGTGTGCATTTTCTGTATATATCACTACATTGTACTAGGTAACAAAATTGTCATACTATCATCTTGTGGTTGATTCTGTGACACATCGATTGAAATGTGGCGACCTGATACTAACAAATATGACTTCTTTTTATCAAACAAATATGACTTTTGATACTACAAAAAGCTTTCAATCTTATACTGTGGATGTCATTTCGTGAGATGGATATAAAGAGTAGCAACTATTGTCAAAATTCAACAAGCTTCGAAAGCACGTGGAATTTGCCTGAAACTACTCGAATGATGAGTTTTGTCCACATATGAGGAAAGGCAAGATAAACCCATCAAAAGTAACTCATGCAAACTCCGGCATTGAACTATACGTGTTTTCCAATAGGCAATCAATGAAAGCTAGACTTTATATTACCTGCACTCGTACAAGACACTGCAGCTGTAGTGGCTATCATTCATAAGGTCACCAAGCTTCTTCAGCATTTCGTCGTCGCTACAATTGCCAAGAGCTTAGAGATTTAACACACAAATGCCAACAGTGGAATGTTTTGTTTCATAATGCTGAAGTTATGGATTCGAGTAACGTCGGATGCATTATACATTATTAGTTCTGTCTTTATGAACTGTGGTGGTTAACGTTTTCTTCTCACCTTAACTTCGATGAAACGGTGTCTTTGAAAGCATAAACTCGTTTGGCTTCAGAGTAGACATGGGCAGCTCTCTGGAAAATTTTAGCATTGCAATCAGCAAAGAACCAAGTTGTTTAAAGCTAAACTTTCAAACCAACCGAGGGAAATTAAAAATAACACTAAAGGCGAGGAGTTAAAATTTCACCTGGTGTAACTTAAAATGCTTGGCTGCTCTAAGCACATCCAAGCTCGTAGGAGAATTGGCAAATATAGCTTGCAGCTTTTGATTGGTGATTTTTTCAACATCTTCAGCACTGTATGGTTCTTCTTTCAAGAATTCCTAAACCATTTGAATCAACTAAGAAATTATGTGTAGCAATTTCTACGAGAAATCATGATACCAAAATACAGCATTCGACATATGATGCATCCTAAAAATTACGATTTTGAGTGTCTAATGAGTCTGTTCCTGTAAGGCTCCACTCAAGCTTGAATTTGTTTCAGGATTGACGCATAAATAATAATTTGAAAGAACATGATTCGGCTGATCATCATTACAAATATTAACTAAATAATTATTTAAAAATCAATTAAAAATTCTTCATCTCCTTGCACTGTTGCTGAAATAATTCTTTTCAAACAAATCTAATGTAGTTTCTTTACATGATAAATTACTAAATATGATTATCTGAACTTAACTTCAAGTTATGCTTGTGAATTAATATGCAACATGTGATAGCTAAGCCTAAAACTGAATCAGCACCTTGACAGCAAGGACGGGGTCAGAAGATCCACGAGTACTCGCAAATGATGCACATAATCCTTCAACATCTGAGAGTGTCTTGGCATTGGTTATCGCTTCCTCGGGTTTCATTCCAAGCTTTATCCCCAGTACAATCTGCAAACCCCAAGTAATACCTAGCACATTCAAGTTTTGAATGCAAGAATGAATCTATAGAACAACAAATAGGTATTATAAAAACTAAAAAAAATACAAACTTACAGAGGCTAAACGGCATTCAACAACCCTGTTATTGTAATTAGTGGCAGCTGTAACTGCTTTCTGAGATTCGGCCAATGAATGAGCTATAACAAACGTCCCAGCGGCAGGCAACTGCACCTCTGTACCTTCAATTGGGTTGAAATCAATGAGCGTTGCAAAGCCAGATTGAGCCATTACAGAGATTGCCTGTCAAATGAGTTTAAAAAAAAAACGGGTTGGTTACAAAATGCGCAGAAACATGAATTTTTGTTGACGACTCCATTACAATTTTCTAGTAGAACGTCAGAGAAATGTGTAAAAAAACCTGGTCCATTCCACCAGATTGAGTGCCAATATGTCTTTCACAATCACAAGTAAGTTGAGCGATGTCTTTCTGAAATATTTTGATTATAAATGGGGTTAACAGTAATTTAATTCACTAAAAGGCTACTAAATTATATCAGATATGAGCAAAACCTTGGGAAAGTTCATCCCTAATGCTGCCATTATAGCAATTGTAGAAGAGCAGACAAATGCAGCAGAGCTCGATAAACCAGATCCTACAGGTTATATATATATAATATAATCCAAAATTCAAGAAATGGTACTCATTTGATGGGGAAAATGGCGTATTTCCAACTACAATACCGGTTGGAACAATTCCATCAACAACCACCTCGAGTCCAACAGGTATACCGACATCTTTCCCTTTTGATTTCACATACTCGTAGAAACCTTTGTACCTTAAAGAAGTAAAATAGCTTAAATCTTCATGAAAGAAAGAGTTAAAATATTATGAACAATCCTTGGAGAAACACATTCAAAATTACATCGTAAAGTTTTCATCCCAACTGCTTCAATAGAACAGGAAGCACGTTTGCATTGAACACACGTATGAATAAAGAGAACATAGAAAAATGCATTTTCCAACGTATCTTTAAGAAACAACTCGAAAAATATAAGTAGCTCCTTACCCACAAATGAAATAGTGACCCCATCGATGATTCTTTAAATCAATTTCCTACATTCAAACGTGCCTCATCTTAACAAGCCGTGGTAAAACCATAAATATAAACAAGAAACAAACAAATCCAGCTCATCGAAATCACATCTTCAATATAACAAATACAAGATTCTTCTATCCAGCCAACCAACTTTTCGGTAGCAGACGAGTTAGTTTACTTGAACATGGGTTGGTATTCGAGTCAAAACTTCACCACCCTCTTCAAAGAAGGTTCTTCTTTATATATCTGGCCATCCATGATTCGTACTTAACACTTTTAACACAAACATGGTTACACTGGCTTGATGGCTTTATATCATATATGTAAGCATTATGATGAATTTGAATGCAAGGATTTGTGATGAAAGGATGTCGAATCATTCAAACAAGTTCGCTCAAGTTGTTTGTGCAATTCGAAATCTTTGGATTTGAAATCCTTTGGCTATTGTTCTTAGTTATTTTTCAATCATGATGATGGTTTTCAAATTCTTACTAAATTGAGTCATTTGAAATCCATTATTTCAAATTCATGATTTGAAATCAACTCCTCCAATCCAAATCGAGCCTTAAATTTTAGCCAAAAGATCTACTTAATGTATAGCTGATGCATATTCGAATCTTTCAATTTCATTAAGGTTGCATTTGGATTGATAGAATTTAATTCGGGTGGAAGGATTTAATTTAGAAAATAATTTCAAACATGGATTTCAGATGGCATCCAATAAGGATTGAAATCATAGGCTTGAAATCCATAATTTTAAATTCATCAATCCAAATGCATCCCAAGAGATCTTCCAACTCAAGAACGACAATTTGTGTAGCAAATTCTCGGTTGAAACCTCAAACTGTGCACCGAATTCAAACACAAATTAATGAAAACAAAAAAATTAAGATTAAAACATGACTAAAAATTTCATTTTTATAAGAAACTTTTTAAAGCAATAAGAAATCAACATAACACCTCTAAAATTTGAATATTTGAATATACACACTATCCAAGCATTGGAGTGAGCATTAGTTCAGATCAAACCGAACTACCAAATACACAATACAAACCAAACCTACCAACATATAATTCTGAATGAACTGAGGTACACGATTCAAATCGGATTGTACCCGAATTTTTTCACATCTGTATCCAAGCACGACCAAACATTTCAAAAGTCAGATATTTATCTACACTAAATGAATCAACAATTCCACCCAAAAAACAATAGTTTCAACCAACACACGTGAAAACAAACACACAACGCATAACAACACCCCACTAACCTGATCAGGATCCGCCGGGTAATAACACACAGAGTACTTCTCATTCACATTCGCAATCTTTAAACCTTTCTCCGCCTCATTCAACTCACATTTTCGTATCGCCACGATCGTGTCTTGCCTGATCGCCATAGGTAATACAGAATAACCTTCATAATCTATATGCTCCCCTATCAAATTCACCCTCCCTTCACAAAATCCAATCCCAGAATCGAAAAACATAGATATATGAAACCCATTATCAAATCAATGATATGGATAAAAACAAAACTACTTGATTCACATGTCAAATATAAAATACCAGGGGATCGAGAGTAGATATCAGGGGTATGCCCGCAGAACTCGTGGAACTTGGATTTCAAGCGATTGAATCTGAGTTCCGCTTCTTCAAGATGAGGCCCGGACCCGTAAACGGGTTCAAGAGAAGTGAAAATGGGCACTGGAAGCTCCTCATGTACCGCCATTGATTCTTCCGATCAATCTTCTTTGCTAAAGAAAAGAAATTGATAGGTTTCGCTTAAGGGGTCGAAGCAAAACTGAAGGTTAGGGGTCACATCTATAGACAGAGAGCAGGTGAATTGGATTGTGGAGTTTTGTGGTTTGTTTTTTACAAGGTTTGTTGCGATGGGAGCGATAAAGTTGCAGCCTTTTTGTGGGATTTAAGGAAAAAGTGATCTTTTAACGAAAATTAATAATTACTGACGATTAACGGTTGAAAATTATAACATAATTTTTTTGCAACACACCATTTTTCACCTGCTATTAGCTTTTTGTCATTTTCAGTGGAGTTGTTGGGACTTGGGAAGCAGGTGAATTGGATTGTGGAGTTTTGTGGTTTGTTTTTTACAAGGTTTGTTGCGATGGGAGCGATAAAGTTGCAGCCTTTTTGTGGGATTTAAGGAAAAAGTGATCTTTTAACGAAAATTAATAATTACTGACGATTAACGGTTGAAAAGTATAACATACTTTTTTTGCAACACACCATTTTTCACCTGCTATTAGCTTTTTGTCATTTTCAGTGGAGTTGTTGGGACTTGGGAATTCTTAAAAGATCCGGAAAAAAAAGTTCAAAACTTTGTCCCCATCCAAGAATAACGACACATTTTTCTGTCCATTCACGTTGGCACATGCATACAATTACTATTATTTTATAGTTTCTTGCGTCCTACCTGGATTTATAATTTTTTTAAAAATACTTCGGGTTATGCAATAATGAATTATATTGATTGAAAATATGTATATGGATCTGGTTTAGACCATAATTATAGAACAACTTAATATATTTGATTAATACTAGTTTTATTTATTTATTTATTTAAAAGCTATTATATTTAAATATCGAGTAGTATGATACAAATCAAGTGTATACAAATATTCTCTTCACGGTGGAAGAGTACGACGGCAAAATCGAAGAGGCGGGAGAGAGAGTATGACATAGCTTCGACGGACTTTGGTTGAAGGTGAGCATCTCCCTTTCCCTTAAAATTTTTACATTTCAAAATAACTTGTTCACGTTTTGGTTGAAGATATGTCAATTTTATGGAACCAATTACAACCTTCAAGGAGTATCTGAAATAAATTGTACCATTTCCAATGAGAGTCGATAATCTAAATTCTAATGTGAAATTTATAAATATAATTCTTGTCTTCAAATGTCTTTGATTGATTTGCTACTTAATAATTTGATAGATTTATTGTTTGTTTTCATGTGTTATATGGTATTGTTTAATTGAGGGTAATTTAGATGTACTTTTCTAAAATTTGGTTTTTTCACCAAAATATTTTAACTAGTTGAATCTTGACAAAAATTCTTGATCTACTTGGACACTATACTGCAAATGGCATCAAATTTTACATTACTTTTAACAATGATCAAAGATTTGATGTAAATTGATAGTTAATTGTTCTTCGATGCGATTTGCATCTATTTCAAGTGCATGTTAAAATGTGATCTTTGTTTGAATTCATGGAAGTATGCTGCTTCTTCTTTGCATTTTAAGATTTTATATTTTGTCTAACTTTTGGCATTTGCATCGAAATTTTATGTGGAAGCTAACAATCCTTGCTTTTTTCCTCTACATATGTTCGCTTTGTTCATGCTAATGTTGTGATTGTGATATTGTGGCTTTTGGGAATAGAAATTCAATGATAAGCTTAAGTTGTGTATAAATTGCTCATAAAATGTTTGATAGATAAACAACGTGAGAAATTATGTATTGTCATGTATTAATTTTGAATGCAATGTGACATCTTTTGGTATATCAAATATCGAAACCATTGACAAGTTTCAAATTACAGTAAAATTGGGTTGGTTGAATTTGCGTTCAAATGTAAATTATTAGGGGATTTGAGTTGGTCCTATTGGTAAATGTTCGGATATAGTGTCTCCAATATTCTTATGATTGCTCAGGATGAGGAAAGTTAAGCTTTCGTGAGGTGGAAGCACTTATCGTGTACGCTCAAATTAACATTTATCACTTAATAACAATATAAGAATATAGTAGTGCGAGTATGGATCGATCCCACGAAGAATGATGTATTTGTGTCAAGTATGCGAAAACAAATAAAAAGGGGGTTTCGAGTTGATGTGATTACTACTTGAATTTAAAAAAAAAAAAGATAAGAATTAAACTACTATGCAAGAGTAAAATAAGATGAATTAAATTATGAGAGAAAGACGATTGTTGGCTTTCGGTCGACTTTTTGGAGTTTATTATCTTAATCATCGATTCTCACAAAAGGTTCAATTTTCATATGAATCCGTTTACTTATTTCTTATCTCACCTTAATCGTAGTTAGGTAGCCCCACGCGTTCTAGTCTAACTCTTCAATCAATCAATTAAAATACACGCTATAGGATTAAAAGATGATAGCTTTACAAACTAGTGGGAAAGACGAAATTAGATAATATAATCTACGCGTCTATATTTAATCTAGTTGAATATTTTTCCTAAGGATTTAACAAATTTGTCTTAGTTGGTTCATAGACCAAGTATTAGATTGCGTGCAAAATTACTAGGTGGTCAATCCAAAAATTAAACGTAATAATCTAAAAAACAATTAATGCACATTCAAAATTGATATAAAAAAAAAGAACATAAATTTCATAAGATTAATAAATCTCAATTGTATTATCTTCCTAAACCAAGAATCAAAAGGTGTTTAGCAACACAAACAATATAAGACAATCACAATTTAATGTAAAAAGCATAAAAATAAACTAGACAAACTATGTAGATCGTCATTTGTCGAGATTGTCACACCCGCCTTCGCTTCGATCTTCTTAGCCGCTTTTAAAATTGTGATGGAATATCAAACATTGGTCTAAAATCTTATTTTTGGGTATGAAAATGTGTATTAAAGGTCTGGATTTCGTGTGGTATTTATATGGTATTTATAGGAGGAGAGGGAGGGAGTTGGAATCGTAGTAGGAAAGAAAGAAATCCTATTTCCAAAAATTTTCGGACTCATCGTCGTTCGATTTCTATATTTCTGGCAATCGGTCGCTTATGGCGAACCTTTTATTTTTCAAATTTCTTCAGCTGGCGATCGACCTCGTTTTCTGACGATCGATCGTTTCTGGATATTTTTTGTTGCTTGAATTGTCTGTCTCTCGCGATTGATCCCTACTTTTCTAGTGACCGATCATCCTCTTCAACTTCTTTTTGTCCACTTTCCTTGGTTTACTTTGATTCCTCTTGATATCTAAATAATTTCTTGACGCTTATTCATAGTTATTAGTTCGTTTTCTTTAATTCCACCTACATTCAACAATTATTTGATTAGGTAACAAATGCATCAAATCAACCATCAAAACATACATAATTATTTGGCAATTAAAAGCAATAAATCCGTCTATTTCTAGGCACATCAAATCTCCTCATACTTGAACTTTACTCATCCTCGAGTAAATCATACCAAAATTAGTAATCTTTTTGCGGCCCAGAGTTTTATGCTGAACAAACTTGTCCTCACTTTAGTGTCTCAACAATTTTAAACATGCACAATTATGAAAGGCGTTGTAAAGCTAACAATAGAACACGTTCAATTCTTAGGCATCTCATACTCTACAAAGAAGTGAACATGCGTGTGTGGTCATAAACAAGTGTCATGCACATATTACAGATCCAATCAATGTAAACTCACAATGATTCAAGTTGTACACTAACACAAGTATAAGCCCAGTTCCACACTCTTCTCGATTATCTTAGCCACTTGCAAACAAATCAAGTGGGTCTGTATTAGCTTGTCGCTTGATTTAGGTGTTGGCTTATGAAGAAATGGTAAGATAACACAAACGAGAGAGTATAATGATATGCGCAATATAAGATTCTTTTTCTTGCGTGCTTTTTTCAAACCTTGTATCTTTTTGAAAGGTTTAATTCAATAATTTTTTTCTCCTTTTTGTGCATTGGCTCCCCTTGGAGTCATATTTTCTTATATTTTCAAGGCATCTTCTTTTCTTTCATGCATCTCATTTTTTTGATAATAAACTCTCATAAACATATGATTCAATGATAATATAAGTGCATGTGAATGAAACATAACATACTCCCTTCAAAGGTATGGATAAAAATCATATTTAGTCTCATTCGGGAAGATGATAAGCTAGTCAAAGAATGTTGAATGATGGTCGTTTGTATGCTTGGCGTACAACCATTCTTTTTGCACTAAAGCTCAAAACGGGCACCAAGGATAATTTTTGTTTACATGGTAAACTTAAAAGGCCCAAACGCATCAAAAATTGCCTATATCATTTTATGCTTGCAAGTATTCTAGACATACGCCTCAAAGAGTATGTAGTTAAGTTCTAGCATGTATTAGAGACTTCTTAAGACTACCACAAAGTCCACACAACTCCCACTACGCTATGCATAATTCATAAGTAATAACAATTTCGTGCTCAAAATATTCACTACTATGTAAAAGTACAATTTGCATTAGAGTTTAAAGTGTTCCAAAGGTTAGCAATTCACCTATGTTCAAAAACATGCATGCTATCAGTTAGGTATCATCTTTGCCTAGTGATTCAAAAGTCCATGTTCATCATTAACTATGTGCTCCAAAAATATTTTCAATTTTTCGATTTTTTTTTTTGTATTTTTGTAATATGAAAGCAATAAACTAACTACTAATCCACCTCCCCTATACGTAAATCTTATAGTATCCCCAATGTAAGGCAAAAATGCAAGAGAAGAGAAAATAAACTAAGAAAGCAGTAAAAACAAAAAAAAGAAGAAAACTAACACCCCTTGGGTTGCCTCCCATGCAACGCCTCTGTTTATCGTCGGTGGCCCAAATCCAATCTAGTGATCATCCTGGTTCATGCGAGGTCGCTTTATCCTTCCTCCTCCACCTAAGTATTTTCTTGACACCTCGAAACTTTCGTTTGTTCGCCTTGCTCTTCATAGAGATGTCAATCTCGCGACTTGAGTTTCCTCCTTCGCTTGGTGACTGCTTTAGTCGACCCGGAGGGTGTTTCAATGCAACAGTAGAATCTTGCAAATGAGAAGGGGAGGATAAATAGCATGATGAGTAGATAAGGCATCAAGAGTATGAAAGTTATCACTAAAACTCAATTTCGTACCTCCCTTGTCAACAAGGCTTTAGTAGCCTTTTCCAAGTCACATAAATCATCAAATTCAAATTCATCTTGTGGCAAGTGCTCAGTGATATCAATAGTGCAACTAGTGTGTTCATCACAAGGATTTTTGATAGTGTCATAAATATTGAATTTTGCAATCTCTCCATCAAACTCATAGTCAAAGTACCACTATTGACATCTATTACAGACATAGAACTTTTCAAGAATGGTCTTCCTAATAAAATGGGACTATGTGGCCATTTTCCATATCAAGAAAATAGAAATCAGCAGGAAAGACTAGACTCTCTACTTGCACAAGAATATCCTCTATCACTCCCCTAGGGCGGACGGTGGACTTATCAGCTAGTTGAATCACATTTCTATTGTCATAGGTCCAAGTTTAAATAAGTATAGATTGAATAAGGCATAACTTTTATGGATGCTCCTAAGTCTAGCATGTCCCTATAAATTCTAATATTGTCAATCACACAAGGGATATAAAACATATCCTGATCCTTGCTTTTAGTGGGGATGTTTCTTTGGATAACCAAAGAAACATTATCACCTAATTCGATCTTGTGGCACCCCTTCAGTTTTCTACTTCTCTTTGTATTGCATATATCCTTTAAAAATTTTGTATAGCGAGGTACTTGTTTAATAGCATCAAGTAAGGGGATGTTTACCTCGCATCGTCGAAAAGTGTTGTAGAGTCCTTTGATGCCCTCATCCTTCCTCTTCTCTTTCAAAGCAAGAGGAAAATGGGGTTCAACCTTATATTCAGAAAGTGCAGGAAACTTACTCTTCAGTGTCTCTCATAAGTGCGTTTTTGCACTTATTATTTCTTTCGTTTCTTTTGGATTGATGTTGGTTTTTCGATTAGAATTATGCGTTTGTATTCGTTTTACAGGAATCCAGGTAAAGATAAGCGCTATCAGGATGAAATGGCATGAAATAACGAGAAAATGGCAAAGTCGTAGCAAGACAAGAAAAAGATGAAAAATCTAAGATGAAAAATCTGCAATCATGGATTGATCGCCTGAAAATGGATATTGATCCCTGAAAATGGAGACTGGTCGCTTGAAAATGGAGATTGATCCCTGAAGACAGAGACCAATCACCATAAACCTAGAGATCGATCTCCATGGACATAATGCTGGGAAATAAATTTGGCAAAACAGAGATCGATCGCTGAAATATAGAGATCGATCACCAAAGGAAGATTTTTGAAAAATAACCATGCGGCGACCGATTGATGGAAAACAGGGATCGATTTTCGATCAGAATTATGTGTTTTGTGTTTGTTTTTGTTCTTACAGGAATCCAGGTAAAGATAGCGCTATCAAGATGAAAAAGGCATGAAATAACGAGAAAATGGCGGAACAAGTCATAGTAAGACAAGAAAAAGAAGAAAAATCGAAGATGAAGAATCTACTATCAGGGATTGATCGCTTGAAAATGGAGATTGATCCCTGAAAATGGAGCTGATCGCTTGAAAAATGATATTGATCCATGAAAACAGAGACCGATCACAATAAACATAGAGATCGATATCAACGGACATAATACTGGGAAACAAATTTGGCAAAACAGAGATCTATTGCTGAAATATAGAGATTGATCGCCAAAGGAAGATTTTTGAAAAATAACCATGCAGTGACCGATCGATGGAAACAGGGATCGATCGCTACTCGGGTTCAGCTCATTAATTTTTAGCTGCTGCTAGGTTTAAAACTCGAATACTATCATTCTTTTTGGGACTTTTGACACTCTTTCAAGAGCAAAAAACTTTGAGGAGGCTGCGACTAATCCAAGGGCAAGGATTGCATCACAAAACGAAGGCGGCTTTCATCTGGGGACGGAGAATTGCTTCCATATCGTTTTGTATCTATTACTTTCGTTCTTTTATTGATTTTTCAAACATGTCTATGTGTTTTTATCAATTTTAGGATGAACTAATCCCTTCTTTCTAGGGGGAGACGTAGCTTGATTGGATATTATGTTTTGGATTGACTGATTCATATATTAGGATTTATCATATGGTTTATTTGTGTTTTCTTGATTTGAATGCAATTTAATTGACTGACCATTGATTGAATTGTCGTATTTGTCGTGGATGTTTATGTCGTCGACAGGCGTATTACTCCATTGAAGTCTTTGAAAGAATTATTGTACAATCAATATTATTTAATATTTAATCTTAGATAGAGATATCAAAGTTTTTATTGAATAATAATTTCTACTATCACTTGAGAAAAAGAGTAGGAAATACTTAAGAATTCTTGGCTAATAAACTAGATAAATCTATAATATTGTGATTGATAATAAGAAACATAGTTGATAACTAAGTGAAATCGGACTTCTAGAATCCTTCTCATAATTAATTCTCTTGAATTTGTGCAATTGCTTGCTAGTGATCTACGATATTTGACATACAACAACACTACTCATTTTTCTAAATAGGATTAAGATCATCTAGCACAATAGTTAATTAATACTATAGACCAATCCTCGTGGGTTCGGCATCCGTATTCATATCCATATACTAAAACTTGAAATTGTACGCTTGCGATACGTTCTACACCCAACAAGTTTTTGGCGTCGTTGCCAGGGATTGAATAATATAGTTTAATTCTAATATTGTTCAAGTAATTTTAATTTTGATTTAGAACTTTTATTTTATTTAGTACTTGAGATATATTTTGTTTCTTGATTTTTGCAGTGTATGCGACGATATACAAGGCCTGAATTGCTTTTATTCGATTCCAAAATCGAACGAACTGCTCGACGACTATGTAAAGCAAGAAGGGAGGAGTTGAGTCAAATGGCTGCTGAAAATCACGATGCCAAAGCTGTTCCAGTAGCTATCAGAGATCACTTTAACCGGTGATCAATAATAACTACTCCGGTATTGCTCGCCAGACCATTAATGCAAACAATTTGAACTGAATCCAGCATTGATCAACATGGTGCAACAAAACCAATTCTGTTGTTCAGCTGTGAGTGATCCTAATCTCCATATGAGGATCTTTCTTGAGATAGCATACAATATAAAGATACATGATGTTACTGAGGACACCATTAGACTGCGCCTGTTCCCGTTCTCTATTAGGGATCAAGCAAGAAGTTGGCTTCAATCTTTGCCAATCGGTATTATCACGACATGGGATGGCATGTCATCCAAATTTCTGGCGAAGTTCTTTCCATCACAAAGTCAGCCTTGTTAAGGACCGAGGTCAGTACCTTTAAGCAGCATGATTCTGAACAGTTGTATGAGTCATGGGAACGTTTAAAAGACTTACTCAGAAAATGCCCACATCATAACTACAAGAGCTGGGTACAAATCCAATTGTTTTACAATACATTGAACGATCCCACTTGAATCATATTGGATGATGCAGCGGGAGGAACTCTTTTCTCCACGACAGCCGAGGATGCATATGAATTACTTGAGCAAATGGCTGCCAATAGTTACCAATGAACAACTGAGCGAGCACTGGTGCGAAAGCCAGCAGGTGTGTATGAAGTTGATCAATTTACTGCATTATCTGCACAATTGACTGCTCTTACTACGCAGGTAGCACTCATGAACAAGCAAAGGACTCCACCTACTATTGAGTCTGTCGTTGCTGCTGCTGGGGTGTCATTAAATGTAGAGGATCCAAATCAAGAGCAAGCTCAATTCGTGAACAATCGGTAAACAACAACTATCGAGGTAATCATGTGCCTAACCAATACCATCCTGTATACCGAAATCATGAAAATTTTTCCTATGCCAATAACAAGAATGCTTTGAACCCGCATCCTGGATATGCACCTCAGAAAGATGAAGGTAAGCCGTCTTTTGAATATTTAGTTGGTACTTTTGTAACTGAATCTTCCAAGCGGTTTGAGAGGAATGAAGCAAGGTTGGACAACTTGCAAACATTGCAGGCAACCAACGTTTGGGAAGCTTTCCTAACAATACTGAGGTAAATCCAAAAGAACAGTGTCATGCCATCATATTGAGAAGTGGTAATGAAATTGGCAAATCAGAATCTGTGCATACTGATGAATCACCAAAGGAAGAAACACCAAAGTTAGTTGAAACCTCTAAGGAGGTCGAAAAAGAGCAGCATGACACTCAACCCATGAAACCTCCAATGTATAAGCCTACTCTTCCATATCCTCAATGCTTCAGGAAGAAGGCAACATACGATCAGTTTGCAAAGTTCTTGTAAATTTTCAAGAAATATCATATCAACATTCCTTTTGCTAATGCTTTGCAACAAATGCCCAATTATGCAAAGTTCATGAAGGACGTGATGGCTAGGAAGCGTAAGAGGGAAGACTTTGAGACAATGAATCTGACTAAGGAATGTAGTGCAATCCTCCAAAAGAAGCTGCCACTGAAATTGAAAGATCCAGTGAGTTTTGCTATCCCTTGTATTATTGGTAATTCTTCTTTTAAAGCTTTATGTGATCTTGGAGCTAGTATAAATTTAATGCCTCTATCTAATTTCAGGAAATTAGGACTTGGGGAGGCAAAACCAACAAACATCACAATGCAAATGGCGGATAGGTGTCTCACATACCCTCACGGTATAGTTGAAGACTTCATTATTCTAGATATACAAGAAGACGAGGAGATGCCGCTAATCTTGGGACGACCTTTTTCTGCCTACCGGGGAAACAAACATAGATTTAAATAGGGTTGAGCTATCAATGCAGGTTGAAGATGAAAAAGCCATTTTTAATGTAAAAATGACTGCCACCCCACATATCATGAAGAAAAAAAGGATTGTAAGAAGGTCCAAATGCCGACAACTGAGAGAGTTGAGCAATGTTGCAAGATTGATATGACTGGAAAGCTGCACAAAGTGGCACTGCTGTCAGAAAAGTTGTGAAGAAGCTAAAGAAGAAGAGGGTAAAAGACAGGCACGACCCCTCCAAACAACGAGCAACAAATGGTTGAAAGTGCCGCAAAGTATGGCTAACGACTATAAACTAAGCGCTTCTTGGGAGGCAACCCAAGTTTTATATCCTTTAGATTATTTTTTTTTTGGTTTTGTTTTCTTCTGTTGATTCTTAGTTAAATTGTTTTTATTTTTGATAAAATTCTTACCCAAAGTCGTCTCATTTATAGGTCTCTAACCACCATAGCCACCGAAGTTTCCACCATATCCCCATGATCAGGATGATGAGGAGAACGGAGAGTACCGACGGTCGTCGTAACATGTATGTGCGTTGTTCTTATTTTTCACGTTTCAGCATATTGAGGACAATGCACAACCTTAAGCTATGTTGCATGGATATGGGTACGTGGATACGCAGATACGGGTACGACTGCACGTGATTTTTTAAATTTGTAGGATATGATACGTCCGGATACGACAAATTTTATTAATTTATTTTTATATATATAAATATATAATTACTAATATTTGTAAAAAATCAAGTTTCAAGCATATAATCAACAATAAACACATTAGAAATCAGAAATAAAGTTGCAAACTCACCAACTTCACAACAAATGGTAAAATATTAATCCAGGACATCTAGAAATTTCAAGCATATAATCGACATAAACACATTAAAGTGGTTATGAAATAGGGATTTAGTTAAATAATTTAATTTTAATTACAGTTTCAACCCTGTTTTTTAAAAAAAATCCACAAGTTCCCGTATCTAACCCGTGTTGGATACGGTCAGCGGTGTATCTTGACCGTATCCGAAACGTATCCGAAATAAAAACTTATTTTTTGTCTCCATATACGCCACGTGGAGTATCCGATATGTATCGGTGTCGTATCCGCGCGTATCCATATCCCAAAGGTATCTGATACTTGACCCTGGAATTTTTTGGAGTATCGGTGCAACATAGACCTTAAGTTTAGGGGGTCACATGAATTGCATTGCCTTAATTCCTTTTTAGTTGGATTTGATTTTGTTTTATATAATGTTTAGTTGTTGAGTCATAAGTTGTGTATGATTGGATTGATAAATATGCATTTTCATATTTAAGAAAGCTATTATTGGCCGTTCATTCTGAATTTCTTGTAACCATTGGCCTTCATTAATTGCAAGATCATCCCACAAATTTATGATAATAGTATCAAGTCTGAGAAAACAATGTTATAATATAATGTATGTTGAATTGATTTATTTCTAAAAATATGATTCATACTCACTGAATGTTTATCAATATGATTTCTCTTCGGTAACCAATGCTCTTGTCGTTCCTTTGAAATTGGACCGAGTGCTTAACCTTCATGATGACACATATTACATCTAATAAAATGTGAAGATCAATCAGTTATCCTATTTAAAATTATTGATTTTCTTATAATTATAATGATCTAGAATTACCAAGTTGTTGATCATCTTGTGAATTTATCTTAACATCAGCAAAAGCTGAAAATCTGAAACTGACACCAGAGCACCTGAAATTCCTCTCTACTTCTTTGATTGTTGTATTCGTTTGTAGGACCAGCTCAATTTTACGATTCACGTTCAGAAAACTTTTATTTATATCCCTTATGGTTGGATTAGATATGAGATAACTTCTAATGCTTTTGAGTTGATCTTCGAAAAATTGTATCGCATTCGCAAAGATAATTCCATATACAAGAGCACCCTGCAATTACATGTTCAAATAACATAATATACTAACTGCAAAACAAATTCAATCACCAATTCTACAATTCACAAAGATAATAATAATAATAATTAAATAATAATATAATGGATCTGATTAGTTTGATTATATTAACTGTAATTAATTCCAAATCTTCCATTCAGCTCCCTGCATTTATACAGGAAAAGACTAAACATAAAAACTAAAAAATACAATTTTCTAGGAAGTAATCAGCAAAAGATATGATTATCTTAAGAAATCTAAATCTAAAACAAATAACTAATCCAAAAAAAGATAGAATTATATTTATGTAATGTTGTAGTATAACAAAATACTAAATATAAATTAGATTAAAGAAACTATGAGATGGACAATTGTATGTAAAACTGACTTCAATTTAAAATTAACTGGAAACGATTTGAATACTAATTAATTTTGGAGATGGACAATTGTACGGTTTTTTTTAACACACTTAGATGTCTAAATAATATGAGATTTAAAAGTTGAATATGAGAGATGTAAAATCAGTTTGTATAAAATATCTCAGATAATTACATTAATAAATTACGTTCATAAAATTCATACAATAATAATAAGAATGTCTAAATAATATGAGATTTAAAAGTTGAATATGAGAAATGTAAAATCAGTTTGTATAAAATATCTCAGATAATTACATTAATAAATTACGTTCATAAAATTCATACAATAATAATAGAACAAATATTCCAGATAATTACAAAGTGTAAAGCTAAAAAGTAGCCAATCAATAAAGTCATCGATAGTTATCTGGAGCCTGCAAAGCAGAAAACACCTCAAGGCATTTGATTTGTAAGAAATTCCACACGACATATTTGAGGTGGGAAAACTAGCTCAAATAATTTTTTTTTTCAACTATTAATATTACATGTTCATCGACAAGAATCAGCTTTCTGATTTGTTTTGAATTCTGTTTTATTGAAAGGCTAACAGTTTTGATTTGTCCATTGAACTCATCATTTTTTTCAATTCAAGTTTTTTAAAGATTTAGGACAAGGAAGTATACACTTTTAGCTTTTATTCTTTCTAATATGTGACCCAAATATAAATACTGAATACTTTATAAGTTGTTCGTAACCTTTAAATGATGACTATAATAGCAAGAAGTTAAGAAATCATTAATTTAGCAGTTTTTTTCAATTCTGTTCATTTATCAAGTCAGCTGTTATATTTGAAGATTAAGCAGTTAAAAAATGTAAAATTTTAGTATTACTAAATTTTGTGCCAAATTAAAAGCCTATATTGGGAAATGAAAAAAATGACTTCATACTTTCAGAGTCAAATTATTGGCTTAACATAAAATACACTGGTTTGATAAAGGTTTGAAAATTACATTTGCTCATACCTTAATGACTGTCATACCTTTGAAAATAATCTCCTATGTTAGTGAATTTCAAAGTACAGCTGAAGATATTTGCTTGTGATTGTTTGAAAAAATAACGCATAATTAATTTGTACTTATCTTGATTATTGAAGCATTGAGGGAGGCGGTCAATCATCGATATCTGTGAAACAGTTGACTCAAAAATCTCCACAAATATCATGTGATCATATGATTAAATTCATGAATAATATTTGATTAAATAATTAATATAGTGAAATAAAATAGAAATAAAATTGTTAAAATATATAGGACGTGTAACACTCATTCGCACTGAATATTATGTTCCATAATTAATAGCTACGTGGCGTTAAATTGTTTCGAAACATGGAAAAACTTAATAAAATATACGCTACAAAATAATAGAATAGTTCAATAGTTTACTATTTTATTTAATATTATTGAAATGGATTTATTTGATAGTATGGATACATATTATACAATTCTAATATAAATTGGTTTCCACTAATCATAAAAACGAAACAAATACACTTCTTATATTATGCGCATGCGAAATGAAAGAAGATTCAAATAATAATTTCAAAATTACCTCAATGCCAGAAATTCACAATGTCACATAATCCTGATTTATATCCTCTGTTTCTGTACATTTTAAAAAAATATAGACGTTACAAAAAAACTGAATTTAGAACATAATTCAAATACCTCGAGCAAGAACCTCGTGATACACAACATTTCTCGTCCATGTTTCGCCAATGTTTCTGATTGTGTCTGGTTTAATTAAGATTTTTGTGGCAAATTGCTTTCTTCTAAATTGGAAAGGGTATCCTTCATTTTTCGCGGGAGAGAAAGGTATTCTTGGAATGAAAACATGTTTTCCAGAATGATGACCAACCATGATTTCTGCATGGATAACATTATCCTCAAAGTCCAAACCATTTGTGTCCCATTACATAATCCATCTGACGGATCGAGGTTCCTCAACAACATAATTGGACAATTTTTTTTAGAACCAAACAATGAGGAGGCATTCCATTTGAGTTAGTGAGTTTAGGTCACGTGGATAGAAATTTTGAGTGTCATCGATTGCGTCATCAAAACTTGTGAATATTCTAGCCTCACCGGGGAATGCATGGATTATCTTCTCATTCAACTTGTCAACATACTCATTCTTTGAAGCAGGTATAGCTCGATTTGTCATGTAAACAGCTGATTCAATTTTTTTCTCTAAACTCGGAAAAATTTGATCAATTAGCTTTCATTCAGAGGATTCTTCATCATTGTCATCATATTTTATGACCATATTATCAGGGATTTTGATATTGCATTCTGTGTCTGTAGGTTCAGTTCCATTTCCTACACGAAGCAAGAAATCACTGAAAAAAGGATCTCATCTTGCTCTCATGTTTTGAGATAGAGTTAAATGATGCATTTGTCTGTATAAATATGATTTTACCAAATTTGAATTAATAGTTTCTTGAATTGTGGCACTCGGAACTACTGGTAAAACTTGCATGAAGTCACCTCAAAGAACGGCCACTTTTCCGCCAAACGGTTTACGATTCCTATTATGTCTTGTAAACTTCTGTCAACTGCCTCAATTGCTAACCGTTTTGCCATTGGCGCCTCATCCCAAATTATTAAATGGGCTTGTCGGCATAACTCTGCAAGCCCGATTTGTTTCGATATGGTACAATAACTTTTATCATGCAAGTAAATTGGGATTTTAAATCGGGAATGAGCTGTTCGTCCACCCGACAATATAGATGTTGCAACTCCTGAAGTTGCCGTAGCAAGTGCAATCAATAACTTTTTCTCGACCTCACATTGGCCAACAGAGCACGGTATAAATAAGTTTTCCCGGTTCCTCCTGCTCCATCAACAAAGAATAATCCATCTTTTCTTGCATTTAAACAATCAATTACTGTGGAGAATGCCTTTTGTTGTGCTGCATTGAGTTTGGATTGAGCTGTGTAATCAGCATCTGGAATGTGAATGGACAGCTCATCAAGAATTTCTCTAGGGAGGATTTCACTTGGTTCGCCAGTTGGAAAAGTGGCTTTTGGCAAGTCATAAAGTTCAAACTTTTGCCCATGCTTTCTAGAATCAAATTCAGACTTTAATGTTTTGATGTCAATAATTCCGTGCCTCCAGAGAATTTTCTTTTCAAGTCTTCAGACATTGCGTCAAAGTATGTTTCCCATATTATTCTCACATCTATTGGCTCACAATATACCAAAATTGTTGCAAAGAGTCCTCGTAACGCGTGCGGCATTTGGAAGCTCAGAGCCTCATTTTAACATTCAAAAATGCTTTGATCTGCTTCGAGCAAACCACTTTTTTGTGCAGCCTCTTTGAAAGTAAAGCAAAGATTCCATCAACTGTTAACAAATCGTCATATGAAGTTGGGCCGTTGTCATGATTAAGCAATAGTTTTAAATGAGATATTTCGCCTTCTACAGGATTAGCACCATTTACACGACCAATGACATTTCCTTTCTTCCTTTCTTTCCAAAACTTGTTTTTATTGTTCCACACATAATATTCTGGAAATTCACTATACAGATAACCTTTTGCTTTATCATTTATCGTGCACATATGAAAAAATTATGTTAGCATTGTCTTGGAGACATGCCTCGATTGTAGTACATTTCTCAGATTTTGATTTTTCCAAAAAGTTGCGCATTGTTTATTTGGAAAATGCAGTGGAAAAATTTATTACGGTTGGGGATATCTCATTTAGGTGAACTCAAATATTCTCCATAGAGCTTCTTGTGCCGAGACCCATCGTGCGTCTTGGAAATTTTTTAATTTCATCTATCACATTTTCTCCATCATCATGGGCAGTATGTACTGAAACTTTATCATGTCCCTTATAATTGTGCATAGGTATTTTACAGCTGTCAATCCAGAGCAAACTTCCACGTTAACATGACAATCATATCTTAATAGAAGGTAAGGATTGTGAGGAACAACCCATTGAGTGTTCAACTTTGCCCTTCTCACTTCTATTTCTTGGCCATCGTTTCTTCTTCTTTTTATATTGGATATCTTTACATTGTCCGTCGACCATGCAAGAATTTTTCTTATTCATATTTCCACAAGGACCATGGATCATATGCCTAACAACCAAATTATGTAATTGAGGATGTGATTCTTTGTTGGTGAGTTCTGCAGAGATGATAATCAAACTGATCGGGTGTGTTTATCTTGTAGTCAGGTTTTAGAATGACCATCATGTGAACATGGGGTAGTCCTCTCTTTTGAAACTCAAATACGTAGACATATGCAACAACTTTGCCAAAAATTTCTTTACTGATTATTTGATTTTTCAAATTTTGTAGTAGTCCAACCTAGTCGTTTCAAGCTTTATATACATGTCTACTACATATTGTTGCAACAATCTACCAGCATAGAGAAGTATTGATGTTAAGTGATCTCTTATTTGTAATTTGTAACAATAACATTCCAGCATGAGACCATTTTGTTGCTTTCTTTGTTGACACCTATGGTAATATGAAGATTAAAAAAATCATTATTAGAATAAAAAAACTTTAAAATTTTTATAATAATCTTCAAATTGAATGTATTGTATGAATATGTAATATTCTTTATCCCATATAGTCAAATGCACAAGTAAAAATCAGTTTACTGTTGGTTTAAGTTTTCATTCATATACATATTATAAAGAAATTATATAATTATTCAGGATAATGAATAAACAATTATAGGTTAAGGTTATTGAGAAGTCGGAATGAATATTTTGTTACTCATCAAACATTATAGTTATATTTTGTATCCAATGTTCATTAAAGGTAAGCAGTCAACTTAGGTTCCAGACAGTAATTGGAAAAAAAAGGCTTGATAAAAGTACCTCTTGTTCCTGACTAAGCATATTTTCAATGGAACAAATTTTTAAGTTGCTGGTGGAAGTCTGCTTTTTGCCTCTATCACTTGCACTGGTCTTGTACTTTGGAATATTTTGGTGCCAACCATTTTCTCCCATTGGAAAAAGTAGTGGATATTGTAATGGATCATAACACCAAAAGTAGTGTTTGATTCTATGACATTCACCATTTTGTCCATGGATAACAATATCTATATCATATGGTATATTAGGATTATTTCTTTCTATCCAAATGGCTGCAACTTGGTCAGCTGTTGGTGAGTTGTAACACCGTTGATCGAGTCCAGCATTTTTACGAATATGTAGACTTATCTTGTCAATGGAAGAAAAATCATTTATCCTCCGCAATAATTCAGAATAAGGGTTTATTTCCATTACTTTCATTAACACTTTCATAGTGTCTTCATTAATATCGGCATTGTCCATTATGTTCATTCTATTATGTAGTTCATTGTTGATATCCCAGAAATCTAATTGGAAATGAGAGGGACTACCATCATTGGGCACCAAAGAGGGAAGATTGGGAAATGTTTGACCTAATGATCTATAAATGTAAACCCCTTGGTGTGAAGAAGCTAGTTCTTTGTCAATCTTAACCCCAAATGAAGAGAAGGGGAATATACTATTATAGACCCGAACACTTTTTCAAAATTGAATAGCTTCTGCTGAATGATGCTCGGTGAATAGATTGTTCAAATCAACTTCCACGCCTGTGACTGCTTGTATTATCTTGCCATTGTCACAACAAAAAGTTGGAGGTTCAAATTGAAATTTCTTAGTACCACAATAGCAGCAATAATGCATTGGATCTAGTTCATGTAACTGAAGGAATTCTGACTCATGTGTTGATCCAGCTAACAAAAATATTAAATAAAGAATATAATGTAAGCAAATGACAAATATTTCTTTAATATATCCTTAATAGCGATTTTACAACATACACTGATAGTTACCTGGATTCCGTAAGGCCTTGAGCAACCAATTACAAATTTTTTTCCGTCTCCTTGTTCAGCAGGGCGATGATGAAATCCAACTAATCGTTTTCTTTTCCTGTTTTCCAAAACTTTGTCAATATACTCTCGGCGTACTTCAACTGAAAACTTGCATATTTTTGTGTTGAAAAGATACACATTGATAAAGAAAATCCTACAACAATCTTAAGACAATATCGAAAACAAATGGCTTCTTCGACTGCAACAACAACTCTTGTTCATCATGGTGAAAGGCCTAAAAAGTTCAATGAAAATGACTTCAAGCGGTGGCAACAAAAGATGCTCTTTTACTTGACCACACTGAGTTTGACAAGGTTCTTAATCGAGGAGGCTCCTACGGTTGAAGAATGAGAGACTGAAACCCAAAAGAGGGCGGCAATTGATGCATGGAATCAAAGCGACTTCCTATGCAAGAACTATATCCTAAATGGGTTAGACAATGATTATATAACATTTATTGTCTTGTGAAAACAACAAAGGAATTTTGGTCATCGTTGGAAAAGAAGTACAAATCCGAGGAGGCCGGCAAGAAGAAATTCATAGTTGGATAGTTCCTGGACTTCAAGATGGTTGATACCAAGCCTGTGATGGCGCAAATGCAAGATCTACAAGTGATCTTTCATGATATAATATCAAACGAGATTAGTTCACTGTAATTTAGTCATTCATTTTTCTTATTTTTCAATTTTTTTTCCATTCTCTCTACTCTTCTACTGTTTTTGTTCTTTTTGGTTGATAGTTACAGGCTGTTATCTCTTAGTGCATGCTAAGGAGTAGCAACCCTACACTTGAGCCCTTTGATCCCGAGATCGAACACACTTGTCAAAGGAGGCTAAGGCAAGCAAGAGCACACATGGCTAATACCAAGGAGATTCCGGTACAACCAGTTGCAAGATCACTCATGGACTATGCCCACCCTGCATTCCATAGATCACTGTCGAGTATCACTAGACCAACCATACATGCTAATAATTTTGAGATCAAGCATGCTATCATACAAATGATCCAACATTCGGTCCAGTTTGGGGGAGCAGCTACAGACGATCCAAATGCCCACATCTCCAACTTTTTGGATATTTGTGATACATTCAAGCATAATGGCGTTACTGACGGCGCCATCAGGTTACGTTTGTTTCCCTTTTCTTTATAGGATAAAGCTAAATCTTGGTTATAATCGTTGCCTGCAGGTTTTATTACTACGTGGGATGGGATGTCGCAGTTGTTCTTGTCAAAAGTCTTTCTACCATCGAAGATGGCCAAGATGTCAAATGACATCACTATTTTTGCTCAATACGATCCAGAGACACTGCATGAGGCTTGGGAGCGCTTCAAAGATCTACTGCGGAGATGCCCACATCATGGCCTCCCTATCTGGCTGCAGGTACAAACATTTTATATCGGTTTATTTTTTGATAATCGTTCTATGATTGATGCAGCGTCAGGAGGAACTGTGATGAGGAAGATGCCCGAGGAAGCTTATACGTTGTTGAAGGATGGCTGCTAATAGCTGTCAATGGCATTCCGACAGGAATGTGCCAAAGAAGCAAGCCGGAGTACATCAAGTGAGTGAAGTCACTGCCCTAGCTGCCCAGTTGGAAGCGCTGAACAAGAAGATCGATAGTTTGTGCGTGCATGCAATGCAAGTTCAAACTGTTACAGGCGAGCTTTGCCAAGGAGGACATCCGAGCACTGAATGCCAAGTAGGTAACCATTTCGTTACAACTAATGAAGCTCTTAACTTTGTAGAGAACCGACCACCACGGACCAACCCTTACCAAAATACATACAATACTGTGCCGAGGAACTATCCCCGACCACCACCAAAGCCAAGAATGGAGGAGATCTTAACCAAGTTCATATCGTCAACTGAAACAAGGATAAACAACCACGAGGCGTTGATAAAGAACTTGGAAGTCCAAGTGGGACAGCTAGCAAAGATCGTAACCAGACGACCACAAGGAGCACTTCCTAGTGACACTGAGACAAATCGTAGGGAGCAAGTCCATGCAATCACGTTGAGGAGCGGAAAGGAGGACGTTGAGAAGAAGGATGCACACATTGAATTGAAAGGCGGTGCGGACATCAAGAAAGAAGATTATCAAACACGCGACAAATGTAAGTCTACTAAGACCCCTACACCCATCACACCTGCTAAGGTAGATATCCCACCCCCATTCCCCGCTGCATATAAGAGAGCAAAGTTAGATGCTGAATTTGCTAAGTTTTTAGATTTGATAAAAAATCTCCGTATTGATAAAGACCCCTACACACATTCTCTCTATTGATTCTAATTTTCTTTGTTCTTGCTTGTTGGGTTGATTATCGAGTTAATTAGTCAATTTAGTTTTAATCATCACTAATATCGTAGGTTAAATATAGTTAAACTAGTGGAGTTTGGTACTTATTTATTCGGTTCGGTCGGTTAACCCGGTTCGATCGGTTAATTCGGTTAACCGACCGAATCGAATAAATTCAGAAATTTGGTTCGGTCAATTCGGAATTTCGGTTTTAATTTTTTAAAATATCGATTAATCGGTTAAATCGATTCGGTTATCTGTTTTGATTTTAAAAATATCGGTTAACCGATTTAACCGATTTAACCGATCTAACAGATTCGGTTATCTGTTTTCGATTTTCTCGTTTCGGTTAATTCAGTTCGGTTGGTGACCGAATTAACCGAATGCTCACCCCTATATATATATATATATATATATATATATATATATATATATATATATATATATATATATATATATATATATTTGTTAATCTCATTTTATAATTATATATATTGTCATCACATGACATTCTATATTATAATTTATTATAGGGTCAAAAACTTTGAATACAATAAAATTTAATTAATTTCGACTACAATCAACAGCTTCCATGTGCAACGCACGTGCTTCTACCTAGTGATAACTAAAGGTACGAAAATGTGTATGTAAAGTTTAGACTTTGTCTGGTATTTGTAGGAGGGAAAGGAAGGAGATAGAATCCTAGTACGAATGAGAGTTAGAATCCTAGTAGGAAGAAAAGAAATCAAATCTTTTATTTTTTCCGGATTTTCCTATCGATCGATTGATCGGACTTAAATTTTGTTTTTCAACTTTTGCACTTCACCGATCGATCGTTCGGTCTTTCTGTACTTTTCTTCGGCTCTTTGCGTCCTTCTTTGATTCCTCTTGATTTCAAGTTCATTCATTGATCTTAATTCATCGTTAACTATTTTTCTTCTTGTCCTCCTACATTCAACCAAATATACGATAATGTAGCATATGCATCAAATTATCTACCAAAACATACCAAATCGTAAATAATTAAACGATCTAAATGTGTTTATTTTGTAGTAACATCACATTCATTGTCTGCGGGTTCTATCACTACATGGGATGAGATGGTGCAATTATTCCTATCAAAATATTGTCCACTATCAAAGACGGCAAAGATGCGCAATGATATAACTACATTCACTCAACATGATCTGAAGATATTGTACGAGACATGAGTGTTAGGAATCCAATCAAGCAATACACAGTGGAAAATAAAATTAGGATTCCTACCATGGACCTATACAAAGTAATCATATCGAGATTGATAAGAATCATACCCTTGTAGCGTGTTTGTAGCCGAATCCTCGTTGCAAGACCACGAGTCACGAACAAAGATTTGCACCTTCGTCTCTACGGTATCCACACGATCAAATCGAAAAGGGTGTTCAAGAACAAGTTGCTATACTCGTTCTTAAACCAAAACAAAAACCACGGTTCAAAACCGATCGACGACAGCCGTAATCACTCCTATTCACGGCGGCGGCGGCCGTGAGATCGAGGGTGAGAGTGACGGCGGCGGCGTGGGTGGCTTTTAGGTTATAAGAATTGTGTTGTCTTGTCTTCTAATCAACTCAAACCTTATATCCTATTATATATCTAATACATGGATTAATTAAAGGCTTTTCAAAAAATCCATTTGGCCCATCACCAACATTTAATTAAATCCACATATATATATAATATATAATTAAGACTCTTCTTAATTAAATTAATTCATCCAATGAATTTTATCTCCCTTTATCGATTTAATCTTTTGTGTGACCCGATAGGATCTTGTAATGTTGGAAGTGACATAAAATCTAATTTTATGTCACAAGCAATGAGCGGTATCTAACAACACATCAAGGTGATGTGACTAGAAATAGACACATCTATTGCGTTTAATTGTCTACGATTTGGTAGGTTTTGATGGATAATTTGATACGTATTCTACCTAATCGTATAATTGTGTAATTGTAGGTACAATCGACGAAAATGAGCTAAAAATGATGTGTAAAGACCAAGAAAAGACATGGACATGACAAGGACTCAAAATTGATCAAGAAAATGGCAAAAACGTAATTTTGAAGGAAGAGATCGATTGCCATGAAGAGGAGATCGATCGCCCTTGGACAGAAACTTGAGCAACAAAATAAACGAAGCAGCGGTCGATCGGTGATTCTAGGCGATCGATTGCCTGAGGCTACTGGAGGGAAGCGATCGATCGCCTCAAGCGTTTTGCTGAAAAAATAAACGAAGCGATCGATCGCTATAAAAGGGGCGATCGATCGCCAAAGAGTCCGAATTTTTGAAAATTAAGTCTTTTACCATGTTTAAAAGATTGTAACCTAATTATTAGCCTCCAAGACCCTTGAACTCGATTTTTATCACCTCTTAGGAATAGAATTCCATATTTTAGAATATTTTTAGGTTTTTAGGAGATTTTTCTTTCAAGTTTTGTCAAGAACAACGCGAAGAACGGAACCGAAATCGACAAGCCGGAATCGTGATTCGTCTCAGTAATTTCTTTTCCTTTGTTTATTTAATGTTTTCGAATCAGTTTTTGTTATTTTTAGATTCAATTATGCTAGGCTAAACTGTTAGATTCTTGGTTTAAGGGATACTTAATTTTGGATTTGAATCTCTTGTGAGAATTTTGGTTTGTTTATTGAATTTAATTTCGATTTCAATTCTGTTTCTTGGTATCGATTTCAATGATTATTGTGTTTGTTTATTAGATTGATCATCTAGTATTGACATGCATAATCGATAGCTAATTAAGAAGCAACTAAGATTAATATTTACCGGCTGTAGGTGTTATTGAATTCTTAGGAGAAACGATTGGGTAATCAATCATTAACAGCTGTAGTTTCTATTGATTAGATTTATCGAACTCACTAGTTTTGAAATCTATCATTGATTTAATCATTAACGGCTGTAGTTTTGATTAGAGATTTGATAAGGGTTGGATTGAATGCTGTTTTCTCTTTGACCACGAATAAGGTGGGTAGGAATTCAATTTCCAATCGATGAACAATTGAAAGAATTCGAATGTTAGTGATTTGATGATCAAGAGAGAATTTTCCAAAAGTAAAGTTGACCGAAAACCAAGAATCCCTTCACTCTCATAAGTTTTAACCGTTTTAGTTAATCTCGTTAATTAGTTTGATTCTTAAAAGTTGCTTAGTAGTAATCACTCAACTCAAAACCCCCTTTTTACTATTCGTTTTTAAATTGACACGGAAAAAATACTACCTTCCATGTGGGATCGATCCCTACTCTCGCTACTACATACTTTTGCTATTAACTTGAGAAGGGTTAATTTGGATGTACGCGATAAGCGCTACCAAATTTTGGCGCCGTTGCCGGGGAAGGCATTGGTATTAATTTGTGTCGATTTTTTTATTATTTGTTATCCCGCATTACTACTTTGGTTTGTTGATGAGTACAGGTGGATCGTTTAATCACGAAGATAACTTTCACTACGATCCTGAGATCGAGAGGACACTACATCAGAGAAGAAGAGAAGCAAGGCTGCTTGAAGAAGAAGAAGAAGAGAGGACCATGATGGCTGCAAATCAAAGCTTGAGGCAGTTGGCGAATCGTAACTTGGATCAACAACCTCTCTGCATCACTTTCCCTGCCCTCGCAAATAACGTAAATTTCGAACTCAAATCTGGTTTAATTCACTTATTGCCATCTTTTCATGGTCTTGCAGGTGAGAACCCGCACAAGCACTTGATGGAGTTCCACGTGGTATGCACTACTATGAAGCCATCTGGCATAACGGAGGAGCAAATTAAACTGCGAGCCTTTCCATTCTCGCTAAAGGATGCTGGAAAGGACTGGCCATTCTACTTACCGTCAGGCTCAATCACAACATGGACTGACCTCCAAAGAACATTTCTGGAGAAGTACTTTCCAGCTTCAAGGGCGACTAACTTAAGGAAGGAAATCTACGGCGTGAAGCAACACCAAGAGGAGTCGCTGCACGAATACTGGGAACGATTTAAGAAGTTGTGTGCAAGCTGCCCACAACATCAGATAAGTGAACACTTGTTAATTCAATATTTCTATGAAGGTTTGCTTTCTGGTGACAGGAACTTAGTGGATGCGGAAAGCGGAGGAGCTTTCATTGACAAGACAGCGGAGGAGGCAAGGAATTTAATAGCTAACATGGCGGCCAACTCCCGACAATTTGGACATGTTCGCCATGGGCAACCGCCAAGAAAAGAGGTAAATGTATCCAATTTGGAACAACAACTGATTGATCTAACTTTTCTTGTGCGTAATCTTGCAGGAGGCAACGTGGGGAAGATGAAGCCGTGTGGAATCTGTCTAGCTGTGAATCATCCCACTGATGCATGTCCATCACTACAAGAGACATCCAATGAGCACGTGAATGCAGCGGGAGAATTCCCAGGGCCACCACAAAGGGGCCATGACAATCCATCAAGCAATTACAATCAAGGGTGGAGGGACCATCCGAACCAAGGATATGGGCACCCACAGATGCACCAACCCCCACCCTATAGACCGCCATATCAGAGACCTCCACCACCTCCAGTGCACCCTCCTTCTGACAGGTTAGAAAATATTATTAAAGTTATTGCTGAAAATAGCTTACAATTTCAACATGAGACGAGGGCGAGCATTCAGAGCCTGGCTACGCAAATGGGACAATTGGCGACTTCGCTCAACAAGCTTGAAACGAGCATATCAAATGGACTACCGTCGCAGCCAATTGTGAACCCCATGGAAAATGTGAGTGCAATCACTTTGAAGACGAGTAGCGTTGAAGATAAGGAAAAGGTGGTACTGACGCCACACAAGAACGGGGAGATGAAGGAAGAGAAGGACGTTGAAGAGCCCATGCAAGAAGAGGAACCGCGAGGTAAGTCCCCTCCACTCCGTGAGTACAAAAATGAACCCCCATTTCCCCTTGCATTGAAGGATAATATGAGAGAAGCTGGACTTAAGGGACTCTATGACACTTCCTGACGCTGTGAGGAGAACGTCCCACTACAAGATACCATGATAAAAGTGCCTCGGTATGCTAGATTCAAAAAGGAGGTATGGAAAGTGGGTAAGAACAAGGAAGGCAAAGGGTGCCCCAAGATCGAGCTAGGTGAGAATGTTTCGGCAGTCATCCAAAGAAGCATTCCCACAAAATGCAAGGACCCCGGTATGTTCTCTATTCCTTGTGTGATAGGACCACTAGAATTGAAAAGGCGATGCTAGATTTAGGATCTTCAATTAATGTCATGCCTTACTCAATCTACACTCAACTGAAACTGGACCTTTGAAACAAGACCATACTGTGATTCAATTAGCTGATAGGTCCACGGTTAGTCCTAGGGGGATAGTAGAGGACATACTTGTGCATATAGAGAATTTGGTTTTCCCAGCCGATTTCTATGTCTTAGACATGGAAAATGGTGATCCACCTAGCCCCATTCTTTTAGGGAGACCATTCTTGAAAACATCAAAATCTGTGATCGACGTGAATAGCGGCCTATTAACAATGGAGTTTGATGGTGAAAGTGCAAAATTTAATATCTATGAACCCATTAAAACTCATGAGCATGCTAGTTACGCTATTGATATAAATGATGCATATGATTCTGATTTTGATAATGATGAATTGTGGGAGATGGAAAAGGCTACTGATGGCCTTGGTGATAACGGAGGTATGGATTCTCATCCTGTGCATACTATTCATACTATTGCTGCTTTATATATTCATGATACTGCTGACTCTCGCTCTTCTCACTTGCAGGATCGTACCATTGAAAAGAAGCACCCTCCGGACAGACCACAACAATCCACATATGTTGAAGGAGGAACAAAGACTGAAGACGCCCACTCAAGGGCGAACAAACCGAACTTTAGAGGAGTCAAAAAGATATTGAGGTGGAAGAGGAAAGATAGAGCGACACCGCATCACCCACCTTGATAGAGGACTAGCGTCGGGCCACCGACGTTAAACAGAGGCGCAGCTTGGGAGGCAACCCAAGGGGAGTTAGTTTCCCTTTTACCTTTTTAGTTTTATTGATTTTTAGTTTAAACTTTTCTCTTTTCTTGTATTTTTGCCTTACATTGGGGACAATGTAAGATTTAAGTATGGGGGAGGGATTAGTGGTGTGTTATTATTTTTCTTATTTTAAAAATACAAAAAAAATCGAAAAATTTGAAAATTTTGAGCTCATAGTTAGTAATGAACACATGCTTAGAATCACTAGCCCATGATGAAACCTAAATGATATCATGCATGTTTTTGAACATAGGTGAATTGTTAACCTTGGAACACTATGAACTCTAATGCAAAATTTTACTTTAACTTAGTAAGTTGAATATTTTGAGCACGATTTTGTCATGACTTGTGAAGTGTGCATAGCTTAGTGAAGATTGTGTGAATTTTGTGATAGTCTTAAGAAGTCTCTAATACATGCTAGAACTTAACTACATGCTCTTTGAGGCGTATGTCTAGACTACTTGCGAACATGAAAGTGATATAGGCGATCTTTGATGTGTTTGTGCATTTCAAGCCTACCATGTAAACAAAATCAATCTCTAGTACCCTTTTTGAGCTTTAATGTAAAAGAATGGTAGTATGCTAAGCATACTAAAGACCCCCATTCAACATTCCTTGACTAGCTTATCATCCTATCCTTTTAGCCTAAATATGATTTTAATCCATACCTTTTAAGGGAGTATGATGTATTTCATTCACATGCAATTGGGAATTCATTGAATTATATTTGTGAAATTTATTGTCAAAAGAATGAAATGCATGAAAGAAAAGGAATGTCTTGAGAAATTTGATAAAAATATAACTCCAATGGGAGCCAAGGCACACAAAAGAAGAAAAAAAAATGTTGAAATAAACCTTGAAAAATGAACAAGGTTTGAAAAATTCATGTAAGAAGATAAGTTTTAGTGTGCATTTCATCATACTCTCTTGTTTGATATATCTTTATCCTTTCTTTCACAAGCCAATACCTAGGTCAAGCTACAAGCTAATAAAGACCTACTTGATTTATGTTTGCAAAGTGGCTAAGATAGTGGAGAAGAGTGTGCAAGTGAGCTTATACTTGTGTTAGTGTATACTTGAACTATTATGGCTTTGCATATTTTGGATCTATAATTTGTATACAACACTTGTTTATGACCACACACACACGTTCACTACTTTGTTGAGTATGATTTGTTTAGGGATTGAACTTGTTCCACTGTTAACTTTTCACCGCCTTTCATTACTGTGCATGTTAAAATTGTTGAGGCATTAAAGTGAGGACAAGTTGCTTTGTTATGAACCTATGAGCTAACCAAAAATATTGTAGTTTTATTTGATTACTCGAGGTCGAGTAAAGAGTAAGTATGGGGGAGTTTGATGTGACTAGAAATAGACACATCTATTGCGTTTAATTGTCTACGATTTGGTAGGTTTTGATGGATAATTTGATACGTATGCTACCTAATCGTATAATTGTAGGTACAATCGACGAAAACGAGCTAAAAATGATGTGTAAAGACCAATAAAAGACATGGACATGACAAGGACTCAAAATTGATCAAGAAAAGGGCAAAAACGTAATTTTGAAGGAAGAGATCGATTGCCATGAAGAGGAGATCGATCGCCCTTGGACAGAAACTTGAGCAACAAAATAAACGAAGCAGCGATCGATCGGTGATTCTAGGCGATCGATTGTCTGAGGCTACTGGAGGGAAGCGATCGATCGCTAGCGATCGATCGCCTCAAGCGTTTTGCTGAAAAAAATAAACAAAGCGATCGATCGCTATAAAAGGGGTGATCGATCGCCAAAGAGTCCGAATTTTGGAAATTAAGTCTTTTACCATGTTTAAAAGATTGTAACCTAATTATTAGCCTCCAAGACCCTTGAACTCGATTTTTATCACCTCTTAGGAATAGAATTCCATATTTTAGAATATTTTTAGGTTTTTAGGAGATTTTTCTTTCAAGTTTTGTCAAGAACAACGCGAAGAACGGAAGCGGAATCGACAAGCTGGAATCGTGATTCGTCTTAGTTATTTCTTTTCCTTTGTTTATTTAATGTTTTCGAATCAGTTTTTGTTATTTTTAGATTCAATTATGCTAGGCTAAACTGTTAGATTCTTGGTTTAAGGGATACTTACTTTTGGATTTGAATCTCTTGTGAGAATTTTTGTTTGTTTATTGAATTTAATTTCGATTTCAATTCTGTTTCTTGGTATCGATTTCAATGATTATTGTGTTTGTTTATTAGATTGATCATCTAGTAGTGACATGCATAATCGATAGCTAATTAAGAAGCAACTAAGATTAATAATTACCGGCTGTAGGTGTTATTGAATTCTTAGGAGAAACGATTGGATAATCAATCATTAACGGCTGTAGTTTCTATTGATTAGATTTATCAAACTCACTAGTTTTGAAATCTATCATTGATTTAATCATTAACGGCTGTAGTTTTGATTAGAGATTTGATATGTGCTGGATTGAATGTTGTTTTCTCTTTGACCACGAATAAGGTGGGTAGGAATTCAATTTCCAATCGATGAATAATTGAAAGAATTCGAATGTTAGTGATTTGATGATCAAGAGAGAATTTTCCAAAAGTAAAGTTGACCGAAAACCAAGAATCGCTCCACTCTCATAAGTTTCCGTTTTAGTTAATCTCGTTAATTAGTTTGATTCTTAAAAGTTGCTTAGTAGTAATCACCCAACTCAAAACCCCCTTTTTACTATTTATTTTTAAATTGACACGGAAAAAATACTACCTTCCCTGTGGGATCGATCCCTACTCTCGCTACTACATACTTTTGCTATTAACTTGAGAAGGGTTAATTTGGGTGTGCGCGATAAGCACTACCACAAGGCTACCCAAATTACAAGAATGTCATTGACTCGACATAACCTATGGACTGTGATAATATTAACCATGTAACTTAATCCCTTTGTCCAATGTGTTTAGATTGAACACGAGTCATGGAATAGTCATACTCGTATATTCAATCTTTTATTTCTTCATCCCCAAGTAGAACTAGAATAAACGAATAAGCACGATATCACATCTCATTCGAGAATGGCCATGCATTTTAGTCTTACTTGATCAAGAGCCTAAACACTTATCCTGTTATATAGGAGGGACAAATCCTTTCTTGATCACTCAACATCCATCTACATAATTTGTGGTGTATCCAATGATTGTCTTTATAGTTTACCCTGTTACATGTAACGTTTGATAATATCAAGATACATGACTCCTTATGTTGGGCTCTATGGCGATCTCAAGTCGTAAGGATTACATACATTATTATCACTATGAGAATTGCTTATGACGTTCATATAACTATCCATGTAGCATTCTCATGGTGGGTCTGTCCAGTACATCGTTCTCTAACATGCACCCATGTGTTGATTTGATAACTCATATCTGTGAACAATTCATCAATCAAAACATACTAGTCTCAATGCATTATCATTATCCCGATTCATGATAATACTTGAATATGGACAATCTTTAAGAACAATACGATATTATTCTAAGGACATTAACTTATATATTAGTTCATGTTACACAGATACTCGAATAATATATAATAATGAATAGACATTAACAAAATCATAACATTGTATGTCATAAACAACCATCTAATGAGTTGTCTTAGGGCATATCCCAACAAATCTCCCACTTGCACTAAGACCAATCAGACATATACTTAATGCCTAGAGATCTAGTATGACGATCATGCTTCTGCTGTGATAGTGGCTTCGTCAGTGGGTCAGATACATTATCATCAGTTGGTACTTTGCATATTTTTACATCTCATCTTTCAACGATTTCTCGAATGAAATGAAAGCGCCGAAGTATGTGCTTGGATCTTTGGTAAGATCTAGGTTCCTTAGCCAATGCGATGGCTCCATTGTTGTCACAATAGAGTTCAATCGGATCTAGTATGCTAGGCATCACTCCAAGTTTAGAAATGAACTTCTTGATCCAAACAGCTTCCTTTGCTGCATCTGAGGCAGCAATGTATTCAGCTTCAGTTGTAGAATCGGCTACTGTCTCTTGCTTTGAACTCTTCCAGCTTACAGCACCTCCATTTAGGCAAAACACATATCCTGATTGCGATCGGAAATCATCTTTGTCGGTTTGGAAGCTTGCATCAGTGTAACCTATTACATTGAGCTCTTCCTCACCTCCATAAATCAAGAATGTATCCTTAGTTCTTCTCAAGTACTTCAAAATATTCTTGACAGCAATCCAGTGACATTCATCTGGATCAACTTGATATCTGCTCGTCATGCTCAGGGCATACGAGACATTGGGACGAGTACATATCATGGCATACATGATAGATCCAATAGCTGACGCATATGGAATCTTACTCATGCGTTGTCTCTCATCTGGTGCTGAAGGACACTGATCCTTCGAGAGATGTATCCCATGTGTCATAGGCACGAATCCTTTCTTTGATTCTTGCATGCTAAACCGTTTTAGCACTTTGTCTATGTATGTACTTTGACTTAGGCCAAGTAATCTTCTTGATCTATCTCTGTAGATCTTGATACCTAATACATAGGTGGCTTCACCCAAGTCTTTCATAGAAAAGCAGTTCCCTAGCCAAATCTTTACAGATTGTAAGGCAGTGATATCATTCCCAATGAGAAGTATGTCATCTACATACAATATTAGGAAGATAATTATGCTCCCACTGACCTTCTTGTAGACACAAGGTTCATCTACGTTTTTGATGAAACCAAACTCTTTGACTGCAGCATCAAAACGAAGATTCCAACTCCGAGAAGCTTGCTTCAGTCCATAAATGGATCGTTGTAGCTTGCATCTTTCCAGCATCCTTTGGATCGACAAAACCCTCAGCTTGTGTCTGTTAGGAATCAATCAAGCAATGCGCAGCGGAAAATAAAACTTGATTCCTACCACTGGAGCTATACAAAGTGATCATACCGAGATTGTTAAGAATCATACCCTTGTAGCGTGTTTGTAGCAGAATCCTCGTTGCAAGTCCACGAGTCACGAACAAAGATTTGCACCTTCGTCTCTACGGTATCCACACGATCAAATCGAAAGGGTATTCAAGAACAAATTGCTAGACTCGTTCTTAAACCAAAACAAAAGCTACACATGGTTCTTAACCGATAGACAGCGGCCGGAAAACACACGCAATCAAGGCCTGCAACCGTGAGTCTCACTCGGATTGGCGGCGACCGAGAGTTGCTCGGTAGTGATAGGCGGCCGAGAGCAATGTATGGTGGCTAATGGGTTTTATCATTAATTACCTTTTAATTTATAACCTTGTTAGTTTATATATATTAGATTAGATTTAATTAAAAGGGCTTTCAAAAAGCCTTATTGGCCCGTACCAATATATTAATTAAATCCATACATCTAATACTTATAATTAAGACTCTTCTTAATTAATTAATTCATCCAATGAATTTTATCTCCCCTTTTGATTTAATCTTTTGTGCGACTTGATAGGATCTTGCAATGTTGGCAGTGACATAAAATCTGATTTTATGTTACAAGCAATGAGCGGTATCTAGCAACACATCAAGGCTACCCAACTTACAAGAATGTCATAGACTCGACATAACCTACGGACTGTGATAATATTAACCATGTAATTTAATCCCATTGTCCATTGTGTTTAGATTGAACACGAGTCATGGAATAGTCATACTCGTATATTCAATCTTTTATTTCTTGATCCCCAAGTAGAACTAGAATAAACGAATACGCTCAATATCACATATCGACTCATTCGAGCACGGCCATGCATTTTAGTCTTACTTGATCAAGGGCCCAAACACTTCTCCTGTTATATAGGAGGGACAAATCCTTTCTTGATCACTCAACATCCCTCTACATAATTCGTGGTGTATCCAATGATTGCCTTTATAGTTTACCCTGTTACAGGTAACGTTTGACAATATCAAAATACATGACTCCTTATGTTGGGATCTCTGGTGATCTCAAGTCGTAAGGATTACATACATTATTATCACTATGAGAATTGCTTATGACGTTCATATAACTATCCATGTAGCATTCTCATGGTGGGTCTATCCAGTACATCGTTCTCTAACATGTACCCATGTGTTGATTTGATATCTCATATCTATGAACAGTTCATCAATCAAAACATAATAGTCTCAATGCATTATCATTATCCTTATTCATGATAATACTTGACTAGGGACAATCTTTAAGAACAATACAATATTATTCTAAGGACATTAACTTATATATTAATTCATATTACACAGATACTCGAATAATATAGAATAATGAATTGTCATTAACAAAATCATAATACATTGTATGTCATAAACAATCATCTAATGAGTTGTCATAGGGCATATCCCAACAGTGTCATGTACACATCCTCAAGTAAATTTTCATTAAGAAAAGCTGTTTTGGCATCCATCTGCCAGATTTCATAATCATGAAATGCAGCTATTGCAAGTAAGATCCTAATGGATTTAACCATGGCAACCGGTGAAAAAGTTTCACCATAGTCAATACCATGAATTTGTTTGAAACCTTTAGCAACCAGTCGACCTTTAAAGGTTTGTACATTACCATCCATGTCGGTCTTTTTCTTGAAAATCCATTTGCACCCTATGGGTCTTACCCCTTCAGGCGAGTCAACCAAAGTCCATACTTGGTTTGCATACATGGATTCCATCTCAGATTTCATGGCCTCTTGCCATTTCTCAGAAGCAGGGCCCATTATAGCTTCTTGATAAGATGACGG
The DNA here is from genome assembly GCA_907163345.1 of Haberlea rhodopensis. NCBI lineage: Eukaryota > Viridiplantae > Streptophyta > Magnoliopsida > Lamiales > Gesneriaceae > Haberlea > Haberlea rhodopensis. Next base: position 919,601 of record CAJQUN010000095.1, read on the forward strand.
CTCATTCTCATCAATAAGTAGTAAGTCACCTTGTTGAGTCACAAGAAATCCATATCTCTGTGGCTCACGGTGTTCTCTTACAGACCTACGTTGGGCATGTGTCTCTTGAGCAGACATTTCATCCACAACAGCTTGTGGTGTCTGCTCTGTTTCCAACTCAATATCATGTTCAATGTTTTCTTGTGGTTGAAATTCACTAAGTTCTATTTGTCTCCCACTGGTTCTTCTCGAAATAAATTCTCTTTCAAGAAAGACACCAGTTCGAGCAACAACTACTTTGTTCTCGGTGGGATAATAGAAATAGTATCCTTTCGTTTCCTTAGGATACCCCACAAATAAACAGTTATCAGATTTTGGTCCAAGTTTATTGGAGGCGTGACGTCTCACGTAAGCCTCACAACCCCAAATATTCATAAAAGACATACTAGGACGCTTCTTAGTCCATATCTCATATGGTGTCTTTTCTACTGATTTAGATGGAACACGGTTCAGTATAAATATTGTTGTTTCTAAAGCATGTCCCCAAAAGGAAGTCGGAAGATCTGCATGACTCATCATTTATCGAACCATGTCCAACAAAGTTCGATTCCTCCTTTCGGATACACCATTCCATTGTGGAGTATACAGAGATGTGAGTTGTGGGACTATCCCACACTCCTTTAGATAGTCATGAAACTCTTGGCTTAGGTATTCTCCTCCTCGATCTGATCGGAGGATTTTGATACTTTTGCCAAGTTGGTTTTGTACTTCATTCTTGAAATCTTTGAACTTTTCAAAGGTTTCATGTTTCTGTTTCATTAGGTACACATACCCATATCTACTGAAGTCATCAGTAAATGTAACGAAGTATTGAAAACCACCTCTAGCATGTGTGCTTATTGGTCCACATACATCACTATGTATGAGACCCAAAAAATCATTCGTCCTTTCAACATGTCCCTTGAAAGGGGCTTTAGTCATCTTGCCCATTAAACAAGATTCACATGTTTCATATGATTCAAAATCAAATGAATCTAATACTCCTTCCTTATGAAGTTTTGATTTGCGATTCTCGTTTATATGGCCAAAGCGACAATGCCAGAGATAAGTTGGATTAGAATCATTATTCTTAATCCTTTTAGTATTTATGATATAGACAGGCATATCAAGATTTAATACATAAAGACCATTAATCAATTGTGCACTTGCATAAAACATATCATTCAAATAAATGGAGCAACACTTGTCCTTTATAATAAATGAAAAACCAATCTTGTCCAAACAAGAAATTGAAATAATGTTTCTAGTAATAGATGGCACAAAATAACAGTCTTGTAAATCTAATAATAAACCAGAAGGAAAAGTTAAAGAGTAATCTCCTATAGCTAATGCAGCAACTCTTGCTCCATTTCCCACTCTGAGATCAACCTCGCCTTTTGCCAACATCCTACTCCTTTTGATATCCTGCACATTAACACAAATGTGAGAACCACATCCAGTATCTAATACCCATGATGAAGAAGTCGATAAATTGACTTCTATAACAAAAATACCTGAAGTGGAAGTCACACTTCCCTTCGTCTTCTTAAGATCTTCCAGATATAATTTGCAGTTCCTCTTCCAATGACCAGTCTCACCGCAATGGAAGCAGTTCCCTTCCTTAGCCACTCCTCCCTTTGGCTTGAGTGCAAAAGCATGAGGCTTAGATTTAACAAAGACTTTCTTGTTCTTCTTAAAGCCTTTTGCTTTAGCCTTTCCCTTGCTCTTATTCACAATAAGAACATTAGTGGGCTTAGACTTCTTTGAGTTTGCTTCATATGTTCTCAACATACCAAGCAATTGTGGTAGAGTCTTTTCGATTTCAATCATATTGTAAATCAAGACAAATTGACTGTAGCTATCAGGCAACGATTGCAAGATTACGTCAGTGGCCAACTCTTGGTCCAATGAAAAACCCAGCTTCTCAAGATTCTCAATATACCCAATCATCTTCAGTACATGAGTTCCAACAAGGCTTCCTTCTACCATTCTGCACTGGAATAACGCTCTAGAGACGTCATACCTCTCTTGTCTAGCTTGTTGTTGGTAGAGTTGCTTTAAGTGCTTGATCATATCGAACGCCTCCATTTCCTCATGTTGCTTCTGAAGTTCAGAGTTCATGGTGGCAAGCATAAGGCAACCAACATCAAGTGCGTCATTTTGATGCTTCTTGTAAGCATCCTTATCGGCTTTAGCGGCCGTCATGGGAGGTTCCTCAGTGGGTAAGGGTTCCTCTAGGACATATTGTTTTTTCTCTTGTTTGAGGACATTCCTCAAATTCCTATACCAGTCTAGGAAATTAGTCCCATTCAGTTTGTCCTTCTCAAGGACTGGTCGCAATGACAGTGTGCTAGTTACGTTGTTTGATGCCATGTATATCTACAATATAAATACGTAAAATAAGTTTATGATTTTAATCATTTAATAAGGTCTTATATTAAATGACACTCCCACTATTTTGTTTTAAAAATTATCAACCCTCGAAACTTTAGTGGGCCAAGATCCATATTTCACCTAATCCTGAGTTAGCTTTGGCTAATCACCCAAGACTCGGTTATTTAGGTAGATAACACTTTGTCAATTACATCACATGTAATTCTTGGATGGTTGGACGAACACACTTTGTTCAGATTCATCTAATGAATTATTATCCAACCTCATGCCTCTAGGTTCCCAATCCTATTGAGATAACCTAGTTAAGTCAGACCAAATATAAAGGAAAACGGATATCACTTTTATCCTTTCGCGCCTTACCAAGATTGTCACGGTGCTTTGCTTTGGCAAACCCACACATGTTCAATCAAAGTCTTGACGAGTACTTTTAATTTTGGAAGGCATCTAAAACTTAATATTATTATAGGGATTTATTGATCTCATGATTTTATTAATATTGAAAATATGTCTGGTACATATACATATATACATATCTACATATATGTATATCAAGCATCAATATTAAATAAAACGATAAACATGCATCACATACATCAATTTAAATAAAACGTGACATGGTTATAGCCCCTACTAAAGATTTTCTCACGCCAATGAGAAAATCCTAAAAGGTCAACCTAAGGTAACTTCTCCAAGCACCTCTTTGGCTCCCTTTTGTGAATGGCCTCCTCATCCCGGCACCTTGGTCCATCTTCATTGATCTCCATCAACAAAATAAACTATACTATATAACAATTACATGATATAGAGAATTCCTCGAGTTACATTTTAGGGGAACATAGGGGAGGGATAGCATTAAGAAAAATAGAGAAGGCACGACACGCAGGCCGTATTAAATTACAAACAGTCACAAAATCCTATCTAATAGGTCATAGGGCTATAACCATGCACCATGCTCAAACAACACATAAAACATGCTATAACAATTAATGAATTAAATTCTAAACATTTTAAAATTTAATTCCAATTAAAACTGTAAAATAAAATTTTATGAAATTATCGTACGCTCGGGACATCACATACCACGGATACTTGGTGCGTCTCAAGCCATGGACTTGCTAACCCTAGCAAGCCCACGGTTGCAGCCATGTTTTGGACTAAGGGTTCGAAAACCCTAGCCTAACCCACGGCCCAACCATGCACGAGACTAGGGTTCGAAACCCTAGCCATGTCGGCGGCGGCTTGGAGCTCATCGAGCCAAAAGGGTTCGAAACCCTAGCCACAAGACGGCAGCGGCCGAGAGCCATGGAGCCTAGGGTTCGAAACCCTAGCCCAACGGCGGCGGCTCGGCCCATGCATGAGCCAAGGGTCAGAGACCCTAGCTTGCATTCGGCGGCCATGAGGTTCTCGCGAGCCAATGGCTCGGTTTTTAGCACGTATTCTCGTATACTTCGATCCGTCAATTATATCACATATAATATTGCGATAATTTCCACAAAATCGATTAACACATATCGTATATGAATCACAGTTTTAAAGCATGCAAAAGATTCAAAACATGATTAAACAATTAATCACATAAATCCGATATGAGCTTTGTACACGGCTCTGATACCTCTGTTAGGAATCCAATCAAGCAATACGCAGCGGAAAATAAAATTAGGATTCCTACCATGGACCTATACAAAGTAATCATATCGAGATTGATAAGAATCATACCCTTGTAGTGTGTTTGTAGCAGAATCCTCGTTGCAAGACCACGAGTCACGAACAAAGATTTGCACCTTCGTTTCTACGGTACCACACGATCAAATCGAAAAGGGTGTTCAAGAACAAGTTGCTAGACTCGTTCTTAAACCAAAACAAAAACCACGGTTCAAAACCGATCGACGACAGCCGTAATCACTCCTATTCACGGCGGCGGCGGCGTGAGATCGAGGGTGAGAGTGACGGCGGCGGCGTGGGTGGCTTTTAGGTTATAAGAATTGTGTTGTCTTGTCTTCTACTCAACTCAAACCTTATATCCTATTATATATCTAATACATGGATTAATTAAAGGCTTTTCAAAAAATCAGTTTGGCCCATCACCAACATTTAATTAAATCCACACATATATATAATATATAATTAAGACTCTTCTTAATTAAATTAATTCATCCAATGAATTTTATCTCCCTTTATCGATTTAATCTTTGTGTGACCCACTAGGATCTTGCAATGTTGGCAGTGACATAAAATCTAATTTTATGTCACAAGCAATGAGCGGTATCTAGCAACACATCAAGGCTACCCAAATTACAAAATGTCATTGACTCGACATAACCTATGGACTGTGATAATATTAACCATGTAACTTAATCCCTTTGTCCAATGTGTTTAGATTGAACACGAGTCATGGAATAGTCATACTCGTATATTCAATCTTTTATTTCTTGATCCCCAAGTAGAACTAGAATAAACAAATAAGCTCGATATCACATATCGACTCATTCGAGCATGGCCATGCATTTTAGTCTTACTTGATCAAGGGCCTAAACACTTCTCCTGTTATATAGGAGGGACAAATCCTTTCTTGATCACTCAACATCCCTCTACATAATTCGTGGTGTATCTAATGATTGTCTTTATAGTTTACCCTGTTACAGGTAACGTTTGACAATACCAAGATACATGACTCCTTATGTTGAGATCTCTGGTGATCTCAAGTCGTAAGGATTACATACATTATTATCACTATGAGAATTGCTTATGACGTTCATATAACTATCCATGTAGCATTCTCATGGTGGGTCTGTCCAGTACATCGTTCTCTAACATGCACCCATGTGTTGATTTGATATCTCATATCTGTGAATAATTCATCAATGAAAACATACTAGTCTCAGTGCATTATCATTATCCCGATTCATGATAATACTTGACTAGAGACAATCTTTAAGAACAATACGATATTATTCTAAGGACATTAACTTATATATTAGTTCATGTTACACAGATACTCGAATAATATATAATGAATTGCCATTAACAAAATCATAATACATTGTATGTCATAAACTACTGAGTTGTCTTAGGGCATATCCCAACAATGGGAACGATTCAAGGATTTATTTAGGAGATGCACATACCACGACATTCCAATATGGCTTCAGGTACAAACATTCTATAATTGTTTGTTTTTTTGGTAATCACGCTATGGTAGATTCAACATCATGAGGCATTATCATGAAAAAGACACATGAGGAAGCATATATACTGTTAGAGGAGATGTCTTCAAATAGCTATCAATGATAGTCCGAGAGGAACGTGCCAAAGAGGCCAACTGGAGTTCATCAAGTTGATGAAGTGACTGGTATATCGACTCAATTGGAAGCATTGAGTAAGAAACTGGATATCATGATAGCATTGCAAGTTCAAGCTGTCACATGCGAGCTATGTCAAGGATGACATCCTAGCACTGAATGCCAAATAGGTGATCCATTTTTCAAGATAATGAGAGTGCTAATTTTATAGGTAATCGACCATCTCAAAATAACTCATATTCCAACAACTACAATCAACCATGGAGGAATCATCCAAATGTTTCTTGGCCAACCAAAAAAATGTAGCGAACCTCTAAACACCACCAGGTTATCCATCAAAGGAACTACTGACCAAGTTCATGACATCTATTGAGACAAGATTTCAAAATCAAGATGCAACGATCAAGAACTTGGAGATACAAGTGGGGCAATTCGCGAGTATCATAGTTGTGAGAACGCAAGGCAGAAGTTGGTAGAAGCCAAAGCTTCACGCCCTAATGATGCTAGAGTGGTGGTGCGATTTTTGAAAAGCATATTTTTACTATTTTTGGCACTCCACGAGCGATCATTAGTGATGGTGGGTGACACTTTTCAAACAAACTTTTTGAAAATGTTTGAGTAAATACGGTGTTACTCACAAAGTTGCAATGCCCTATCACCCACAAATAGCGGACAAGTAGGGGAGTCAAATAGATAATTGAAACAAATACTTGAGAAAACTGGGAATGTGAGTAGGAATGATTGTTCTTTGAGGCTAGATGACGCTTTGTGAGCTTATACAACTTCATATAAAACTCCTATTAGCACATCACCATATCTGTTGGTATTTGGAAAAGCATGTCATCTCCTGTTGAAATTGAACATAAGGTTATTGGGCAATCAAGAAGCTAAATTTTGATTTAACTGCTGCATGTGATAAACGACTGCTGAAACTGAATGAGATGGAGGAATTTAGAAACCATGCATACGAGAATGTCACAATCTACAAGGATAAGACAAGAAGTGACATGATGCTCGTATCAAAACAAGGGAATTTTATGAGGAATACATGGTGCTACTATACAACTCTAGGCTGCTCCTATTTCCAGGAAAGCTGAAATCTTGATGGTGTGGATCCTTCAGAATCACCAAGGTTTTCCCAAAGGGCGCTATCGAAATAAATGATCCAATAAGAGGCACGTTCACGGTCAATGGATAGCTGTTGAAGATATATCATGTATATGATTTTAGTCCACCCACCAACATCCATTTCGACAATTGAAGAGGAAGCGGTAAGAAGTCCAGCTTGGTACTATAAATCAAGAACTTTTTCTTTCCCCTTATCTTTGTTTTTGAATTTCTTAGTTAAATAAATTTTGGCATGTTGTTGACTCCAATTTTGACCCTTCTTTGTGTGTCTAACCTATGTTGTTATTGTTATGTACATTGAGGGCAATGCACATATTAAGTTTAGGGGGGTGGTTTCTGCTGGCTATATTTTGCAATTATCCTAGACTTGTTTCTTGAGCACATAATTTTTTTTATGGAAAATGAGTTATACCTTAAGAAATAATTGGAATAGAATTGCAACTGTATTACATGATGAAACTTCCATCTCAACTTGAGTCTTGAAATTTTTTGACATGTTTGTGAATATCCTTGTTATGGTTAGTGCTTCAAACTTGAGGAATATATTGAGCACACTGAGTCATGATTTTGTGGAATACATGTTGGATAGTGAAAAGTTTTTGTGAACTATGATTTGTCTTGAGCATCTTAGAGTACTCTAGAACTTATTTGACGTCACTTTGAGGGGAAATTTTATAATTATGAACTTGACTTAGATAGGATTTTGGCGATCTTTGGAACGTTTGAGCCTTTCAAGCCTACCTTGTCTATATTATTCCTAGTGTCCACTTTTGAGCTTAATTGAAAAAGAATGGAAATTAGCCCACATTCTACTTTTGTTGATAAACTCACTACACCTACCCCTTTATGAGCCTAAAAAGAATTTGTATCCTTATCTTAAGGGGGTATAATGAATTTCATGAACGTACTATGTTTTGAGCTATTAAGACATTTACATACTATGCTTTGAGCTATTACAAGAAAAAAATTCAATGCCTATTGAAAAAGGAAAAAGAAATGTATAGTGAAATAATAACATAGTTATGCGATGATAAACCATGTGGAGGTCCTACATTCAACATTTGGTAAATTCTAATAAAGCACATGGTCATCAAGACATAACGAAAAGAAAAATAAAAAAGAGAGTAGAAGTTGTGCTAAAATGAAATTTACATATTATGTTCTCTTCTTTGCTTATCCTTACCTTTTTTTTTGAAACCGACACCAAATGCCTTATAAGCTTACATTAGTGGAGGAGTGCTTGAAAAGTAAGCCTATGGAGTGCTCGATAGTAATCTTGACTGTGAGTTGTTAGCATTATTTGATCTTGAGGATAAGCATAAAGCTTAAGATTGACAATAACACACTTTCGATTTTACGATGTATTGCTTGGCTTAGGAGAAAACACTTCTGGTTAATTTTTGAATTGACTCATGTTGGTTTGTTAGTGAGATTTCTGAGCTTTACATTAAGTTGCTAAGTTATTTTAAAGTATTAAGGGTGAACTCTATATTTTGAATCTTATTCTTCCTCGATGACGATCAAGTGAAAAGTTTGGGGGAGTTGATAAGTGTGATTTTTACACTTATAGTTCTAGTATTTTTAATATTGTTTATGCTGATTCCTGGACGATATTATGCACTTTTCTGTTGTTTTTGTGTAATTCAGGAATCAATGTCGAAATATATAAAAGTGGAGGAATTAAGCTTAAAATGATGAGAAAGAACTCAACTGAGCGAACAGATCGATGAACGGCGAACACTCGACTTTGGAGAAAAAGGTTCACCTATCGATCGGTAGCATTGCACCGATCAATCGGTCGCATGACGTAGGTTGAGTTAAAATCTGAAGAATTACCAATCGGTCGGTAAACATTTTTTGATCGATCGGTAGTGTGCCGTAGCTAAAATGATTTAATTTAAGGAATTACCGATCGATCGATATATCTTAGCGATCGATCTGTAGATGAGAATTTCTGGAAAAAAAAAACATTTTATAGTTTATGTTCTACATGGAATCTTCCTAAAAACTCCTCCACTATAAATAGAACATGATAGACGACCACATCAGTTCAGCCTCCCTATCATCTTCCAAGCCACCAAACAAGATTCAACCAAGAGACACAAGACGAACAATGCCCGGAGTCAATTCTTCGTGTCTATTTTTGCTTATTTAATTCATAGTCTTTTATGTTGTTTATCTTAGAACAAATCTACAATCATCTTTCTATGAAGATTATTATAGGCTAAGTTTATTTTATCAAGACTATGGGATCCTATGTTTGAACTTATTGTTTGATTGTTAGTTTTTGATTGATTCCATATTATCTTTGTGCATAATTTATGATTTTAATGCTTTCATGGATTGATCACCATTGAATTGAACAATGATATTATAATTGAAATCGAGAGAAGATATTAGAATATGAAGAGTAAATTATACCGTGGATTTCATATTGAGATCGACAGATGAGATTAAATACACGTGTGACAGCCATAGATATCTAGTAATCGAAAGCTAGAAGTTCTTACAAAGTTATTTGCAATATTGAATTGTTAAATAAGTGTACGACAACTTACTGCAATTTAATATTAGGTGTAATATAGCTCGAGATAGTATATTAGATAATTTAAGAGTACTTGTCACCTTAGAATCATATAGATAATCAATCAACACTAACAAGATAATTATAGGGGATTACATAGGTGAACCAAAATCTTGATAATTTATCTCTATTGAATTCTTCATTTAAAGCGTGCATGTTGATTTGGGATTTGATTTCTTATTCTATTTTCATTATTACTATATGTTCAACAATTATTCATCGACTAAATATAATTAAATTGGTTAAGTTTGGTACTTAATACTAGTCCATGTGGGTATCACATCTATACTTCTTAAAACTATACTAAAACTTGACAACCATGCACTTGCGGAATAATCGATCACTACTGTTATTTTATTGTTTAAAAAAGTGAGGATGAATAGGGGAGAGTAATTGAAAGGCCAAAATGCATCGATGGGTAAGATTATAATATATATCTCTTTCATATGGTTAGGGATTTTTTTTAAAAATAATTTAAAAAAAAAAATTTATTTTCAAAAATACTTTAAAAATAAGATTATTTCAAAAATACCCTAAACCGCGATTTTAAACAGCGGCAATGTATTGATAAGGGGCCGCTTCACCGTGTAGCGGCCCCTCATTTGCAAGCAGAGGGCGGCCATTACTTCATTAGCAGCCGCCCCATCATGGGGCGGCTGCTAATGAAGTAATGGTTTATATTATATTATTATTACTTTAATAAATGATATTTCTTATATTTCTTATATATAAATAATAATATTTATTTATTATAATAATAATTTTATATTATATTATTATTTGGTATAAAAATTAGTTTCAAAAATAATTTTTTACATCCCATTAAATTGTATTTTGACATGCAAAATATTTTGGATTCCATTTTTATGTTAAATTTTTTTGCCATCTTCTTGATTTTGAATGAACAATGATATTGAAAGACGCTGAAATAATGAAAGTGCTATTCTTATTGTTGTTATTGTTGATTATATAGCGGATGTTGAAATGAGCAGGGGCGGATGCGAGATTTCCAGGAAGGGGGCAAAAAAAGTTCACGTGTGCTTAGTACCAAAATTATTATAGGTCACATACCAAGTTCACGTGTAATAAGTACCAAATTTTTTAGAATTAATGCAATTTATTACATGTGGATTGACATAAAAAGTTCTCTTACACAAAGATGGATGATCAATTTTAAATTACATTTAGAGATTTAAACTGAATTTGCCCTAATAATAATCAGAATATATATATACATATATATTATAATAATTAATATATTAGTTTTTAAAAAACTAATTTTTTTAAAAAACATTGAGGGGCCGCTAATAGAATAAACGTCCCTCAATTTTTTATATTATTATAATATATTATATTATAATAATATAATTTATTAATATATTATAATATTATAATTATATTAAAATTGAGTGGCCGCTTATTCTAGTAGCGGCCACTCAATTTTTAATATTATTATAATATATTATTATTATAATAATATAATTTATTAATATATTATAATATTATATAACATTAAAATTGAGTTGTCGTTTAGTTTAATAGAAACCATTCAATTTTTCTTTAAAAATATAATGAATTTTAAAAACTAATATATTATATATATATATATTAGTTATTATTGTATATATATTGAGATTATCATTATATATATATATATATATATATATATATTCTGATTATTATTATGGCAAATTGAGTTTAAATCTCTAAACGCAATCTACAATTGATCATCAATCTCTGTGTAATAGAACTTTTGATGTCAATCCACATGTCATAAATTGCATTAATTTTTAAAAATTTGGTACTTATTACACGTGAACTTGGTATATGACCTATAATAATTTTGGTACTAATTATACGTGAACTTTTTTTGCCCCCTTCCTGGAAATCACGCATCCGCCCCTGCTCCTTTCAACATCCGCTATATAATCAACAATAACAACAATAAGAATAGCACTTTCATTATTTCAGCGTCTTTTAATATCATTGTTCATTCAAAATCAGGAAGAGGGTAAAAAAATTTAACATAAAAATGGAGGCCAAAATATTTTGCATGTCAAAATACAATTTAATGGGATGTAAAAAATAATTTTTGAAACTAATTTTTATACCTAATGAAGTAATGGCCGCCCTATGTAAGGGCGGCCGCTTGCAAATGAGGGGCCGCTACACGGTGAAGCGGCCCCTCATCAATACTTAGCCGCTGTTTAAAATCGCGGTTTAGGGTATTTTTGAAACAATCTTATTTTTAAAGTATTTTTGAAAATAATTTTTTTTTTAAAATTATTTTTTAAAAAAAAACCTATGGTTAGCACTTAGCAATGGCGGCTAAAATTACCAAAAACAATAAAATAAGTAATTACACTAAATTGCAATGTGGCTACTTGGAGGGTTAATCTCACAATGAGACCTACTTATTTGATCAATTTTGTAATTTTCCCAATCAAAATTGATAATAATTTTTCCAAACTGCTATTGATTAACTAAATGTTACGAAATAACAATTAATGAAAATATGGTCATTAACATAGTTTTAAACTATTCTCAACAACCATATACATTTTTTGAAAGAATTAGTTATGTATAAAATAAGACACTTCTTATATTAAAATAATATAAATGGATTTAAATTTATAAAAAAATTTATTTTAGTTTAAATAAGTCAAATAAAAATTCATAAAAATGATTAATTATTTATAGAATTTAAGTATCTGGAGTTTGAATATGGATGTATTTAGATTTTTAAAGTTATTATTTTATTTTATATATGTGAACTGTTAATACTTTACTTATTTCTACCTATAAAATTTTACAAAAAATAAAGGGATAATTATATCTACACCCCCTTGAATTTAGCCTAATTGCAGAAACCTCCCATCAACTTTGGAAAATTACAGAAACCTCCCCTCTTGTGTAATGCCGTTAAAAATTTAACAGAACTTACAAAATGACATTTTTGCCCTTTTATATATGTAATATAAATTTTTAAAACATTACATATACACCCCATGTAGTATATATAATATAAAATTATTAAAACATTACAGAAACGCACATTATAGTATACTATACATGACAGTTACACCCCTATGGTGTCATATTATTTTTATTTATTTCAAAAAGTTATTTAAAATATTTTAAACTATAAACTAGTTTTTATATTAATGCTAATATTTTAAAATAATAAATTGTATTATTCTCATAGTATCATATTTTTTTGGTAATTATGATCATAAAAAGATTTTTATACTGAACACATCAACATCTTTAATATATTAAAATATGTTTTATCCAAATATTATGACATCTTAATCTTAAAATAAAACTTCACAGCTTATGAACTATTTAAAATAGTTTAACAAATATCTTATAGACAATTATATTTGGATGTTGAATTTAAATGATATTACTTATGTTTTAGGCAATGAACTCTAATGATAATCGATGTTTTATCGATTTGGTTTGTCCAATTTAGTGTAAAATCAGTCAGTTCGGTTGGCTGAAAAATAAATTCGGTCGATTCAATTTTTACAATTTCGGTCGGTTCAGACCGAATGCTCACCCAAAGTTGAACTCGTATTTGGGTAGTTTTTTTTATTGTTATCTCGTTTCTAAAATTATTAATCATATATTATTTATATTTTAAATAATTTATTGAAAGTACGATGATTTTATATTATCAAATTTTTACGGTATGTTTTGGTAAACCAATATTTATTGACTTTAATTTGGAAAATGGAAATAAAAAATATTGTTCTTAGTTTGACTTTAAATTTGATTTAATTTAAAATATTCCAAAATCTTGTTATTTCTCATAAAAAAATTTAAATGTTATAAATATATATATATATATATATATATTGAATTTTTTATGGTATGCATTGATATTTTACAAGATTGAATAAAAAATTAAAATTATTAGAAAATTAAAAAAGGTTTGAATATGTAGTAATTATATTTGAAACAAACAATTCGAAATATAAAATATTGGTTTCATTGCGATCATACCCACTACAAAATATCGTAATTACGAAGACACTCCCCTCTAAAAATTTGGCTCAAAATAGAGGTCAAAGTTGACTATGGGCGAAATGGGATTTTCATTAAAAACGGGTGGTTTATGTAACGACCGTTTTTTTTAAAGGCGTGACTTATCTGTAATATTTAACTTAACTTGAGGGGAGTTTCTGTTATTTTTCAAATCATAAAGGAGGTTTCTGTAATTACATCAAAGTCGATGGGGTATAGATGTATCCCTAAAATAAATCATGAAAACATATTGATGGAGGCAGGTGGCTTCCACTTCACCCTACCACCACCCACGGGCGAATTTAGAATATTGTTTAGGGAGGGGGGAAAAATAACATAAAAATAGTGGTCAAAAAAATTCTAAAAATATAATTTTAGGGGGTAAATTGTAATTTTTTAGGGGGCAAATTGTATTTTTTTAGGGACAAATTATAAATTTACAAAAAAAACTTTAAAGGTAAATTTTTTTAAATAAAAAAAATTTTCAGTGGGCAACTACCCCCGTTGTGGGTATAAATTCGCCACTACCCCAACTCCCTACTTACCTACCTACGGAGCAAAAGTTGAGGGACATGGTGGCAACCAAGAAATACTTGAATGCATACATTTGAGTCTCATTTATATATCAACATAATATTAAAGTACAATATTTTTAAATAAAAATGCATAAACCTATTATATCAATCAATTTAAACCAATCATTTGATCCATAAATGAAGCTTAAACCAGATCCAAAATAGTATTTTCCGTGGCAACCACCCAAAAGTAGTGTAATGTTGTCATTACGTCTGAACTATGCTTGGTATATACTCTTTATTAATCACCATCCCTTTACTTGTGTGGTTCAAGTTGAATAATCAGTTAGTCTAATCGGGATATTACATTGAAGAATCAATCAATAGTTAGGAGCCTCATTCTTGGGGTATGATTGGATATGATCCTATATATTCTGAATATAGGGAACAAATTTAATTTTCTTTAAAAAAAATTCTATGTTAGAATATTAGGAACTCTTCGGAGACATGAGCAAAATCCCATATGTCCCCAAGACAATATTCTTCTACGATCCCGAAGTCTTCTACAGCATGGACTTGATTTCTGATCAAGTATATACTTAATTCATTTTTGTGTAGGATCAATAATTGAGGAAATGAGATGAAGTGTAGCTCAAGTTATATATAGGATCAAAGATTTGACGTTTTACCAAAAACTATAGCTGGTGTTAACAACAGAACTCAGAAGTCCAAACGTCACGTTTCGATCACTCTCCAAGCAGGGAACTCTGTTGGACCTTGCAACTCATGAAAATCGAACACGTGACATTGGTTCTAATACCAATTGTAGGATCAAACTCTTGTACCAAAAGTTATAACCTGTGGTAACGGTGAAACTCTAATATTTAAACCGTACAACAACCCAAGCGCCACGATTCGATCGCTCTCAAAGGACAATTATTATACAACATTATATATAAATTTTAAATTTTTGAAGAATCGATTATTCTGTATGACTGCTCAATAAATCCATCCGTGAGGGAAAGGTAAATCCAATTCTTTATGCCACTCTTGACTTTAAAGATATTTGAATGTGTTGAAAAATGTAAGTCATCGATGTCCTAAGCACAAGGGATTCACATATTTTTGTCCATATATCTGTCCATTAATTTGTGTCATTTAGTATTTTTTTAATAGGTTTTAAACCTTATAATCTTCTACAATTTCATTTTTACTTGTCTTCCGGACATAAAAAAAGTATTCAAAATTAATAGAGAAAAAAAGATAATAAATTTATTTACATCTAACTGTAAAGATTTTTCATCTCATATTTTCGCGATTTTTCCGAAGGAAAAATAATGTTTTTGTTGTGTAAAATTAATTGCAAAATTCGCAAGTGTAATCTTCTTGTTTTTGAATATTTTTACATTTTGTTTGGTATTTCTCATAAACAAAATTTTTAAATTACAGTTTGACTTATTTATATTAATAAAAAACAGTTAAGAGAGAAATAGGCACCACCAAGGCCGTTGATTAATTATTTTGCTACAGGCGTTAGCTTGGTCCATAGGGCAAGTTTGGACCTTCAACAGTCAAATGTAACTTCGTTATCTGCACGAAGACTCTATTTAGATAGAAGAATTTGACGGTTTTGAATTCAAATCCTTAATACAAATTTAGTCAAATTGTTTGGCTGATTTTGAAATCATAGATTTCAAATCCATCGTTCAAATGAAATCCTTACATCCAAATACAACCTAAAGGAATGCAGTTGCTGATATTTTGGTTAATATGACGTTTAAGAAGTATGGTATCATATATATTCTGATAGAAGATGTATTGGATGATCGGATTAGAGGATAAAATGGGTGGAAGAATTTCGAAAAATATATGGACTCGTTTTCTTAGAGAAATTTTTGTCTACTCAATTCCCATATATTGTTTGTATTTCTATTTTAAATAAACAGATATGTGTCAGCAAAATATTCTGCCCGATACAGGCAGGGTTTTAAACAAAATACAATCTTGCAATTGTCTGTTCAAAATATCAAAAATTTTAGCCTTCAAGTACTGCTTGGATGGTAAGGTTCATCTCTCTCTTTGGGCATATCTTAGGGTCGAGGCTCGAAAATTCACATTTGCTCCCTTACCTTAACTAAAAATAATAATAATAATAATAAATATGACGTCTTGGCTTACTATGACTCCATAGACGTTTCAAAAGCGAATTGGAAGTCTTCAATTCTCCCATGCATAAGGCATTGGCGATTCACAAAATTTGGAAAAAAAATAATAAAGTAAATTAATTGCCAATCAATTAGTTTTTTATAATATTATTTTGTTATGTCTACGGACTACGAATCATAATGTTTTAATAATAATAATAATAATAAGATAATAAATACGTCAAAATCATTGTGTATTTATTTAATTCCCTTTTTTAGTTTCAGTTAATAAATAGGAAGATTGAAAATCATTTGAATACGTGATTCTTCATTTATGAATTATTTTCATAATTTGCTCTTACCAAATAAAATTGATTGCGAATATTTTTTGCTTTATTTAATCAAAGAGTTATTTATTAGTACTATTAGGGGATGAGAAAAATTTAAAACGCCATTCTCTGTGATATTGACATGAAATTAGGGGGTGAGTAAAATTTTAATTTAACCGAGTTAATCGACTCAACCGAAATTCAGAATTCGGTTAAGTCAATTTAAAAATTTGGTTTTAATTTTTTGAAATATCGGTTAAATCTTCATTAACCGATTTAACAGATTTAATTTTTTTTTTAGTTTTTAATCTTTTTATAATTCCAAAATCAGTTTTTAATTTATTTTTTAAATTTTTGAAAAAATACGACGACCGAATTAATCGATATTTATCGTTTCGATTTTGTAAAACTTTCGGTCGGTTTGGTTTTGTAAATAAAATTTCGGGTTTTGTGTTTTTGGTTCGGTCGGTAACTGAATTAACCGAATGCTCACCCCTACATGAAATATTATATATATATATATATATATATATCATAGATTATATTAGTGCCTCAACCTCTTACTAGTTACTATGTAATTTATATTTAAAGAAATATCCTCTGCTTTAATAATACGAGAATATATTGAATTTTGATATATGAAAATAGAGTAAATTTTAAAAATGGTCTTATAGAATATGATTTTTTTTTTTAAATAGTATTCCAAACTTTTAGACATAATCAAATATAGTCCTTCATAAATTATTTTTTAATTAAAAAAATTTAAAGTTAGTCTTATAGAAATTATTTATTTTTTAACAAGAGTAATCTCATTACTGAGTAGAAATATAATTACTTTATTCATTATATATATATAATATATATATATATATATATATATATATTATCGAAACAAGGGTAGAAGACAATAATTCGAAAAACATTATTTCCAAACTACTATTACGAACTCATATTTAATTAAGCATATGATGCTTTACAAATGTCATGAAAAGCAATATGTTTTATGTAGCATCACGTGTGATGACTTATTTAACGAAAGAAATCTTTAGTTAATTTTTATAATCAATCCATTTAATTAAAATTAAGAAAAATAACTGCATAATAAAAAATTGATAATTAAAAAAAAATTAGCAATCATAACATAAATTTTAAATAATTCTGTACAATATATATGAAATAACATACCATTTTGAAACGAAAAACATAGACACCATTTAATTTTATATTTATTTATGTTAATTAATAATATAAAAAATTAAAATTGATTTTTTAATAAGGTAATAAGGATGATAACCAGTTACGAATGCATTAATCACTATATCCACCAACAAATGATGTTGTAACTTTTTGGAAAACTATTTTTTTCTTTTATTATTTTCCATTTAAAGACATATATAATAATAATAATAATAATAATGAATTATAGAACAAGATATAAACACACTACTTGTGCTCAAGTACCCTTAATATTTTATTTTAGTTAATTTTATCCTACGAAAAAAAAAAACCCACTTGTACCATTTAGGCCCACGGGGATGCAAGATGTTCTTGAATAATATAGGGAAATTTATATTTAGGGAGGTGTATCCAATCCAAACTTTTAATGACTTTTGTGGATTTTAAAAGTCTAGATGTATTCAATCTAGACTTTTATATACTTTTTAAAAGTCTACTGGTATTCAATCTAAACTTTTATGTACTTAAGTTTACCGGTATTCAAAATAGACTTTTATGGAGTTTTTAAAAGTCATGTGGTATTCAAGCATGACTTTTAAAAACTCTATAAAAGTCGAAAGGTATCCAAATGTCAACAGACTTTTAATGACTCTATTGAATTCTTTTAAATACAAATCTTGAAGCTATAGGTACAACTATAAAATGTAAAAAATTCTCCTCCATTCATCCTAGAGATTTGAATAGACTTCTAATTGAAAAATACAAAGGTAACCCATATAATTATGTCTTTACTCCAGTAACAATGAATTTTTAGGCTTTACACATTGGCTTATGTTTTTCCACAAACAATATCATTTTAAAAAGTTGATATAAAAAAACTTATATAATTTTTATTTTATCTTGATATAGTATAATTTTTTTTTACAATAATTTTGGTGGGATCCATGTTTGAATCCTAAATTTTCACATTCTTGGTAATTTATTTTTGAAATGTAGTAGACCGATGAGCAACATAGAATTTCTAACAAAAATCATAATTAAGGATCTTAATATATCTATACATTTATAATAAATTTATTAAATATATATACTAATTTAATGTTACATTCGAACACAGAAAATATTTCTTTTATAATAATAGTATAAAAAATGTAATTTTACTTACATAATTAAATTAATTATGGGAAATAAATCTCTATTTTTAAAAAGTGTACAAATAAATGCAGGGAGGAAAAATATCTTTTCACATAAGTCCATTTTCCAAACTTTGTTTCAAAAAAGGTCTTTTTTCATTCCCTAAATACCCTTATTTAATGCAATCTCTCTCCTACTTTTTGCACTCTCTCTCTTCCTTTTTAAATTTTATATACTCTTTTTTAAACCTACGTTTTGTTTCTCTCACCTACTTTTTGCATTCTCTCTCCTCTATTTGCCATTAATTTTTTTAAAAAAATGATATTTACTATTGCCATTAAAATTTTAAAAATAACCGGCGCATGTAAATTATAACTGGTACAAAATTATAATTAAAATTTAAAAAATAACATGCGCATGTAAATTATAACTGATACAAAATTATAATTAAAATTTAAAAAATAACCTGCGTATGTAAATTATAACTGGTATAAAATTATAATGGTACATGTAAATTATAATTGATGCATGTAATTTTATATGTTGGATCGTAATCATAACTGATGCATATAAATTATAAATGGTGCATTTAATTATAATTGATACATGCAAATTATAACAGGTGCATGTAATTATAACTGGTGCATATAATTTAACTTATACATGCAAATTATAACTGATGCATGCAAATTATAACTGGAGCTTGCAAATTATAACTGGTGCATGTAATTATAACTGGTGCATGAAAATTATAGCTCGTGCATGTAATTATAACTGGTGCGTGCAAATTATAACTGGTGCATTTAATTATAACTGGTGCGTGTAAATTATAACTGGTGCATGTAATTATAACTGGTGCATGTAAATTATAACAGATGCATGCAAATTATAACTGGTGCATGTAATTATAAATGGTGAATGCAAATTATAATGGGTGCATGTAATTATAACTGGTGCATGTAAATTATAACTGATGCATGAAAATTATAACTGGTGCACGTAATTATAACTGGTGCATGCAAATTATAACTGGTGCATGTAATTATAACTGGTGCATGTAAATTATAACTGGTGCATGCAAATTATAACTGGAGCATGCAAATTATAACTCGTGCATGTAGTTATAACTGGTGCATGTAAATTATGACTGGTGCATGAAAATTATAACTGGTGCATGTAATTATAAATGGTGCTTGCAAATTATAACAGGTGCATGTCATTATAACTGGTGCATGTAATTATAACTGGTGCGTGTAAATTATAAGTGGTGCATGTAATTATAACTGGTGCATGTAAATTATAACAGGTGCATGCAAATTATAAATGGTGCATGTAATTATAACTGGTGCATGTAAATTATAACTGATGCATGTAATTATAACTGGTGCATGTAAATTATAACTGGTGCATGTAATTATAACTGGTGCATGTAAATTATAATGATGCATGTAATTATAACTGGTGCATGTAAATTATAACTGGTTCATGTAAATTATAACTGGTGCATGTAAATTATAACAGGTGAATGTAATTATAACTGGTCCATGTAAATTATTACTAGCGCATGTAATTATAACTGGTGCATGTAAATTATAACTGGTGCATGTAAATTATAAATGGTTCATGTAATTATAACTGGTGCATGTAAATTATAACTGATGCATGTAAATTATAACTGATGCATGTAATTATATTTGGTGCATGTAAATTGTAACTGGTGCATGTAATTATAACTGGTGCATGTAAATTATAAATGGTGCATGTAATTATAACAGGTGCATGTAAATTATAACTGGTGCATGTAATTATAACTGGTGCATGTAAATTATAACTGTTGCATGTAAATTATAACTGGTGGATTTAATTATAACTGGTGCATTTAATTATAACATGTGCATGTAAGTTATAACTGGTGCATTAGAATTATAACTGGTGAATCTAATAACTGGTGCATGTAAATTGTAACTTGTGCTTGTAATTATAACTGATGCATGTAAATTATAACTGGTGCATGTAATTATAATTGATGCATCTAATTATAAATGGTGCATGTAATTATAACTGGTGCATGTAATTATAACTGGTGCATCTAATTATAACTGGTGCATGTAAATTGTAACTGGTGCATGTAATTATAACTGGTGCATGTAAATTATAACTTGTGCGTGTAATTATAACTGGTGCATGTAAATTATAACTGGTGCATGTAAATTATAGCCTGTGGATGTAATTATAACTGGTGCATGTAAATTATAACTGGTGGATGTAATTATAACTGGTACATGCAAATTATAACTGGTGCATGTAATTATAACTGGTGTATGAAAATTATAACTGGTGCATGTAATTATAACTGGTGCATGTATTTTATAACTGGTGCATGTAAATTATAACCGGTGCATGTAAATTATAACTGGTGCATGCAAATTTTATCTGGTGCATGAAATTATAATCGGTGCATGTAAATTATAACTGGTGCATGCAAATTATAACTGGTGCATCTAATTATAACTGGTGCATGCAAATTATAAGTGGCGCATGTAATTATTACTGGTGCATGCAAATTATATGGGTGCATGTAAATATAACTGGTGCATGAGAATTATAACTGGTGCATGTAATTATAACTGGTGCATGTAAATTATAACTGGTGCATGTAATTATAACTGGTGCATGTAAATTATGACTGATGCATGTAATTATAACTGGTGCATGTAAATTATAATTCATGCATTTAAATTATAACTGGTGCATGTAATTATAATTGGTGCATGTAAATTATAACTGCTTCATGTAAATTATAACTGGTGCATGTAAATTATAACTGGTGCATGTAATTATAAATGGTCCATGTAAATTATTACCGACGCTTGTAATTATAACTGGTGCATGTAAATTATAACTGGTGCATGTAAATTATAACTGGTGCATGTAAATTTTAACTGGTGCATGTAATTATAACTGGTGCATGCAAATTATAACTGGTGCATGTAATTATAACTGGTGCTTGTAAATTATAACTGGTGCATGGAATTATAACTGGTGCATGTAAATTATAACTGGTGCATGCAATTATAACTGGTGCATGTAAATTATAACTGGTGCATGTAAATTATAATTAGTGCATGTAATTATAACTGGTGTAAAGGAAGATAAATAATTCAAAGAGGAGAGAGAATGCAAAAAATAAGAGAGAGAATCCGAAAAGGAAGTGAGAGAATCCGAAAAGGAAGTGAGAGAATCCGAAAAGGATGAGAGAGAATGACAAAAGTATGAGAGATAAATCAAAAAGGGAGAGAGAGAATGTAAAAAGTAAGGGTACATTTGTCTTTTTGGTCCAAAGTGAAACTAAGTGATTTAATATTTTTTTCTTTGACTAGGATTAATAATTTTTCACCACATTGTACCGGCCTGATTTTTTCCCAATAATATATAGCCAGATATAATCATATACGAGGGGTAACCAATTTGGTGTCATGAGATAATAATAAAATTATATTATCATTCCTAATTAAAAATAAAAAATATATTATAAAACAACATATCTTAATTATTATAACTTTATAAAAAAAATAGCTTCAATTTTGTTAATATAACAATAACCCCGATATTGACTGTTCTACATTCTTGTTTCATCAACTATTTGGCTCGAATATCACAATATGAGTTATATATCTTTATATTATCCAGATCTTTTAATTTAGTATGAAAAAATTGACATTTATGTTTATCTCTTTGGGATTTTAATCATCTAGATGGACAAATTTAAACCTTAGCCCAGCTTTTTTTTTTCAATTTAGTTTGTTTCCATTGGTGCCAACACATGGCATTGACGTGTTTAATTAAACACTGACATGGAAAATGAATAAAATTACAAAACAAAGAACAAAATTGCTAAAAAAAAGATATTGGACTAAGACTTTACTTTGAAAGCATAATAGACTAGAATCTAAGGGTGCTTAACCGAACCGATCTGGTCCTATCTAGAATCGGCCGGTTCCGGATCCGTTAAGCACGGAACCGATCTTATCCGTTAAGGGATCGGGTCGGTTCCGGTTACGGACCAATCCGATCCAGTTCGGTCCTTTTTTTTTTTGAACACTTTTCAATTTTTTTTATGTTGTAAATGTTTCCACAATATTCATCACAAATCCAATATATTTCTTCTTCATTTCATAATATAAATGCATACGGATAATTGTAAAAGATGACAATTGAATATCTAAATAAAAAATATTATTATTTAGCACTCTTTATAATTGATAAGTATTGTTTTGGCGTTTTCTTCTTCTTGCTCGTCATAATGATTTACGAATTCGTCAACTGCCACATCTCTTCTATTCTTACATTCTACTTCAAACCAATCTGTAAGTAATGTGAGCATGCATAACGAATCAGCAGATAGACTACTTCTGTATTCTCCAATAATTCGGCCACATGTTGAGAATGTCGATTCAGAAGCGATGCTTGAAGCTTGTACTGCATACACGTATCTAGCCATTTTGGCTAAGATAGGGATTTGTGATGCGTTTGCCTTCCACCATTGTAAGACGTCGAAGTTGTCTTCTGTTAGAAATTGATAATTCAGATAAATTTACAACTCAGTCGACGTGCTAGTAGAATGTCATTTGCCCGTAAGTTTTTTCCTGCCCAGCATCCTAAGCAAATTGATGCCACCGCCTCTAGATTGAGCTTGGGGTTGTTCTTCAACAGCCCTTTGTTGCGATGATTCACTTGCCTGTTGATTATAATACAACTGAAACATATTTTGGAGAGATTGCATTGTAGACGTCTTTTGATCATCAACAACCTTTCCCAAAAATTTAGCATAATATTTAAAAAAATCTCAAATGAAGATAAACATTGACTAGGATCTAGCAATGTTGTGAAGCAGTGTACGTGTGAATTTGTTCTCAATACTTTATAAATTTAGTTTCTATTGCATTAACAAAAGCATGCAAGTCGTAGTCCTCTCTAAATTCTATAAACTTATCAAACATATTAAATACTAAAGGAAGAAAATAAACGAAAGTTGGATAAATAACACCGAAAAAGCGTTACGTCGCTTCTTTGAAAGTACCTAACAATGATACACAATTTGCAACAAATTCCCAATCCTCATCAGTCAAATAAATACTTTCATCGGTATCAGACATTTGATATGGATTATAAAATAGAGTTAAAATATCTTTGTAAGGTAATAAAGCATTCAACATATTGTATAACGAATTCCACCTAGTTTCTATTGGTGATGGAAAAAGAAGATGATTTAAACCATTAGATAAACATAATTGCTTCCAATCACGCTTAACACGGCACGTGCGTAACCATTTAGCACAGTAATTCATGTTCTCAATATATGATGAGCGATTGTCCTCATAACCAACTTTAACAGCCAAATTAATAACATGACATGCACATCTAATCATAACTTTCATTTAACTCGGGAATTGGCACATGCAAATTCATTGCCGAAGATGAACTCAGTGATAGACGACTCGCGACGAGACCCCGACTGCGACCCCGGCTACGACTAGCGCCGCTGCTAGATGAAGATGCCATTATTATATAAGTAAATTGTAGTAGCACAATTGAGAGAAAAATATGAGATGCAGTATATAACTTTGCAAGAATGAATTGTGAGGATTTACAAAGCATAACACACCTATTTATAGTTTTTTTTTATAAAAAAAACTGAACTTTAGCCTTTGCCAAACATTCAGCGAGGCAACGGAGTCGTTGCCTTGCTGACATTTAAATTTTTTTTTTCGAAATTAATCGGTTCGGTTCCGGAATTGGAACCGGTCCGGTAGCACTAGAACCAGTGGTGCTATCAGTTTGGATCCTCGGAACCACCCCGGATCGGTTTCTTACTGGTTCCGATTCCAAACAGGGCTAACCAGTTCGATTTCAGGCCGAGTTCGGGTTGAACCCGGCCCGATAAAAACCCCTACCAGAATAACATAGCGATAAACTTATGAAGATACATAATTTTTATGTTTATTATCTCAAAGTAATATCTTAAATATTTTATGTAAACTTAATTAAATTAAAAAATATAGTTGAACAAAAAATATAATGATTGTTAGTTTATTGCTGAGAGGTTAAAGATGCCCCAGATCAAGTCCAGATGGACAGAAGGTTATTATGATTCTACCGGTATTGAAAAAGAACTTTTCTACATATTAATATTTATCCATATTATATATAATATATAATATATTATATATAATATAGTATATATAATATGTGAAGGTGTTAGTGGTATGACCTAAAATAAACTTATCATAATACCCTCATATGCGTTGTCAAATAAAAAAAGATGAGTGTGAGTGTATTACTGATATGACCTAAATTGAATTTATCATAATACGCTTACATATGTTGTCAAATAACAAAGATGAATGTGTGTGTGTTAGTAGTATGACCTAAAGTGAACTTACCATAATACTCTCACATGTGTTGTCAAATAACAAAGATGAGTGTGAGTGTGGTAGTGGTATGACCTAAAGTGAACTTACCATAATACCCTCACATGTGTTGTCAAATAACAAAGATGGTCAATGTGCTAAACGACCGCAAGATCCTTCCTAATTTGGATAACCACAATAATATTAAAAAAATATTTGGGGGATATTAAACTACAAAATCAATTTAAAAAAAAGTTTATTGCAACCCAAAAGCCTAAATAAAAACTTGAATTTATAATTACCAACTCAGTTTACAAAACAAAAATATTGTATATGCACGCAACCGTGGATGTGAGCACTAAGTTGTTATTATTATTATTAAACTATAAAAGCAAATGTAAACACGCACGAACACCTTCTCTGCGTGTGAGGGAATGGACCAACCCCATCATCTGTGAGGTAACTGCAAGATGCCAACTGAATTCTCATGTCATCAATCTGACTGTTGAAAAAAGGAAAAAAATTGAATCTTTACCCTATTACCCACCTTCTCTTAAAAACACTACAACAACCATTTCTCTATATAAATGCACTCTTTTCCCCACTAATATTGTGTGCGCTAAAAATACATTGATATTCAATTCCTACTGTATCTTTCCTAAAAGGTAGGTGCATTTTCTTGACTGCTTCACAATTGTGAAACCTACGCTTGCTTCAGAATGAAAGGAGGGGGTGGTGGTGTATGATATTGGATGATTTGATTCGTTTTCTTTTAGTCATTTTGCTTTTTGACCGTGATTCTCACGTGGGTATGTTGTGATGAAATGGTTCTAGGTTGTTCGATTTCTGTTTGCTTGATTCTTATTTTAAATACAATTTATATGAGGAATTATGTCTTGATCTGTTGTTTAGGATTCGTGGATTTGAAATTCTGTTGCGGGCTAGATCTCTGCGGTTAACGGTCATTCAAATCGACAAAAAAAAATCGGAACGTTTGAATTTTAATACTTGCATTGTTATGGCTTCTGGGATTCATCGTAAAGATCTAACGATGTGTCGTAATGCACCATTGAGATTAGTTTGCTATTGGTTTTGGATTCTTATATAATATCTACTGTTGTATTGAGTTGGTCTTGTGAATTTTTTTATTTGTTTGAATCACAATTTTATTTGGATGAATATCTGTCTAAGTTGCTAGTGTAAAATCCTCTGAGAATATTTGTTGACACCACAATATGGCATTAGAGCTTCAGTGTCACCCCTGAGGTGTGAATTATGTTAGTTAGGTGACGATTTTCTTGAAATTGTGAAATTTAGGAGGGATAAATCGAGAGAAAAGGTGCGACCTTGGAAATTTGTTATGGAACTATTCGTTCCATATTTTCTCTAGGATGGTATCTTATGATGATGATTAGCTGAAGGTTTTAGCCACCGGTATATGTAGTAATATTTGTGGCGTGTAACATCTAGTTTTGATCTTATCCTTAGTAAGTTACTGGGATTCTGATATCGATAACAACGCTTGCAATTAAGGAATACTACAATGGTGGTTTAAAACGATGGTACTCTAGTCTGATCATATGATTTCCAGAAGCTCAAAAACTTGAACCTATTTAACATTATTGGATCAACTGTGAGTAAGAAAGATCAACGAATCAGGCTACGACATGCCTCATTTTCCGTGAGCGTTAATGGTTTTCTTGAATAAAGATTTATCAAGCTCGAGGAATCTTTTGTGTGTAATCTTATTAGCATTTTTTTTTTTTTTACATTTTAATCACCACAAGGTTATATACACTGATGCTGTTGCTTTCAGGAGTGTTTCGGGTTACCAAATGGCAACTGGGCAACTTTTCTCCAAAACGACACAAGCTCTATTTTACAATTACAAGCAACTCCCTATACAGCGGATGCTTGATTTTGACTTCCTTTGTGGTAACATGAGTGTTTATATATATGTGCTCATGTACTATTAATGAGAACCTTTTGGATGATTGATTTCGAAACCTTGCATTAATTTTTTCTACGCTGTGTTTGCAATATGTAGGGAGAGAAACACCTTCTGTTGCCGGAATTATAAATCCTGGTTCTGAGGGATTCCAGAAGCTATTTTTTGGTCAGGAGGAAATCGCAATTCCAGTTCATTCTGCGTGTGTTTCCCTTTCTCATGCTTGCTCGTTTATTTATTTATGTCACTATGATTTTTAATGCTGCGGAGGGTAACTTTTCTACTGATATAATTAGTCCAATAATCTTTATGTTGTCTAAACATCTGGAGTCTTGTTCAATCATCGATATTCATTGAACAGAGTTCAAAGTTTCTTTTTCCATGTAGTGTCGAAGCTGCATGTGTTGCACATCCCACAGCTGATGTTTTTATTAACTTTGCATCATTTAGAAGGTTGGTCTTCTACATTTTTGAATACTGAACGCAGATTTATGCTTGTTATTTGGTTTATTTATAAATCTAATTTCATCATTGAAGTGCTGCTGCTTCATCCATGTCTGCTCTTAAGCAGCCAACAATCAAAGTTGTGGCCATTATAGCTGAAGGTGTCCCGGAATCAGATACCAAGCAATTAATTGCGTATGCAAAGGCAAACAACAAGGTAATTCGCGACAATTATTTTGAGTTAATCAAATGATAATCTCATGCATGGAATTTACGTCATATGATATTATATTGGTTCTAGTTTCTTGCACAATGCACGAATCTCAGGTCGTGATTGGCCCTGCTACTGTTGGAGGTATTCAAGCTGGGGCTTTTAAGATTGGTGATACTGCTGGAACAATTGATAATATAATTCACTGCAAGTTGTACAGGCCTGGATCTGTTGGATTTGTCTCCAAATCCGTACGTATAGCATTCACTATTCAATATTATACCATGTACATTCTTTTGTTTTGGTGACATTCTGTTTCACTGATCTAACCTTTTGATTGGTAATAACTTATCTTTTTTGGGGGTTTAACTTGGAATAATATTCCTATTTGGATCACAGGGTGGTATGTCTAATGAGTTATACAACACAATTGCTCGTGTCACGGATGGAATTTACGAAGGTTGGAATGTGAAATTTTGCACTTTTTTGTATTTAACTTCTGTTGAAATCATTTTCTCCAAAAGCTCGAGTTGATGAAACGTGGCACAATTGTTAACGGCAGGTATTGCAATTGGAGGTGATGTGTTCCCTGGTTCTACACTTTCTGATCATGTGCTTCGATTTAACAATATCCCTCAGGTAAAAAAAATAATTATTTTGGTTTTGTTCTTGTTTTCCTACAAGGAATCCTTGCCTCTGAATTGCGTATCTTGGGTTAACAATTTCTCCTTTTTGTTGCACTACACCACCATGGGATATTGAATTTATGCCAAAGTTTTGTTGGAGTTACCGAAGATTCTGAAACTTTATATCTACTTTTTTGTATTCAGGTTAAAATGATGGTTGTTCTTGGAGAACTTGGTGGGCGTGACGAATATTCCTTGGTCGAGGCCCTCAAACAGGGGAAAATCAACAAGCCTGTGGTTGCCTGGGTCAGCGGAACTTGTGCCCGGCTCTTCAAATCCGAGGTGCAATTTGGTCATGCGGTAAGCTATTATTACCTATTATTCACTTTCCTACCTGAAACACGGCATTCCATTACATGGTCAGCTTGTCTGCTTATTTAACATCAGGGAGCCAAAAGTGGTGGAGAGATGGAGTCAGCACAGGCCAAGAATCAAGCACTCAGAGAGGCGGGAGCCTTTGTTCCCACTTCATATGAATCATTTGAAGGTTCAATCAAAGAAACTTTCGAGAAATTGGTCAGCATTCTGGATTTTCAAGAACTACTGTGTATGGTTCTTAAGGTAGTCTCTTGTTTTAAGTGCTGGATTGCTTTCTATAGGTCGAGGCAGGGCAAGTTTCGGCTGTGAAGGAATTTACGCCTCCTCCAATACCGGAGGATCTTAACACAGCAATTAAGAGTGGAAAAGTTCGGGCTCCTACACATATTATTTCCACTATTTCAGATGATAGGGGTATGATCATTTTCCATTAGCAGCTAGCTTTTGATAAATTAAAATACATACAAATGCTTGGAATCATCATGTCTTACTTTTGCAGGTGAAGAACCAACATATGCTGGCGTCCCCATGTCCTCCATTGTTGAACAAGGATTAGGCGTGGGTGATGTTATTTCTTTACTATGGTTCAAAAGAAGCCTTCCCCGTTATTGCTCGCGTTTCATTGAAGTGAGTTCCATGATGTAATATTGACACGATATTACATTTTTACATTTCCTATCATTCAATTTACCCTTTGTTCAAATCTAGTGTTTGACCAAGCTTTCTCAAAAATGCTATTGACTTGCCAGATTTGCATCATGTTATGTGCTGACCATGGTCCATGTGTATCTGGTGCTCACAACACCATTGTGACTGCTAGGGCAGGAAAAGACCTGGTATCAAGTCTCGTTTCTGGTGCGTTACAGATTGTTAAGTGTCATTTTAGTGTGATATAAATGAGCAATATGCGTGGTATTTAGCAAACATTTGATAAAACAGTGGATTCTTTAAGTTCTTCGTTTCTTGATTATGCTGTAACATGACTTCACTTTAAAAACAGGTTTACTGACAATTGGTCCTCGTTTTGGTGGTGCTATCGATGATGCTGCTCGATACTTTAAAGATGCTTATGACCGGGTGAGTTTGGTTTGTGCTTCTACGTGAGAAATTCCAATGTTCTTTTATGCCTTCTTCCCCTTTTTCTGGTATTCATAAGGTATTGTCGAGTGGTGTATTATCAGGGTCTTACACCTTACGAGTTTGTCGAAAGCATGAAAAAGAAGGGCATTCGTGTACCTGGTATTGGGCACAGGTAATTCGATCCTCGATTTACATACTCTTTGTTTTCTTTATTTGGCGTTGATGATGGACAAAAAGAATGCTTTTTTGGTGCATAATTTTCTTTGATATTCCAATTATAATACTTAAAATACTAAATGACAATGTAGAACTAGGACCCTTAGTATTTTCTGCGTTTGTTCTTATTTTTCTCAATTCAAAACTGAATCTTGGTACACTGTAGGCCATAAATCATCAAAAGACTAATGATAAAACCTCGCTAACTTATCAACCATTCTATATTTTTTTTTGGAAACGATGTAGAATCCTAACAAATGCTTCATTTGTCTTTTGGTAACAGAATCAAGAGGGGCGATAACAGAGACAAGAGGGTAGAATTGCTGCAAGAATTTGCACGCTCGAATTTCCCATCTGTAAAGTATATGGAATACGCTGTTGAAGTCGAAACTTACACCCTTTCAAAAGCAAACAACCTCGTACTCAACGTCGATGGTGCCATCGGTTCCCTATTCTTGGATCTTCTTTCTGGCAGCGGAATGTTCACTAAGCAAGAAATAGATGAAATTGTTGGGATTGGTTATCTTAACGGACTCTTCGTTCTTGCACGTTCCATTGGTCTGATCGGGTCAGCTAAACATCAAATGCTCTTCCCTTCTATTAATGTGTTGCCTGTGCAAATTCTCATTCTTTAACGTCTTCATATGTATTAACGTTGTCTGCAACTTTTTGAACTCAGGCATACATTTGATCAGAAGAGACTGAAGCAGCCTCTTTACCGTCACCCGTGGGAAGACGTTCTCTACACGAAGTAATGTTTTTAAGTACCGAAAATGGCTCGATTTTGGTTAGCTGCCTAGATTTTGATGATCGTTATCGATGCATCGATCAAAGTTACGTTGTCATGTGATGAATTTTCAGTTTTTAATTTAGTAAAAGTACTCCTAGAGAGCAGATAGAGCACTTTTGTTAGTTTTAACAATAACCAGCAGCTTTGGCCTTAACATTTGTACTTCTGGTTTAATGTTTGGCCATTTGAGTTATTTGGGGTGTCTCTTGCAGGGCGGACATAGGGTTAAGCAATTGACATGTTTGTATTAGGCCTCCAATTTCAATAAGACCCCAGATTTCTACCAGCCCATTCAATTTCAAAAAATTGCATCCCTATAAATATTTAATAATCCATATTAATAAGTAATTATACGGATTCACACAATCCCCTTATCTCTTTCACTCGAAAAAGAAATTACTTCCCTTGTGTTGAATTATTTTCAAGTGATGATATGTTTGGTTTTTTTATTTAGTCTTGAAAGATTAAATTTTAGATTAAATATTAATTGTAAAAAAAGTCTTGATCAATTTTTTTATAAACATGATATACATTCTGATATTGATGGTTTAAATTTATTTTCGGAGTTAACAGTCTTAAAATGAATTGCAATGGTTGAAATTAAAGACTCAATTGAGATACTAAATTTAATAATAATAAAAAACTGATTATTTCTAAATTGTATAATATTACTTAATAAACAAGTTATAGTTGTTTGCAGAAAGAAGTTTTTCAATTCAGAAAATTATAAAAATTATTTACAAACAACTATGTCTCAAGATCGATTAAATGAATTACCAGCTTTAGTGGCTAAACTTAAATACAAAAAAGTTTAATAAGTGATTTTGCATATTCACTTTATTTTTTCAGTAAAGTCCTTGTCTTTATAACTTGCATAATGTCTTCAAAAAGTTTGAGCAACCCTGATCTCTTGCTTCTAAAACTGTTAATCAACCATATTTGTATTTATATTTGAGCAAATTGAAAATGGTGATTATAATTTTGGTAAATAAGTTATTTTTTTGTGTGCAACTATTACAACTATTTTGGGGGAGGTATGCCGAACACGAGACATGAGTCGTAATTGCCATCGGTGTCAGATGGGCTACAAGCCATCGACAGGTAAACAAGTTATGTTCTATACTAACTATTATTAATCATAGAAATAAATTCTTTTTCCCAACCATGTTATGGTATTTACAATCTTTTTTCTAAAATACAAAAGCAATTGTTTTTTAGATAATAGCTGTTAATTTAATTAAGTCACATAAAAAAAATTTATAATTTGGATTATGAAATAAAAATAATGATTAAAATATTTTTTAATCTATTTCCAACTTTTTTTATATTTTCAATCATTGTAAGTACGTCGCATCCAAATACTCATACTTTCACTCAGAAAAAACATGTCTCCTGTTATAGGAAATTTCCTCGGCACTTGTGCCGCCTCCCGTCGCTGCTTCGTTTTCTCATCTACTTTTCTTTTCTGGCACTCTCTCCTCAGTAGTCTTCTTGGGAAGATCTCTATTTTCGTTTGTGCTGTTGTTTGGTCATTTACTTGGTGATGGCTTATGTAGCCAAGCTCTGTCTGATTTTGGAATTCATGCCAGCTCCACTTCCTCTTATGGCTGTCCTCTTAACCTCCTCAGTGTTTTCCTTGATGTTGCCACCGCTGGTTTTCGTCTTCCTGATTTGTGGTTTCGGATTCAAAGGCTTCATGTGGTTGGGCGGCGTAGGGCTTCTCCGAAGTTCAGCTAAGACAACTCATTATTGATTTTGGCATGTAATATGATTTTAATAAAGACAATTCATTATTATATATTATTCCAGTATCCGTGTAATATGAATATGTATATATCTTAATGTTCTTAGAATAATATTGTATTATTCTTAAAGATGTCTCTAGTCAAGTATTATCATGAATAAGGATAATGATAATTGATCGCTATTATTTTAAAACAATATTTTTCAGTGTAGCGATTCTATACCGCAAGTGCACGGTGTCAAGTTTTAGTATAATGATAATATAAGTATGAGTGTCAAACCCACGAGGACTAGGAAATAAGTACCAAACTCCACTAGTTTAACTATATTTAGCCTACGAAAAATGGTTATGACTAATTAACTAAATTAACTAACTAATTTAATAATAAACCCAACCAAACAATAGAGAATGAGAATAAAATCAATAGAGACAATTATCAAGACTTTCGGTTCACCCATGTAATCCCCCACAATTCGCCTATTAGTTAAGAATTAATTCAAACAATCTAAGGTGACGAGTTTTCCTAATTCACTTGTTATACCTTGGTCCGGTTATAACAAATCTAATACTAACGTAACAATAAGCCACTCTCGTACCCTTATTGAACAATTAATATTGTAATTCGATCTATGAAAACTTCTAGCCTTCGATTTTGGTAAATCTATTGCTATCACACATGTATTTAACTTTATCTCTCGATCTCAGCCTGAAATCCACGGCATAAATCACTATATCGAATTCTAATTTTATCTCTCGATCTCAATTGTAATTTATTATCATTCAAGGATGGTCAAACCCTTAAAAGCATGAAGAACAATGATATATGCACTTAGATAAATAAGAATCAATCAAAACATTAAAATTAAATCATGGGTTCATAACATAGGATCCCCTAGGTCTTGATAACAAACTTAGCCTAGCAACATATTTAAAATCAAATGCAAAAGCATGTTTTTCAACATCAAAAGCATAAAGAAATTAAATAAAATCAAACAAAATTTAGAAATACGTATAAACTAGCGATGTTGAATCGCGTCGTCGATCCGTAGCTCCGTCTCTCGCTTTGTATCACTGTACGTTGTACTTGAGTTCTTCTTCACTCACGTAAATCCTTCGCTGTGTTCTCGTCCGTGAAGATTTATCCACTGAAGCACGTACGTGAATCTGGTCTCAGCCTTTGCGTCAATGAATTTACGTGATTTCCTCTCTTCCTCCAACTCCTCTCACGTCACTTGCTGCTCAAGTTTTTCTCAGTTCTTGTTGCTGCTCTTTTCTTCTGTCTCTTCTTTCTCTCCACGTGAAGCTCCTCACGTTTATCCTCCGTCGTACGTAACTCTCCTCTCTTCTCCCCTTTATCTGATATCTCGAATTCGCTTCTCCCTTCTCCCCTCCTCAATCTCTTCACGTAACTTGCTGCTCGTTAATCTGCTAAAAAATATCCAACGTCTCCTCTCTACGTATCTCTCCTCTCAATCTTCCTGATTGTCCCCCAATGGCTCACGTCTCTCCCTTTAACACATATGCTGATTCTTTATCCTCTTTTTTTAAATCTCTAATATCATATAATATAATATCATATATTATAATATAATATTTCATCAATGTTCGATAATATCCGATTATGCCCGGTTTGGCCATTTTTCATCATTTTAAGCTTAATTCTTCCACTTTTATGCATTTGGGCCTGTATTCCTGGAACATACATAAAACAACACGAAAACGCATAATATTGTCCAAGAATCATAGTAAAATGCATATACATTTGTAGCAATATAAGTGTAAAAATCACACTTATCAATAATACATTGAGACTAGCATGTATTGATTGATGAATGGTTCATGGATATGAGATATCAAATCAACACATGTGTGCATGTTAGAGAACGATGTACTGGACAGACCCACCATGAGAATGCTACATGGATAGTTATATGAACGTCATAAGCAATTCTCATAGAGATAATAATGTATGTAATCCTTACGACTTGAGATCACCAGAGATCCCAACATAAGGAGTCGTGTATCTTGATATTGTCAAACGTTACCTGTAACAGGGTGAACTATAAAGACAGTCATTGGATACACCACGAATTATGTTAGAGTGATGTTGAGTGATCAAGATAGAATTTGTTCCTCCTATATAACAGGAGAAGTGTTTGGGCCCTTGATCAAGTGAGACTAAAATGCATGGCCATGCTCGAATGAGTCGATATGTGATATCAAGCTTATTCGTTTATTCTAGTCAGCTTGGGGATCAAGAAATAAAAAGATTGAACTATACGAGTACGACTATTCCATGACTCGTGTTTAATCTAAACACATAGGACAAATGGATTAAGTTACATGGTGAATATTATCACAGGCCATAGGTTATATCGAGTCAATGACATTCTTGTAACTTGGGTAGGCTTGATGTGTTGCTAGATACCGCTCATTGCTTGTGACATAAAATTAGATTTTATGTCACTGCCAACGTTACAAGATCCTAACGGGCCACACACAAGATTAAATCGATAAAGGGTAGATAAAATTCATTGGATGAATTAATTTGATTAAGAAGAGTCTTAATCATAAAATATTATATGTATACATACATATAATCTATCGGGCCATATATATATATATATATATATATATATATATATATAATGATATATATATATATAATAGGCTATAGATATAATTAAGAAAGTGGTTTTGGGCTTTTCGAAAGCCTATGATTAAGCTAGCCGCTTCTTTCATGTATATATATATATATAGTCATTAGGTTATGTATGGCAGAGGTTAATTGTGAATTAACAAGCACCCTAAACCTAGCAGACAAATTGTTGACACGGCCGTCATCTTGCTTTTGGCGGCTCGTCACTTTTCGGGTGAAGATCAAGTCTAACAACTTGTTCTTCAACCCCTTTTCGATTTGATCGTGGATACCGTAGAGGCAAAGTTTTGCTACTGACTCAATGATGTATTGGGCGTGCTGCTTCGTGGGATTCGGCTCAAACACACTACAAGGGTACAATTCTTTTCACCCCGATATGATTAACTCTGTATAGGTCCTCGGTTGAGAATCCAAAATTATTTTATTTCCGCTGCGTATTGCAAGTTGGATTCCTTACAGTGGTATCAGAGCCGTGTACGAAGCTCATATCGGGGATATATGATTAATTGTTTAATCATGTTTTGAGTCATTTATGCATGCTAATTAAAACTGTAAGAACAACATATATGATATGTTATAATCAATGCAAAAATTAGCGTAAAAATTATATATGATATAATTGACGAATTATATGCATAAGATACATGCATGCGCGCGACCGAGCGCTTTAGGCGGGTGATCGCAAAGCCGCAAGGGCGCGCGACCAACCCACCCTTCATATTCAAGGCGCGCGATCGAGCCTCTTGTGAAGGGCGACCGCATAGCGCAAGGGCGCGCGACCAACCCAACCTTCATCTTCAAGGCGTGCGACCAACCCTCTTGTGAAGGGCGACCGGTTATGGCTTGTGAAGGGCGACTGATGGCTTGTGATGGGAGACCGATTTTGGCTTGTGAAGGGCAACCAGTTTGGCTTGAAGGGCGACCGACGTGCATGGGTGGGCAACCAACGTGCACGGGCGGGTGTTCGAGGCATATGATGCCCCGAGCGTACGATAAGTTTTCCAAATTTTATTTTACAGTTTATGTACATAGAATTAAATTTTAAAATGTTTAGAATTTAATTCATTAATTGTGGAAGCATGTTTTATGTGTTGTTTGAGCATGGTGCATGGTTATAGCCCTATGACCTATTATATAGGTATTTTGTGAATGATTGTATTTTAAATACGGCCTGCGTGTCGTGTCTTCTCTTAGTTTCTGAATATATTCCCTCCCCTATGCTCCCCCTCGAATGTAACTCGAGGAATTCTCTATATCATGTAATTGTTATATAGTTTAGTTAGAGTTTTATTGATGGAGATCAATGAAGATGGACCATGGTGCCGGGACGAGGAGGCCATTCACAAAAGGACCAAAGAGGTGCTTGGAGAAGTTACCCTTAGGTTGACCTTTTTTATTTTCTCATTGGCTTGAGAAATCTTTAGTTGGGGCTATAACCATGTCACGTTTAATTTTATGTTGATGTATGTGATGCATGTTTATCGTTTTATTTAATATTGATGCTTGATTTACATATATGTAGATATGTATATGTACCAGACATATTTTCAATATTAATAAAATCATGAGATCTTTAAATCCCTCTAATAATATTAAGTCATTCAAGATGCCTTCCAATTATAAATACTCGTCAAGACTTCGATTGAACATGTGTGGGGTTGCCAA
The DNA here is from genome assembly GCA_907163345.1 of Haberlea rhodopensis. NCBI lineage: Eukaryota > Viridiplantae > Streptophyta > Magnoliopsida > Lamiales > Gesneriaceae > Haberlea > Haberlea rhodopensis. The sequence goes on from CAJQUN010000095.1 coordinate 956,522, forward strand.
AGCAAAGCACCGTGACAATCTTGGTAAGGCGCGATAGGATAAAAGTGATATCCGTGTTATTTTAAATTGGGTTCGACTTAACTAGCGTTATCTCAATAGGATTGGGAACTTAGAGGCATGGGGTTGGGAAATAATTCATTAGATGAATTAGAACAAAGTGTTGTTCACCAACCATCCAAGAGTTACATGTGATGTAATTGACAAAACGTTGTCTACCTAAATAACTGAGTCTTGGGTGATTAGCCAAAGCTAACTCAAAGTTAGGTGAAATATGGATCTTGGCCCACTAATGGTTTTGAGGGTTGATGTTTTTAACTAAATAGTGGGAGTATCATTTAATATAAGACCTTATTAATTGATTAAAATCATAAACTTATTTTGCATATTTGTATTGTAGATATCCATGGCAACAAACAATGTTACAAGTACACTTTCATTACGATCGGTGCTTGAGAAGGACAAACTAAATGGGACAAATTTCCTAGACTGGTATAGGAATTTGAGGATTGTCCTCAAACAAGAAAAAAAACAATATGTCCTTGAGGAACCTTACCTGCTGAGGAACCTCCCGTTGGGCCGCGGGGGCCGATAAGGATGCTTACAAGAAGCATCAAAATGACACACTTGATGTTGGTTGTTTAATGCTTGCAACCATGAACTCTGAGCTTCAGAAGCAACATGAGGAAATGGATGCGTTCAATATGATTGAACATCTAAAGCAACTTTACCAACAACAAGCTAGACAAGAGAGATATGACGTCTCTAAAGCGTTGTTTCAGTGCAGAATGGTAGAAGGAACCCTTGTTGGATCTCATGTACTCAAGATGATTGGATACCTAGAGAATCTTGAGAAACTAGGTTTTCCGTTGGACCAAGAGTTGGCCACAGACGTGATCTTGCAATCGTTGCCTGATAGCTACATTCAATTTGTTCTGAAATACAATATGATTGAAATTGAGAAGACTCTACCGCAGTTGCTTGGTATGTTGAGAACTTACGAAGCAAACTCAAAGAAGTCTTAAGCCCACAAATGTACTTATTGTCAATAAGGGCAAAGGGAAGGCTAAAGCAAAAGGCATTAAAAGGAACAAGAAAGTCTTTGTTAAGCCTAAGCCTCATGCTACTGCACTTAAGCCAAAGGGAGGAGTGGCTAAGGAAGGAAACTGCTTCCATTGCGGTGAGACCGGTCATTGGAAGAGAAACTGCAAGTTATACCTGGAAGATCTTAAGAAGACGAAGGGAAGTGTGACTTCTACTTCAGGTATTTTTGTTATAGAAGTCAATTTATCTACTTCTTCCTCATATGTATTAGATACTGGATGTGGTTCTCACGTTTGCGTTAATGTGCAGGATCTCAAAAGGAGTAGAGTTTTGGCTAAAGGCGAAGTTGACCTCCGAGTAAAAAATGGAGCAAGAGTTGCTGCATTAGTTATTGGAGATTATTCATTAACTTTGCCTTCTGGATTAATATTAGATTTACAAGACTGTTATTTTGTGCCATCTATTACTAGAAACATTTTTCAATTTCTTGTTTGGACAAGATTGGTTTTTCATTTATCATAAAGGAAAAATGTTGCTCCATTTATTTAAATGAGATGTTTTATGCTAGTGCACAATTGATTAATGATCTTTATGTTTTAAATCTAGATATGTTGTCTATAACATAAATACTAAAAGGATTAAGAATAATGATTCTAATCCAACTTATCTCTGGCATTGTCCCTTGGGCCATATAAACGAGAATCACATATCAAAGCTTCATAAGGATGGAGCTTTAGATTCATTTGATTTTGAATCATATGAAACATGTGAATCTTGTTTAATGGGCAAGATGACTAAAGCCCCTTTCAATGGACATGTTGAAAGGGCAAGTGATTTATTGAGTCTCATACATAGTGATGTATGTGGCCCAATAAGCACACAAGCTAGAGGTGGTTTTCAATACTTCGTTACATTTACTGATGACTTCAGTAGATATGGGTATGTGTACCTAATGAAACACAAACATGAAACCTTTGAAAAGTTCAAGGATTTCAAGAATGAAGTACAAAACCAGCTTGGGAAAAGTATCAAAATCCTTCAATCAGATCGAGGAGGTGAATACTTAAACCAATAGTTTCATGACTATCTAAAGGAGTGTGGGATAGTCCCACAACTCACACCTCCATATACTCCACAATGGAATGGCGTATCTGAAAGGAGGAATCGAACTTTGTTGGACATGGTTCGATCTATGATGAGTCATGCAGATCTTCAAATTTTCTTTTGGGGACATGCTTTAGAAACAACAATATTTATACTGAACCGTGTTCCATCTAAATCAGTAGAAAAAACACCATATGAGATATGGACTAAGAAGCGTCCTAGTATGTCTTTTATGAAGATTTGGGGTTGTGAGGCTTACGTGAGACGTCACGCCTCCAATAAACTTGGACACAAATCTGATAAGTGTTTATTTGTGGGGTATCCTAAGGAAACGAAAGGATACTATTTCTATTATCCCACCGAGAACAAAGTAGTTGTTGCTCGGACAAGTGTCTTTGTTGAAAGAGAATTTATTTCTAGAAGAACCAGTGGGACACAAATAGAACTTACTGAAGAACAACCACAAGAAAACATTGAGCATGATATTGAGATGGAAACAGAGCAGTCACCAAAGTTGTTGTGGATGAAATGCCTGCTCAAAAGACACAAGCCCAGCGTAGGTCTGTAAGAGATATGGATTTCTTGTGACTCAACAAGGTGACTTGCTACTCACTGATGAGGATGAGCCGTCATCTTATCAAGAAGCTATAATGGGCCCTGATTCTGAGAAATGGCAAGAGGCCATGAAATCTGAGATGGAATCCGTGTATGTAAACCAAGTATGAACTTTGGTTGACCCACCTGAAGGGGTAAGACACATAGGGTGCAAATGAATTTTCAAGAAAAAGACCGATATGGATGGTAATGTACAAACCTTCAAAGGACGACTGGTTGATAAAGGTTTCAAACAAATTCATGGTATTGACTATGATGAAACTTTTTCTCCAGTTGCCATTGTTAAATCCATTAGGATCTTACTTGCTATAGCTGCATTTCATGATTATGAAATCTGGCAGATGGATGTCAAAACAGCTTTCCTTAATGGAAATTTACTTGAGGATGTGTACATGACACAACCCAAGGGTTTTGTCGATCCAAAGGATGCTGGAAAGATATGCAAGCTACAACAATCCATTTATGGATTAAAGCAAGCTTCTCGGAGTTGGAATCTTCGTTTTGATGATGCAATCAAAGAGTTTGGTTTCATCAAGAACGTAGATGAACCTTGTGTCTACAAGAAGGTCAGTGGGAGCATAATTATCTTTCTAGTGTTGTATGTAGATGACATACTTCTTATTGGAAATGATATCTCTGCCTTGCAATCTGTAAAGATTTGGCTAGGGAATTGCTTTTCTATGAAAAACTTGGGTGAAGCCACCTACGTGCTAGGTATCAAGATCTATAGAGATAGATCAAGAAGATTACTTGGCCTAAGTCAAAGTACATACATAGATAAAGTGCTAAAACGGTTTAGCATGCAAGAATCAAATAAAGGATTCGTGCCTGTGACACATGGAATATATCTCTCGAAGGATCAGTGTCCTTCAACACAAGATGAGAGACAACGCATGAGTAAGATTCCATATGCGTCAGCTATTGGATCTGTCATGTATGCCATGATATGTACTCGTCCCGATGTCTCGTATGCTTTGAGCATGACGAGCAGATATCAAGTTGATCCAGGTGAAGGTCACTGGATCGCTGTCAAGAATATCCTGAAGTACTTGAGAAGAACTAAGGATACATTCTTGATTTATGGAGGTGAGGAAGAGCTCAATGTAATAGGTTACACAAATGCAAGCTTCCAAACCGACAAGGATGATTTCTGATCGCAATCAGGATATGTGTTTTGCCTAAATGGAGGTGTTGTGAGCTGGAAGAGTTCAAAGCAAGAGACAGTAGCCGACTCTACAACTGAAGCTGAGTATATTGCTGCCTCAGATGCAGCAAAGGAAGCCGTTTGGATCAAGAAGTTCATTTCTGAGCTTGGGGTTATGCCTAGCATACTAGATCCGATTGAACTCTATTGTGACAACAATGGAGCCATCGCATTGGCTAAGGAACCCAGATCTCACCAGCGATCCAAACACATACTTCGGCGCTTTCATTTCATTCGAGAAATCGTTGAAAGAGGAGATGTGAAAATATGCAAAGTACCAACTGATGATAATGCATCTGACCCACTGACGAAACCTCTGTCACAGCAGAAGCATGATCATCATACTAGATCTTTAGGCATTAAGTACATGTTTGATTGGTCTTAGTGCAAGTGGGAGATTTGTTGGGATATGCCCTAAGACAACTCATTAGATTATTGATTTTGGCATACAATGTAATATGATTTTAATAAAGGCAATTCATTATTATATATTATTCCAGTATCTGTGTAATATGAATATGTATATATGTTAATGTCCTTAGAATAATATTGTATTATTCTTAAAGATGTCCCTTCAAGTATTATCATGAATAAGGATAATGATAATACATTGAGACTAGTATGTATTGATTGATGAATGGTTCATGGATATGAGATATCAAATCAACACATTGGTGCATGTTAGAGAACGATGTACTGGACATACCCACCATGAGAATGCTACATGGATAGTTATATGAACGTCATAAGCAATTCTCATAGTGATAATAATGTATGTAATCCTTACGACTTGAGATCACCATAGATCCCAACATAAGGAGTCGTGTATCTTGATATTGTCAGACGTTACCTGTAATAGGGTAAACTATAAAGACAGTCATTGGATACACCACGAATTATGTAGAGGGATGTTGAGTGATCAAGATAGAATTTGTCCCTCCTATATAACAGGAGAAGTGTTTGGGCCCTTGATCAAATGAGACTAAAATGCATGGCCATGCTCGAATGAGTCGATGTGTGATATCGAGCTTATTCGTTTATTCTAGTCAACTTGGGGATCAAGAAATAAAAGATTGAACTATACGAGTATGACTATTCCATGACTCGTGTTTAATCTAAACACATAGGACAAAGGGATTAAGTTACATGGTGAATATTATCACAGGCCATAGGTTATGTCGAGTCAATGACATTCTTGTAACTTGGGTAGCCTTGATGTGTTGCTAGATACCGCTCATTGCTTGTGACATAAAATTAGATTTTATGTCACTGCCAACGTTGCAAGATCCTAACGGGTCACACACAAGATTAAATCGATAAAGGGTAGATAAAATTAATTGGATGAATTAATTTGATTAAGAAGAGTCTTAATCATAAAATATTATATATACGTACATATAATCTGTCGGGCCATATATATATATATATATATATATATATATATAATAGGCTATAGATATAATTAAGAAAGTGGTTTTGGGCTTTTCGAAAGCCTATGACTAAGCTAGCCGCTTCTTTCATGTATATATATATATATATGGTCATTAGGTTATGCATGACAGAGGTTAATTGTGAATTAACAAGCACCCTAAACCTAGCAGACAAATTGTTGACGCGGCCGTCATCTTGCTTTTGGTGGCTCGTCACTTTTCGGGTGAAGATCAAGTCTAGCAACTTGTTCTTCAATCCCTTTTCGATTTGATCGTGGATACCGTAGAGGCAAAACTTGAAAAGTTTTGCTACTGACTCAAGGACGTTTTGGATGTGATGCTTCGTGGGATTCGATTTGGTCGTGGATACTGTAGGCCTATGATTAAGCTAGCCGCTTCTTTCATGTATATATATATATATATATATATATATATATATATATATATATATATATATATATATATATATATATATATATATATGGTCATTAGGTTATGCATGGCAGAGGTTAATTGTGAATTAACAAGCACCATAAACCTAGCAGACAAATTGTTGATGCGGCCGTCATCTTGCTTTTGGTGGCTCGTCACTTTTCGGGTGAAGATCAAGTCTAGCAACTTGTTCTTCAATCCCTTTTCGATTTGATCGTGGATACCGTAGAGGCAAAACTTGAAAAGTTTTGCTACTGACTCAAGGACGTATTGGACGTGCTGCTTCGTGGGATTAGGCTCAAACACGCTACTAGGGTACGATTCGTTTCACTCCGATATGACTAACTCCGTATAGGTCCTCGGTTGGGAATCCAAAATTATTTTATTTCCGCTGCGTATTGCATGTTGGATTCCTTACAGGGAGAACCCCAAACATTCAATTGTCAAACATTCAATTGTCATGGTGCCTATCCGTGAGTTTTCTCACTTTTTTTGCTGCTGCCAAACATTATATTATATAGTTGTGTCGTCTTTCTATTGCCTCTTCATCTTAGTTTTATCTCTGGGTGGAGACTGTTTTGGCCCTTATTGTTTCTATGTTATTCTGTTATTTTGTGTGGTATTTTGGTGCTATCTACTTGCTACGCAGGTCACCCTTATTTTGCTACTGCCTTTCCTGCTTGGTGGCTTAGTCTAAGTGTTAATAATATTCGGATTTGGCGTGGAGGTACTTTTGTTTGGACGTTATGGTGTTTTTTTTGGGCGTGCTTTATTGATTCGACTTCACTATTGAGGTATCGATTGGCTTTGGCTTTTGGGCTTCTGGTTTTCTTGCGCCTTATAGTGTGGTTCATTGGTCGAGGGTTTTCCGCTTGGGATTTGGATACGAGAGTTTGCTCGTTTTTCTGTCTTATCAGTTTAAGTCTTTCGTCTATCCGTCTATGTTCCTTCAACTAATTTGGAAAGCAGTCCCATATTCGACTTCATCATATACTGCATGGTTTGAGTGGACCTGATTTGGCGCTGGTCATCTTGGTTTTCTTCCGATCAAGTCGTGCACTTATGTCGTGAATCACCTAACGATTATCACTTTTCGTTTGTCTATTAATCAGTGTCTTTCTGTTATTGTTCTTGTTGGGCTGTTGTATTTGTTGTTCCCGTGGTTAGTATAATATAATTCGTGTTTGATGATCAAGAAAATAAACTCATACTTCCAACTTTTTACTATTTTGTTTTTATAGTATTCTGATGGTCAATCCTTGTAGTAACAAGATTTTGTGGAAAAATATGAATGAGATCTATTGGTACGGTCTATACATATTTTGCCCAGGTTTTTGTTTAGTCCATTAATAAAAGTAACACTAAAGCCAAGACCCAAGTTTTAGGGAGGTCTTGGGTTCAAGTCCCATGGATATGTGTATTTGTTCCATTTTCTTGTCATTGTTGTACTTTGTGTTTCTTAGTTAGTATCCTTGTGGTTGTTGGTTGTACCTTTGTGTTGTTGGCTTATGCTTACATTGTATTGAACTTGTATTGCCATTGACTTATAACTGTAATAATTGTAATTGTTCAAAAAAAAAAAGGTACACTAAAGCATAATACAAAGACATGCATTTTAGGTCACACCTAGATAAATCTAGTAAGCACGTTGTGTTACAATCACCAGTGTACTTATACAATTAAAGACTCTTTCTTAACCATTGACGTCTTACTGATGAACACACTTAGTAGACCTCCGTTCAGTGAGTTTGACATTTGAATCCGCCTTCTCGAATCCCCTTCGACACACGGGCCTTCTCCTGAAGAATAAATAAAAGTACTCCATGCTTCATGCATTATTGATCGCTCTCCCCCAATAACTCACTTTCTTCTCCCGAATAATGTATTATGAAACTCGAAATCTTCTAAATGACCACACATAGGCAAACTCGAAATCTTCTAAATGAACTAGAACTCCTATAAATAGACTCATTTTCTTGGCTGCCCGGTGGAGATAAGATTTGGCAATGTCTGCTTGTTCTTGCAATTTCTCGCAAACTTATAGGCAACTGGACTTGTCCCCATATATCCTGTGGCAATGTCTTGTGGGGTGCATGGTTTATGGCCGATGATTAGTTCGAATGGACTATTTTTCATGGCCTCACTTGGTTGAAGGTTAAATGAGAATTGAGCTACATCAAGTAGCTTGGCCCAATCCCGTTGGCTTGCATTCACGAAGTGTCTAAAATATGCCTCGAGCAAGGATTTGACTCGCTCCGTCTGCCCATCCATATGTGAGTGTATGCTAGTTGAAAAGTTTAACTGCAAACCAAGGAGTTTAAAGAAGTTCCGTCCAGAACTTGCCAGTGAATCGTAGATCTCGATGACTAATGATGTGGCTAGGAACTCCCCAATACTTGATAACATGTTTGAGAAATAAACCGGCAGCTTGTTCGGTAGTGCAATATCTGGGCGCCGGTACGAAGGTCGTATACTTTGAAAACCGGTCAACGACCACGATAATGCTACCACATCATCTGAAGGGGGAAGTCCCACAACGAAGTCCATGGAAACACTTTCCCACGAGTGTTCGGCGATAGATGATAAGTGTGACTTTTACGATATTATACGCTTTTGTTTTGTTTTATATGTTTCGGGAACCAAGGTGAAGAGCATGGAAGTGAAGGAAATGAGCTAAAAATGATGAAAAATGACTCAAACGAGCAAACCGATCGCAAAAACGATGAAAGTTCGTGTTTGGAAGAAAAACAGACTACCGATTGATTGGTGGTATTGTGCCGATCAATTGTAAATCACGATACACTAGCAACAATTTTGAAGAAATATCGATCGATCAGGAGCTTCGTAACGTCGATCGGTAAATAATGTAGCTAATGGATGAAAATTCGTAGAAATACCGATTGATCGGAAGCTTGCTATCGATTGATTGGTATTGGAGAAAATCTGGAAAAAATTACATTTTCAGAGTTTGAAGTCCACAAGGAAACCAAGTACTTCCTCCTCTATAAATAACACATCATGCACGACCCAAAGAAGACTTGGACCATAATTCTACCCTAGATATCAGTCTTCTCTTCTCTTTCAAGCCGCCAAGCAAGATCAACCAAGAGACGGAAGATGAACACCCTCAGAGTCAAGACCAATCATTTATTACTCTTTCTTAACTTTGCTTGTTTAATTCATCGTTTTTGATGTTGTCTAGCTTTAAATACATTATTGATCATCTTTCTATGAAGAAGATTCTAGGCTAAATTTATTTATCAAGACGATGTGATCTTATGTTTAAACTTTTGATTTAATTATTATTATTTGATTGATTCCATATGATCTTTGTGCATAATTTATGATATTAATGCTTTCATGGATTGATCACTGATAGGGTTGATTATTACGCATTTTTATGCTATGATTTGTATATGTTTTCGTGTTGATTCTTGAATTATTTTACGTTTTATGGTATATATTTCTATATTTCAGGAATCAATGTTGAAATTCATAAAAGGGGAAGAAATCAAGCTAAAATGATGAAAAAATGAATAAAGTTGAAGAAAAGAGGAAAAAACCAGAATCCAAGACATATGTTGCTCCTTTCTCCTCAAATTACTATATGTTCAAGCCATGTTTTGGAAATGTGGTCCATATAAAAGTTGTAGAACTTTCTCTTATCTTCGCGTGGACAGCTGATTCAGCAAATTTGGAGTTTGTATGAGAAAGTTACGGCCAAAATACGAAATTCGCCAGAAGTTGAAAAAGGCGAAGAAACTTACTGTGAAGGGCGATCGATCGAGAAAGGATTTCCGATCGATCGAGAAAGGCTGAAAAAGCCACGAAATTCTTACTGGAAGGCTGAATCGATCGGCCACTTTTCCGGATCGATCGGGACGAGGAGTTTTCATTAAAATACATTCCTTGTAGAGTTTGTATGCAAAAGGGAAGTCCATAATTCTTTCCCCTATATATTACAAACGAAAATTACAACCCATATATCAGATTTTAACCCTAGGGAAAAGCCTCCACACTCACATCACAGCCTCCATATCAGCCCATCTCTTTCCTTCACCCTATCATACATCAAACCTCCACCAATCTTCCACTCTTCATCCAATCCTCACACAGGCCCTTTCCTTCACCATCTCACCTCACGCCCATCCCTTCTCCAAACCCAACCACACGTCCACTTCATCCTTTCCCTCCACCAATCATACACGCCTCCACCTTCTCCTCCCCTCACTTTCCTCCACTTCATGTCCAGCCTACATCCTTCTACCATTCAACCTTCATCCATCTTCACCCATTCATCCTAGGATTTGAAACAACCCAACAAGGCGATAAAAAGAGACGATCGAGAAGGAGCAAGGACCTACGAACGAAGTCGACATCGGGAGTTTATTCTTGTCTTTTAATATTATTTTTGATTTGCTTTGATTTACTATGTTGAACTAATTTATTTATCGAGGCTAGGCGAATCCGTTGTTATGAACCTTCGATTTGATGATTTAATGATTGAATTCTTATAGTTCTTTGTGTATGTTTTATGTTCTTCATGTTTTTAGAGGATTGATCACCTTTGAATGATGTTAGTATCGTAATTGAGATCGAGAGATGATTTTATGATACTGAATTAATAACGATTTAAGACCGAGATCGAGAGATGACGTCAAATACATGCGTGATAGCCATAGATTCTAGTAATTGAAAGCTAGGAGTTTTCATGGATCTTATGCAACATTGAATTGTTAAATAAGTGAACGAGAGTTACTTACTACAATTCGGTGTTATGTTTAATATAGCTCGAGAGAGTGTATTAGATAAATTGGGAGAACTCGTCACCTTAGAAATATTTGAATATTCAATCGAGAATTGTAGGGAATTGCATTGGTGAGCCAAAGTCTCGATAATCTTTTCTTGTGGATTTTTCTCGTTTACTTTGATTGACTTGGTTGGATTAGTAGTTAATTTTAATTAATTAGTCGTTAATTTTAAATTAATTATCGTAGGTTAAATATAGTTAAAAGACATCTTATTTGGTAATTACTTGTTAGTCCCTGTGGGTTCGACAATCCGTATCTTCCTATCTATACTAAAACTTGACACCGTGCACTTGCGGTCTAAAATCGCTAGATTGGAAATAATTGTTTAAAAGAAAAGCGATCAAGTTTTTGGCGCCGTTGCCGGGGACTAACTTTAGTAATATCATACTAGGTTCTTTGACTGTAATTTAACCATTTTTTCTTCTTTTGTATATATTTATTTCGGAAAAAAAAATTATATACATTTTTTTGTTTTTGTTTTGTTTGTCTTGCGAGGTACTTGGAGATGCTACATCAACAAGCCTTCACAAGCTTTGCCCAACAACGTTCCGAGCCATTCTACGCTGTTTGGGAGAGATTCAATGAATTTTCCAACACATTCCGGTATCACAACTTTTCGAACTATACTCTCTTGCAATATTTCTTCAACGGGTTGGATGCACAGACACGAGAATGGGTATTGAGAGGAGCACTGGTGACTGGGAGTCCCCTGGTTGATAGAGATGAGAACAGTGTAGTGCACCTGTTCAATGATATGGCGGACTTCGATTATCACTGGCATTGGAATCCTTCACTGCAGGGTTGGAGCCACAAATACCCACCGGAGCCTCGCTACCCTATTGATACGCCACAGCCATTTGAACATCTCGAAGAGAGGAGAGATAGTTCTACAGATGTCACAACTCAGCTAGAAGATACCTTAATAAGATTCATAGCATCAACTAAGAGCAGTTTAGAGTGCCAAACCAACTCTATGCGCCACCTGGAGCAGCAAATGGTGGTCCTCATGGAAACAATTTCAACTAGTTGCCAAGAGGAAGAGATGAGGGCTACAAATCAAGAGGCGAGGAATCGAGTTTGGTTATATGATGATGATTACTCAACCAACCAAGTTTGGGGGGAGTGATCCGACTCATGTGGAAAAGTCAAGGGAACTTGAGCCTCTTTAAGAGATTGAGCCTACTTCAGAGATGTCATCCGAGGAGTTCCTATATGAAGATGAGTCGACTGTGATGTTGGAGAAGGAAAAGACTTTCGAAGATTCCGATCTGAGTCCATCGATGGAGACATGTTCTATGTCATATGTGGATCCGTATTTTTCATCGATGCCAACTTCACCGCACTACATCCTCCAAGATTTGAAGCCAAGACAAGAGTCATTCTCCCATGCCTACCAATTCAAGAATGTTGTTGGAGCGACGAGCTTACACTGTTACAATCTTGCCAATATTGAGGGCATACTGAATGAAGACCCATTAGTGGTATCATACGATACTTACTATGGGCGGCAGCCGCTCTTTGATGGTTGCTTCTGATGGTCAAGCCGAAGACCAAAAATCAGCGCTTCTTGTGAGGCAACCCAAGCGTATCTTTTTGTTATTTAGTTTTGTTTTATCAGTTTTTGCATTTTAGTTTTGTTTATCTCTCAAGTCGACTATTTTACCATTTGCATTCTTCTCTTGCTAGGTACTCAGTTGGAGCGATGAACCCCTACAACAGTGGAGCTTTCAAAAGCAAATCTTTCTCAACCCTCATGCAAGCGTCTTGATCAGGGGAGTTCACTGTTTCCCTTTTGCTTCTTTTAAACATTGAGGGCAATGTTTGATTTAAGTTTGGGGGAGTAGTAGCTTGCATGTTTTACTTGTTTTAACCACATGTTGTGTGCTTAAATGACACTTGAATCGTCCGATTATTATGAGCTATTTTTTTTTTTTATGAGTTCAAACTTGAGAAAAGAATGAATTATAGTAGTGACTATTCAATGAGGATTTTGATCTCATTATGCATATGAACTTGATTTGTGTTTGGACTTGTACATGAATATCCTAATTTGAGTTAGCATGTCAAGAATGGGGAATACTTTGAGCACAATGAGTCATGATCTTGTGGATTGCATGTTTTGAATAGTGATAATTGTTGTGAACTTGATGATTTGTCTTGAGCATCTTAGAGTTATCCTAGAACTTATCTGATGATGACACTTTGAGGCGAAATTTTATAGTTACAAACTTGACTTGGAAATGATCTAGGCGATCTTTGAAACGTTTGAGCCTTTCAAGCTTACCATGATTCATATCAATCCCTAGTGTCCCATTTGAGCTTTATTGAAAAAAAGAATGGTATATGCATTGCATATAATTAGACCACATTCGACATTCTTGGCAAACTCATTATACTTACCCTTATTTGAGCCTAAATGAAAAAGTTGTTGTTACCCTAAGGGAGTATAATGAATATCATTCGATGCACTTGAATTATTATATCTTGATGAGCTTATTGGAAAAAAATTGATGAATGAGAAAAGAAAAAGATAGACAAAAAGCCTTGAGAAAAAGATTGACTAAATAAGACCCAAAGTGGCCAAGGCTATAAAAGAAAAAGAAGAGAAGCTCGATGTGTGCGAACAATTTGAATTGTAAATGATTATACTCTCTTCTTTGCGCTTATCCTATCTTTTCTTTGAAGCTAACACCAAAGGCCTTACATTACAAGCTTAAAAAGTCCTTTTGATCCAAGTCTAAGGAATAACTATCATTAGTGGATAAGTTGTTTGAAAATATGCCTATGGGATGCTTGATGATAATCTTGACTTTGAGTTGATTAACATGATTTGATCTTGAATATGTGCATGAAACTTTGAGAGTGACTATCGCACACACACACGTTCCAATTTTGAGATATGTTGCTTGAATTAGGAGAAAACATGTCTTGTCAACTTTTGTATATGTGCATGAGATTTCTGAGAATAAGCAAGTCATGAAATAATTGTTTCAAATTCAAGAATGAACTCTACCTTATGATTTTAATGCTTATCGAGGACGATTAAGTGATAAGTTTGGGGGAGTTGATAGGGTTGATTATTACGCGTTTTTATGCTATGATTTGTATATGTTTTCGTGTTGATTCTTGAATTATTTTACGTTTTATGATATATATTTCTATATTTCAGGAATCAATGTTGAAATTCATAAAAGGGGAAGAAATCAAGCTAAAATGATGAAAAAATGAATAAAGTTGAAGAAAAGAGGAAAAAACCAGAATCCAAGACACGTGTTGCTTCTTTATCTTCAAATTACTATATGTTCAAGCCATGTTTTGGAAATGTGGTCCATATAAAAGTTGTATAACTTTCTCTTATCTTCGCGTGGACAGCTGATTCATCAAATTTGGAGTTCGTATGAGAAAGTTACGGCCAAAATACGAAACTCGCCAGAAGCTGAAAAAGACGAAGAAACTTACTTTGAAGGGCGATCGATCGAGAAAGGATTTCTGATCGATCGAGAAAGGCTGAAAAAGCCACGAAATTCTTACTGGAAGGCTGGATCGATCGGCCACTTTTCCGGATCGATCGGGACTAGGAGTTTTCATTAAAATACCTTCCTTGTAGAGTTTGTATACAAAAGGGAAGTCCATAATTCTTTCCCCTATATATTACAAACGAAAATTACAACCCATGTATCAGATTTTAACCCTAGGGAAAAGCCTCCACACTCACATCACAGCCTCCATATCAGCCCATCTCTTTCCTTCACCCTATCATACATCAAACCTCCACCAATCTTCCACTCTTCATCCAATCCTCACACAGGCCCTTTCCTTCACCATCTCACCTCACGTCCATCCCTTCTCCAAACCCAACCACACGTCCACTTCATCATTTCCCTCCACCAATCATACACGCCTCCACCTTCTTCTCCCCTCACTTTCCTCCACTTCATGTCAAGCCTCCATCCTTCTACCATTCAACCTTTATCCATCTTCACCCATTCATCCTAGGATTTGGAACAACCCAACAAGGCGATAAAAAGAGACGATCGATAAGGAAGCAAGAGAAGGAGCAAGGACCTACGAACGAAGTCGACATCGGGAGTTTATTCTTGTCTTTTAATATTAGTTTTGATTTGCTTTGATTTACTATGTTGAACTAATTTATTTATCGAGGCTAGGCGAATCCGTTGTTATGAACCTTCAATTTGATGATTTAATGATTGAATTCTTATAGTTCTTTGCGTATGTTTTATGTTCTTCATGGTTTTAGAGGATTGATCACCTTTGAATGATGTTAGTATCGTAATTGAGATCGAGAGATGATTTTATGGTACTGAATTAATAACGATTTAAGACCGAGATCGAGAGATGATGTCAAATACATGCGTGATAGCCATAGATTCTAGTAATTGAAAGCTAGGAGTTTTCATGGATCTTATGCAACATTGAATTGTTAAATAAGTGAACGAGAGTTACTTACTACAATTCGGTGTTATGTTTAATATAGCTCGAGAGAGTGTATTAGATAAATTGGGAGAACTCGTCACCTTAGAAATATTTGAATATTCAATCGAGAATTGTAGGGAATTGCATTGGTGAGCCAAAGTCTCGATAATCTTTTCTTGTAGATTTTTCTCGTTTACTTTAATTGACTTGGTTGGATTAGTAGTTAATTTTAATTAATTAGTCGTTAATTTTAAATTAATTATCGTAGGTTAAATATAGTTAAAAGACATCTTATTTGGTAATTACTTGTTAGTCCCTGTGGGTTCGACAATCCGTATCTTCCTATCTATACTAAAACTTGACACCGTGCACTTGCGGTCTAAAATCGCTAGATTGGAAATAATTGTTTAAAAGAAAAGCGATCAATCACCCATTGAATTGATATTAGTTATTGTATTGAGATCGAGAAATGATGTTATAATACGGACTAGTAAGTTGTGCCGTTGATTTCAGATTGAGATCGAGATATGATATAAAATACACATGTGATAACCATAGATATCTAGAATCAAAAGCTAGTAGGTTTCACAAATCTTAATGTAATATTGAATTGTTAAATAAGTATGCGAAAGTGACTTATTGCAATTTGATGTTAGTTTGAATATAACTCGAGAGAGTATATTGAATAAAATTGAAAAAACTAGAATCATATGGATAAACAATTGATACTAATGAAAGAATTTTAGGGGATCACATAGGTGAACCAAAATCTTGATAAATCTTCTCTATTGATTCCATCATTTTTGCGCGCTTGTTGATTGAGAGTTGAATTCCTTGTTTACTTTTACATAATTTTCATCAAATATTCGTAGGCTAAATATAATTAAATTCATTGAGTTTGGTACTTACTACTAGTCCATGTGGGTCTGACAATCGTACTTCTTCTTTTCTATACTAAAACTTGGCAACCTTGTACTTGCGGATTAATCGTTCACAACTAGGAAATTTATTGTTTAAAAAAGTGACGATCATGTTTTTGACGCCGTTGACGGGGACTAATCTTAGTAATATCACACGAGATAAGTTGATTGTAATTTAACCATTTTTTTTTGTTTTTGTTTATTTCTTACTACTCTTCACTACTACTATTTGATAATTGTCATTGTCTATGCTACGGAGTGAACGACCTACACTTGAGCCTTTTGACCCCGAAATTGAACGAACCTGTCGTACAAGGCTAAGGCAAGCTAAAACACTCATGGCTGAAAACGTGGTAAACGAGAAGCTGCCTGAAACCGCACAAGGAAGCTAAGAACTTTGAAAGAAAGCTTCTGAGAATATGTGTATTGTTTGAATGCTAGAAAACTTGGTGTGTTTACAAATGAGGAGAGAAAGCCTGTTTATACTACTGCTCCTCCCAAATGAATGATTAAGATCTAGTATATCCTACAGTGGATATTAAGTCTCCAGAATATCCTATGATATTTACAAAAATGAGCATTTTAGAATGTCCTAGTATAAACTATTCTAACAAGTAATGCCTAGAAGTTTCCGAGGCATTCTAAAACTCTCCAAGCTTTCGAAATTCCTAAGTCTCCAGATTCGCATGAATCTTCTAAAAAGTCACGGAACGTGACATTATATTCTTTGAAAAGATAAAGGAGCTTAACATCTGAATAATTTTCAGCCCAGCACAGCTAGCCCATTAATTCACAACTCGAGAAATACCCTGGAAGCTTAAAAACCCTACCAAATTTCAACTATTTAAGCCACTTCCACGGTCCTCAGCACATTTTGGTCCCTCTAAATCTCTTCCCAAGTGTCCATATTTTTCTATATGTTTGATTTCGTGGAAGTGAATTTATATATTTGAAATATGCATATGCTCGCAGATGATAATGAAGGCTACCTCTCGACAGGAATCCTTTACGATTTGGGGATCAGGGTTCTTCATCTATACATGTAAGTAGGCAAAATATTTGTGCAGGACAGTTCAGTCGCTTCGTCTCAGTTAGGAAACAGGCGCAGTGAATTAAACACCTGCTAAATCATTTTTATTTTCTTTATTGTTATTCGATGTTTGATTGAAATTTAATAATGGAAATTGAAACTTAATAATGGAATTCGCGGGGTTTCTCCTATGATGGCATGAAATCTTTGAGACCAGATTGTCTAATTTGATGACAATTCCAAGCATTTTTCTTCTGAGGATTGATTTCCCCTTCTTCCGATCATTTTTTAATTTACAATTTGACTTGAAATTTTTTTTTTTTTTTGGATTATATGAATTTATAACAAAAGTAATGATGATCGCACTGGGCTCTGAGTTTATATTGATGGACATTGCAGCCTAGAAAGCTATATCTGATCTATCTTTTAAAATTCTTGTTAATTATGACCCTATTTTTGTTTCAATTATTTTAATTAATCAATCAAACAAAATAAAAATAATCAATAAAAATATTTTGTTCAATAAATTTTAAATATAATATATCCAAATTTTAATATGATTTCATTTAATGAACAAAAATATTTTGATGAATTTTAAATTCGTAAGTGGGGTTATGTTTTTTAGTATTTTTTGTGAAATGGTGTTCGCTTGGAGACGAATTGGTCTTTGTTACCCCATGGGGTAGTACCTCATGGGGTAGATCCATCCATTAGATGTGTATATTCACAAGATTTTGTACTTTTCAAAGAATTTTATAGATTTTGTAACTTATATTGGAAAAAAATACTAATCAATTAGATATTACTATTTTTCCTTCAAACTCAATTCACCATAAATATTTTAATAGAATATTTTGAAATATATTTCACATAATTAATTTAATTATGCAAGTAAAAGATATATATTTTATACTATTATTATAAAAAAAATATTTTATGTGTTAGAATGTAATATTAAATTAGTATATATCTTTAATAAATTTATTTTAAATATATAGATATATTAAGATTTTAATCATGGTTTCTGTTAGAAATTTTGTGTTGTTCATTGGTCTACTAGCTTTCAAAAACAAAATTACCAAGAATGTAAAAATTTACGATTCAAACATTGATCCCAGCAAAAAATTATCGTAAAAATATATACTATGTCAAGATAAAATAAAAATAGTATATATTTTTCTATATCAACTTTTTAAATGATTTTGTTTGTGGGCAAGCATAAGCCAATATGTAAAGGCTAAAAATGCATTGTTACTGGAGTAAAGAAATAGTTTTATAGGTAACCTGTGTATTTTTAAATTAAAAGTCTATTCAAATCTCTAGCATAAACGAAGTAGAATTTTTTACTTTTTAGAGTTGTACATATAGCTTTAATGTTTGTATTTAAAAGAATTCTGCGGAGCCATTAAAAGTCTATTGACATCTGGATACATCTAGACTTTTATAGAGTTTTTTAAGTCATGTTTGAATACCACCTGACTTTTAAAAACTCTGTAAAAGTCTAATTTGAATACCGATAGACTTATATAGAGTACATAAAAGTCTAGGTTGAATATCAATAGACTTTTATAAAGTATATAAAGTTTAGTTTGAATACATCTAGATTTATAAAATCTATAAAAGTTATTAAATTTAGATTGGATACACCCTCCTAAAATATTAATTGTTTTAATTTATTTGAAGTAGAGTGTGAAATGCAATTAATAAGCAAGACAATATTATTTCATATTGTCGGTGCTTTAAGATAATTTTTTCCCATTTTATATGGAATAAGTTTTTTTTTTCTGTAATATAATTTATTAAGGGGTTATCCAATATAAACTTTTAATGATTTTTTATAGAGCTTAAAAGTCTAGAGGTATTCAATCTAGATTTTTATATACTTTATAAAAGCCTACGGATATTCAACCTAGGCTTTTATGTACTCTATATAAGTATCGGTATTCAAATAGACTTATATAGAGTTTTTAAAAATCAAGTTGTAGTCACACATGATTTTTAAAAACTTTATAAAAATCTCAACTTCTATCAAATACATGGTACCTCAACAATATACCGCATACACATAGCATACTCCTCAATGCATATGCAGCTAAGATCTTATACTTATAATCAGCGAGACATTGTATACTCATCCACACATGGACCAAAACATAACTAGATCACTATCTCAGAGTCTCATGCTCACTAGACTTCGAACTAGTCTAAGCATCTAGCCAATGACCTCAATTCACGCTAGACCTCTAACTCGCCCAAACTCAAATATGAACTACTGCTCTGATACCACTAATGTAAGACCCCGCTTACAGTAAATCGGAATTAACAATATAATGGCAATATGACTAAAATGGTGATGCAGATTCTATAAAAAAATTGGCAAAGTCTTCCCGTAAATTGGACTAGTGGGAAATAAAAATACATATCACAAAATAATCCCCAGCGGTAGACCAATAATTCGTCAACAAACTTCAACAATCATAAGCGAACAAAATAAAGGCGTCTAGCTAATACTCTGGCCTCAAAGAACAAACAACTTTACAATCCTGAATAAATTAATACAATCCTCAAAATAATAACAATAATATCTCAAATCATTCTAACTACGTCGTCTAGCTCAAAAGAATTGTGTTACCCTTCTAGACGCATCGATTCTATCTCCACAAGCTCCAAAAAAGCTAGACATGTCACCTGTTTTCACAGAAAGAGCTCCGACACGGCGTAAACACACCAACAAGATAAACACATATGAATAATCACTGCACATCAAATGTCACAAAATAAATAACACGGTATAATAAAAGATACTTCCTGTTTGTTTCTGGGATAATAAGATATCTAATGGATTGCTCCTTATTTGCCACTTCACAATCATAAACTCCAAAATGACAAATATCATAAGATAGGCCTCTCGACTGTTCATGTTTCTACAATCCCACAATTATAAAATTCACAGTAATGATTACAATGTTATATCATCACTACAGTGATACATCGCATTCAAAATACGTCTTTCCCTTCGATTTATGACCCATTTCTCATAATAATACGTCGCTCATCCCCTTTGGCGACCCACTTGTCATAATAATGCATCGTTCGCTCCATCGGCGACACATATATCACAACAATACATCACTCGCTCCAACGGCGAGCTATTCATCATATTAATCCATCTCCCACTTTAGTGGCGATCTATACATCGCATCAACACATCGCTCGCTCCAGCGACGACCCAAATACCATAAATACACATAGCTCGTCATAACGGCGACCCAAATACCATAACTACACATCGCTCGTCTCAATGGCGACCCAATTACCATAACTACGCATCACTCATCTCAACAACGACCCCAATTACCCTAACTACACATCGCTCGTCTCAACGGCGACCCAAATACCATAACTACACATCGCTCGTCTAAACGACGACCCAATTACCATAACTATACATCGCTCGTCCCAACGACAACCCAAATAACATACCTATACATCGCTCGTCTCGACAGCGACCCAAATATGCCATAAATACGCATCGTTCGTCTCAATGCGACCCAAATGCCATAAATACTCATCGCTCGTCTCAACGGCAACCCAAATGTCATATTAACAATAATAACACATTATTCAACAATACACCAGATAATATACTTATCTAAGCTCGTACGTCACTATGTACCTCTGCGTAGACACTTTAAGCAACCCTCTTTGCCCGGAGGCTCATGGCGTATCTGTGTCACTTTCATAGTTATTAAAAGCTCACATAGCGCGCGCTAAAGTTCAAGGCGAAGCGAGGCGCGGGTCTTGCGCCTCGCAGCGCCATGCACCTCGTGGTTTGGCAAAGCGCGTGCTATGTGCGCTATCTGCTCTTTTTCAATTAGCCAAGGCGTGCGCTATAGCGCGCCTTTGCTAAGGTTGGGCTTTAATTTTAAATTTGGGCTTATTAAAAATAAGCCTAAGTTAAAGAATATTAGGGTTAAGTTAGAGAGTTTTAGGATTACTGTTACATAAAGTCTTGTTGCATAAACACTACAGCCTCTTGTCGCCTCAAAGGATAAGCAGGTTGATGTGTTCAAGTGCTCTATTTTTCTTTTCTTCAAAATTACATTGCATTATTTCATTTCCTTTTTTCGTCTCAAATTATTATTTATTTTTAGATTGATTCTCCTTTCTTGTTTTATATTTTCTTTCCTTCTGTGACAAAGTTCATCAGTCATCACAATCGTCAATGAGTCCAATCAATCAAAGTTTGACAAACACTTGAGAATATAGCAAAATATAAATTGTTAAGCTATTAACATTGCTAAAGCATACTGCTAAGTGTTGCTAATGAGTTTGATTAAATTTTATGGATACTTCTGATGTATTAAAAATATATAAGCTATAGCACCAGGACCCCTTTGCGCTTTAGTGCGCTATGCGCCTTTAATAACTATGGTCACTTTAATAACTCAATATTAAAATTCAAGACACAAGCACACAAGTCAAACTAGCCTACCCAAATGCCATAAATACTCATCGCTCGTCTCAACGGCAACCCAAATGTCATATTAACAATAATAACACATTATTCAACAATACACCAGATAATATACTTATCTAAGCTCGTACGTCACTATGTACCTCTGCGTAGACACTTTAAGCAACCCTCTTTGCCCGGAGGCTCATGGCGTATCTGTGTCACTTTAATAACTCAATATTAAAATTCAAGACACAAGCACACAAGTCAAACTAGCCTTCATAATCTAGCAATTATTCATCCATTCAAAAGTTATAGCATATACACTCACCGCTACACGCTTCACGCACACCCACATGTGTATACAGTATATACACACATTAATATGTGCTGGAACATGCATACATATATAAACAACACCTATATTAACCAATACATGTTGAAATACATCACACATGTGTGTGTTCACGTTGAACATACACACTACACACACTGAAACACACGCACACATACACACAGTAGCACATAGCCACAACCAATAGCTCCATTCTCACACACAACTCAAACATATGTTTAAATCCAACTAGAACATAAAGTATAAATCGACCAACCATAGCCAAAAGTTCTCTTCGACAACCCACAAGGCCAATCGGTCCCAAAACCCCACAAAACATCGAAAAGCTTAACAAATCCAAGTAAAATTCCAATTAAGAGGCAAGGTAGAAATCTATATACACAAACCTGAATAAATCGTGCTCACAATAGAGAGAAAATCGCCTCTTGAAGGTTTTGGGGAGGGGGCGACACATGGAATGGGGAAAAAGGAGAGAGCTGATGCGTTATTTTGTGTGTGAAAAGGTATGTGTGGGTGTGTTTTGGTCTAGCCTTATTTTTAAACTCAACCCTTCAATTAAATCCACACTTTACAACTAACAACCCAACTTAATAAGCATGTATTCCTTTAATCTATATTTCACTAATTTATTATTGTAAAATCTCTTTGAATATAATTTACACACCAAGTTCAACCCGGAATTATATATTTCAACTCCAGACGAGAATACGAGTCCCAAAAATTTAATCCATAATAATTTCATAATTATCGCAATTATAGTGAATTAAATAATTAATAATTATTCCGGGCATCACATGTATCTTTTTGTCGAGAAAAGAATGAAAGATGATGGAATGACTCAACCACCAGAGGAGCAGTCATATCAACCTAAGGATCAAGAATAATCCAACATGGGATCAGTGAGTAAAATGGTGGACAAGCAGGCTATAGCCATGAAAAGCTTGGCTCAATCATTGCAGGTTAGCAAGTCAACTGTATTTTGACCTGAGAAGCAAACTCCTCAGATAACCAACCCATGATGGAAGACTAGTACGCTCCCCCATATAGGAGGGATGAGGACTCATGGATAGAAAATCAAAGTCACATCCATAAAAAACATGCTACGAATCAAGTATTTATTAAAACTAACCCCAATAAAAAACAAGGAATGTTTGATGATGCAAGATTTTGAGTCTCACCAGTTGCAAACTCGGGGATTAATGCTAGGAGAGCATCATATTCACAAAATCCTTTAAGACGGGTTCCAGTCAATTAACAAGAGAACAATCTGATTTCAAAAAAAACAAAAACACACTTCAATTTCTAACCAGGTGGGTGTTGTAATCTATCCACATGTCCAACCAGCGGCGGACGCAGAATTTTCGATAAGGGGGGGGCAAAAATTAAGAAAATAAGATAAAAAAATGAATAGAAAAAGTAACTTACAATTAATTTCAAAAAAACTAATTACAATTGGCCCTGACATTCGACATATTTTGAAATTTTTGAATGATAGCTTCATTAGGTATACGATCGAATATATCTTTTTCAATATAAACCACCAAAATTATCATTCATCCATTCATCACACATTCATTTGCGAAGCTTTTCATAGTAGAGAATGTTCTTTCCACCGTAGCAGTTGCAACCAGCAAAATCAAGGCTAAACTGATAAGCTTGTAAATCAATAGGTATATCGCATATCTTCTAGTTTCAATCATTTTTTGAGTTATCTCATCAAGTCCTTTTACCTTCGAAGTAGCAATTAAAGGCATATCCATAACGAAAAGTTCAAGAAAATTTCCTTGATTGCTTGACTCCTCATATTCATCATGACCACGAAAGGCAAGTCCTTGATTCAAAAGTCATCTAAAACAATCAATTGAAGCATTTATCCAAGCTCTGTAATCCATTTTTACTTCATCCTTCATTTGAACAAAAGTTGTCCCAATATGTTACTTCTGATTGAGTAAATTTTATATTTACTAAAAGCTTGATTATGAGCACTACTAATAGTTCTCTCGTGTTTACGAAGCTTATCTTTGTTCTTCCAATCCTTAAAACCTTCACTTACAAAAGCATCACCACATCCTTGATGACCCAATTCATATTTGAAAAGATAACAATAAAGACAAAAATCATCATCCTTGCTTATACTATATTCCAACCAACTATATTCATTGAACCATGAACGGTTAAACCTTCGTAATTTCCCATCGAAATCTGTTTGAGGGAAGTTCTCAAGATTAGGTTGGCAAGCGCCATCTAAATAGTATTTTCTCCGAACTCTTTCACGAATATTAGGATGAAAATCTGTAATTCTAGGCCATTTGCTTGGATCCGAAGGAAGTTTTGGCAAGTCAGAATTTTCATGAATTATTTTTGGTTGCTCTTTAAGACTCTGAGAAGAAGCAAAGTTTACTGAAATTCAGGCAGTTGCACACTGCTTAACGGACTCACATCAGAGAAAGACGATTCTTTATCAACTTGTTTATAGTACTTTAACATAGCTCTGTATTAAGCAAAATTAATCAAATAAAATTAAGATGATACCAATATTTTTTTTTTAAGATAATATAAACTTTATTCAGATATACAAATTTTATTCAAAATAAGCTCTACATTCCTCTCTCCCGGTCCAGATTTCTTAACATTTGATTACATTATTCCTTCACATTATAAATTCATCAATCCCATCAAAAAATCTGAATATTAAGACTTAGAAAATTTAGTAAAAAATATTAATAGATAAAACCAAACACCTATAGATTACAAAATATGAACACCGTCAAACAATCTCAAATCCAAAATTTCACGTTTTCTCATACAATGAACTCAAAATTACAACTCACGGATTCAAGAACAAGAGGGATGGTTCTATTTATTAGTTTTTTTCGTTCATATATCAATTAATCAATGTATGCTAAGTTTAGTTCTCTTAGGCTCCGTTTGGAGTGGTTGATAACATTAGTAATCTTTGTATTACTTGTCATATCCCATGTTTTTTTTCGATTTTTAACACAAATTATCCCACCATATTTATCACACTCTAATCCCACTTTATAACAAAATGACACAAATGCCCCTTCCCGCCTTTTTCACTATCTCAAAATTTGAAATTCCCGCCAAAAAATAATTATATAATATTATTATTATTACTATTATATATATATATACACATGCACGCACATGTGTGTGCATATATATATATATAATAATCATAATAATGTATATAAATTATATATATTACTACTATTATTATTATTATATATACATAAATATATATTATTATGTAATAATAATAATTATTATTATAATATGTTATTAATATAATAATTTATATATATTATATATATACTATTATTATTATTATGTATATATAGACACGCACGCACGTATATTTATATATATATATATATTTATTATTATATATTATGATTATATATATATATTATAATAATAATGTATATAAATTATATATATATTACTATTATTATTATATATGCATATAATAATATATATATTATAATTATGTTATTATATATATATATATTATGATTATTATTATTTTATATTATGATTATTGTATTATATTAATATTATATTATATTATATATATACTATTGTGATTATATATCTATATACTATTATGATTATTAATATTATAAAATATTAATTATTATTATATTTTAATGTAATAATAATATATAATATTATATATATTATTATTATATATACATACACCCGAATATATATATTATAATTAATATTATTATATATATATTTTATATTATGATTATTATTATTATTCTATATTACGATCACTGTATTATATTAATATTATATTATATATATATTTTTATGATTATGGTTATTATTATTATTTATTTATTTTATTAATATTATAATTTATTTTTTATTATTATATTATAATGTAATAATAATATATATTATTACATATTATATATACTATTATTATTATATATATACATACATACATACGTATATATATATATATATATATATTATAATTAATGTTATATTTTATTATTATAATAATAAGGGTATTTTATCATTGTATCAAATAATAATCCTTATCAACAATCTTATCCTCCAATCAAACAGCATATAATTTATCACATACTATTTTTACAATCATTTCACAACTTTTTAATCATTACATTACTTATCATATCCATAACTTCAAACGGTACCTTATAGTAAAAAAATACCTCAAATTAAGGTAAAAAAATACCTCAAATTAATCGTCGGAACAAAAGAGCGTTGTGGTTGATGAATTGCGGTGTTGGACGTCCAAGAAAAATTAGTTGCTGAGTTTTGAGGATAGCGCAGTGAAGGACAGGAAAGAGGCATGAAGAAAATATTTGAGAAGCCAAAAAGTCAATTAGGTTAATATGGTAATTTTTAATTAAAAAAATAATACAATTAAATAATTAAATAAATATATTAGGGGTATTATAGGTATTTCATCTTCAAAAGCAGGGGAGGGCACTTGCCCTCCCTTGCCTCTATGTCCCTCCGCCCATCTGTACAACACATCATACATGTGGATATAGCGGTTCATGGGGCACTGAGGTGAATGCAGGAACAAACTCTCGAGGGCATATTATCCCCTACACCGCCTTAGGTCCACATAACCATTCAATGAATTGAAAGGAGAAATGTACTGTAAGTGTCATAATTCTCACAATCATACTACGAGTATTTGTTACATTAAAATATTTTGTAATAAAGGACAAATAAGGCAACGAGGCAGAATAGTCAGAAAATGGCCATAAATGATACAGAATGCCGAAGGATAATATTTTTGAGGTGAAAGACGGTCCAAAGCAGTTCAAACAAGTGGGGTCATGGGAACAGTGAGAAAACATGTTGAATACATATGAGAATCCAATGAATATTGGAGGATCTATGAGCTTTAGGCAATGAATATAGAGGATCCATGACCACAAGGCCAAGGAAACATGAATACCTTGGGATCAGCCATAAGACCAAAGATCCAAGAAACTCCTTGATGATTATTGTTTAAACACTGAAGATGTTCTGCTGTTTCCTGGATTCCTATGTGTTTTGTGTTTTGTCTCTATTTTAGTCGTTGATTTTTTCTTTTTGTGTCATAAGTCGTGATTTGAAGTAATTATGAAGGCCGATGATGAAGAATTGAG
The DNA here is from genome assembly GCA_907163345.1 of Haberlea rhodopensis. NCBI lineage: Eukaryota > Viridiplantae > Streptophyta > Magnoliopsida > Lamiales > Gesneriaceae > Haberlea > Haberlea rhodopensis. Next base: position 983,519 of record CAJQUN010000095.1, read on the forward strand.
TTTACCTTGAGAAAATTCTAAATTTTTTGTTCGCTTCGCTTTTGAGTTTCTCACATAATCATGCACTAATACCATGACAATTTGATTAATCAAAGTTGATTTAAATGAACACAAATATTATATAGGCGATTCTTGATAGTATTTTGGGTCTTTATTCATTGATATAAAAATGTCATAGCCCCATTGAACTTAAAAATAAAAGAATGATATTTGAATTGCTTGTAATATGTTTTAGAATCTCATTCAAAAATTGTTTATGATATTACCTTGGTTTTGAGACATGACTTGAGCACATTGGTCAAATCATATAAATTATTTGTAAATTGAGAGTAATCTAGAACTTGCATTGTACACTTTGAGGCAAAATACGGACATATGTGTCTCAAGAATGATTTATGCAATTTTTTGATCCGTTTGAGCATTTGAAGCCACCAAATAACATCATTTTATTCCTAGCTACCCCATTTAGCTAATTGAAAATTGAATGGTATGTGCAAAAACACATAATAACCCACATGCGGCATCCTTTCAAACTCACATGTCAACCACCTTATTGAAACCATATACTCTATTTCCTACCATCAAGTGAGTAAGCCCCTATTGCGCTTGATCGCACATTACTTTAACAATGAAATTCCAGTGGTGTAAGATATGTATGCGATTTAATCTCAAGTGCACGATGTTAAGTTTTAGTATAGATCGTATGAATACGGATTGTCGAACCCACAATGACTAACATATAAGTACCAAATAAGACAAATTTAAACCATATTTAGCCTACGATAATGAATTAAATAAAATACTAGGCAACTAAATTAACTACTAATCCAACTAAGTAAATAAACGTAAACGAGAAAATTCCGCTAGAGAAGATTATCAAGACGTCGGCTCACCAATGCAATCCCTACAATTCTCAATTGAATATCCAAATATTTCTAAGGTGACGAGTTCTCCGAAGTTATCTAATATACTATCTCGAGCTATATTAAACCTAATATCAAATTGCACTAACTCTCGTTCACTTATAACAAATCAATATTGCATAAGCTTCATGAAAACTTCTATCATTTGGTTACTAGATATTTGTAGCTATCGCATATGTATTTGACGTTATCTCTCGATCTCGGTCTGAAATCCACGGTATGAGTTATTAATTACGTATCATAAAATCATCTCTCGATTTCAATTACGATACTAACATAATTCAAAGGTGATCAATCCCTCAAAACATTAAAATCATAAAACATACACAAAGAATTATAAGGATTCAATCAAACAAATAATCATCAAATCGTAGGTTCAAAACAAAGGATTGCCTATCATCGATAAATAAATCTAGTTCATCATATTTAAATTGCAAAATCAAACCTACACAAGAATAATCCAAAATAAATCAAAACTAGAATTCAAAAGACAAGAATAAACTCCCCATGTCGACTCCAGTTGTAGATCTTTGCTCCTTCGCTTGCTTCCTTCTTGATCGTCTCTTTAATCGCCTTGTTGGAGTTGTTCCAAAATCATAGGGGAAAATGTTGAAGGTGGATGATAGATGGTGAAGAGATGAAGGCTGGCCTTATGTGAACGAGGCGTGTGTTGTATGGACATATGTGGATGGAAGGAGGTTATGGTTCTGGACGTATATGATTGGTGTGTTCCCCTATTGGATGTGTGGTGGAATTATGAAGGAGGCGTATGATTATATGTGAAGGAGTATTGGACTTGTAGTAGGACTTGTATGATGATTCCCGTATGGTAAGTAATCTCCCTTGCTCAAACTCTCGGCCCTCCTATTTTTCTCGTTGGCCCCACATGAATCTTTCCATATTGCCATTAAATATGATATCTTATCTTGAATCTCTCGTGTATATCTGAATTGCTTCCAGCTCATGCGTGAATCCGCTGCTTCCAAGTTGCTGAAATCTTTCCTTGTTTAAAAATCTGCTGCCCTCTTATGAAGAATATAATCTATTGTGAAGTCCCAATCTGCTCGTGCCTTGAATCTTCAATAAGATGACCAATAAATCTTATGTGAATCCTCAGTGTATGATGTATATCTCTTGTGAATTTAATAATGCATCTTCTCTCTTTCTTTCTTTATTTGCTGTACGATGAATTCTGTTGTACCATGAATGAAATGAGTTTCTTTTCCTGGTACACTGTTGTTGTGCTTGTCCGTCCAGCTCATGCACGTGACTTTCCTTTTGTATGGTGGCAATGAGTTTCCAATCTGCTTGCATGCTATCATGATGAATTTCCTATGTAGCCCCGTTATTGTTACGTGAATGAGCTGCTCAATAATTTATGTGAATCTTTCTTCTCTTGTGCATGAATTTCTTTCCTTGAAATCTGCTCTTCCTTATGTGCTGTATGTAAATTCCTTCAAACTCATGTAAGGCGGTACAAGAAAGTCCTTGAGCAATTCAAACCCTAGCAGCACTTTGATAAATTCTGAAAACATGACCCGATCATCGCGATCTATATTTTTTTTTTTTTTTTTGAAAACTTCGAACCCTCGTGATCGATCTTGCTTGGATGCCGATCGAGCATGGGTTTCTTATTGTTGTTCTCCAAATTTCGTGAAGGCACAATCGATCTTGAGCTTCTTTTACGATGGATCGATGAATGCATTTTCTTTTAAATTCGAGATCGTTGGCCAATGTTGTGAAGTGTTAACTCGTTTGGGTAATTTTCATCATCAATTGGCTCATTTTCTTCATTTTCTCGTGCTTTCACCTAAATTCCTGAAACATGCAAACTAATACAAAAAAGCTTAATATCGTTTAAGAATCACAGTAAAATATAACGAGAAGCATAGAAATAAAGTGCAAAAAAGGCACTTATCACGCTTTAAAATTTCAAATATCTCACATGTTCGTACTTGAAAATTTTGAAGGAGAGAAATAATGAAAAAATGGCGTGAATGCGTAGAAAAATGTTGAAGAGGTGAAAAGAATAGTGCTTGATAGAATGAAAAAATTAATGAGGTGAATGATGAAAAGATAGATGAGAAAAGATGGTGATTTCAAAAGAAAATGATGAATTGTCAATATAATGAATTATGAGATGAGAGTGCGCTACAATGTTATATTTGACTTACTCTCTTGCTTTGAATTTCCTATCCTTTTATTGAAACCATAAGCCGAGGACATACATTATAAGTCAATTAAGACGTATTGACCGAGCCATGTTCCTCCAATATACTAGTGGATAAGGTTACGAATGGTAAGCCTATGGGCACTCGAGAAACATTTGTCATGAATATATGATTTTTACATTCAAACACACACACGTCTCATTACTTGATATGATGCATTGTTTATTGCTTGTCAAAGTTATACTCCTTTTTATGAACAATGCAATTGAACCTACACCTTGCCAAGTCCTATTGATTTGTGTGAGTAAAGATTGCTTTGAGTTAATGGTTAAACGTAAGTGGTAGCACATACACACTTGAGATCTCTTGAGTATAGTGATATGCATACTTGACTTGAAATTCTTAGACCATTGATCTTCGAGACCATTTTGCAATTATAACATTTCACGACTTGCTTTTGTAGTTTGTTTTCTTTATTTCTTAGTCTTTTTATATTTCTATTTTGCTCGGGACTAGCAAAATTTTAAGTTTGGGGGATTTTACTTCTTTTATGTTGGTATTCGAACGGAATTACATCTTTTGTTGTTTTGTAGAAATCCAAGAAATGAAATATTTTACGCTAAAAAGATGATAAAAAGTGCATTAATGTGACAAGGATCCAATTTGAGGATGAAAAGGTGACGAAGTCGAGCTTAAATGATGGATGAAGGAAGAAAGTTGAAGAAAAAGGGAAAAATCGAAATCCAAGATACATGTCACTTCTTTCTCCTAGAGTTTCTTCATGTTTTAGCCATATTTTGGAAATGCGATCAATATCAATTGTAGAACTTTATGTTATATTCGCGTGGACAACTAATTCGTTTAACTCGGAGATCATATGAGAACGTTATCGCCAAAATACTAAGTTGTAGCGCAAGAGGAAGAAGAAAGGCGCCCTACGCGCCTGATTCAAACTAAACTAGACACATGTCATTTGGTTGAGTATCGGAAACTTTATAGGGCGATTATGCTAGGCATATAAGCTGAAACTTCAAGAAATCTTCCTTGGGTCAATGTTTGGACAAGTAATTTGATATTTATGAGTTCTTTGAATGATTTGATGATATATTTTAGGTATAAATGACCAGGGAATATTGTTTGATTGGAGATAGCATGCTAAAATAAGGAGAAATAAGGTATATTGTGATTGAGTAACATGACATATATCTGTATTATTTGATATACAATTTTGATGAATTCTGTGAATTACACGAGATTATGTGGCTATGTGATTTTGTTTAAAATATTTGGCGTTTAAAGCATTCATAATTGGCATATCGGTGTATGAAAATAAATGTTTTGTTAACATACATAATTTTTATACATACATCGATGCATGACATACACGCTGAACTACGATCCTTCGATATCCTGTTGTTTTGAATTCTATCAACCTTGTTGAAAAAGTGAATGAATTAAAAATGAAAAAATGAGCTCGATCAATCGATTATAATGCTCGATCGATCGAGCTCATCAGAAAAAAGTTTTTATATGCTACAGGAGCTCGATCGTCGAGCTCCTAGCTCGATCGACCGAGCCATGTTTCTGTTGCGTGAATTGGTGTATCCATTCACATTTGGGTGCGATTTTTGGCGATAGGGTGCCTCCAAATGGTGTCCTTTTGGACATACTTAACATCCCTCACTTGAATTGGATATGGAATTTTGAATTCACATCATATTTGAAGATCAAAATTTGAGTAATTTTGAGAGTCTTCATCATTGTTATGGTTGAGCGTTTTTAGACCTTTGTGGTTTAAATGATTTGTGATTTGGAGTGCTCCTATCACAAATCATAGTCGTTGTATCTTTGGAGACAAATTGCCAAAGTAAACCGTTAGCACCGTAGCGGGGCAATATTGTCTTAAGGACAGAGATTATAAATCTCGCCTCGACATTCTTGTTTTTGCTTGCTACTTTCCGAAGATACACACCCATAAATTTTGTACTACAAATCTTAGGGGTTATACACGGTACTATGAGTTGCATTAAGTTGCGTGAAAGGCATAGGGAATTTGTGACCCCTCTGATTGCTATGATTGGTTGATATGGGGATTGGTGGTGTTTTGCTGACATCATCCTCTGAATTATCCCTATTTGTTATATGATGTCAAGAGCTAGGATGGGGTTGCGCTTTGACGATGCACCATATGGACATCCCTTTGCTTGACATGCTTGAGCTATTGTGATATTTGGACTTTTGTTTATTGACTCAGATATACCAAGTGGATGAGTGTATGATATGATACAAACACGACATGTATTGCATTGCATTACATTACATCGTATATCATATTTTATAGATACATGTATATATTTAATCATTCCATATTGGGCTTTTGCTCACCCCCATGGGGGTTGTTGTTGTATTTGTGTGTGGACAATGGCAGGTAGTGTAAGACTCCAACTCCTAATCTCGTCATTAGTGCATTTATCTCGTTTAGTGGTGTATATATTAATATTCAGTAGGGGATTCCCATTACATGCTTTGTACTTATGGCACGGCTTCTATAAAAAAAACGACAGAACTCAAATCGCATATATATACACTTTATAATGCACTAATCATATTCTCAATTGATTATGCCATTATATATTAAACCAAATGAAAAGACAAATATCAAGGACCATTATCTAATCCATATACACATATCACTATGCTCACAGATGATCATTGAATAAATAAATGTGTATTTACTTGTATAGCTTCTCATTCTTTAAAACTCTCACCACATGTTTCATAATTATTGTATGAAATTTTATAAAAATTTGGGCAAAATCACCCCTTAAATTGGACTACTAAGAAAAATACAAATCATATACGCACCATATTCAACTCCTCAGACAATAAACATAATAAATTTCCCCAATACTCAAGTTGTAAAGCATTTTTACCTAAAAATAAAATGCACATTAATCAACCAGATGAAAAGAGAACATCAACACTTTTATACAGATCATATACATGCATCAAAATTCTCACATATGAGCAACGAATAAATGAGTATTAATTTACTTGAATAAATCATATGTGAGAATTTTGATGCATGTATATGATCCGTATAAAAGTGTTGATGTTCTCTTTTCAAGACACAACACACACACAAAAGAAGTGTAAGATGTGCCTTGCAAAGACATGTATAAGTCTTGAATTCAATAATACATACACCTTATACATTTTAACCAAATGATCTACACACACACACACACAAGTCCAATTCATTGTTAAAGAAACCTCAAAAGGCTCATAACATTATACCAATCAAATTAATACTTGAGAGGCAAAGTCTATTAAATTCCAGCTTGACACTTTTTGATAGAAAATTCATACATTTTGCATACAAGCTCAAAATCACTTAATTCCAGTTGGAGATGCAAGATAACTTAAAATACTACAATTTCCATTTGAAATGTTTAAGCTAATTCAGTAGTAATAAGGTAGATTTACAGCAAAACATATTGGGTTCTAAAATTCGCAGAGCATGAATTTCCAGATTGTATACAGTTTGGGAAACCTAGAATAACTTTTGGATCTCAACTCCAAATTGAGTGATTTTGGTGCCACGAAGCCAACTCATAGCACTACAACTTTTCTTTAGACCATAACATCAAATTCGAATCCTACATTAATTTACAGTTCATTATGGACATGTGTTATATGAGTTTGATATATTTGTGTGTATATGATGGTTATGGTATTATATATATTTTCAGTATGGGTATATCGATATATGTATAACATGTGGTATGTTCCTCGTACGGCAAGACAATGCCGAAATTTTAGGGTCACGTGTTGAAAAATTTAAAACTAATATTCCGTTGTTTACATTATAATTATCATTGTGTGATCATTAATCACATGATTATGATTTTGTGCCCTCACACATTTTCGGGGAAAATTTGGCTTATTCACGCTTTGTGGTGCTTAGATCGTGTTTGTAAATGCTTATTCAAAACATTTTGATGTTACTTTTGTTTAAAGTTGTACACACATGTTTATAAGCAAAAAAAAGTGGTTGTTTGGCTGCGGATTCCCACATTATAAAAAAAAATGTTGGTTATTTGATATTAAAAGAAAAAACAACTTAAAGTGCCAAAAAATTGTTATCGCTCAACTTAATGCACCCGGAAGTATTTCATGATTTGTTTCTCTACTTTTTTTTTTTTTTTTTTTACAGACGCTAGAAATTCAAACATCCAAAATATGTTTAGCATTTACAAACACTACTTTATTATCACTCGTTTCTATAACCTGTTCAATATTTAAACATACTACATGATTTTTACAAATTAGAAAAGTTATTAATTAAAAAAAAAAATCAAAGAAAATTATATGGTAATATACCTAACTAACCAAAAAAAATTAAACTATATCCTTAATTTGATCAATTTTGCTACATATAATATTTTCAATTTTAAAAGCTGAATGTAAGATTCAGGTACAACGAGGTAAATACAGTACATTCACTTGAAGCAGCTTTCATAGTAGGGCAGGCCACCACGAACTCGTCCTCTATCATCGGATGTAAAATCCGGGCTTCATTATCCCATCGGCCCTTTGTCTGTCTATCCCTTCCCCCGGTAACACCTTACCATGAAAATTTAGGTTTGTTCCTGGGATGAGGGCGAAATTTTAGTACATAAATTAATTATGTGTTCTCTCGAATCTAAAATTGAGATAAACTAATTTGGAGTCGAGCTGGAACAGATCCTTTCTTCTTCACTGGTCGGGACACGTATTTATCTATGTAAGTGAACGAGAAAATATCAAATTCGTTGAAACAAGCAGTTCATTTTGAATCACTACTTCATAGTGCAATATTCCACATGTATGCATTCATTTACAAAAACTTGCAAACACAGTATAATAAAATCCAAAGTTCAATATACATTAAAGCCACTCAATTGAAAAATTACTCAAGATCGTGTCTCTCCCAAATTTAAATGAAGATTATAAATCATAATTGATTGATTAATGGCTCTCCATTTGCTCGACACCAAGGATAGTTCATTTGTAGACCAATCACGCATGCTTCACGCCTACGACTCGTTCATGAAGACAGCACCATGTCCATTAGCTTTCAAAAACTTCTTCAGTATAAGGACGACTATAGCAATCGTAAGCCCTAAAGCTGCCCACGTGAACAACCTGTCATCAGCCGGCTTTGGAACTCGTTCAGGGTTATGCAACAACTGCTGCCCGTTTGTAGGGGTGTTAGAAGCGAGTTGTGATGTTTGAGTGTTGTTGGCGGTTGGAGGTGTTTCATTTGGTTGCACAACAATCCCATCGGCGTCAGCTGCATGAGGATGGGGCTCGATAGTTGTATCAACCGCGTCATTTTGGGAATCATGCTGATCTTCATTCTCCTCCTTAGTATGTGCTTCAGAGATTTGGTTGCCTTGAGGTACTGGGGGTGCTTTGCTTAGCATGTAGTCGTGAATCTAAGAAAGAAAATCATTAGTTCCAGATCAAATTGACAATTCATAAAAACTGGAAAAGTAGGACACCACAAACCTCATCAATTAATTTCTGGCGTTCTGAAGACCCGAAAGTTGGTGCAGCTTCACGAGATTTTACAGCAAGTTTTCGCCTCTCTTCTGTTGGGTAATCCAATGATCCTAGTGCACCATTTGGACTTGTAGGCATGAACGCGATTAGTGCTACCAAAGCAGTTCGAACTGCAAAAATAACCGGTGCATTGTAGTTGTTTATAGATAAATAAATAAAACATAGTGTAAATATGTGAGCCCCCCATGGTATTAGCTAGAATAACATGTTCTAGAGACTTCAGATTCATAATTCACATAAAAAATCAATAAAAGTTATGTGCAATGATATAAAGAATATCGCCAATGACGGCATAATTCGCAGAATCTACTCCTGTTCGTCTCGTATACCATATATTATCCAGGTTGTATGATCGATCTGCTTATCATTTTTCGTAAAATAAGAAACTTAAAACTACGTAGAGCAAACTCAATACACCATTACACACAAGATGCCCAAATCCTTCGCATTTATATTGTTAATATCAGAAACATAAAAATCTAAAAACAAATACCACTCCAGGACGGTTGCCAGTGTTCAGGATGATGATTGGAAATGCTCAAGCATATCTTGGTTTGGGTTTCAAATCGACCATTTGGCTGCAAACGAGATTCAATCGATCATCATACACTCAGATCAAGTATTGTTAACAGAAGATATACATTCTTCATTCTCAATAATAAACTATATGATGAGACAAACACAGTACCGTCAACAGCATAAATGAAGGAGGCTTGAAAGGATATTCAGCAGGCAACTGAATTCTTCCATGATAAATTCCCCCCTCAAACTCTGAATCACTGGGTCCCCTGATTGCAAACTGCCATTCAAATATATTTTCCTGAAAAATGCAAAGTCAATCAGCCGCTATTTATAGATAAGAAAAAAGGGGAAAACAATTCTGAGTTTCACACGGTCAAGAGAAAAGGAAAAAAAGAGGATTCGGATTTCAATTCTCAAGCTGTGAGGCGGTTGAAAAAAAATGAAGGAAAGCACTTCTGAGTAAACGGCTCACACCAGAACCAATTTCGTGTTAGTCCAAAGGTGAAATTACGAAATCATTATGCTCTTAAAATATAAACAACAAAACTGATTCGGAATTTACAAGTGATTCAACGAACAAAAAATCATAAAACCAAAGCCACCATTAAGATTCATGAGGTCATCAAAATTAACAGAATTCATTCCCCCAACAAGAAACAAGCTCGAATCAAATTTCGTTAATTTGAAATTCATTTCCCCAAAAATCATACCTCGAGAGGAAGGCCAATGAAATCATCGGAAGGATTGGATTGCATCTCTTTGACCTCCTGCAGAATCCTCTTCACCGCTGGGTTCTTCCGATTGTACTTATCCTCCGCCATAATTTCTCTGGATTTTTGGTAGATAGGAAGGAACCGTACCTAATTCTTCCCACGAGGAAGTCCGAAGTCGGTAGATTTTGTTAGATAAAACAAAAATAATGAAATAGAAAAAAAATGTTAAATGGAATTCTTCTTAGAAACAAGAGCAGTTGGTTTCATATTTAAGGGGGTGACACGTTATTTGCATGAATATCTATGACGTGGCTAACTTTCATTGGTTCAGTGATTACTACCCTTCTCTCTATTGGATATCTCCTGTGACCGACTAAATGCTAAAGGTGTGTTTGGATGAATGTATTTGGAAACATTTAAAATTCATAGATTTGAAATTTTAATTTTATGAAATTTATTGTTTGATTGGACATAGATTTCAAAATAAATTTTAAATACTTTGATTTAAAATTCATTGTTTAACTAAAAAATTATAGGATTTCAAATTTTTAAAAAAACTATCCTATTTTTATACATATACTATAAAATTAAAACAAGTATTATAATAATCGAGTAAATATATTCGATTCAACAAAATATAAGCGATAGCATGTGTCAAAGTATTATATTAATCGAGTAATCAAGTATTGGATTTTAAATTCATACTTATATCTTTTTCCGATATGTATCAAATTTGTCCAACAATAAATATAGTTCAATAAATCACTCAGCCTTGATTTAAATCATAGTACTAATAACAAAGTTCCAACATCCAATAAGCATAAATAAAATGTCTCAGTGTATAAAAATAATAATAATAATAAAGCAAGAGAGTAACAATTCAGATTATTTTAACATTTTTACTTGCAAATTCTAAACAATAGTTTTAGACGAAAAAATAAATAAGCAAATTCCAGCATATCAACTGAATTTCACATCGAGCCCGATATTCATCAAACATTTGCATTGTCAAAGCTTCCCGAAACATTGTCCATTCTCTTGTTATTTGGACGGTCGTTATTTATTCTTCATCATCGATGTCATTGTAAATGGCAGCTCTGTTTTCTAATTCTGAAACTCGACAACAATCAAATAGATATAAAGACTGTTTAAATTAAAATTCATTTTTTTATCAGTCCAATTCTTTTCAGTTGATCTTATTTATTTTATGATGACAAAAAATATGTAGGGAAGTGTACTTGGGCCGTCAAGTGGATAAAGAAAACAGTGAAACAAGGCTGCTTGACTTGTTTCAAAGATTCAGTTCTTCTTATCCCCTAAAACCAACAGGAAAATAGTATCCAAGAAACTGCATCAGATCCAATACTGAAAATTCAGATCACATCTAAGATTTCACGATTTGGCATAATCAAAATGCATCCAATAACATCCAGTCAAAAACAAAATGAATTCAAATCTAGCGAGACAATTCAGTTTATTAAGGCAAAACAGTTCAACAATACTGCTTGAATTCTACCAAAGATTCAAATTTTCTTTTCCACAAGACAAATACTATCCAAGAAACTGCATCAGATCCAGTATTAAACATTCAGATCAGATCTAAAACTTCAGCAAAAGCCAAGATAAATCAACTAAAATTCCAAAAGTTCAAAATCAATCCAAACTACCACAACACCAAAGAACAAAATGTTAGCATAAGATGCCCTACAAGCCAATGGGCCAATAGTTGGTCTGTTGGGCCCTAAAATCCCTAGCCCAATTAGTGATGCAAACTCAGCTATAAATACGATGTTTCATCTCTAGGTTTGACTACTCATTTATTCCACACAATACACTCTCATAAGCCGACATCACACTAGCACTTGTGTCGGACTTGTAGATCTGGTCAGGTTGATTGGACTAGAGGATCACCGCCATCAGATTGATTTCACTGTTAACGGTAATCTCCTTTCGTGCATTACATTCGATTTATGCATATAAATATTAGAATCAGGCGCAATCCTCCGTCCCTGGGTCGAGATATGTTTATTGTTTTATTCCGCTGCGTTTGGATCTGGCACCGGGGGACGGAAACCAAACAGTGGTATCAGAGCATGGTTGCGCTTTGATTTTGTATTTGATAATTAATTTTTTATTAGATTGTTTCCCATATATACTAATCGTGTTTGAGTTTTCAGAAATTTTGGAATCCAGAAAATATAGAAAATGAATTAATTTTTTTTTTATAAAAAATCCGTTCTCGCCGGAGTACAGCCCGGTCGCGCGCAGAATAAGGTTGAGCGGCGATGGACGCGCAGAGAATTAACATCGTAGCGTGAATATGGCCTGAAAATTGCGACCTGCTGCAAGCATGTTGCAGCAGATGCGGCGGCGTGGATTCGCGACCAATTTTACACGAAGCGCGATCGAGAAGCTTCGCGTTTCAGATGCGTGACCAGTTTTTTGTCCTCCACCTTCGCGCCGGGTTTCTGATTATTTTTTTAGATAACTCGATGTGCGCGAAACTTCTGGATGGGTGAGGTGAAGGCGGCGATGCGAGCTATGGTTTCTGAAACCCTAGCCGCCGCTGCCTGTTGGGGAAGATGATGAATAGTTCTCTGCTAGAGTTTGATGAACAGTGTTTTCGAAATATTAAATTTTTTTTAAAAAAAAATAATATTTTATTTATCACCAGTTTGTTTAATATCTTAAATTAGTTTGGTAAATTCATCAATATTCTCATCTACATCTTTATTTAGATCCAACTTGAATCAAAAGAACTTTTCAAGCAAGAACAATTTTCTAGTTAGAGAGGTTTCAATATATAACTCTTCAAATTTATCCCAAAGGGCTTTGGCAGAGATTTTGTTAGTTCCGAACTTTATCGATGAGATTTTAAAGATGATAAAACATATCAGACCGGATCGAGAGAAATCAGACTGACCAGATCGATCGCCCAAAACAGATCAAGCTGATAAGATGACAAAGCATATCAGACCGGATCGAGGGTAATCAGACTGACCAGATCGATAGCTCAAAACAGATCAAGCTGATAAGGCATATCACATATCAGACCGGATCGATAGATATCAGACTGACTAGATCGAAGCTTCAGATCGAGCTCAATCTTTATCAGATCAGAGCAGTCAAGGATGCATAAAGAGTGGCTCTTCAGTCCGAATCATTAACGGCTATTTATTGTAGCATTTAATGTCGCAATTAATGCTACAAAGGACCAAAGACTGAAGATTACCATAAAAGGTAAGAAGACAAAGAAGAGCTTACCTGACAGTCGCCGAAAGCATGAACCAGAACGACAAGTATCCTGAAGAAGAAGACTGTAGCTTACTCAGAGATTAAGCAGAGTCAAGAGTTGCACATTAAGGGAAATAATGTCGTTGGTACATGCAACTATAAAAGGATGCAACAACAATACAGATAAAAAAACAAGACTCTCGCTGATCAATCAAAAAACAACACAAGCGTTCAAGCTCAGAATCTCTCGAGCTGAAATTATTCTTAAGCACGATTACATTGTAATATTTGATCATTTAGGATCACTATGCGCATCTTGTGTATTCTGTATTGAAAAATAGAAGTGAGAAACAAATTGTAACTGTCAGACAGAGAGTGTCTGAACAGATCGAGTGACTAGGAGTTTCAGTCTGGTAGTGAGGTAAATCCAGCTGAATCGGGTTTGTACAACAGGATTGTATAAATCAAAGTCTTCTAGTAGAAACCTTCCTTAATTGGAAGAAGGGGAGACGTAGAAGGATTACACCACCTTCGAACTTCCAGAAACATATCCTGTGTCTTATCTTTCTGCACTCGTTCTTTCATTCAAGCCATCGAGCCGTTCTTACAAATATAAAAACAGACCGTTCCGCACTTATACATTCAGTGGTCTGTTCTATAAAAGAGTTTATTAAGAAACAGATTTCTTTCACTAATCCGAAAGAAATCACAAGGGATTAAATTTTACAAGGAGTGTTCATTCACCCCCCCCCCCCCCTCTAAACACTCCGGACCGATCCTAACAAGTGGTATCAGAGCATGTCATCTTAATCAGCACAAAGACACTTGAGCTGATGGCATCATTCAACAAAATTCCTATGTTCTCAAACGAAGACTATGATGACTGGAGAATCAGAATGCAAGCTCATCTGGCAGCTCAGGATGACGATATGTGGTTCGTCATCACTGATGGACCAATGAAGATTCTGAAAGTCAATACAGCAGTCGCCATTACTGGTGGAGAACCACAAATGGTAGAGAAGGACAGATCCCTCTGGACGAATGAGGAAAGAAAGAAAGCAAATCTCGACAACGTTGCCAAAGACATCTTGTTGAAAACATTGGACAAGAACATGTTCAGCAAAATCAAAATGTGCTCTACTGCCAAAGAAATTTCGGAGAAGATAGCACAACTATGTGAAGGCAACGACCAGACCAAAGAAAACAAGCTGACTGTTGCTCTTCAAAGATTTGAGAGCATAAAGATGAAGAGTGGAGAAACTCTAAATGAGTTTGATGAAAGAGTCACTGGTATCATTAATGAACTGAATGGTCTGGGCAAAGAATACTCAAACAGAGAGATCGCTCTGAAAGTTATGAGAGCACTGCCAAAAGAATGGGATGTTAAGACCATTGCAATGAGGGAGTCCAAAGATCTGAACAATGTTGAACTTCATGATCTGTTCGCAGATCTTAAAGCATATGAGTTCGAACTGATAAGCAGAGGTGAAGCAGAGCCATTCATCTCTCAACCAAACAAAGCACTGGCAGCTATTCCAGACCAGATCGCCTCCACATCAGATCGATCTATCGAACAGATAAGTAATGATGCTATGTCATTATTTATCAAGAAATTTGGTAAATTCATGTCTAAAAATAAGAGAAATTTTAAACCTTCTCATGATAAATCAAGAAAGGACGGTGCTGTTAATGATCAGGCTTGCTACAATTGTGGTAAGACCGGACATTTCATTGCAGATTGCACCAGACCAAAGAAAGAAGAACGGAAGGAGAAGCATCGCGATGACAGGAAAAAGAAGCACTACAAAGACCGCAAAAATCATGGAAAATCCCAAAAGGTCCTAGTAGTTGAAGAAGGAAACAGCAAGTGGGCTCAGACTGACTCCGATTCAGAAAGCTCCGAATATTCTTCCAGCGAAAGCGAAGAAGATATTCAATGTCTAATGGCAGATGAAGAGATGAGTCAGACAGACGAGGTATTTGATTTTGACTCAAATGAATTTACACGTGAAGAGCTCATGTCCGCACTGCAAGACATGTCTAATGATTATAGGATCTTAGCTGAATCATTTGAGAAAAATAAAGTTAAAATCAGTGATCAAATGGATGAGCACAACAAACCAAGCTGCTCTGAGCAGGGTGAGTGCAAAAATCTCCAGATCGAGCTGAATAAGCTGAAAATCTCTTATGATCAGCTCCATGAAGAAAATAAGAGAATTAGCACACAAAATGCTAAGCTCTCACATATATTCAAAACATGGACAAAATCCAGAACATCCTTGGAAGAATTACAAGAGGTTCAAAGAAACGTCGGTGATTTCACCGGCATAGGCTTTGACACCAAAGAATGCACCAAGGATGAATCTGAGCTGTTGCTGGTAAAGAATCAAGTCAAACAAATGACATTTGTTAAATCCAGCACAGTATATGAAACTGAAGCACCTAAGATTCAAACAGGAGTCTCTTACGTGAATCAAAATCTGAGAAAAGGAATTGGTTATGTTGACCAAGCCAAAGAAAAGGCACAAGCAAGATTTGCGTCTATCAGACCAAATCCAAAGGTGCAAGATCGAAGGCAAGGAAGACAATACAATTACTATAACTCAAAACCGATTCAACGAAGATATAGACTACCTTATGAAAATCAAAGGTTTTCACAGCGCACACATTATCACACACAACATCGAAACAGATCAGCACACAGCACACCCTACACACACAAGCCATTGAAGCTGATACAGGTGTGGGTTCCCAAAGGGCTAATCCGTTCTGGACCCAAATAGGATTGGGTACCAACAATAATTATTTTTGATGACAGGTACCGAAGAAACTCGCATCAGACTGGTATTTGGACAGTGGGTGTTCCCGTCACATGACTGGAAACATCGAGCTGCTGTCTGAAGTGACAGAATGTATTGGACCCAAGATCATCTTCGGAGATAACTCAAAGGGTAAGACCGTGGGCAAGGGTAAGATTGTCCATGGTAACATTATTATCAATGATGTGCTGTTAGTTGAAAATCTGTGCTATAATCTGATCAGCGTAAGTCAACTCTGTGATAATGGTTATGCTGTAGAATTTCACAAACACACTTGCACTGTTAAATCATCAGACGGTATAACCATGCTCGTAGGAATCAGGAATGGAAATACATATAAGATTAACTGGAATCATGCTCAACCTGATAATCCTACTTGCTTCATCGCTAACAATGATAATAAACATTGGCTGTGGCATAAGCGTTTGAATCATATAAACTTTAAGACCATTTCCAGCCTGTGTAAACATGATCTAGTTATCGGTCTGCCCAAGATCGATTTTGCTAAGGATAAGATCTGCGAAGCTTGCCAAATGGGCAAACAGATCAGATCATCCTTCAAGAACAAGAATGCCAAATCCTCCTCCCGTTGTTTAGAACTATTGCATATGGACTTGTTTGGTCCTATACCAATAACAAGTTTAGGGGGAATGCGGTATACTCTTGTTGTTATTGATGATTACTCACGCTTTACATGGACTATATTTTTGAGCAGTAAAGATCAGACCGGTCCGGAGTTAATCAAGCTGCTGAAACGCACTCAGAATGATAAATCATCCAGCATAGACAGGATTCGAAGTGACAAAGGCACTGAGTTTTCAAATCAGAATCTTGAATCCTTTCTAGAAGATCATGGAATTAAGCATGAGTTTTCAGCCGCTCGAACTCCTCAACAAAATGGAGTTGCAGAACGAAGAAACAGAACGCTCAAAGAAGCAGCAAGAACAATGCTTGCTGATTCTGGAATTTCACAAAAGTTCTGGGCAGAAGCTGTAAATACTGCATGCTACACTCAAAATCGGTCTATGATTAACAAGAAACTGAATCTCACTCCATATGAAATATGGACTGGTAACAGACCGTCTATTTCTCACCTTCATGTATTTGGCTGTAAATGCTTCGTCCACAACAATGGTAAGCATCATCTTACAGCATTTGAAGCTAAGTCAGATAATGGAATATTCTTAGGATATTCATCAACTAGCAAAGCTTATCGTGTTTTTAATAATCTAACCTTAACTGTAGAAGAATCAGTTCATGTAGTTTTTGATGAATCTTTGTGTGTTGAGGGTAACAAAGAATAAATTCAAAATCAGATGGAAAACATCCATCTCGAAGCTAACAGTGATGATGAGATTGTAGCTAACAGATCAAGGGACAATCCACCAGAACCTGAAGTACCAGCCAGATCGGATCAAGGCAATGAAGCTTCTTCAGATCGAGCTGATCCGGATGATCCAAACTCTCATATCAAAGCAGATGCTGATCATACCACTACTACTACTCATCCGACTGGACCAGACAATCCAGACTCAAGCTATCGATGGACTAAGAGGCATCCACCTAATCTAGTGATTGGAAGTCCCTCTGCACCGATTAGAACCAGAGGACAGATGATGGATGAGTTCACTCATGCTGCCTTCATCTCAACTCTGGAACCTAAGAAGATCGATGAAGCTCTGACTGATTTCAACTGGATTAAGGCCATGCAAGAAGAGCTTAATCAATTCAAACAAAATCAAGTTTGGAGTCTAACCCCCAGACCAAGCGATCTGCCTGTTATTGGAACCAGATGGGTTTTCAGAAACAAGCTGGACGCAGATGGAACTGTGGTTAGAAACAAGGCCAGACTGGTGGCACAAGGATTCCTACAAGAAGAAGGAATTGACTTCGATGAATCATTTGCACCAGTCGCCAGACTTGAAGCAATCAGAATCTTTCTTGCATATGCTGCCTTTAAAGACTTCAAGGTATATCAGATGGACGTCAAGAGCGCCTTTCTTAATGGTAAGCTTCAGGAGGAAGTTTATATTGAACAACCTCCTGGATTTCAGAACCACTCATTCCCTAATCATGTATACCTACTGAATAAAGTAGTATATTGGTAGCGTTTATCGTGTACGCCCAAATTAACCCTTCTTCAGTTAATGACAAAAATATGTAGTAGTGGAAGTAGGGATCGATCTCACAGGGAAGGTAAATTTATTTTGTGCCACAAGCAATAGTAACAAGGGGGTTATAGGAGGAATGATTACTACTAAACAAATTCTAAAATTAACTAATTAGCGAGATTACTAAGATGATTTAAACTTATGAGAGCGAAGCGATTCTTGGTTTCCAGGTAACCGTACTTTTGGAAAATTATCTTTTAATCATCAAATCAAAACATTCGAATCTTTTCAATTATCTATCGATTGGAAATTTAATTCCTACTCATCTTATTCGTAGTTAAAGAGAAAACAGCATTCAATTCAACCCTTATCAAATCTATAATCACCACTACAGCCGTTAATGATTAAATCAATGATAGTTTTCAAAACTAATGAGTTCGATAAATCTAATCAATGAAAACTACAGCCGTTAAAATTGATTACCCAACCGTTTCTCCTAAGAATTCAACAACACCTACAGCCGGTTAATTATTGATCTTAGTTGTTTCTTAACAAACTATCGATTATGCAATTGAATATTAGGTGATCGGTCTAATACACAAACACAACAATCATGGAATTCGAAATCTGAGAGACGAGTTGAAATCGAAATAAAATTCAACAATCAAACCAAATTTTCATAAAAGGTTCAATTCCAAAAGTAGGTATCCCTTCAACCAAGAATCGAAGAGTTTTAGCCTAGCATAATTAAATCTAAAAACAATAAAATTTAATGGAAAACATTAAATAAATAAAGGAAAAGAAATTACTAATATAAATCACGATTCCGGCTTGTCGATTCCGATTCCGTTCTTCGTTGTTCTTGAAGAAAACTTGAAAACAAAATAACCTAAAATCTCCAAAATATTCTAAAGTATCAAAAACTATGAAAACTTCCTGCTAATCACTCAATAATCCGAGTTATGGGGGTTGGTAATTGATAAAATAGGTTACAATCTTCTAAACATGGTAAAAGACCTAATTTCCATATTTTCGGACTCTTCGGCGATCGATCGCCTTGAATGTGGCGATCGATCGCTGCATTATTTTTTTTTGGAAAATTCATTGAGGCGATCGATCGCTATAAAGTGGCGATCGATCGCCGAGCTCCAGTAGACTTTGGCGATCGATCGCCACTCCTTCGCGATCGATCGCTGACTCTTCAAATTTGTTGAAAATGTTTCTGTCCATAGGCGATCGATTGCCACTTTCGGGCGATCGATTGCCACTTCCAAAATTACGTTTTTGCCCTTTTCTTGATCAACTTTGAGTCCATGTCTCTCCTTGGTCTTTACACATCGTTTTTAGCTCGTTTTCTTCGATTGTACCTACAATTACACAAATATACGATTATGTAGCATACGTATCAATTTATCTATCAAAACCTACCAAATCGTAGACAATTAAGCACTCAAGATGTGTCTATTTCTAGTCACATCAAACTCCCCCATACTTACTCTTTACTCGACCTCGAGTAAACAAGCAAAACTACAATATTTTTGGTTGGCTCATAGGTTCATAACAAAGAAACTTGTCTTCACTTTAATGCCTCAACAATTTTAACATGCATAATAATGAACGGCGGTGAAAAGTTAACAGTGGAACAAGTTCAATCCCTAAACATTTCGTACCCAACGAAGTAGTGAACGTGTGTGTGTGGTCATAAACAAGTGTTGTGTACAAATTATAGATCCAAAATATGCAAAGCCATAATAGTTCAAGTCATACACTAACACAAGTATAAGCTCACTTGCACACTCTTCTCCACTATCTTAGCTACTTTGCAAACACAAATCAAGTAGGTCTTTATTAGCTTGTAGCTTGGCCTAGGTATTGGCTTATGAAAGAAAGGGTAAGGATATTCAAACAAGAGAGTATGATGAAATGCACACTAAAAGCTTCTCTTCTTGCTTGAATTTTTCAACTTTTGTTTCAACATTTTTCTTCTTTTGTGCCTTGGCTCCCCTTGGAGTCATATTTTTATCAAATTCCTCAAGGCATTCCTTTTCTTTCATGTATTTCATTCTTTTGACAATAAAGTTCACAAATATACTTCAATGATTCCCAAGTGCATTTGATTGAAATACATCATACTCCCTTAAAAGGTATGGATTGAAATCATATTTAGGCTAAAAGGGTAGGATGATAAGCTAGTCAAGGAATGTTGAATAGGGGTCTTTAGTATGCTTAGCATACTACCATTCTTTTACATTAAGGCTCAAAAAGGGTACTATAGTAGGCTTGAAAGGCTCAAACGCATCAAAGATTGCCTATATCACTTTCATGTTTGCAAGTAGTCTAGACATATGCCTCAAAGAGCATGTAGTTAAGTTCTAGCATGTATTAGAGACTTCTTAATACTATTACAAAGTTTACACAATCTTCATTAAGCTATGCACACTTCACAAGCCATGACAATAATGTGCTCAAAATATTCAACTTACTAAGTCAATGTACACTTTGCATTAAAGTTCAAAGTGTTCCAAGGTTAACAATTCACCTATGTTCAAAAGCATGCATGATATCAATTAGGTTTCATCATGGGCTAGTGATTCTAAGCATGTGTTCATTACTAACTATGAGCTCAAAATTTTCAAATTTTTCGATTTTTTTTTTGTATTTTTGCAATAAGAAAAACAATAACACACTACTAATCCCTCCCCCATACTTAAATCTTACATTGTCCCCAATGTAAGGCAAAAGACAAGAGAAAAGAAAAGTCTAACTAATAAAGCAATAAAAAAAATAAAAAGAAAGGGAAACTAACTCCCCTTGGGTTGCCTCCCAAGCAGCGCCTCTGTTTAACGTCGGTGGCCCAACGCTATCCCCTTCCTCAGTCGAAGGTAGGTGGGTCTTCTAGAGACACCTTGATGTCAACTCGTCCGCCGTCTTCATCTTGGACACCTTCGTAATAGTGCTTCAATCGGTGACCATTCACTGTGAATGTCTTCGTGGTGTCCAAACTCTGAATCTCAATTGCACCATAGGAAGACACATTAGTAACTACATAAGGACCATGCCATCTGGAACGAAGCTTACCTGGAAATAGACGAAGGCGGGAATGGTAAAGGAGAACTTTCTGACCAACTTCAAAATGCCTCCTAGAGATCATCTTGTCGTGAAAATCCTTTGTCTTCTCCTTGTAACATCGGGCATTTTCGTATGCCTCATTTCGAATCTCCTCAAGCTCTTGCAATTGCAGCTTCCTATGCACTCCACTTTCATCATAGTTCATGTTGAAGTTCTTCACTGCCCAGTACGCTTTGTGCTCCAACTCTACAGGAAGATGACACGGTTTACCAAAAATCAGTCTATAAGGGGACATACCTATCGGGGTCTTGTATGCGGTCCTGTAGGCCCATAGTGCATCATCAAGTCTCAAGCTCCAATCTTTCCGTGTCGGGTTGACGGTTTTCTCCAATATGGCCTTGATTTCTCGGTTGGAGACCTCGGCTTGGCCATTTGTTTGCGGATGATAGGCAGTGGAGACCTTGTGAGTGACGTGGTATTTCTTGAATAG
This sequence comes from Haberlea rhodopensis, assembly GCA_907163345.1. Taxonomy (NCBI): domain Eukaryota; kingdom Viridiplantae; phylum Streptophyta; class Magnoliopsida; order Lamiales; family Gesneriaceae; genus Haberlea; species Haberlea rhodopensis. The sequence continues at coordinate 1,005,178 of CAJQUN010000095.1, forward strand.
ACTTTCCACTGTCCTATTGCAGAAGTGTGTCCCTCGATCACTGATGATGGCTCGTGGGATTCCAAATCTAGAGAAAAGGTTATGCTGGATAAAATCTGCAACAACCTTGGAATCGTCAGTCCGGGTATCTATAGCTTCCACCCATTTTGATACATAATCAACAGCAAGCAGTATATAGATATGACCAAAAGACATAGGAAAAGGTCCCATAAAGTCGATGCCCCACACATCAAAAATTTCAGAAATGAGAATGGGTTGTTGGGGCATCTCCTTTCTTTGGGAGAGATTACCTATCAGTTGACATTGTGCACAGTTCTTGCAGAAAAGATATGAGTCACGAAATAGTGTGGGCCAAAAGAATCCACATTCCAGTACCTTTCTTGACGTCCTCTTTGCTCCAAAATGTCCACCACACGCATATGGGTGGCAGAATGTAAGAATGGCATTTACCTCTGTCTCGGGTATGCATCGTCGAATGATTTGGTCCGCACAGTTCTTCCATAAGTAAGGGTCATCCCAGACGTAGTACTTGGCATCACTTCTGATCTTGGCTCGTTGGGCCCTAGAGAGTTCATGTGGTAGCACATTAGAAGCTAAAAAATTCACAAGATGAGCGTACCATGGTAAATTGTCGTGTATGGCGAAAAGGTGCTCATCCGGAAACTCCTCCTTCAAACACAGCTCATCGTCCAAATGTGGTAGACGGCTTAAGTGGTCCGCTACTTTGTTCTCCCTGCCCTTCTTATCTTTGATTTGGATGTCGAATTCACTCAAGAGCAAAATCCATCTTATTAACCTTGGTTTTGCCTCCTTCTTCGTCATCAGGTAGCGAAGAGCTGCATGATCAGAATAAACAATCACTTTAGTACCAAGTAAATAAGATCTAAATTTTTCAAGAGCAAAAACAACTGCTAATAGCTCCTTCTCAGTAGTAGAGTAGTTGCGTTGGGCGTCATTCAAGGTTTTGGATGCGTAGTAGATGGCATGTGAAGCCTTGCCCTCTTTTGTCCCAAGACAGCACCAACCGCATAATCACTTGCATCGCACATGATCTCGAAAGGCTTGTTCCAGTCGGGTGGTTGGATAATAGGGGTAGAAGTCAATGACTTCTTCAGTGTATCAAAAGCGCTCTTGCCTTCGTCAGTCATCTCAAATGGGACATCCTTTTGTAGTAGCGTACACAAAGGTGTAGCTATCTTGGAAAAGTCTTTGATGTACCTTGTTGGATCGAGCGCTTACCGCTTTACCAATAACTATAGTTAAGGGTAATGGCGCAACATCAATCTTTTCAACCATACACTGGCACAAGCGCCACGTGTTCGACCGATCACAAAGCAGAGGCAATTGTTGAACCCCAACAATCCCTCCCCCAATAATTGCACTCTCTGCAACTCATGGGAATCGAACACACGACCTTGGCTCTGATACCAATTGTTGGATCGAGCGCTTACCGCTTTACCAATAACTATAGTTAAGGGTAATGGCGCAACATCAATCTTTTCAACCATACACTGGCACAAGCGCCACGTGTTCGACCGATCACAAAGCAGAGGCAATTGTTGAACCCCAACAATTAATTTGTTAGTCCCGGATCTTATCGATGAGATTTGAAAGATGACAAAACAAATCAGACCGGATCGAGAGAAATCAGACTGACCAGAACGATCGCCCAAAACAGATCAAGCTGTTAAGATGACAAAGCATATCAGACCGGATCGAGGGTAATCAGACTGACCAGATCGATAGCTCAACAACAGAACAAGCTGATAAGTCACATTACTTATCAGACCGGATCGATGAATATCAGACTGACTCAACCGTGGCTTCAGATCGATCTCTATCTTTATCAGATCAGAACAGCTTAGGATTCATACAGAATGGCTCCTCAGTCCGAATCATTAACGGCTATTTATTGTAGCATTTAATGTTGTAATTAATGCTACAAAGGACCAAAGACTGAAGATTAGGTAAGAAGACAAAGAGTAGCTTACCTGACAGTCGCCGAAAGTATGAACCAGAACGGCAAGTTTCCTGAAGAAGAAGACTGAAGCCTACTCAGTGTTTAAGCAGAGTCAAAGTTGCACATTAAAGGAAATAATGTCGTTGGTACATTTAACTATAAAAGGATGCAACAAAAAGGAACTTACAAGCTGACAACCGACATTCGCTGATCAATTGAAAAACAAGAAAGTAAAAACAGCACAAGGTTACAAGTTCAGAAGCTCTCAAGCTGAAATCATTCTTAAGCACGTTTACTCTATAACATTTGATCATTTAGGATCATTGTGCGCATCTTGTGTTTTCTGTGTTGAAAATAGAAGTGAGAAACATATTGTAACTGTCAGACAGAGTGTGTCTGAGCAGACTGAGTGACTAGGAGTTTCAGATTGGTAGTGAGGTAAATCCAGTCTGAATCGGGTTTGTACAACAGGATTGTATAAATCAAAGTCTTCTAGTATAAACCTTCCTTAATTGGAAGAAGGGGAGACGTAGAAGGATTACACCACCTTCGAACTTCCAGAAACATATCCTGTGTATCTTATTTCTGCACTCGTTCTTTCTCACTAGTCATCGAGCCGTTCTTACATACAAGAACAGACCGTTCCGCACTTATATTTTCAGTGGTCTGTTTTGTACAAGAATTGATTAAGTAACAGATTTCTCTCACTAATCCGAAAGAAATCACGAAGGATTAATTTTTAGAAGGAGTGTTCATTCACCCCCCCTCTAAACACTCCGGACCGATCCTAACAAGTGGTATCAGAGCAGGTCATCTTAATCAGCTAAATCACTCGAGTTGATGGCATCATTCAACAAAATCCCTATGTTCTCAAAAGAAGACTATGATGACTGGAGAATCAGAATGCAAGCTCACCTGGCAGCTCAGGATGACGACATGTGGTTCGTCATCACTGATGGACCGATGAAGATCCAAAAAATAAATACAGCAGTCGCCATTACCGGTGGAGAACCACAAATGGTAGAAAATGACAGATCCCTCTGGACGAATGAGGAAAGTAAGAAAGCAAATCTCGATAATGTGGCCAAAGACATCTTGTTCAAGACTTTGGACAAGAACATGTTCAGCAAAATCAAAATGTGCTCTACTGCCAAAGAAATTTGGGAGAAGATAGCACAGCTATGTGAAGGCAACGACCAGACCAAAGAAAACAAGTTAACTGTTGCTCTTCAAAGATTTGAGAGCATAAAGATGAAAAGTGGAGAAACTCTAAATGAGTTTGATGAAAGAGTCACCGGCATCATAAATGAACTGAATGGTCTGGGGAAGGAATATTCTAACAGAGAGATCGCTCTGAAAGTGATGAGAGCTCTGCCAAAGGAATGGGATGTTAAGACCATTGCCATGAGGGAATCAAAAGTCTTAACAAGGTTGAAATTCATGATCTGTTTGCAGATCTTAAGGCCTATGAGTTTGAACTGATAAGCAGAGGTGAAGCAGAGCCATTCATCTCTCAACCAAACAAGGCCCTGGCAGCCATTCCAGACCAGATCGCTTCAACATCGACCGATCTGCTGAACAGATAAGTAACGATGCGATGTCATTATTTATCAAGAAATTCGGTAAATTTATGTCTAAGAATAAGAGGAACTTCAAACCCTCTCATCATTATAAATCAAGAAAAGATGATACTGTTATTGATCAGGCTTGCTACAATTGTGGTAAGACCGGACACTTTATTGCAGATTGCACCAGACCGAAGAAAGTAGAACGGAAAGAGAAGCATCGTGATGATAGAAAGAAGAAGCACTACAAAGACCGCAAGAATCATGGAAAATCCCAAAAAGTCCTAGTAGCTGAAGAAGGAAACAGCAAATGGGCTCAGACAGACTCAGACTCGGAAAGTTCTGAATACTCTTCCAGCGAAAGCGAAGAAGATATTCAATGTCTTATGGCAGACGAAGAGTTGAGTCAGACAGACGAGGTATATGATGTTAACTCAAATGAATTTACACGAGAAGAGCTCATGTCCGCACTGCAACACATGGCTAATGATTATAGAATCTTAGCTGAATCATTTGAGAAGAATAAAGTTAAAATCAGTGATCAAATGGATGAGCACAACAAACCAAGCTGCTCTGAGCAGGGTGAGTGCAAAAATCTCCAGATCGAGCTGAATAAGCTGAAAATCTCTTATGATCAGCTCCATGAAGAAAATAAGAGAATTAGCACACAAAATGCTAAGCTCTCACATATATTCAAAACATGGACAAAATCCAGAACATCCTTGGAAGAATTACAAGAGGTTCAAAGAAACGTCGGTGATTTCACCGGCATAGGCTTTGACACCAAAGAATGCACCAAGGATGAATCTGAGCTGTTGCTGGTAAAGAATCAAGTCAAACAAATGACATTTGTTAAATCCAGCACAGTATATGAAACTGAAGCACCTAAGATTCAAACAGGAGTCTCTTACGTGAATCAAAATCTGAGAAAAGGAATTGGTTATGTTGACCAAGCCAAAGAAAAGGCACAAGCAAGATTTGCGTCTATCAGACCAAATCCAAAGGTGCAAGATCGAAGGCAAGGAAGACAATACAATTACTATAACTCAAAACCGATTCAACGAAGATATAGACTACCTTATGAAAATCAAAGGTTTTCACAGCGCACACATTATCACACACAACATCGAAACAGATCAGCACACAGCACACCCTACACACACAAGCCATTGAAGCTGATACAGGTGTGGGTTCCCAAAGGGCTAATCCGTTCTGGACCCAAATAGGATTGGGTACCAACAATAATTATTTTTGATGACAGGTACCGAAGAAACTCGCATCAGACTGGTATTTGGACAGTGGGTGTTCCCGTCACATGACTGGAAACATCGAGCTGCTGTCTGAAGTGACAGAATGTATTGGACCCAAGATCATCTTCGGAGATAACTCAAAGGGTAAGACCGTGGGCAAGGGTAAGATTGTCCATGGTAACATTATTATCAATGATGTGCTGTTAGTTGAAAATCTGTGCTATAATCTGATCAGCGTAAGTCAACTCTGTGATAATGGTTATGCTGTAGAATTTCACAAACACACTTGCACTGTTAAATCATCAAACGGTATAACCATGCTCGTAGGAATCAGGAATGGAAATACATATAAGATTAACTGGAATCATGCTCAACCTGATAATCCTACTTGCTTCATCGCTAACAATGATAATAAACATTGGCTGTGGCATAAGCGTTTGAATCATATAAACTTTAAGACCATTTCCAGCCTGTGTAAACATGATCTAGTTATCGGTCTGCCCAAGATCGATTTTGCTAAGGATAAGATCTGCGAAGCTTGCCAAATGGGCAAACAGATCAGATCATCCTTCAAGAACAAGAATGCCAAATCCTCCTCCCGATGTTTAGAATTACTGCATATGGACTTGTTTGGTCCTATACCAATAACAAGTTTAGGGGGAATGCGGTATACTCTTGTTGTTATTGATGATTACTCACGCTTTACATGGACTATATTTTTGAGCAGTAAAGATCAGACCGGTCCGAAGTTGATCAAGCTGCTGAAACGCACTCAGAACGAGAAATCATCCAGTATAGACAGGATTCGTAGTGACAAAGGCACTGAGTTTTCAAATCAGAATCTTGAATCATTTCTAGAAGATCATGGAATCAAGCATGAGTTTTCAGCCGCTCGAACTCCTCAACAGAACGGAGTTGCAGAACGAAGAAACAGAACGCTCAAGGAAGCAGCAAGAACAATGCTTGCTGATTCTGGCATTTCGCAAAAGTTCTGGGCAGAAGCTGTAAACACTGCTTGCTACACTCAAAATCGGTCTATGATTAACAAGAAGCTGAATCTCACCCCTTATGAAATATGGACTGGTAACAGACCGTCTATTTCTCACCTTCATGTGTTTGGCTGCAAATGCTTCGTTCATAACAATGGTAAGAATCATCTTACAGCATTTGAAGCCAAGTCAGATAATGGAATATTTTTAGGATATTCATCAACTAGCAAAGCTTATCGAATTTTCAACAATCGAACCTTAATTGTAGAAGAATCTGTTCATGTAGTTTTTGATGAATCATTATGTGTTGAGGGTAACAAAGATTCAATTCAAAATCAGATGGAAAATATCCATCTCGAAGCTAACAGTGATGATGAGATTGTAGCTAACAGGTCAAGAGACAATCCACCAGAACCAGAAGTACCAGACAGACCGGATCAAGCCATTGAAGCTTCCCCAGATCGAGCTGATCCGGATGTTCCTCACTCAAATGTTAAAGCAGATGCTGATCATGCTAATACCGTTCATCCGACCGTACCAGACAATCCAGAGTCAAGCTATCGATGGACTAAGAAGCATCCACCTAATCTAGTGATTGGTAGTCCCTCTGCACCGATCAGAACCAGAGGACAGATGATGGATGAGTTCACTCATGCTGCCTTCATCTCAACTCTGGAACCCAAGAAGATCGATGAAGCGTTGACTGACTTCAATTGGATTAAAGCAATGCAAGAAGAGCTTAATCAATTCGAACAAAATCAAGTTTGGTGTCTGACCCCCAGACCAAGCGATCTGCCTGTTATTGGAACCAGATGGGTCTTCAGAAATAAGCTAGACGCAGATGGAACTGTGGTTAGAAACAAAGCCAGACTGGTGGCACAGGGATTCAGACAAGAAGAAGGAATCGACTTCGATGAATCATTTGCACCAGTCGCCAGACTTGAAGCTATCCGAATATTTCTTGCATATGCTGCTTTTAAAGACTTCAAAGTATATCAGATGGACGTCAAAAGCGCCTTTTTAATGGAAAGCTTCAGGAAGAAGTCTACATTGAGCAACCACCTGGATTTCAGAACCATTTGTATCCTAATCATGTATATCTACTGAATAAAGCAGTGTATGGTCTGAAACAAGCTCCAAGAGCCTGGTATGACACTCTATCTCAATTTCTGCTGAACCATGATTTTCAGATCGGCTCAGTAGATAAAACTCTATTTAAATTTATTAAGGGGGAACATACCCTATTAGTTCAGATTTATGTTGATGACATAATCTTTGGGTCAACTACCCCAAATTGTGCGAGAAATTCTCTAAGCTAATGCAGGGACAGTTTGAGATGAACATGATGGGAGAACTTTCATTCTTTTTGGGTCTCCAAGTAAAACAGCTCAGCAATGGCATATTCATCAATCAGACCAAGTATACCAAAGAGCTCCTCAAGAGATTTGGAATGGAAACATGCTCAACTGCATCAACTCCTATGAGTCCCACAATCAAGTTAGACAAAGATGAAGGGGGAACAGCAGTTGAAGTAACCATGTATAGAGGACTAATCGGATCACTATTGTATCTTACAGCGAGCCGGCCCGATATTATGTTTTCAGTCTGTATGTGCGCCAGATTTCAGTCAGAACCAAAGCAATCACATTTTATTGCTGCCAAGCGTATTCTGAAATACTTAAAAGAATCTCAGAACGTTGGTCTTTGGTACTCCAAAGATTCAAACTTCAGCCTGATCGGATACTCAGACGCAGACTACGCTGGTTGTAAGATTGATCGTAAAAGCACCAGTGGAACATGTCAATTTCTAGGTGAAAGATTGATCTCTTGGTTCAGTAAAAAGCAGACATCGATTGCCACGTCCACAGCTGAAGCAGAATATCTAGCTGCTGGAAGCTGTTGCGCTCAAATGCTCTGGATTCAACACCAGCTCAAAGACTATGGCATCCAAGCTGTTGACTCTCCTATATTCTGCGACAACACAAGTGCAATCGCTATAACGTATAATCCAGTTTTGCACTCTCGAACAAAGCACATTGATATACGTCATCACTTTATTTGGGATCATGTTGGCAAAAAGGAAATTCGGATCGAGCACATCTCAACAGAGCAGCAAGCAGCAGACATCTTCGCCAAACCGCTCCCAGAGGCTAAGTTTAATTATTTTCGTCAAATTCTTGGATTAATTGACTTATCTTAATAGTTTAGCTTTGTTCTCTTTCGCGTTTAAAGATTCTTGTTACCACAGATTGATAATACAATGTTCAGAAAGACACAGACCGGTCCGAACTTTCAGACCGATCTATGTCAATCTGATGTTATCCCATAATCTGTTTGGACAATACATTTTTTTTGCACAAAAACAGCCCGGACTGATCGCATTTTAACCGCCTTAACTATATGTTATCCTGACCGTTTATAATTTCTTTTCATCAGTCATCGAGATAAAGACACGTGTCTTCTCTCTCATATTTAGCGGGCTGAACATCTCATTTTATTTCACTTTTTCACATATTACCGCTATCTGTTTTCTTACTCTCTCACTCTCCTTCATCCTTGCATCCTTTTACTTTCTCTCAAATGGCTACCATTACTCACAACTCTCTCTCCGTTGAGTTTAATGAAATCTACAGGACAGAAGATGCAGAGATGGTATCCATCTTCAGAGCTTTGGAATCTTCTGGTCTGAGAAACTTTCTGGAGTGCGGCACCGGTGTTTATGAATCAGAAATCCGCGAACTGTTCGCCAATGCCGTCTCCCAGAAGACATCAATATCTACTACCGTCAAGGGCACAACTTTTGAGATCTCGCCGTTGACGCTGGCCAAAACCTTTGGTCTCCCCAATTCCGGACTGACGGAATTTGGACAGATTCCTCAGGCGTCACTCTCGGATCTTCAAAAGAAGATATCTATTCTTGGCTCCCGCCTGCAACCATCGTTCAAGAAGAAGGAAATGCACTTTCATTTCCAGGTGCTGTGCGAGATAGTGGGCAAGCCTCTGTTGGGGAAAGCAGGAAGTTTTGACGCAGTAACCGCAGAGAAGTTCAGAGCTATGGTGGCTATCGTATCCGGACAGAAGATGAACTGGTCCGTGATTCTGTTTGGAGTTCTGATGGAAACAGTGATTGCCTCGAAACAAGCTGTCTGCTTTGCTGTTCCCCTCAGTAAACTACTGGAGTCCTTGGAAATCGAGCTGGGAAAGCAGTCCGTTCTCAGCCCCTTCAAGATTTTAAACTCCAAAGGACTTGCTTTGCTGAAGTCCAAGAGTGCTCCGCCCACTCCCGCTACTCTGGCTGCTGTCAAGATTGAGAAGGGCGAAGAACAGGCTGCTGCGCGCAAACCTCGCGTTAAGCGCAAACTGACCATCCAGACTGATTCGGAAGAAACTCAGTCTGCTCCCTCGCCACCCATAAAGCCACCTCCCAAAAAGCCAAGAACCCAGATTACCAAGCCCAGCAAGCCTTTACCCCTGAAAGCATTACCCATATTGCCTCCACCTACAGCCACCCCTGCACCACAACCTTCCATCCAACCTTCACAGGCTCCAACTCTTGCACCCAAAGTCACTATCCGAGTCCCCTCTGCCTCTCCCACGGTCAAAGGAATAGTTATCACTGAGTTGGGTGATTATACCCAATCAGGGATCAAGTCTCATTCCTCCACCGGCAAGGGAAAAGCCATTCTCTCCGAACCCCTCTCCTCAAAACCAAAATCTGCAGCACAGACAGCCATCGACATCGCTATGGAGGATGTTGATGAGAGGCTGAAGGAACTTATTGTGGTCTTTGATGAATATGTCCAGTACAGGACTATCAACCACATTGAGTTATTTTTCGGAAAGTTGAGCAGACTGAAGAAGATGGAAGAGGAAGTTCTGAAAGGCACAGAGACTGATGATGTTCGGCTTGCCGTGCAGCGCAAAGACCTATTTACGGCTATTCACAGATTCAGACTGGCCAATCTGCTTCTAGCTGCCAAGAAAAAGAACTTCGATCCGCTTGCTCCAACTGCCAGAGATGATGGGGCTGTAATTGCTCAATTAGAGATGGATGTTCATGCTCTTCACTTAGCTGTCCGTTTTCAACGACAGAAGCTTAGTATATCCACTCCCACAACCAGCCCGGATCATCCCTCTGCAAGCAAGACTATGGCAGAACCCTTCATTGAGGTTATTCCTTCTGTTGTAGCAGATCAGCCTGCAGAGCAAATACCAGATCAGACTGCAGAGCCACTACCAGACCAGACAGCGGAGCAGCCATTACCTAATGCTCCGTCTGTGCCCGATGATGAACCATTGAATGTGTTGTTGGACTCTCCAACAACCTCCATTCCTTTGGGGTCCTCAGCCTCCCGTACTCAAATCAGTCCAACAGCAGAACTGGCAACAGTTGGCGCTTCAGAATTCGTCGATCCGGATCTGGTGGTGTCCACCATTGTTGCACCTCTCCAGACTGAGGAGCCTTCCAGACCTAGCACTCCTCCAGTCCAATCCGATGAAGATTTGGCTTTCATTCACACTTTTTCCTCGGATCTGATCACCTTGATCCAGTCTGAGAGTCACCAAGCTACTGTATCTTCACTTGTCCCGGTTGCTGAAGACGATGACCAGGCTTTGTCCTCATCAGATCGCTCTCCCAGCCAACACTCTGATGCACCTCCATTTCTGGCAAGGACTATTCAGCATCTCTCCGACAACTGCCTGTCTCTCTCTCAACGCGTTCTCGAAGTTCATCAAGGTCAGAGGCTTACAGCTTTGGACTTTGATTCTTTCAAAGAGAAGATGACTGCCAGTATCGGAAGCCTTCAGCGAGGCATAAACGATCTGTTTTCTCAACAAGCCTCTTACAAGAACAGTCTGAGAAAAGAGCAGATCGAGCTACCCACTGAAGTCAGAGCCTCTGTTGCCAATTCCCTCCGCGCTCAAGACGTTCGTCTTGACGCTATCAGCGTGCAGCTAGCTCAGTTTGTCGACTTTCTTCAAGAGATTGCTGCTGACAAAAAGGGGGAAAAGAAGAAAGACTTCAGGCCGCCTCCGTCTCAGTCTTCTAGAAAATAATTTTTTTCGGACTGTGTATTTAGGATTTTCTTGGTGATCAATAAAATCCTCTTTTGATTAAGTCTGCGTTCATTTATTTTGAACTTCAACATAAGGCTTAATAATAAAAGTTTAATCGATCCAACTCAATAATGTTCATTTATTTTGAACAAGAAGAAGTAATCGATCCGAAAGTTTTCGCCTCAGAGTTCTCTTCAGACTGATTAAAAAGACTTAGAAGCTAGGTTTTGTCATCATCAAAAAGGGGGAATTTGTTAGTCCCGGATCTTATCGATGAGATTTTAAAGATGACAAAACAAATCAGACCGGATCGAGAGAAATCAGACTGACCAGAACGATCGCCCAAAACAGATCAAGCTGTTAAGATGACAAAGCATATCAGACCGGATCGAGGGTAATCAGACTGACCAGATCGATAGCTCAACAACAGAACAAGCAGATAAGTCACATTACTTATCAGACCGGATCGATGAATATCAGACTGACTCAACCGTGGCTTCAGATCGATCTCTATCTTTATCAGATCAGAACAGCTTAGGATTCATACAGAATGGCTCCTCAGTCCGAATCATTAACGGCTATTTATTGTAGCATTTAATGTTTTAATTAATGCTACAAAGGACCAAAGACTGAAGATTGCCATAATAGGTAAGAAGACAAAGAGTAGCTTACCTGACAGTCGCCGAAAGTATGAACCAGAACGGCAAGTTTCCTGAAGAAGAAGACTGAAGCCTACTCAGTGTCTAAGCAGAGTCAAAGTTGCACATTAAAGGAAATAATGTCGTTGGTACATTTAACTATAAAAGGATGCAACAAAAAGGAACTTACAAGCTGACAACCGACATTCGCTGATCAATTGAAAAACAAGAAAGCAAAAACAGCACAAGCTTACAAGTTCAGAAGCTCTCAAGCTGAAATCATTCTTAAGCACGTTTACTCTGTAACATTTGATCATTTAGGATCATTGTGCGCATCTTGTGTTTTCTGTGTTGAAAATAGAAGTGAGAAACATATTGTAACTGTCAGACAGAGTGTCTGAGCAGATTGAGTGACTAGGAGTTTCAGATTGGTAGTGAGGTAAATCCAGTCTGAATCGTTTTGTACAACAGGATTGTATAAATCAAAGTCTTCTAGTATAAACCTTCCTTAATTGGAAGAAGGGGAGACGTAGAAGGATTACACCACCTTCGAACTTCCAGAAACATATCCTGTGTATCTTATTTCTGCACTCGTTCTTTCTCACTAGCCATCGAGCCGTTCTTACATACAAGAACAGACCGTTCCGCACTTATATTTTCAGTGGTCTGTTTTGTACAAGAATTGATTAAGTAACAGATTTCTTTCACTAATCCGAAAGAAATCACGAAGGATTAATTTTTAGGAGTGTTCATTCACCCCCCTCTAAACACTCCGGACCGATCCTAACATACCTCCTGTAAAAACCTGCATGACCAAGAAACGAGCGCACATCCCGAACACAAGTAGGATAAGGTAAAGATTGCATGACATCAATTTTCGCCTTATCGACCTCTATACCTTTTGCAGATACAACATGACCTAGCACTATACCTTGTTCGACCATAAAATGACATTTTTCAGAATTTAGAACAAGGTTAGTGTCAATGCACTTTTTCAAAACCAGTGTAAGGCTAGATAAGCAATCCTTGAATGAGTTACCGTAAACAGTAAAATCATCCATGAATACCTCTAAGATATGTTCAATAAACTCGGAAAAGATACTGAGCATACACCGCTGAAAAGTAGCTGGGGCATTGCAGAGGCCAAAGGGCATGCGACGGTATGCGAATGTGCCGAACGGACATGTGAAGGTGGTCTTTTCTTGGTCCTCCGGAGCGATTGCAATCTGAAAATAGCCCGAGTAACCGTCAAGAAAATAGTAAAATGAATGGCATGCTAACCTCTCAAGCATCTGATCAATAAAAGGTACAGGGAAGTGGTCCTTTCGAGTCACAGCGTTGAGCTTCCGGTAGTCAATGCACACGCGCCAGCCATTTTGAATGCGTGTGGATATAAGTTCATCGTCTTTGTTCTTGATCACCGTAATACCGGTCTTCTTAGGAACCACTTGTACCGGACTAACCCATTGGCTATCAGATATAGGATATATCACGCCAACTGATAAGAGCTTCAGAATCTCCTCCTTCACCACATCCATCATGGGTGGGTTCAGCTTCCTTTGTGGTTGACGTGTGGGGATTCCTCCGTCCTCTAGTAAAATCCGGTGCATGCATGTGGAGGGACTGATTCCCTTTATGTCTGCAATGGTCCAACCTATAGCAGTCTTGTGCTCCTTGAGCACATGAATCAGGTCCTTCTCTTGATCATCCCCCAACTTGCTAGAGATGATCACTGGTAGTGTATTACCTTCACCAAGGAATACGTACTTGAGATGAGTTGGCAGCGGCTTAAGCTCGATTTTGGGTGCCTGCAAAACAGATGGGAGAATCCTGGTATTAGAAATAGGTAATGATATAAAAGAAACAGTACCTGACTGAGATAGCTCAGGTGTATCATCCAGTGCGTCAACGGTGTGCTTCACTTCGTCCATGAGGGGTGTGGCGTAGTCTTCTTTCTCCATGTCCATGGTAAGAGTGTGTTCCAGTTCATCTTTCCCTGTATTCTCAAAAACTTCCTGGGACAGGTAATCAATAACATCAACAGAGTACACAGTATCATCATTATTGCAAGGATATTTCATGGCATCATAGATGTTAAATGTAACAATCTCACCATCAAATTCCATAGTGAGGGTACCACTATGCACATCTATCTTAGTCTTAGATGTTTTGAGAAACGGTCTTCCTAACAATATATGACTACTCTTATCACCATTTTCCATGTCAAGGATATAAAAATCAGCAGGGAAGATTAGTTCATTTACTTGCACCAACACATCTTCAATCAAACCCCTAGGATATGCACTAGATCTATCCGCTAATTGAATTACCACTCCAGTAGGACTCAAGGGACCAAGTTGTAAAGAAGCATATATGGAATATGGCATAACATTAATTGATGCTCCTAGATCTAACATGGCTTTTTCAAGTCGAGTGGTACCAATGGTGCATGGAATAGAGAACATACCTGGATCCTTACACTTGGTAGGGATTTTCCTCTGTATCACCGCTGAAACGTTTTCACCTAGTTCAACCTTCTGGGGTCCCTTCAATCGATGACTCCTCTTGGCAGTACACAATTCCTTTAGAAACTTCGCATAACGAGGTACTTGTTGAATGGCGTCCAGCAATGGGATATTTATCTCACATCTTCGGAAGGTCTCATATAAGCCTTTGAGTCCAGCGTCCTTCCTGTTATCTTTCAAAGCTTGGGGAAAAGGGGGTGGTACTTTATACTCAGAAAAAGAAGGGGGCTTACCTTTTGGTGCCTCGTGTGCTATCCCGGTCTTTCCTCCAACTTCCTTTTCTTTTTCTTCCTCACCCTTTGATGGTTCTTTCTCTATCTCATCTGATACTTCCAATTCCTTCCCACTCCTAGTTGTGACTGCATTGACATTTTCTCTCGGATTCACCACTGTTTGGGATGGTAGTGTGGTTGATCCGGTTGCTTCAACTCTATTAAGTGCAGTGGCTATTTGACCCACTTGGGTATTCAAGTTTTGAATGCTCGATATTGTTTCCTGTTGAAATTTAGTAACATTGTGAGCAAGATCTTGAATTATAACCTCTAACCTGTCAGTAGTAGAAGGATAATTGGGTTGCTGTTGTGCCCTCTGAAAAGGTGGTCTGTATGGCGGAGGGTGTTGTTGTGGCGCTTGAGGAGGAACGTGATTTATCGATTGCGGTCCATAACTCAAGTTAGGGTGGTCTCTCCATCCTGGATTGTATGTGTTGGAGTAAGGGTCATGTCTTCGTTGGGGCTGTCCCGGAAATCCCCCTGCTGCATGCACTTGCTCAGCTGATGTCTCTTGAAGTGATGGACATGCATCAGTGGTATGACTCATCTCCAAACATATACCACAAGGTTTTACCTTTCCCACATTGCCACCTGACATACCACGCACAAGAAACGTCAAATCTATCAGTTGTTGTTCAAGGCTGGAAACATTTACCTCCCCTTGTTTCCTTTGTGCTGGTTCCTGTCGAAAGTTGCCAAACTGCTGTGAGTTGGCCGCCATGTTGGCTATCAAGCTCCGCGCATCATCCGGTGTTTTATCGACAAAGGCTCCCCCACTCGCAGCATCGACTAAGTTCCTGTCACTAGACAATAAACCTTCATAAAAGTATTGAATGAGTAAGTGTGCACTTATCTGGTGTTGTGGGCAACTTGCACACATCTTTTTGAAGCGTTCCCAATACTCATGCAATGTTTCTCCACTGAATTGTCTAATGGAGTATATCTCCTTGTGTATGTTAGCTGCTCTTGATGCTGGAAAGTACTTCTCCAAAAATGTTCTTTGGAGGTCCGTCCATGTTGTGATGGATCCTGGTGGTAGGTAGAAGAGCCAGTCTTTCGCCGCATCCTTTAAAGAAAAAGGGAAAGCCCTTAACTTGATCTGATCTTCAGTAATTCCCGTCGTTTTCATGGTGGTGCAAACCACATGAAACTCCATCAGATGCTTGTGGGGATCCTCTCCTGCGAGTCCATGAAAAGAAGGCAACAAATGTATGAGTCCCGATTTAAGTTCAAAACTTACATTAGTTGCGAAAGCAGGAAAAGTTATGCAGAGAGGTTGTTGGTCCAAATCTGGATTGGCCAGTTGGCGTAGACTTTGGTTTGCAGCCATATCGTTCCTTTCCTCCGCTTCTTGTCTCCGAGTATCTCTCATTCTTTGGTGCAGCGTCCTCTCGATTTCTGGATCATAATATGAATTATCCTTGTAATCAAACGATCCGCCTGTACTCATCAACAAACCTCAGTAGTAATGCGGGAAAACAAATATCAAAAATGAAATAACAAAAAAATCGACACTAATAAATATTGCCTTCCCCGGCAACGACGCCAAAATTTGGTAGCGTTTATCGTGTACGCCCAAATTAACCCTTCTTCAGTTAATGACAAAAATATGTAGTAGTGGAAGTAGGGATCGATCTCACAGGGAAGGTAAATTTTTTTTGTGCCACAAGCAATAGTAACAAGGGGTTATATGAGGAATGATTACTACTAAACAAATTCTAAAATTAACTAATTAGCGAGATTACTAAGATGATTTAAACTTATGAGAGCGAAGCGATTCTTGGTTTCCAGGTAACCGTACTTTTGGAAAATTATCTTTCAATCATCAAATCAAAACATTCGAATCCTTTCAATTATCTATCGATTGGAAATTTTAATTCCTACTCATCTTATTCGTAGTTAAAGAGAAAACAGCATTCAATTCAACCCTTATCAAATCTCTAATCACCACTACAGCCGTTAATGATTAAATCAATGATAGTTTTCAAAACTAATGAGTTCGATAAATCTAATCAATGAAAACTACAGCCGTTAAAATTGATTACCCAACCGTTTCTCCTAAGAATTCAACAACACCTACAGCCGGTTAATTATTGATCTTAGTTGTTTCTTAACAAACTATCGATTATGCAATTGAATATTAGGTGATCGGTCTAATACACAAACACAACAATCATGGAATTCGAAATCTGAGAGACGACTTGAAATCGAAATAAAATTCAACAATCAAACCAAATTTTCATAAAAGGTTCAATTCCAAAAGTAGGTATCCCTTCAACCAAGAATCGAAGAGTTTTAGCCTAGCATAATTAAATCTAAAAACAATAAAAATTTAATGGAAAACATTAAATAAATAAAGGAAAAGAAATTACTAATATAAATCACGATTCCGGCTTGTCGATTCCGGTTCCGTTCTTCGTTGTTCTTGAAGAAAACTTGAAAACAAAATAACCTAAAATCTCCAAAATATTCTAAAGTATCAAAAACTATGAAAACTTCCTGCTAATCACTCAATAATCCGAGTTATGGGGGTTGGTAATTGATAAAATAGGTTACAATCTTCTAAACATGGTAAAAGACCTAATTTCCTTATTTTCGGACTCTTCGGCGATCGATCGCCTTGAATGTGGCGATCGATCGCTGCATTATTTTTTTTCGGAAAATTCATTGAGGCGATCGATCGCTATAAAGTGGCGATCGATCGCCGAGCTCCAGTAGACTTTGGCGATCGATCGCCACTCCTTCGCGATCGATCGCTGACTCTTCAAATTTGTTGAAAATGTTTCTGTCCATAGGCGACCGATTGCCACTTCCAGGCGATCGATTGCCACTTCCAAAATTACGTTTTTGCCCTTTTCTTGATCAACATTGAGTCCTTGTCGTGTCCATGTCTCTCCTTGGTCTTTACACATCGTTTTTAGCTCGTTTTCTTCGATTGTACCTACAATTACACAAATATACGATTAGGTAGCATACGTATCAATTTATCTATCAAAACCTACCAAATCGTAGACAATTAAGCACTCAAGATATGTCTATTTCTAGTCACATCATATATGGTCTGAAACAAGCACCAAGAGCCTGGTATGACACTCTATCTCAATTTCTGCTGAACCATGATTTTCAGATCGGCTCAGTAGATAAAACTCTCTTTAAATTTATTAAGGGGGAACATACCCTGTTAGTTCAGATTTATATTAATGATATAATCTTTGGGTCAACTAACCCCAAACTATGCGAGAAATTTTCCAAGTTGATGCAGGGACAGTTTGAGATGAGCATGATGGGAGAACTCTCATTCTTTTTGGGTCTCCAAGCCAAACAGCTCAGCAATGGTATTTTCATCAACCAAACCAAGTATACCAAAGAGCTGCTTAAGAGATTCAGAATGGAAACATGCTCAACTGCATCCACTCCAATGAGTCCTACAATCAAGTTAGACAAAGACGAAGGGGGGAACGGCAGTCGAAGTGACTATGTATAGAGGACTAATCGGATCGCTCTTATATCTTACAGCGAGCCGGCCTGATATTATGTTCTCAGTCTGTATGTGCGCCAGATTTCAGTCAGAAACCAAAGCAATCACATTTTATTGCTGCTAAGGGTATTCTGAAATACTTGAAAGGATCTCAGAACGTTGGTCTTTGGTACTCCAAAGATTCTAACTTCAGCTTGATCGGATATTCAGACGCAGACTACGCTGGCTGTAAGATTGATCGTAAAAGCACCAGTGGAACATGTCAATTTCTAGGTGAAAGATTGATCTCTTGGTTCAGTAAGAAGCAAACATCAATTGCCACATCTACAACTGAAGCAGAATATCTTGCCGCTGGAAGCTGTTGCGCTCAAATGCTCTGGATTCAACACCAGCTCAAAGACTATGGCATCCAAGCTGTTAACTCTCCGATATTTTGCGACAACACAAGTGCAATCGCTATAACATATAATCCAGTTCTGCACTCTCGAACAAAGCATATTGATATAAGACATCATTTTATTCGAAATCATGTTGGCAAAAAGGAGATTCGGATCGAGCACATATCAACAGAGCAGCAAGCAGCAGACATCTTCACCAAACCGCTCCCTGAGGCTAAGTTTAATTATTTCCGTCAAATTCTTGGTTTAATTGACTTATCTTGATAGTTTAGATGTTTTCTTCTTTACGCGTTTAAAGATTTTTGTTGGCACAGATCGATAATACAATGTTCAGAAAGACACAGACCGGTCCGAACTTTCAGACCGATCTATGTCAATCTGATGTTATCCTATGATCTGTCCGGACAATAAATCCTTTATTTTGTATTTATTTAAAACAAAAACAGCTCGGACTGATTGCAAATTTTAACCGCCTTATCTTTCTTTTATCCTGACCGTTTATTTTGAATTATTTAGTTATCAGTCTTCGAGATAAAGACACGTGTCTTCTCTCTCTTATTTAGCGGGCTGAACATTTCATTTTCATTCACTTTTTACCATTTACCGCTGTCTGCTTTCTAACTCTCTAATAACCTCTCAAAACTCTTCGTATATTCTTCCATTTTACTCCAATGGCTACCATAACTCACAACTCTCTCTCCGTTGAGTTCAATGATATTTACAGGGCTGAAGATGCAGAGATGGTCTCCATTTTCCGAGCTTTGGAATCGTCTGGATTACGGAATTTTCTGGAGTGTGGCACGGTGGTTTACGAATCAGAGATTCGTGAAATGTTTGCCAATGCTATATCCCAGAAGACATCTATCTCCACCTCTGTAAAGGGCAAAACATTTGAAATCTCGCCGATGACGCTGGCCAAGACCTTTGGTCTTCCCAACTCCGGACTGACTGAGTTTGGGCAGATTCCTCAAGCCTCTCTCACAGCTCTTCAGGGGAAGATTTCTATATTTGGCCACCGCCTGCAGCCCTCATTCAAAAAGAATGAAATGCTCTTTCATTTCCAGGTGCTGTGCGAAATTGTGGGCAAGCCATTATTGGGCAAAGCTGGAAGTTTTGACGCCGTCACTGCCGAGAAGTTCAGGGCCATGGCTGCTATTGTTTCCGGACAGAAGATAAACTGGTTCGTGATTCTATTTGGAGTCCTGATGGAAACAATGATTGCCTCCAAACAGGCCGTCTGCTTTGCTGTTCCTCTCAGCAAGCTACTGGAAACTTTGGACATTGAGCTGGGGAAGCAGTCTGCTCTGAGTCCCTTCAAAATTCTTAACTCCAAAGGGCTATCACTGCTGAAGTCCAAGAGTGCTCCACCTACCCCTACCAATCTGGTGGCAGTCAAGATTGAGAAGGGAGAAGAACAGGCTGTTGCTCGCAAACCTCGGGTCAAGCGAAAGTTAACTATCCAGACTGACTCTGAAGACACTCAGTCTGCTCCTTCGCCACCAGCCAAGCCCCTTCCCAAGAAGCCAAGAACCCAAATTACCAAACCAATCAAAACGCTACCTCTCCAAACACTACCCATATTGCCTCCAACAAAAGCCACCCCTGCACCCCAACCTACAACCCAAATTTCAACCACTTCAACCACTGCACCCAAAGTAACCATCCGAGTCCCCTCTGCCATTCCCATGGTCAAATGGATTGTTATCACTGAGTTGGGAGACTATACCCAACCAGGGATCAAGTCCCCTTCCTCCACCGGCAAGGGCAAAGCCATTCTCTCCGAACCACTCTCCTCTAAGCCCAAATCTGCAGCGCAGACAGCAATTGGCATTGCTATGGAGGACGTTGAAGAGCAAGTGAAGGAGCTCATTGTGGTTTTTGATGAGTACGTCGAGTACAGAACGATCAACCACATTCAGATGTTCTTCGGCAAACTCAGACGCCTTCAGAAAATGGAAGAAGAAGTTCTGAAGGGGATAGAGACCGATGATGTTCGGATTGCTGTGCAGCGCAAAGAGCTATTTAAGGCCAATCAAAGATTCAGACTGACGACTCTGCTCTTAACTGCTAAGAAAGCGAACTTCGATCCGAATGCTCCAACTGCCAGAGATGATGGGGCTGTTATTGCTCAATTAGAGATGGATATTCATGCTCTCCATTTAGCTGTCTGATTTCAACGACAGAAGATCAGCATATCCACTCCAGCAACCAGCCCGGATCATCCCTCTGCAAGCAAGACTCTAGCAGAACCTTTCATTGAGGTTATTCCCTCTGGAGCAGCAGATCAGCCAGCAGATCGCGCAGCAGATCAGACTGCAGACCTCGTAGCCGATCAAACAGCGGAGCAGCCATTGCCTAATGCTCCGTCTGCTACAGAAGATGAACCATTGAATGTCTTGTTGGACTCTCCAACAACATCTATTCCTTTGGGATCATCAGTCTCCCACGTTCAAATCAGTCCAACCGCAGAACTTGCAACAGTTGGCGCACCAGAGTTCGTCGATCCAGATCTGGTGGTGTCCACAGTTGTTGCAGCTCTACAAATTGAGGAGCCCTCCAGACCCAGCACTCCTCCAGTCCAATTAGATGAAGATATGGCTTTCATACAAGTATTTTCTTCGGCTCTGGTCACTTTGATCCTGTCCGAAAGTCACCAAGCTGTTGTATCTTCACTTGTACCGATTGCTGAAGAAGAAGATCATGCATTGTCATCATCAGATCACTCTCCAAGCCGACTATCTGATGCACCTCCATCCCTGGCAAGGACCCTTCAACACTTATCTGACAACTGTCTGTCACTCTCTCAACGTGTTATAGAAGTTCATCAAGGTCAGAGGCTTACAGCTTTGGACTTTGATTCATTCAAAGAGAAGATGACAGCCAGTATCGGCAGCCTTCAGCGAGGACTAAATGATCTGTTCTCTCAGCAAGCTTCCTATAAAAATAGCCTAAGAAAAGAGCAGATCGAGCTGGCCACTGAAGTTAGAGCATCCGTCGCCAATTCCCTCCGCGCTCAAGACGTTCGTCTTGACGCTATCAGCGCTCAGCTAGCACAAGTTGTAGATTTTCTCCAAGAGATTGCTGCTGACAAAAAGGGGGGAAAGAAAAAAAGACTTCAAGCCGCATCAGTCTCAGTCTTCAAGAAAATAGATTGCTTAAATATTCAGACTGTCTGTATGCAAGATTGTTGGTGATCAATAAAGAAATTTTTTCAAGCCGCATCAGTCTCAGTCTTCAAGAAAATAGATTGCTTAAATATTCAGACTGTCTGTATGCAAGATTGTTGGTGATCAATAAAGAAATCTTTCTTTGATAAGTCCTTGTTCATTTATTTTGAACTAAAATAAAAGGCTTAATCGATCCAACTTAATAATGTTCATTTATTTTGAACAAGAAGAAGTAATCGATCCGAAAGTATACGCTTCAGAGTTCTTATCAGACTAGTTAAAAAAGACTTAGAAGCTAGGTTTTGTCATCATCAAAAAGGGGAAATTTGTTAGTTCCGAACTTTATCAATGAGATTTTAAAGATGACAAAACATATCAGACCGGATCGAGAGAAATCAGACTGACCAGATCGTTCGCCCAAAACAGATCAAGCTGATAAGATGACAAAGCATATCAGACCTGATCGAGGGTAAAGCTCAAAACAGATCAAGCTGATAAGGCATATCACATATCAGACCGGATCGATAGATATCAGACTGACTAGATCGAAGCTTCAGATCGATCTCAATCTTTATCAGATCAGAGCAGTCAAGGATGCATAAAGAGTGGCTCTTCAGTCCGAATCATTAACGGCTATTTATTATAGCATTTAATGTCGCAATTAATGCTACAAAGGACCAAAGACTGAAGATTACCATAAAAGGTAAGAAGACAAAGAAGAGCTTACCTGACAGTCGCCGAAAGCATGAACCAGAACGGCAAGTATCCTGAAGAAGAAGACTGTAGCTTACTCAGAGATTAAGCAGAGTCAAGAGTTGCACAGGAAATAATGTCGTTGGTACATGCAACTATAAAAGGATGCAACAACAATACAGATAAAAAAACAAGACTCTCGCTGATCAATCAAAAAACAACACAAGCGTTCAAGCTCAGAATCTCTCGATCTGAAATTATTCTTAAGCACGATTACATTGTAATATTTGATCATTTAGGATCAATGTGCGCATCTTGTGTATTCTGTATTGAAAAATAGAAGTGAGAAACAAATTGTAACTGTCAGACAGAGAGTGTCTGAACAGATCGAGTGACTAGGAGTTTCAGTCTGGTAGTGAGGTAAATCCAGCTGAATCGGGTTTGTACAACAGGATTGTATAAATCAAAGTCTTCTAGTAGAAACCTTCCTTAATTGGAAGAAGGGGAGACGTAGAAGGATTACACCACCTTCGAACTTCCAGAAACATATCCCGTGTCTTATCTTTCTGCACTCGTTCTTTCATTCAAGCCATCGAGCCGTTCTTACAAATATAAAAACAGACCGTTCCGCACTTATACATTCAGTGGTCTGTTCTATAAAAGAGTTGATTAAGAAACAGATTTCTTTCACTAATCCGAAAGAAATCACAAGAGATTAAATTTTACAATGAGTGTTCATTCACCCCCCCTCTAAACACTCCGGACCGATCCTAACAGATTTGTTTACCAACTTTTCTAAGCATGTAGTCAGATAGATTCAAAATAATAGAGGAATAAGCAAACTCATCCATTTCAGCCTTTTTTCTCAGTAGATTCAGCAGGAATAGTGCTATTTACAACTTTAAAGACTTTTTGTTGTATTAATTTTTTTTTCATTTTTTGTTGCAATGTTGAAAAATCAGTTTTTCCACTAGAGTATTGTACACCATATCCAGACATAGCAGCCATAGTGAGACACACAAATAAGATAGTTGCACAACTATTAACACATATATGAATACAGGGTATGCAGGGAAGCAGTTTACTCAACCACAAAGATAGAGATGTCAAATGGAGCGGACGGCACGAGGCACTGCACGGCACCACACGTCACGGAGCGGCACGACACGGCACGTTTTGCTACAGTATCGTGTCATGCCAGGCACGGCCCGTAACATGGGTCGTGTCGGGCCATAGGGTGTGGGCCCGCGGGATGGCGCGGCATGGCATGAATAGTAGATTTTTTTTTAAATGTAGCGATTGATCAGCAGTCATGTGCCGATCGATCGCTACTGTCAAAAAATTAAAAAAAAAATTTAAAAACTTGAAATGGGCCGTACCGAGCCATGCCTTTGTGGAAACGGGTAGGCATGGCACGATCCGTTTCCAAATCGTGCTGGCACGGCACGACACGCATAGTGTTGTGCCGGCCGGCACGACCCATTTGACACCTATACACAAAGATATGGAAAACACACAACAGATAAAGACAATTATATAATGTGGCCAAGAGACAAGGAGCGAGAACCCTTAGCACCGATAGTATTCCACTACACTCACAGGGTGAGGGTCAAGCGATTTTGTTTCGCTTAGAGATCTCTAAGGCACAAGGAGAAACGACAGTAAACTGTAGTGTACAGGTCACAAAGAAAACCGTAGGTATACCAACAAGCACATATCTCAAAGATATATTAGTAGTCAAGAAGGCTACCAACACACAACCAGAAGCTGAATCTTTATTTACCACAGCGCGTAACAAATTTCCAGATCACCAAATCCACATAGAACCACCAGTAACCAAAACCAAGGCTCGGATGCAATGGAACCACCAGTAACCAAAACCAATGCTCTGATACCACTGTAAGATATCGTTCAGCCACCAAGGATGCAACGAACATCTCCAGAATGTGTTATTAGGTGTAAGACAAGAACAATAGTGAAGATATAACATATAACACTACACAAGATAATAAGCAATCGTTTACCAACTTATGGCTCAGATAAACACTTTCTTGCAACCCAGTGTGTCAAATACAAACCAAGGCAAGTACCATAAGGTGATTCACCAAGACAACACCCTCACCCCGAAACCTCACCGGAAAAATCCACAAAGGACAATGACATAAACACATGCAGTTAGCCAGTGGCTAACAAGGTTCTCAACCTTTCAACACTCTCAAAGAAAAGCTCTCAAGAACATGGAGAGAATATCACGAAGAAGAAGACGTACTCAGCAACTTAGGGCTAAGATAGAATATCAGAAAGTCGAAGAAGATGGAGATCACTAAATGAATTAGGGTTAGGGGAAGACTTAGCCTTTTATACGGGAAATGAACGATAAGGATTAGCTCGAAGTGGACGGACACGATGCGAGCTAAAGAACATTCCAGAAGTGGGCTAAACTGAAATGGTTAAAGGATCGGTGGGCTTAGGTGTGCCAGCATAAGAATATTGGGCCATATTACAACATGATCGAACTGTAACGCTTGGTCTATCGTAGGGTTTAAAAGATTGATCGACCATCACATTCTTATTTATCTCCAATCTACAAATAGCATATCACATCATTTGTTAGAATTTACAACTAAAGAAAATTTATGTTAACAAGATTATACTAGTTTTCAAAGTATTTTTATTTCAATATCTTTGAATTTACGAAGTTTTTATATTTTTTTATGAGAACGACAGACGTGAATGTTATGTTTATCTTGACTTATCCTAAAGTAGGTAAAAACCAATCCAAAGATTTCAATTTTGGTAGATCTATGCAATATGGAGAAACAAACATTGAATTCTTATTGTTTTATTAAGTATTTCTTTATTAATCACGAGGCTTATATAGGGTGAAACCATGATTTCTCTATCAGGTGGGCTAAAACAAGAAAACTGAAATGATCTTAAACAATTAGCCAAGTAATTTTGAACAGTAAATTAAACATGAACTTACCTATAAACTATGCTTATGTTCACAGCGGAATAGCATAAATGATCAAATGCCAGCTACAAAAAAAAAAAAAAAAAACTTGTCAATGCATATTAAATTACTTTAAATTAAAAAAATCTGATCATATCAATGCATATTTGCATGGTCTATATTAATATATATTTTAAATTAAATTGTAATTTCATTTATTATAAAAAAAATTAATTTATTCCGATATCGACTGCCTGTTTAAAGATTTTTGTGAAATGGGCTTTATATATTTGATGGGCTGATCACAGCCAATACCAACTCAGTTTTGATTTCTTCGTATTTTTACTACTGTTCATCACGTGACTCGTTGTGACCGGCAACTCAGCTGACATGGGTTACTGCACTGCATAGTTCGTCGGAACGGTGGCGGTACCCGTGGTGGAGATTACCATTCCAGTTCCACTATCATTTTACGGAACAGTCATGGTACGGATTTTTTTAAAACTAAAAAAAAAAAGATTAGTAAAAATTTTGAAAATAATATACAACTTCTATTAATAAATTATAAAATATATGAAGTCATTAGTAATACACAAATACATAACTATTTTATAATACAAACAACACAATAAAAAAATACCATAAGAATTCAATAAGTAGTTATTTTATAATAAGAAAAATACTATATAATGATTAAACTATACAAATTAATGATTGTGGTGAGTTTCTTTTTAATTGGCAGTTTAAGATTTAACAAAGTATTGATATTGTCTTTAAAAATGTTGGATCAACTGCTTAAAAAACATTCCGCTCATTGCTTAATATTGGGCTCGTTACTAATTTAATTTCCCTATCCTAACACGCTTATTCTTCTACATACACCAAGCAGCTCTGCGACATCGACGGAAAATTAGGGTTTAGGTTATCGACCATCCTTCACAATTTCTGCCACAAAATGTTCCTTTTATGGCTGTTCCACCGTTATCGCCATGACTATCGGCCTATTCTTGCACCTTTCGTTCTAGATATGAAATTCAGCTTGGCCACTTTTGTTCCCATTGGTGGAACGATCGTTCTAGCTGCGATAAAACTGTTCAAGTTAACCATGACTAAAGTTCGCAATGGTGCTTTTATGTTATGATGAATTGATTTGTATCCAAATTAATATGAGCAACACATGATTCATGTATTCATAACAACAAGCCTACTTTCAGAAAAATAATAATTATAATGTAAGTGCATGGGTTGGGCTTGTGGCCCACGATCTGAGATGCATTAATATTTTAATCAAAACTAAAACTCTAGACATGTATGTGACTCAAACTCTATCAGATAGATGTGCTAAAATGTTAACTTTATATGTCATCTCTTCTTTGTGATCATCCTACATTTTCTTTGTAACTGACACATAAGCCTAACATTACAAGCTTAAAAGGCCTTTTGATATAAGTTATGTGCCTAATTATATTAGTGGAGAAGTGCTTAAAAAGTAGGTACTCAATGATAATCTTGACTGTTATTGAATTGCATGGTTTAATCTATGAAATATGCATGATGTTTGAGATTGATAATAACACACACGTTCCAATTTTGAGATATATTGCTTGACTTATGAGAAAACATGTCTCGTTCAACTTGATTGATTCTTGTTTATGTGTAAGTGAGATTTCTGAGATACATATCAACTACGATACATATCAACTGCGATATAATTTGTTCAAGTATCAAGAATGAACTCGACTGTGTTGATTTTAATTCTTGCTCGAGTCATGTGAAATTATGAAGATATTTATGATTTTGAAATTGTAGGGTAATTATTGAGTTGAACAATAATTAGATAATTGGGAGAAAATAATTGTTGGGTGAAATTTAGAATGTGGATGGAAGTAGAGGGAACTTGCAAAATCCTAATATTAAAACCACCGTCTTCACACACTTCACCTTAATACACCTACAAAAATCCATACAACCAATTCTTTTTCCCTTTCTTTCTCCTTTCAATTTGTGGAAGATCAAAGCATGGATTTGAATTGCGTGTTTCATATTATGATCATGAAAGCTTGGGTAAGCTAGCTTGTGTTTTAATTGCTTGTTAAGTTGAAGTTAGATAGTTGAATTGATATTTTGGTGAGAATTTGGGGGTTTGATTTGGGGTTGTTTGTTTGATGTTTACATAAAGATTGATGTTTTGCTGTGTATTGTTGAAGTATGGAAGGAAAATGAGGTGTTGTAGGAGTTGGGATTGATTTTGTAGTTGGAATCTCAAGTTTGGCTTTTACAGGGTCGCGCGACCGATCGCTAGCTAAGGCGCGATCGATCGCCCGAGGTAGGAGAAAGTTGGGTGACCAAATTTAGTGCTCGCGATCAATCGCGAGATGATGCGTGATCGATCACGACAACAGAAATTTGAAAAAAAAAGTTTTGCGGGGCGCGATCGATATGGACCCTGCGAGCGATTGATCACGGTGTTACATTTTTTGAAAAATATTAAATTCCTAAGAATTTTGAGACATGGTATTTTATCGATTTTGACGATGGCAATAATATTTTGGGGAAGTTGTTAATGATGAAATAAGGTTACATGTATTGAACCTTAAAACATGTGTTACATGTTGAATTAATTGGTAACTCAAATGAGTAAAGGATAAATGGATTATTGTGTGGTACATAGAGTACGGTAAATATGATTGATTATAAGGATGGAATCTCATTGAATGGATTGTAATCGATTATAATAGGAGCCTTGACTAATCTATTTGACAAATGATGATACGGTTGAGAATTATTGTTTTGCATTAACATTGAATTGATATTTGATATAGATACTTCACGAGAAGCTGGATGTCGGGAAGGACTCAATCCCATTTCGACTTTGAGTACATAGCAACGTACGAGCAGGTATGGCATGAGGTAATTCGATGATTATGCATTTATGAGATTTCGATCTATGAAAATGATAAGTACATTGAATTGAAATATGTTTTCATTTGAGATAAAAAAAAATGGTGATTTTGGGGCCTTATAGAATTGTTCCCATTGGTTGTAGTGGATCTACAAGCGAAAGTTTGGAGTTAATGGAAATTATCGACCTTCAAAGCTTGACTGATGGAAAAAGTTCTCAGAGGCAATGAGTTGTTTATAAGAAACCTTTCATTGGTGAAGTTCGTTTGGATTTTATTAGTTATATATGCATATTATAACTCTAAGATATGGCAGATGGATATAAAAACATTTATATGCGGCAATTAGAGAGTGCAATTTTTTTTTTTTGCAAACTCTAGAAGTCCATTTGTGGGCCTAAGAAGGCATCATGAAGTTAGAATACATAACATTATCAAAATGTTTGGTTTTGCTAAAAATGATGAAATGACATGTGTGTACAAAATGGTTAATGTGAGCGTGGTTATATTTGTAGCGCTTTAAGTCCATGATATATACTAATTATGAACGATATTGGATTAATCGATTAAAACATGATTATCTACCAATTTCTCCAATAAAATATTTAAGAGAAGCAGATTATATGCTTGGCATAAGGATCCATAGGGATAGATCTAAGAATATGCTTAGGCTCTCTCAATCTACGTACATAAATACTGTGCTAAGGGTTTAGCGAACATTTGAAAAATGGTTATCTCCCAACATGCTATGTTGTTCATCTCTCGAGGTCAGTGAGCCCTAAACAATGAGGAGAGAGAATAGATGGAATTGGTACCTTATACTTCAGATGATGATAGCATGATGAATGTTATGGTATGTACTCAACCTGATGTGATGTGTGCTCTTAGTGTATTGAGCAGATATAGGTAGATCCCGGTGAAAGTCACTGGAAAACTGTGAACACGGTCCTCCAGTAATTGTGAAGAACTCATGTTATGTTCATGATTTTTGGATATGTAGATGGAGAAATAAAAGTTGAGCTGATGGTAGCTTTCAGTCAGATGTGGATGACTCTAAATCGATGTTCGAATTAGTATTTAAGCTTAATGGTCGTGGTCTCTCTTGGGTCCAAGCAAAACACCGCAATGGATTCCACAACTGAAGCTGAACACATTGCTGCAAAAGAGGCAAGTTGGCTAAGAAATTTTATCCAAGAGTTAGGTGTAATTTCTAGTGCGGTTGACACAGTCTATGTGTACCGTGACAATAATAGAGCTATTGTGAAAGCAAATAACCAAGATCTCATCGGGAATCCAAACATATATTAAGAGAACACATATAATGAGAGAGATGGTAGAAGTGTCATCATTATCGAGAGAGTTTCTTCAACAAAAAATATAGCGAATCCACCGACTAAGCCTTCACGATTATTGATGTCTGACATACATTTAGGGAAGATGGTCTTGAGACACCTGCTTAGGTTTTGGAGAAAGTGAAAAAGATATTGTCATATGTGATTTAAGTAAAATCAATAGTTGATTGATTATACATGTAATCTTATTATGACAAATCTTTGTGAATATTAATATATATAATATTTCTTCGTCTGTTTAAAAATGCATAATGATGCATTGATGAAGTCCTAGATATTACTATACTTCAGATAGTGTGGTTATGCATATGATGGTGACTATGAAATACATCTGCAATTTCTAAATACTCCTTATCGTTGAGCCATTGAGATTGAGTTATCGATTATGATCATTAAAGACTGGTATTCATAATGTGTCTAGTGTTGCAAAATAATAACCATTGAATCTTTGAGACAAAGAGTGTGTCCTTCATAAAACATGTAAGGCTGGCATAATCCAATGGTTTTGAGGGTTTTTCGATGCCGCCCTTAAAGACTTTGCTATTGGGGCATCAAGATACATGTGTTTGTGAAAAAATACAAAGGACGCATATCATTTGATGCAGCCCCAAAGGCACAACCCTTAAGGGTGAAATCAAACAAACTTGTTTTGAGGCATGAAGAGAAGAGCTATGTATGACTAGTCCAATTCTATATATTCAATTTCCAATGTCCAAAATTTTAACGTGATTGATGACTACTTATTTCTAATCATCAAAACATTATCAATAACGAGCGACGAGACGCATGCATTGCATTTGCATGATATAATATATAAATACAAAGTGTTACTTATGTATAAAGGACACATATCATTTGATGCGGCTCCGAGGACACAATCCTTAAGGGTGACATCAAACAAACTTGTTTTGAGGCATGAAGAGAATAGCCTATGTATGACTAATCCAATTCTATATATTCAATTTCCAACGTCCAAAATTTTAACATGATTTATGACCACTTATTTCTAATCATCAAAACATTATCAATAACTAGCGACGAGACGCATGCATTGCGTTTGCATGATATAATATATAAATATAAAGTGTTACTTATGTATAATATGTTTTTATTTCAGTTAATTGCTTTGGTTATGATTATTCACAAAACGAAGATTTTCAAATACTTAATTCAGCTTTGATTTCTCACCACTAAAATGATATAAATACATTAAAAAATGACTTGACGAATATGTAATGTAAGAGTTAATTGAGCAAAAGACCGGAAAAAATGGTGAGAGATGTTGATTTCACTGATAAGTCCACGAAACGAGACCTACGTATCAAAAATAATATTAGACTAATACTTAGAAAGATTTTTGATATGATATGTCATATCAAAATAGTTATTCTTGTATCCTCAAATATTATAAAATAAGTGTTCCGTTGCATATGTTGCGTGCATATACGATATTTATTTTGTAAAATGAGGTGGTAATTATAAATAGGATGTAATAAACTTTTTTGAAATTGATTTTGTAGTTTAATATCCTCCCAAATATTTTTTTGATGTTATTGTGGTTATCCAAATTAACAGGGACCTTGCGGTCATTTAACACATAATAGTATGAGTATTTCGGATTTGCAAAATGGAAATACCATTAAGGTGTTTTTCATTATAAGATAGTAAGATATGGATAGATTGATATTGTGATAGTTGGAAAGAAATTAACTACGGTCAGTCCTGAATTCTAGTTATTATTAAAGGTAACTTGTTTTCCGTATCAAATTCAAAATTAAACCATCCATTTCCCAAAAACATTTACTGTCTTGGAGGACTATACGCTGTGCCTATCCTCAGAAAATATTATATCTGTTTTTTTTTTAAAAAGAAACTGAATTTCCTATCCACAAAAATAACCCGTTTTCCTCAAATTTAATCCCGTAAATTTAGCAAATCTTTCTATAAAAGTGCTATTTTCTATTACCATATCGTGCATATAATCTTCAAGAAAATAAGGCAGGAGAATAAAAGACAAAGATATATGAAATATAGCATTTCTTAGTTCTTTGTCTTCGCCCCCCCCCTCCTGCAGTGTGTGTAAATTTGTAGATAAAATACTATTTTTTTCCTGCATTTTTCAACCCTTTTCAAAACTCTCACGAAAATTAAAATGGCAAGCGAAGAGATAATCGTTTTCAAGTCTAAGATCACAGGCTATGTGTTGGCATGCTGGATTCTTGCTGCCTTTGGTGGCTTAATGTTTGGTTATGACATTGGTATCTCAGGTACATATTATATTATACATGTAAAGGAACAGATTCAAGTTTTTCTTTTTCTTTTTTTAATTATGATGGATTAAAAAATTTAATTAGAGCTGGTGAATGGCTATTCAATTTTTGTGTGGCTAAATTCATATATTTTTTGTAAAAAATAATAAGTCATGTTTATATATTTATTCGTTTCTCGGATACTGATTGGAAAATTACAAATCGTCCTGTAAATTGGTATACTTTCGATTTTGGTCTTGTATGTATTTAAAGTTTGGTCTTGGTATATTAGATTGTCCTTTCTTAGTTTTATTATTTTTCGCAGGAGTATTGACGTAGCGCCGAACAACAGTAATTCTCGGTGACACGTCAACATTAATGACGAAATATGACTAAAAACAAAAACAATAAAAGTTATTAGACTAATTCCAAACGTCGACTATATACAGAAGCCAAAACAAACAACTTACAAGACAATTTTTGCAATTTTTCGGATAATGATCATCACTTTTTTACTATTGAAGATTTTCTTCTGACGAAGATTTAGATATACCACCTGCTTGCACTATGTGTTCATGAGTTACTCGGTTTTTAAGCATTGTTCTAAAGTTCTGCATAAGTTCTTGAAAAAAAAACTCGAAAAATTATAAATAAAAAATATATATTTGGTCAAAGGCATGTACGTAAATGCTGTAAATTATGATGATTGAATGACTGATGTTTTTTTAAATATCTGTAAATGGGCTGATATCTGTTTTATAAACTCGTATCATTACTCTACAGAGATGATATTGAAAGTGAATTATGCGTCAGATCTAATTTCATACACGTTTGTTTTTGTTTTTAAATTTTGTTGATAAATAGATACTATTTGTGGGTTTAATCTGATTGAAAATTTACTTGTGTTAGGTGGTGTAAGTGGAATGGATGATTTTTTGATAAAATTCTTCCCCAAGATTCATGAGAGAAAGCTCCATGCCAATGAGAACAACTACTGTAAATATGATGATCAATTGCTCCAACTCTTCACATCTTCGTTATATCTAGCAGCACTCGTAGCCAGTTTCTTTGCATCCAAAGCCTGTACAGTTTTAGGACGCAAGCTTACCATTCTCACGGCATCCTCCTTTTTCATCCTCGGCGCAGTTTTCAGTGCATCGGCAAACGCCTTGTGGGTACTCATTGTTGGAAGAATCCTCTTCGGTATCGGAGTCGGGTTCGGAAATGAGGTATACATATGTATAAATTTGCTTGTTTTGATTCAACATTGCGTTCTATTTTACGTGAATCAGACAAACCGAGATTTTATACCATCGATAGCAAACCCGTGCACAAACACGCGAAGGATTCAAAAATAGATCGGGCACTTTTTTCTCGTTGTGATTTCAGTTCTACTTAGTAATAACAGTTTTAGTGACGTGGCAACGCTAAATAGAAGACCAAAATCAGAATGATAAATCTTGATTTCCTTTGGCAGGCTGTTCCCTTATTCTTGACAGAAGTAGCACCTGCACAGCACAGAGGAGCAGTCAACATTCTCTTCCAACTCTTTGTCACCATTGGAATTTTCATTGCGAACCTTGTAAACTATGGCACCTCTATTATTCACCCTCATGGCTGGAGAATTTCACTAGGACTGGCCGCCATCCCGGGTGTCGTACTATTGGTGGGTTCGTTGGTTATCACAGAAACTCCCTCGAGTCTTGTTGAAAGAGGCAAAGAAGAGAAAGGAAAGGCTGCATTGAAAAGGATTAGGGGTGTCGATGAAGTTGATGCCGAGTTTCAACAGATTGTCGTTGCCTGCGAGCAGGCTCGACAAGTGAAAAATCCGTTCCAGAAACTTTTCAAGAGATCTGGAATCCCTCCTCTGGCCGTTGCCATTTGCATTCAGATTTTCCAGCAGTTTACAGGTATCAATGCGATCATGTTTTACGCTCCTGTCTTGTTCCAGACTTTGGGATTCAAGAGCGATGCTTCCTTGTTATCATCTGTGATCACGGGTTTGGTGAATGTTGGGTCAACATTCGTGTCCATTTATTTTGTTGACAAGATTGGAAGGAGGAAGTTGCTTCTGCAAGCCTGCGTCCAAATGTTGATTTCCCAGGCAAGTGTTTTTCTTTTATACCATATATGGCATAATTAGTTACCGATGACACGTGAATTTACGTCGCGTTACGGTTCCAAGAAATAAGTTAAGCGATAACTGCTATGGTAGTATGATTCTTATATACCACAAACATCAATAGTGTTGGAATCCTGGGAAAGGGTTAAATCAGTGATGAAAAGTGTGTTCGAATTGTTATACGGACTTGATTAGTTTACCATATGATTGATGAAAGAAAATTTGTTCATTTCTATGTCCCAGCTTGCAATCGGAGCTATCCTACAAACTCACTTGAAGGAAACAGGCTCACTGGACAAAGGCCTAGCAGCTGTGGTGGTGGTTCTTGTGTGCACATTTGTCATGAGTTTTGCATGGTCTTGGGGACCAATGGGGTGGCTAATTCCTAGCGAGATCTTCCCTGTCGAGACCAGAACTGCTGGATTTGCATTCGCGGTTAGCACGAATATGTTGTGCACTTTCATCATTGCTCAAGCTTTCTTGTCCATGTTGTGCCACATGAGGGCCTTCATTTTCTTCTTCTTCTCTGCCTGGATTCTGGTAATGGGCATCTTTGTATTGTTCCTTTTGCCCGAAACGAAGGGCATACCGATCGATATGGTCGAAGAAAGGGTGTGGAAGCAGCATTCTGTATGGAAGAAGTTCTTTGATGGTGAAGGGCCGAAGAGTCTTGAAATGGCATGAAGAAATATGCGGGATTTGTGTAGGGTTGTAATGTTATATGGGTTGAAGTCACTTTATTTTTGGATTGTGTTTTAGTTTTATGTTATGCAAAAATAACTTTATTTTACGGCGAATGTTATTCACAATCCATTTTTCTTTCAGACACCCCACTATATGTATTAAATTTATTAATAAAATGAAGTTTATGCAACAAAAAATGGAATACAAATAACATAGTTCTTATGTTGCAACATAATTTTCTCGGTTCGATTGGAATGCTTATATTGCACATAAACATTGAGAAGACATGCCTGAAGTTTTCTAATTTTTTCAGAACTCGTAAAAAGAAATTCCCCTAATTTATCATGATTGAAAGTCTAGCTAAAAAAATTAAAGAAAAATTAAGTCATTTTCTTGACCCATTTATGAATCATAAATTGTTATACATTTAGGGGAAAAATCAGGCCGGTACAATGTGAGTTGATCCTAGTCAAGGAAAAGAACACACTTAGGTTCACTTCGGACCAAAAAGACAAATGTACCCTTACTTTTTACATTTTGTCTCTCACTTTTTGATTTATCTCTCATACTTTTGTCATTCTCTCTCATCCTTTTCGGATTCTCTCTCTTCCTTTTCAGATTCTCTCTCTTATTTTTGCATTCTCTCTCTTTTTGGCATTATCTCTCTTCCTTTACACAATTTATAATTACATGCATCAGTTATAATTTACATGCACAAGTTATAATTACATGCACGAGTTATAATGTACATGCACAAGTTATAGTTACATGCACCAGTTATAATGTACATGCACAAGTTATAATTACATGCACCAGTTATAATTTACATGCACCAGTTATAATTACATGCACCAGTTATAATTTACATGCACCAGTTATAATTTACATGCACCATTTATAATTACATGCACCAGTTATAATTTGCATGCACCAGTTATAATTACATGCACCAGTTATAATTTTCATGCACCAGTTATAATTTACATGCACCAGTTATAATTACATGCACCAGTTATAATTTACATGGACCATTTATAATTACATGCACAAGTTATAATTACATGCACCAGTTATAATTTATTTACATGCACCATTTATAATTACATCCACCAGTTATAATTTACATGCACCAGTTATAATTACATGCACCAGTTATAATTTGCATGCACCAGTTATAATTTCCATGCACCAGTTATAATTTACATGCACCAGTTATAATTACATGCACCAGTTATAATTTACATGCATCAGTTATAATTACATGCACCAGTTGTAATTACATGCACCAGTTGTAATTACATGCACCAGTTATAATTTATTTACATGCACCATTTATAATTACATGCACCAGTTATAATTTACAGGCCCCCGTTATAATTACATGCACTAGTTATAATTTGCATGCACTAGTTATAATTACATGCACGAGCTATAATTTTCATGCACCTGGTTATAATTACATGCACCAGTTATAATTTGCAAGCATCAGTTATAATTTACATGCACCAGTTATAATTTGCATGTATCAGTTATAATTACATGCACCAGTTATACTTACATGCACATATTATAATTTGCGTGCACCAGTTATAATTACATGCACCAGTTATAATTTATATGCATCAGTTATGATTCCGATCCAACATTTAAAATTACATGTATCAATTATAATTTACATGTACCATTATAATTTTGTACCAGTTATAATTTATATGCGCCGGTTATTTTTTAAATTTTAATTATAATTTTGTACCAGTTATAATTTACATGCGCCAGTTATTTTTTAAATTTTAATGGCAATCGTAAATATCATTTTTTTAAAAAAAATTAATGGCCAATAGAGGAGAGAGAATGCAAAAATTAGGAGAGAGAAAGCAAAACGTAGGTTTCAAAAAAAGTATATAAAATTTAAAAAGGAAGAGAAAGAATGCAAAAAGTATGAGAAGGATTGCATAAAGTAAGGTACCGTTTGAAGTAATGGATATGATAAGTAATATAATGATTAAAAAGTTGTGAAATGATTGTAAAAATAGTATGTGATAAGTTATATGTTGTTTGATTGGAGAATAAGATAGTTGATAATGATTATTATATGGTATAATGACTAAAATACCCTTATTATTATAATAATAAAATATAATAAAAATAATAGTATATATCTAAGAATCATATAATATATATATATATATTTATTTATAATAATATATATATATATATTCAAATATATATTTTTATAATAATATATATAATATATCTAAGAATCATATAATATATATATATATAAATATATATTTATATATATATATATATTGAAATATATATTTTTATAATAATAGTATGATTATAATAATAATAATTATTATTATTATATATTATATATACTATATTATGATTATTATATTTTATTAATATATAATTATTATATATTATATATACTATATTATGATTATTATATTTTATTATAATATTATATATATATATATATATACACACGTGCGTGCGTGGTATATATACATAGATATAATAGGAATAATAAGAAGAATAAGAATAGAGAGAGAATAGATAGAAAGGAGGAGAGGAATAACAGAGGAGAAGAAGGATAAGAGGTATTATTATTATTACATAAGAGATAGATATATGTATATATAATAAGAATAGGAATAGATAGAATTATATAATTTTTTAAATATATATGTAATCATAATATATAATAATAAACATAGTATAGATATATATATTTATATATATAGATATATATATATATAATTTATATATATATATATATATGCATGTGTATAATAATAATAATATTAATAACATATTATAATAATTATATAATAATAATTATTATTATTATTAGATAATAATATATATAATAATCATAATATATATATATATGCATACATATATATGAATAATATTAAATTATTATTTTTTAATAATAATAATAATATAATAAATTATAATAATCATTATATAATAATAATAAGAATGAAATAAATAAAATAATACAATATAATAATAAAGTTGTAGGAAATAAGTTTTAATTTTTGACGGGAATTTCAAATTTTGAGATAGTACAAAAAGGCGGGAAGGGTATTTATGTCTTTTTGTTGTAAATTAGGATTAGAATGAGATAAATATAGTAGGATAATTTTTTAAAAAAAGCGAAACAAACATGGGATAAGATTAGTAATCCGAAGATTACTAATCCTATCCCGAACTCCAAACGGTGCCTAAGTGTATTTAGGGAATGAAAAAAGACCTTTTTGAAACAAAGTTTGGAAAATGGACTTATGTGAAAAGATATTTATCCTCCATGCATTTTGTTGTGTATTCCATGCCATTTTGCTCCATGATGCAATCCGAATTGGACTGAGATGTTTGAATATGAAATCTAGCATATTGAGTTGGCTTTCCAACCTCTTTAGATTCACATTATTCGGAGCATCGAGCCAAAAGATATAATCAAAACATTGCACTGCGCTCCAAGTGGCTTCTATACGAATTTGCCCACCAACGGACCATTGGTTCGTGGGTCTTCATCCCATCATAAGATATTGTTCCAACATCATTCCACACATGTTGAACACTTAGTTTGGTTGTTCATAGATGTCATTCCTTCTCGTACAAGCTCAATAGATTCCTTGATAAGAATCACCGCTTGTCCTATGAACTCACATATGTTATTGTATAACTTGGGTTCTCTTCCATTGGTCTTCCCAACCAATTTATCAATCTAATCATGTACACTAAGTAGATATATTAGTACAATAAATGCAAGTTTTGTTGATCATCAAAACCCATAAATAATTCGGAGATAAATTAAGCATTAAACTCAACAATGTGTTTAAGGCTCAACAATCTCCCCGTTTTTGATGATCACAAAACTTGATAAACTTGAATATGTAATATGCATGAAATGTGAGTAAACAAGACTCCCCCTTAACAATTGCATAGCACATACAAGATTTACCAAGTAAGCATAATAGCAAACAACTCCCCCCTCAAACCATGCATACAAAAGCTCTCCCCCTCAAACTATGCATGAAGTAAACTTCAAGTTTATCACAAAATTCTCCCCCTTTTTGTGATAATCAAAAAGTACAAAATTTAAATAAACATATCACAAGTATATGTTGACACATAGCCATATTTTACACATGTTCCTCATAAAGCATGTAATAGCCATAACAAGCATAAGATTAAATAATTTAGAGGAATACAAACATGCGTTTAAGGCAATCAACAATGAATTCTAAATGTGCAAAAAATGTGCATATGTTCTACCAAGATTTCATGCACTCATGCCCAATAGACATTAAAATTTTTAAAGCATCATTTGATAAAATAATAACATTATTAAGGTCATGATAGCAAAGATTTAGTATCCAAACACTTACAGCATGCTTAATCACAATTTCACATTTTCACATAGCATTATTCAAATTTGAACTTAAGGCATATCAAGATACTTACTATAAGCATAAATCAAGCATCAAAACAATTTATATGTGCACATGCTAAGGGAAAATGCATTTTACTATCAATGAATATTGAGCTTCATTAATTTATTGGTCACAATTAATTTGTGCCAATGAAATTTTGAATTGCTCCTTTAATGCACAAAATAAATTTACCTTTGATGACAAGAGTACGTTCTTGTCATTGGTTCTATGCCTCGCGCTTCTTCTATGGTAGTGCATAAGATGGTTTCCTCCCTTGAGGTGCTTGTGCCTTCATCCTCCATCCCTATGTTATCCCTACAAAACAAATTAACAATAGGAGGATCTTTGGTACACATTTGATTTTTGGGTCCTTGTGGGTTAGTTTTCATCAATGCCTTTGGAATCCATTTCCACCTTTTGTTAGGTTGGTATTGGATTTTAGCAAACCTACATTTATTTTTAGTATGACCATCTTTGCAACAATAAGTGCAAGTAGGAGAATTATGCTTAGCTTTAGCCAACAAGCTTGAAAAAGTTTTAGTTTTGCTTGAGAAGCCTAGTCCGGCTTTATCGAAGCTACAACGTTGCAAGCCAAGCAATTCATTCATCTTTAAACTACTCTCACTAAATTTGCAAAAAGATTTCTTTAAAGAACTTAATTCATTTTTCAATGAATTGTTTTCTTCATCCCTCTTGGCTATCTCAAGTTTGAGTAATTTGTTACTCATCTTGGTTTTGCCAAGAACATCAATATGCTCATGATAGGAATCTAGTAATTCATCAAATGATGGTACCTCATCGTCGCTTTCATATTCTTCATCATTTGCGTCATCTTTGGCCATGAGACAAATGTTAGTTCCTTCTTCATCGGAGTCACTATCACTCCATGTGGCTATAAGGGCTTTCTTCTTCCCTTTGTCCTCATTCTTCTTCCTAGGACATTTATTAGCATAACGACCTTTATCTTGACAATTATAGCATGTTACCTCTTGTTTGGAATCATGTTTGGTAGCACTAGAGGTCTTTGGCTTGTTGTGTTTGTTGAAGAACTTCTTGAACTTTCTAGTGAACAAGATCATCTCTTCATCATCATCATCTTCATCATCGGATTGATCTTTCCTCCCGACCAAGGCTATCCCCTTTCTTATGGATCTCTCATCCTCCTTTATTCCATTCCTTGTTGACACTCAAGCTCATGGGTCACCAATGTGCCATGAAGTTCATCAAGGTCATAAGATGCACTTTCTCCTTTATTGTATTCGATGATGGCCGTCCTCTTTGCATCCCATTCCTTTGGCAAGGCTCTTAGTGCTCTTCTCCATATTTGCTTTGGAGGATTCTTCTCTCCAAGTTGGGCAAGCTCATTTATGATTTGAGTGAGCCTTCTAAACATTGAGTCAACCTCTTCTCCGGACTCCATCTCAACTGTCTCATATTTGAGTTGCAATAGATCTATCTTTGTCTCTTCACTTGATTTGTGCCCTCACTCCAAAGCCATCGTGGTACCTGTTCACCTGCCCCAACAGAGACAGCCCCCACATAGGGTGAGCATACCAATACCATCATCTTAATAACCGTAATACCATACTTCATAAATTACAGAATATAAAACTGTAATGTAAAAGATACTCCCTATATAGTATCGTTATCACATTTGATTCCCCATGCTGTTCATGTTCTCATAATACCCAAAACCATCAAATTCTCAATAGGTTAATCACTACATTGATTAACTATGCCATCTAGACCATGCCAATATCATAATCGAATATGATGAAGTCATTACGCTAATGCTTAAGAAATCATATACAACTCAATTAATGATTTCGCATTATCCCACATCATGTTCCATCGCTCGCTCAACAGCGGCGGCATCAAAATCCAATGCTCGCTCAATAGCGGCGGTATGATAATCAAATGCTCGCTCAATAGCGGCACTACATAATTCTCAATGCCCATCCAATCGATTGCAATAATAATATATTATTCATGCACATGACAATAATATACATATATGTCCGTACGTTATACGTACCTTATGATCCAATAGCAAGAGCCAATCCTTGCCTTTGCCCGAGATCCCGTGAATTATATGCTAAACACAATTAATGACTCACAATTAATTACGTGCCCACAAACACATACCCTAGCACGTACACAACCTCCAAATACATCATCAAGTCGTGATGATTAACCATTTAAAAGACTCGGGCGAAGCATGCATCGATTCCACAACAACCAACAATTTCCACAAAACAGGGCCTCTCGATCGATCGGCCAGAAGTGCTCGATCGATCGAGAGATCCAGAAAATTTCCACCAAAATCGGCTTCGCTCGATCGATCGAGAAGCTTGCTCGATCGATCGGCAGCTTTGCTCGATCGATCGAGAGCACTGTACATCGTCGTCAAATTTTGACGCCCTCTTGCATCATGGGTAAGTTTGGTGCACGGTTCACGTTCAAAAATTCAGATTTGTTGGGGGAAAAATCGTGCAGCACTTGACAAAACTAAAAAAAAAAGTGGGGCAAATATTCTTGCATCATGGGTAAAAATTCTGAATTCTGAAAATTTCATACATTTGGTGCACGATTATTTAACCATGTGCTGCATCAACCTAAAAATAACTTGAAAAAGTCTTTTTTTGGCATGTGGGTGAACGATTTTTTTTTTTTTTTGGCCTGTGGTGCACGATTTTTGGCCTAGGTGTGCACGATTATTTTTGGCCTGGGGGTGCACGATTTTTTGCCTGGGGGTGTACGATTTTTTTTGGCCCGAGGGTGCACGATTTTTGGCCTGGGGTGCACGATTATTTTTTGCTTGAGGTGCACGATTGTTTTTGGCATGTGGGTGCACGTGCTACAGTAACCGCGCGAGGGTTATTAATGTCATTTCGACAGAAAATGGACCTAAGTGAATTGATGTTTTTTTGGTAGACTATGTTGAATTTTTATTGAGCAAGTGATACCGGCTTGTAAATGCCCCAATTATTTATATGAAAATGACTGTAAAATTATTTATATCCATGGATCGATCCTGAAACACAATTTACATTAAACTGGTTTGTATTTTATAGTTTTTAATATATGATGCTAAATTAAAAAATATAAAGCAAAGGAACTGTAAGACACCGAACCAATAATAGGCCAGTAGTGTAATTATGACCCCTTAAGCGTATAAAGGATTCTTTTGTTACTCTCGATTATATATTTGTCATTTATGGTATGATTTTCATAAACTTTTTTGACAAAGCTTCCCCATAATTGAGACATTCATGTACAAAAGTAACATTTTT
Organism: Haberlea rhodopensis; assembly: GCA_907163345.1. Taxonomy (NCBI): domain Eukaryota; kingdom Viridiplantae; phylum Streptophyta; class Magnoliopsida; order Lamiales; family Gesneriaceae; genus Haberlea; species Haberlea rhodopensis. The sequence goes on from CAJQUN010000095.1 coordinate 1,047,172, forward strand.
TCCTCAAGCAATAAAATATGACATAATTAATCCCCAACTCCTAATTTCCACTCTCCTCAACATTAAAACACATGAAACTCTAGAACATTTATACAGATCATATACATGCCAGATCTAGCCATACATAAATGGATGCAAATTTAATTGTTTAAACATTATCTACTTGTGCCGATCACTTTACCACATACCACTATTGGTACCACACTCACGAAAGTCTTCTCATTACATGGTTCGAACTCATATCTAAGATCAATGTCGTACATGTATTACCTGTTTCAACAGAACAGCCCACCACACAGGGTGAACATATTCCAACACGATAATCATGCTTGTAACATTATTCACAAAACAATAAACTTGATTATATCGATATATTGTAACAAATGGGATTATTGAGAGTCTAACATGAATACTCCCAGAATAAATCTGAACCAGGATAGGTTTTCTCGTAACTCTCCCAATAAAATACTCATAATCTCAAAAGAATCAAATTCAATATTATTGTTTAAGACATAGTACACATCGTCAAGGTAAACCAATACACTCATAACAAATCACTATCCTTTAACTGATCATATTAAATATCATATCGAAGGTAATCATGCATGTTACCATTCTCGTTCTCAATGATTTCTCATATAAATCATGCCATATGCATCGATACTCAATTAGTATTTCTGGTCACATACTCATACATATTCACCATGCGACAATTAATAATTCGATACACGTACTCATTTCCTTACTCATATACTCAAATCACGTACATACGTGTTCCCTATACTACATAGATCAACATTCAAACATTTATTAATTTTCAAGAATAAGTAATTATTTTCTAGTATACCTGCTTGTACGTCACTACGTACCTGACTGTCCAAAATCCAGATGAAGCTATCCTCCTTTATTCTTGGACGTTCATGAAGGCTTTATACAATTTCAACAATCTTATAATAGTACAAAGTTGTCACTTTCACGAAGTAAGATATTTCGATTCCCAGTGTAAGTACTCATGCTCAATATTATGATGAGAAATCATGGAATAATATCAGCATCCACTAAATCATTCGAAATTATAAGCAAAAAAAAAAACGAATTTTTGAGATTTTAAAGCGACCAATCTATCGGTTGGAATGACCGATCGATCGCTCGCCTCCACCAATCGATTGGTTGGTGCCAGAATTTCCAACCTTAGCTACTGCCCTTGACCGATCGGTCGGTTCACCCACCCGATCGATCAGTCGATGCTGTAACCCGAAAGATCTCTATTTTTAACTCTTCTCCAACCTCAATACACACCCACCCCTTACATTCAACATCAAATCCTCTTTTCCACATACTCCCAACTCTTCTTCAACACATATAACTCAAAACTCAACATATATGCAACAATTTCAACAACACATTATCAACACTACACAAAATTACCATAAAATTCAATAAAAACTAACATCAAAGCATAAGTGACTTACTTCTTGAAAACCCCTAAGGATTTGAGCTTAAATGTGTAATGCCTTGGATTTTGGTAGAGGAGAGTTGGAAGAGGGTGAAGGTGTGAAAATCGGATTTTAGTGTGTGTATTGTGTTAAATGGATGAAGGCAAGATGATATAATGTCATGTGTTGCCGGTTAGTCCAAAACTTTACTCCACCTTATAATTGAACCCCAACTCAAATTATTGTTAACTTTCAATAATTATCATTAATTCAAATTCATACTTACTTCATTACTTCACATTATTAATTTCAACCATTTATCCATTAAATAATTTTGACTCAATCACATTATTCAACCGCACTCGATTTTTCTCAAGTCGAGTTCAAATGCAAAATGACCATCATCCATAACTATCACTTAGCTATCACATTAAACTCGATTTAATTACGATAATTAATTCCCAAGCATTACAATTCCCCCTACTAATAAAATTTTGTCCTCGAAATTCGAACACACACACACACACACACACCCCTACCAGAAGCGTAAAAGAAAAATTAACATCATATATATAACATAAGTATTGAAAATAAAGTCAATATACAGTTGAAAATATTTTACTGAGAAACATACGATTTGTCCAGACCAAATCCCGGACAGGATGCTCCACAAATGAAACACTAAAATCTAATTCCACATTCAGAGTTTGTTAAACAAAAACAATTTAATATCCGTTTTCGTAAAATTTACACATGGAATATCTCATGATTACTAAACAAAGAAAGTCGTTAACGATAACCTATAAGCTAGAATGTCACGTATTGTCGTATCACTTCTATATTTTCCCATCTCTTGAATCAGTTTTGATTCAGGTATATATATTGTATCATTTCAAAATAATAGACATCTAGAATATCGCTCATGAAATTCTTTAGACGACAATAGTCAAATACTCACTTGATACATAACATTATTAGGGACTCCACAATTAACATAGTATTTGACCAATTATATTCGAGTTCTATCACACCTATACATCAATGACATTCTTAGTGTTTACCAACACTATCAAAATGGTCATTTATATGATTCTCCTTATATTCTAACCTCATCATTTTTTCTATTAGTCTTCTTCATTGTATAATCGATTATTATCTGTACTCAGTCACCATTGATTGAACATTTCATCATTTATCACTCAGCAATAATTTGCATATATTACAGAAATACAGGTCTTAACTATGTACAACCATTCTACTTAAATAATAGTATATCTATATGAGCCAAAGTAGATCAATTCCTCCTACATTCATTTGCCTGCTTTATATATTCCACTTTTCTTTCTATTTCATAAATTTCTCTTACATAATTATTTTAGTCTATTGTATAACAACACTGTTACCTCTCTTTTTGGTTCGCTTCGATAACAAATGAATTTTTAGGGGAATGGATGAGCTGTTTCGTGAAATCACAGTTTTATCCGGAGTCCGGGAGGATCCTTTTCCCGTTTAGGATCTCCGGTGATCAATATTGGTTTCTTTTTGTTTTTCTCATAGGTAGGCCTGGATCTCCTTCTTGTCAACCATTCTTCTTTTTATAGGGGGAGGGATGCCAATGGTCTGGCCTTGCCGGGGATTCTGGAGACAATATCTGGAACTGAAGAAAAAAGGGGGGAGGGGACCACAGACTGGGGACCATCTACCTCTGTTACCTACCTCGTACGATCCTTTTGCTCTGGTGATTCTCTGCGTCCGAGAATATGCTTTTCTTACTCACAGTACTTGACCACCCTTTGATTGGTTATTAGGCCTAGCCTTTACTTTAATAGGTGGCCGGGGCCTGCAACCATAGTCCCGGTACACAGGACCACCATAGGTGGCCTTAGCTCGGCCGTCCTGTACAATGATTGCCCGTCCTGACCTCTTCAGGAAACATCGACTCAGTCCGGCTTTTCCTGGTAAATACAGCCCGTCCCGACCTGTTGAGAAAACCTTCGATTCAGCCCGACTATCTTATCCAACGATTGCCCGGCCTGACCTCTTGATGTACTTTCTTGCCGCCACGGCTCGGAGGTCGCTCCGAGGATTGCGGCCGAGGAACACTAAATAGGGCCCGGCTCGGACACGGTAGTGGCAGCTATCCAGAGGTGATCGTGCCCGTAATAAACTCGGGTCGGGCGGATGAGGATAGTACGGTATCGGCCCTAACGACTTCCCTTGTTGGTCCAATGGGCCCCCCACTGACCGGGCCCAAATAAAATTCGGACCCTCAAGACCTACTGGGCCTCCAGAACTAGGGGTATCAAACACATAGTTCATATTCGTTCATTGGTTTTCAAGTTCAACAGAGTTCTTACAAGAATACTTAAACTATCATTTCACATGTGCATATCGACAGACTACTATCCTTCATTTGCACAAATAACAATACCTGTTTATTAGTATCAAAATTCTATCAAGTACCTCAATTTAGTGTCAACGTATGACCAATTATCATTACTAATTTGTCAGTATTATTCATCGACTGGTATTAGTATTAACATGCTAACAATTATCAAGTGTCATGTCCACATTTTATTAGCATATATGTATACATGATGAAAATTTAGATTATGTTACACAAATAGGTACCATAAATTAGAATCCGACATGTACACAATGTTTATCTCGAATATTAAACTTTATTAATATGTTACTAACGTCATCTCATAAGATCCCGATCGCAATCATGTACCTCAACATCAATTTCACTCAATTAGTCTCTAATTAAGTTATGAATTAACTTACTCAGTATCTTACAATAACCAAAAAAAAAAAAAAAAAAACACACGCATCTTTTAAGCAGTCTCAATAATCGTTTATGTTTATTCCATAACATGTCGTTAATATTGCAATAACCTCATACTCGCCATGTAACTTCAGTTACATTTCATGAGTCTTCTTAAATGAATAATTAGCAAAAAATTATCAATATCATAAAAGCCAACACTTACACTTTTAATTATCAAATACTTTTGTCATACGACAGATAAATTATGAATTGGTTTTACCTTAAGAGCATGCTCTCTATTTAGATATTATGATTGTTTTAATTATTTCACGTTTTGTCAGGTTGGAGCCATTACAATAATTAATAATGCATCATTACTAGTTTGGGGGAGTGATTTTTGGGAGAAGAGGGAAATGGGGGAGAAGGGTTTGGGCGATGAGAGAGGGAAGAGAGGGAAAGATTCCGTGCCAAAATGACGGAATACCGAGTCCACTTGGTATATATAGCAAAAATGCCCAAATACCAATACCCCCACAAATACATCATGATTCATTAAAAATCATCTGTTTACAAAAACTTTCTCTCCAACAACAAATCTCCATACCAACCCCAACTCAAGCACCCCGGACCCTAAGTCCCACCAAAAACCCAACTCATAGGTTTTCCACCAGAATGAGAATGCAATCTCAACCTTGGATCCAACGATCCCAATTGCCCAATTTTACAACCTCGGGAGACCCAAAACCGCAATTAATTCCTAATTGCCACAATTAAAAATCCATCAAGGATTAATACCACACCGGGATTAACACCATTAATCCCCGGACATCACAAATCCCATACCATTCAAACCCAAACTTTCCTACACCATCAACATCATCATAACCCACTAAAACCCACATAAAATACTTCAAAAATTATACCCCAACAACATACAACACATACACAAAATAAACCCATATAAATCACTTCAAAATCATCCCATTTCAAATCCAAACTTCATAAAAACTTTAGGAAGGGTTCCATACCTCTTGAAGACTCCAAATCTTAAAATAAATCTCACAAACAAAGGTTTTGTGAAGATTTCTCCTTCCACTTTAGGTAAGCTTCGAAAATGGGAAGGGTTTTGGGTTGGGAAGTGATTTGAGGATTTTAAGAGTGATTGGTAAAGTAAAGGGGGAAAAGGGTATAGTGGGGGTATAAGGGTTAATTTAATTAAACTTGTACCCATTAATTAACATGATGTGTAAAATACCCCAACATGGTATTTTAAAAGCATTTACTTCAAAATGCACCAAACTTCATTAAATCCATACTTTCCTCATAATTAACAATCAACACATTTAAATCATGTTAACACCTCATTTCCCATCATGCATAACATGCACCCTGAAATGCAACCCCGGGTCACGCCTATCACGTGACTAAGCATTTCAACATGATAATTAATTTCAATACATAAATCAATTATCAACATAATTAATCTTATAAACATCATTAATGCCCAATTTGCATATAATTAATTTCGGGGCATCACATATTTTCTAGTTATAAGGTAGGAGAGGCTGATAGGTAGGCTAGAATCCATGTAAGAGAGAAATAAATCAAGTTCCCAAGCTTTCCAAAATTCCTCTGCGATCGATCGATCATTACGTCATGATCGATCGCGAGTGGCATAATTTTGTTGGTTTATTTTTCTGCCTCGCGCAATCGATCTTGCTCTTTCGTGCGACTGGTCGCGTTCCTTAATCATTTTTATGTATTTTTCTTGGTCCACTTTGATCCATTATCATCTCCAATGATTTCTTGATCTTTATTTGCCATTATTAGCTCGATTTCTTCGATTCAACCTATATTCATATAATAATTCAATTAGGTAACATATGCATCAAATTAATCATTAAAACATACCTAATAAGTGACAATTAAATCCACTAAATGTGTCTATTTTTTGCCACATCAGCTTCCAACTCAGAAATCTCGCTGGTATATCGTTTATCACGTTATGTTTCTTATAATAAATTCTCACATGCTCACAGGGCTTACGTTGTTGCCATCACTTCACACGATGAGCCAAAATATTTCTCAGGCAATAAAGGATTCAAAATGGTGTGAAGCTATGAAAAAGGAAGTGCAGGCTCTTGAAGACAATGGAACGTGGATTTTGGAGGAATTACCACTGGAAAAAAAGGCCATTGATGTGGGTTTATAAAATAAAATATAAACCCAATGTAAGTTATAACTGGTGCATGTAGTTATAACTGGTGCATGTAAATAACAACTGGTGCATGTAATTATAACTGGTGCATGTAAATCACAACTGGTGCATGTAAATCATAACTGGTGCATGTAAATAATAACTGGTGCATGTAAATCACAACTGGTGCAATTTAAAACCGTCAATTTACCTTGATTCCCATCCTTAGCCGTGGCAGACAGAAGGGTGCCCTTGAATCTGGATTTCAGAAATGTTCCATCAAGGAATAACATTTGGCGACAAAATTTAAAGCCGTCAATACTAGCACGAAACGAAACAAACAAACGGGAAAATCTGTTGTTGTCGTCAACTTCAAGCTTTACAAAACTTCCAACATTTATCATTCTCACCGAGTGAACGTATGAATTCAGTTCTTGGAACGACTCATCATAATTTTCGAAAGCAATAGATCTAGCTTTCTCCACACTTCTCCATGCCTTATTGTACGTTATATCCAAGCCGTAATCTCTCTTCATTAACTCACATACATCGATTGCATAGAAGGTTGGATTTGAAAACACTCGTTCCGCAATAATTTCAGATATCAGAACTGAACTCATCCTTTTTGATTTGTTCTTCATCACTCTCAGCCCACGTGTGTGCATGTTTTGCAATTTTCTTATGTAGAAAGACCTATCTATTCTTGATACACTAGCATTCACAAGCCAACCACAACCCTCATCATGTTTTGTAGCACACTCGGCAATTACCCTATCCTTATTGTTTTTTACATAGTTGAAATCAAACACAACCTCAATCGAATATTTACTTAATTCACAGCGAAACTCTTCTACACCACCACTAAACGGTTGTCCAACCCTACTAATATTGATGCCCACTGGAACACAACAACTTCTATTTGCCTTTAGAATTACACATTTGAAGGTCAATTACACATTTGAAGGTCAGAATCATATCCTGCAGATGAGTTACATCCATGTGCACGTAATTCACTTACATCACTATTTTGCCTACTATCTCCGAGCACATCTGTCTCGCATGCACCACCACATTGAAACGACACAGTACCACCACCATCGACAGTCTGCCAATTCATACTTCCCGAAGAAACTCCATGATATGCATTTTTTTCATCATAAACATCAATTGTCACCAAATGAACATCTATAATCTTACACAGAATAAACATATTTCCCATATCATCATCATTACTCAAACAACATTTAGGGTGTCCAGGTACAGAATATTTTAAAGTCATTGCATTAGAGTTGTAATCATGCCATTAACTGATTGCAATAGATTTTAACTCACGATGTATGAAAATGTGGGATTCACATTCAAAACTTGCGTTTCATCTCTACATTTCAAGAGAATCATAAATCCAAAATCCATCGCAACAGATACGAAAGCAAAAAAAAATCACAAAATTATAAAATACCTTCTGGGACTTCTCTAAATCGATTAACAGGAACGAAAATCAGACACGAATCGTAAATGCCTCGCTAAAACGATGCGATTGAAATGATTTTCGATGTTTTTACTTGGAGAAACGATCGAACGTGAATTCAAAATTTCCCAATGCGCAGCCCAAATAAATCTCAAACTCTTCAATTAGATTTTAGGGTTTTCTCACTAAAAGGGTATTTTTGGTATGAAAATAGACCTTTTAAAATCATAAGTTTGAAAAGTGGACTTAAGTGAGAAGATATTTTTCCACCATGCATTTATTTGTACACTTTTTTTAACATGAAGATTTATATGAAAAACTTGTTTGGTAAGTGCACCTAAACGTAAATTCCCATATTTTTAAATATTGATCATCTTTGAATGATTTTGTGTATTTTAACAGAGTTTTAGAGATACAATTATAATACGACATTATATTGCGTACTATGGATTTAGATTGTGATAGAGAAAAAAACAAAATGCATGTGTGGTACCTTTAGATTATTTGGTCGAATGCTAGCGGTTTACATAGAATTTTATGCAGTATTGATATATTAAACAAGTTAAAGATATTTTACAAATTAATATTAGATTTGATATAACTCGAGAGAATATAATCCATAAATTAGAAAAACTCGTCACTTCAAAAGTAGATAGAAATTCAATCAAAAATAATAAAATATTTATAAGAGAGTACAATAGGTGAACCAAAATCTTTGACAATCTTTCACATTAAATTTGTTTCTCCTTGCTTTTAATTGTTTTTTTTTTTTTTTGAATTTTAGTGCTTTATTTTATTTTAGTTTCTTTAAAGTATCCAGTCCAATTTTGTCAGTTAAATGTAGCTTAAATAATTTTAATTTGTACTCGCTAGTTAGTCCCATGGAATGACAACCACATCGTACACTTGCGATTAATTCGTACTATTTTAATAATTTGTATTTTTATAGTTATATATTTTTATTGTTAAAATAAAATTAGTGTATGACGATGTGACTTGGTAACGCAAGCGTCCAGGTATTTATTTTGGTTTGATGTTGGTAATTTTTTTGTTGGGTGTAAATTTAAATCACAGTGATGCTCACTTTGAAAATTAGTTTATAATTGTGTGGATAAAGATATCTAAGTATCCGACTCTTTTCATAGGAAAACCGCATCCCTAACCCGTTTATTGTAGGGAGCATTCAAGAGTATTATCTGAGACTTTGAATCAAAAGTCTGTTAATGGTGTCAGATTAGATGTCCAGCAAGCCAATTATTGTTTATATTTTATGACATTTTTAATGTATGGACTTTCTTTATACTATTACTGATATATTTATTTTTGTAAAAACTTTATTTGTGCATCAATGTTGTGGCATAAATAAAAGATATTGAGATTGCTATAGGTCGTATGGAATATGGTTGCACTATGGTTATAATCATGAAATACGTTTCTTCGTGACTGCAGTCTCCAAATATGTTCTTGATTGACGAGTCATCGGACAAAACAAGATACAAACTTGCTTGTATAGACCAATTTAGTATAGGAACTTTTACATATATAGAAAAATAAGTGTCTCATTGAACAAACCTAACTCTAAATTCTTTGAGGGTTTGGATAATAAATTTCAAATTTCTTGACTTGTTTGATGGATTAAATTTAAGTGAATTTTAGTAATTGTGACGAATTTCAAATACACCCACCTTAGATATCATTTGAAATTCATCATTAAAATCATTTTTCACTTTGAATATTTTCACCCAAATCAAATCTATCGTTTCAAATGCAAATTAAGTGTAGTTGTAAGTTGAAGGAGTCTATGCATTATGGTTGGTGATTCGGCACTTGGATATGTTCAAGTGTGTAACCCAAGTAACTTCTTGTTTGATATCAAATTTATATTGGAGTCTCGACGAGTTAATATCCTAATATCCGATTGAGACATATGGACTAGAAAGAAATATATTACATGATAACTGTGTTTGGAGGTTCTTGCATTGTATTTAGGGGATCATGGCACGATGTTGCAAGACACTAATCATGACATGGTTGAATTGACGTTGACAACAATCATCGATTGTTAAAATGCGTTTGATTGATTGATGTCGGTACTTGGCAAAATAATTTCTCTAAAAATCATAAAGAATTTTGATCTCACTGGTATCATACATTGAACCATTGAGAGTTATACAAATACTGACTATAATCTAACACAACACGTAAATATAAGTACAATTAATTGAATTTAACATCGAAAAACTTTATATAATTAAGTACCCATAATCATCAGCTAAATTTTGAATTGACACAAAAAATGCAAGCATATTTGTTTTTGAAATTTTTCTAATTTTGAAAAGTTCAGAAAATGAAGATAAAGAAGTTAATGAATGTTGTATAATGAGCTTGTCGTGTTCATCACAGAAATAAATATAAATTGTTTTTTGGATTATAGACTGGAGGTTCTCAGCAATTTATCTTGACTTGTATCACAGGATATATAGTTTCTTTTTTAATATAATTCTTGTTACATCCTATCGAAGAAACCATTGAATATACTATAACAATCACAACAACAACAACTAAGTATTTAATCCCGATAAAACCATTGGATATATAGATGATATAAGAAATTTTCTTCATAAAATTATTTCGTTTTCAGATTAATTTTTTTCTGGAACTGATTCTTTTTCAGATTTTAAGTGAAATTCTATATCTATATACGCAACACCTCAGCAATTCACAACATCAATTTATTTCTACACCAATACACCATTAGTATAGAGCAAAAATAAATGAATGGTACAAATACCATAAGCCTAGCGATTCATGAGCTCCTACAATTTCTCAACTTATGCTTCTATTTCCCCCCTTAAAGCATAGGGGGAATAATTAAAATTTAATACACTACACACTATGTGGCGCAATAAATCTTGAGGTCAAAAGAATGGAGGAACTGAACATACTGAGTAGACGACAACACAGGAAGCAAGATCAAGGGTCCAATAAAAGACCGAGTAGTGGCTGTTCAGCATCTGTTTTCTTCCGAAACAATATCCTATCTTCATGCTGATCCCTGCCAAGAGAAAGTAACACCATAAATAACTAAGAAAATGAACTTAGATTCAAGCTGAATGCTGAATAAACAATAGTTGTTGACTGCTTTTTATTTCTAGGAAACCGAAAATCAAGTAATATTTTTAAATTGGGAAGCAATACTCTTAAAAAATGGCTATCAAGATTTTATTTTCATGCATATTTTCCAGTATTTTTGGGAGAAATAATATCTAAGCTATAGCAGAATCAATCAATTTAAGTTTTCTTCGTTTTTTAATACGGATTTAATTAATATAATCACATCATCATTTTTTTAGGAGCATTTCTTTTTAAATGTAAATGTCGTAGTAACAAATGATTTCACGATCAAGAAACAAGAAGAACGTCTTACACAAGTTCACACAAAAACGAAAAAGGGAACCACCAAAATCGCATTTCAGTAAACTGATTGTCCAGATTGTGAAGGTACAAGCAGGATGCCTCGCTAAAATATAACATCTTCCTGGTTGATTACATTTTTGCAGAAGAACGAACTAAAAATGCAAGTGGGACTGTTACGGATATTGATAAAGGGGCCCAATAATAAAAGGTCCATAATTAAGAAATTTCATGTGAGGGGGCACAAAAGGGTGGATCCACGTGGGGAAGGAATATATGTAGGGGAAGAGAGAGAGAGAGAGTTATTCATTCATCGTAGTGATTTTACTAGCTGAGCTAGGGGAGCATCTTTATGCTTGAACAGAGAATTTCTATGGGAATTTAGTTTTCTGTTATTTCCATTCAATTTCAATATTAAGCATATTTCCCTTCTCAAAGTATTTGTATTCTGCTCTCTTCGATATTTTCCTGTTAATTTGTGGGCAAGAACCAGCAATCGTAACAATTGGTCCGACCTGCCATGGCTACAACCCGCTACAATTCAAGGCTCGAAGCTATCGAAAAATCCTTCCAGGAACTTTCTGATACCGTGAACAAGAAGCTGCAAGCAAAATCCGATCTCAACACCAAACGCTTCGATCATTTGACTTCAATGATGGAGCAACTTCTATCTTCCAAATCCAAAGGAGACAACCCACATGGGGACGACGCTACCAAAGATTACACTCAGGAAACCTTTGGATCGCAATCTCACGACGTACCACCACGGGTACCAGAGCATCAGGATTTTTTTCAATTTCCTCATTCCGAAAATACTGATGAACTGAAAATGGCATTGCAGCGTATCGTTCTACCTCCTTTTGATGGCTCTGATCCTTTTGGATGGCTAGGGAAAATCGAACAGTACTTATGCATGCTACCCCGGTTGCCCACTGTCTGAAATTTGCTCATATCTGTATGGAGGTTCATCTGTCCATTGGTTTCGTTGGATCAACATGAAATACCACTCATGGGCTGGGATCGTTTCTCCGAGGAACTCATCAAACGTTACAGTAGGAGGAACATGAACCTATTTGAGCTCTTGGCCGCGTTGAAATATGATTCTGACGTTGATCTGTATATCAAGCAGATCGAGATCCTCCTAGCACAAATTGGTGACCTCCCTGAGGAAAAATGTCTCGTATACTTCTTAAATGGCTTGCGTGATAAATTGAAGAGACATGTCCGAACTCCGGACCATTGGGCCACGTTCCATTCTCTGTGCCATGGATCTCTCACGCAGCATTGACGAAGAATTGTTTGGCCATAGCATAGCTCCTGCATCTGGCCGCGGTTATCTTGCATCACCTCGAGATCGCAACATTGGTCCTTCCCTATGCCTGTGCAATCGACCACATCCCCTAGAAAGAGGGCGCACAGGAGGGCCCCAGGATACTCCTAACTTTGATTCTACAAGAGGGATACCACAAAAATAGAGAGTGTAAGATTTATTCACATAAGGAGTAGCTCCATCGACGAGACAAAGGGTTATGCTTCAAATGTGGTGAGCCATATAGCGCTGTCCACAAATGTGCCCAGAAGTCAATGCCCGTCATATTTCTTGCAGATGATGATGAGGATGGTCTTTTGGAGGAACCCGTGGATAATATTGATGTTGATTCTATCAAACAGCCAAATACTACTAACGTGGAGTATAGTACGTTAGAACTTTGCTTATACTCAGTGGGAGACATCGATCAACCACAAAATATGAAGCTCCAAGGACATATTGCCAATACACAGGTAGTCGTCATGATCGATAGTGGTGCGAGAAACAATTTTATTTCAAAAAAAATTAGTGGAGCATCTGGGCCTCGTTTATGGATGAACATGTACGTTCCGGGGTTTTCTTAGGAGACTGAGGCAGAGTGGCATGTCAGGGTGCTTGCAGATACCTGGGCACCTATCATCTTGATATCGTGGGATATTTGTTTGAGCTCGGAGGCGTGGACCTCATTCGGGGGGTTGACTGGCTACGCACCTTGAGCGACGTGGTCAATTGGAGCAAAATGGAGATGCGTTTTACACAGGACAATAAGGAGGTTTTTCTACAAGGTGATCCGACACTCATGCTATCACTTGTTCACAAGTCAGTAGATGTGGAGTTCGTCAGCATGTTATGGTCGATGGCTAAGACAGACTTTGAGCAAGAGTTTCCACGGGTTTATATGCCCGCTGAATTACAGAGAATACTCTCTTTAAATACCCGTGTTTGCACCACAGCAAGGACCGCCTCCATCCCGCAGCCAGGATCATGCAATTATCATCAAACCAGGCACGGGACCCATGCAAGTGCATCCTCATAGATACACTCAAAGTCAGAAGGATCAGTCAGAAGGATGAGATCGAGAGATTGGTGGCCGGGACGATAGCAACAGGCATAATTCAACCAAGTTACAGCCCTTTCTTCAGTCCAATCATTTTCTTAAAAAAAAGGACGGGAGCTGGCGATTTTGTGTCGATTACAGAGCCCTAAATGACATTACAATAGCGGACAAATATCCAATTCCGGTTATTGATGAGCTCTTGGATGATCTGGGAGGCGCCACATATTTTTCTAAGTTGGATTTGAAATCATGGTTTCACCAAATAAGGGTACGGCCTGAGGATGTTCCTAAGATTGATTTCCGAACTCATGAGGGTCACTATGAGTTCCTTGTGATGCCGTTTGGTCTCAAGAATGCCCCTTCTACTTTTCAGGGCACCATGAACGATGTTTTGTGGCCATTTTTTACGGGAATATGTGCTGGTTTCTTCGAAGACATCCTGGTGTATAGCAGAACATGGCCAGGTCACATGCTGCGTATTTAGATTATCTTGTAAATCCTTTGAAAAAATAAGTTGCTAAGAAGGTGAAAGAGGATCCTAAGAAGGCGGGCAGTGTCCAAACTTGACCGATACCTTCTTTCCCTAAAGGGATTTGCGGATTTCTTGGCTTAACAGGGTACTACAGGAAGTTTATTCGCAATTATGGGATTATTGCAAAACCATTGACCGAACTACTGAAAAAGAACAGTGCCAAGTGGAACGAGGAAGCTCAGCTTGCAATCGAGTGTCTGAAGAATGCAATAAGCTCTTCTCCAGTCCTAAGATTGCCAGACCTCAGCATTGAGTTTGTTGTTGATTGTGACGCTTCCGGGAAAGGAATGGGTGCAGTTCTAGCACAGTAACGCAACCCGTAGCATTTTTCATCAAGGCGTTGAATGACCAAGCATTGGCAAAATCGTATACGAAGAGGAGTTAATGCCACTGGTTATGGCTGTCCAACGTTGGAGCCCATACTTATTGGGCAGAAAATTCACGATGCTCACCGATCATAAGTCCTTGAGAAGCTTGCTCCAGCAGCGCATTACTACACCTTATCAGCAGTTTTGGGTATCCAAATTGATGGGTTACGAGTTCGAAATCAAGTACCGACCAGGCACCTCTAATGGGGCAGCTGATGCCTTATCTCGCAGGGACGAAGAATTGGAATGAATAGTATTTACATACCTCAGTGGGTCGAGATTGAGCAGATTCAGCAAGCACTGCAGAGTGATCCTTACTACCAAGACATATTACAGAAATTAAGGGTGCAGGATGCAAGTATAGCATCTTATACACTCACCAATGGCTGCCTACTGTACAATAACCGGCTGGTATTACCCATAAACTACGTGTGGACAACAATAGTAATGGATGAGCTACATGCCACACCAATGGGGGGTCATTCAGGAGCCTTTCGAACCTAAAACGTGTGGCAGACAGTTTCTTTTGGAGAGGAATGAAAGCCGATATTCTATCATTATGTCGCTAGCTGCGCCGACTACCAAATACAAAAGTACCATGCTACACCTCTCTGCACGCCTCTTACAACCGCTTTCCATCCCTAATATCATTTGAGAGGACGTATCAACGGATTTCATCACCGGGCTACCTAAATCAAGAAGTTTTGACATCATAAAGGTTGTGTTGATCGCTTTCAAAATATGGGCATTTTATCAATGGATTTCAAAACCGGGCTACCTAAATCAAGAAGTTTTGACATCATAATGGTTATGGTTGATCGCCTTTCAAAATATGAGCATTTTATATTGTTGAAACATCCATGACAATTAAATATGTAGCTGATGTGTTCGCAAGAGAAGTGATTCGCCTTACGTGGAGTCCCGAAGTCAATTGTTAGTGATCGAGATCCCATATTTCTGAGTAATTTTTGGACATAGATTTTTAGGCTGCAGGGGACTAAGCTATGCATGAGCTCACCATATCATCCCGTGTCCGATGGTCGAACTGAAGTTTTAAACAGATGCTTGGAGAAATATCTTCGATGTTTTGCTTCCGAGCAGCCTAAGAGTTGGTCGAGTTTTTTGCATTGGGCGAAGTATTGGTATAACACTTATTTTCATGAATCTGCAGGTATGACACCATTTGAGGCCGTCTACGGGAGAAAACCACCAACTCTCGTTCACTACCTACAAGGGGAGACTTCAATTGCGGGGGTGGGGCAAGACCTAATTGACAGAGACGAGTTAATACAACAACTAAGGTTCAATATGACTCGATTGCAACAAAGATGGTGCGGTTTGCCACTATCCATAGGCGGGATGTTTCGTTCCAGATGGGAGATATGATCTATCTGAAATTGCGACCACATCGATAAAAATCAGTGAGCCACAGAGTCTATCAGAAGCTGGCTCCGAGATTTTATGGCCCTTTCAAGGTACTTCAAAAGATAGGGAGTATTGCTCAGCGGCTTCAATTACCTACAGGATCTAGAGTGCATTCGGTTTTCCACGCGTCTTGTCTCAAGAAGGCGGTGGGTGATACATGCCCTCTGCAGCAGCTTCCAAGTACTTTGGACTCTGATATAAACATGGATTTTGAGCCCGGGGAAATTTTAGCAACTAGATGCAAAGCACATCAGAGGAGAGGAGCAGTAGCAAGTGTTGATCAAGTGGAAAGGCAAGTCAACTGAAGAAGCCCCGTGCGATCAATTCCCTACCTTCAGCCTTGAGGACAAGGCTGGTCTCGAGGAGACGGATATTTTTACAGATATTGATAAAGGGCCCAATAAGGAAAGGCCCATAATTAAGAAATTAAGAAAGTTTATGTGAGGGGATACAAAAGTGTGGATCCACGTGGGGAAGGAATATATGTAGGGGAAGAGAGAGAAAAAGTTAGTTATTCATTCACCAGTGTGATTTTACTAGCTGAGCTAGGGGAGCGTCTTTATGCTTGGACAGAGAATTTCTCTGGGAATTTTGTTTTATGTTATTTCCCTTCAGTTTCAATATTAACTATTAAGCATACTTACTTTCTCAAAGTATATGTGTTCTTGCTCTCTTCGATATTAACATAACAAAAATCTAAGCCGATGTCAAAATACTTAAAGCAGCATAGAGACCTTACACTAGTTGATTGAAGCTCTACGGCAGCTGACTCTTCATTATCCTGTAAGTAGAATGGCAAATATTTTCAATTACCATGAAGCATTACCAAATTCAATAAGAAAGTATTATATAATTGAAGCACCTCAATTAATAAATCCTTCCTTGTAATCATCCCAACAACACGAGAAGCACGTGGAACAACAAGTATATGTCTTAAGCCCAGTTGACGAAATAAATTGTATACCTGAATCATTCATCTCATGAAATTAGCAAAAGGAAACTCTATATAAACAACACTTAGTATGGAGGAAGTAACTTAATGACAAGACACATTTACAAAAAAAGAGTGTTGTCACCTTAGTTAATGAAGTATCTTCAGGAACTACATAAGGGGAGGGATTTAAAAATGGAGCAAGATCAATGTACATCTCCAAATCATCTTGAGTTAAGTGAATGTCATCAATACATATTCCCTTGCTAGAAACAGGTTTCACAAATTCAGTAAGATTGTGCCTGAAACACAGAAAACCCACTATAAAAACCATTTTTTTTTTGTGTTGCTGTTCTAACAGCAAGGATGAAAATACTCTTGTTTCTTTTACCTGACTGGTAGAGGACCAGTTTCACAAGGTAACGGACTATGTTGAAAATCAACCTTTGATTGCAGTAGTACTAGCAAATGACTGCATGATACGTCGTCTTTCATGTTAAACAAATTACATAATGCTAAGATCAAAGCATTTTATGTTTCCTAATAGCAATTTATATGATTAGAAAGTTAAAACCAAGTTCAATATCCAACCTTCGTGATATGAGGCCAATAACAAGAGTTTCTCCATTTCGCGAGTGATCAATGACCTGAATGGCAAGGAATAATAAAATGCTGATTTGACATCCAATGGCTCACACAAATGAGAACAACATAAAACTTCCACGTACAGGAAAGCCATTGTGATTGTTGCTCCTTAAAATAGAGAGTACATCCACAACCTTTACAATGCGAGGGAAGTAGACAACCTACAAGGCACAGGAAGGACATAAAAGGAGCTGAATTTCCCAAATAAAAAAATAAAGAAAAAAGAAACACATTAACGATAAAAGCACAATCTGGCTCGCAGTGATCTGGACAACGTGGTTGGATAGGAAAAGTAGAATCTTCAAAGGGCCACAACATAAAGAAATTAATCTGACGGAACTGGGCAAATTTAATCGTGGTTATAGATTAAGAGAAAATGGAATAATAATTTATCTTTTACGTTTTTTGATTGGTCTAAGGAACCAATAATTTGCCTTCTAGCATTGTACTTAGGGGTTTACTTCATTATCCTTTTTTATTGTTGTTTTTGTTTGTATTTTTGTAATTTTCGGGTACTTCTTGTACTCTGTTATTTATATATTAATCTTTTCTTTTATATATATACATATATATATATTAAAGTATAATCAAATGAGATTCTGTAATAGAATCAATGTTGAAAACTGAAGCGAGTATTATATCCAACACACTCCTCAAAAATCACAAATAAAAATAATCTTGCGAACCATGATACTTTCCTCTCTTTCAAAGTTTATGAAGGATTTTTCAAGAAGAGTCATCCATAACTAACTTAGTCCTGTGTACCCATGACAACAAAAAGAGGAGAAAAAAATCCTAACGGGAAAGGGCTTCAGTTAGTCATCACACTATCAATAGGAAAACATTATTAAACTTAGCCAATGCAACAGACGGAAACTAAAGAAACGGAATGATGCCAACCTTTTGATTCCCACATGCCTCCTTTGCCGTCATATTACGCATTTGGTATTTTGGTCTGGACTCCAGTAAAGGAATACCCCTTAATCGAGCTTGCTCCTCATAGAGACCTTCATTGAAAGCATCACCAACAGCCTGCGATGGACGGAAATCACTGAAAGTCAAAATAGAGCACATTGTGGAAGAAAGTTAAGAGGCCTGCTATTTTTACACACATTCCTGAGTTTAGTTATTATTCTTCAAAAAGGTCATTATATGAGAGTTTATTCAAAAATGAATGTGTGCTTCATTTTCAAGCGACATTAAAATGTATAACGATAAACAGAATTGTTATTTTAAGAAAACTTTAGGAGAATTGTATTATAAAACTATATTGAGAGAGTGATAAATATAGAAGGAAAAACAGAACAAATTAGATGAAGTCAAAAATTGTTTAAAATTATAGATACGTCCTTTCTGTTTTCTGTTTCTCCCATCTGTGGATGTCTAATGGACCCGAACCAAATAGGAGATGTGGGCCATGGAATCAAAGGAGGAACCAAGCCCATTGTCGATTAAGTTTATTCTAGAAGGGGCAAAGGGAATACACATGCACATGCACAGTGAATGAGAACAAAAAGGAGTGGGGGGGGTGAGAGTGAGGGGATTCAGAATATTTGTCGCAGAGTTTGTTACTAGCTGTTAGCTAGGGAATACAGGGAATGCCCTGGGTTTATTTTTGTTATTCTTTTCAACCAAACCCAGCATACATTTCAATTAGTGTTCTTATTTCTTTCCTTCAATTAAAACTATAGTTTCCGATAAATTTCCACTAAATTCACGAAGTTATCAGATCACTTCATTGGTCCGACCCACCGGATTGGGAAAAAAAGGAGGAAAACAATGACTACAACTCGGTCAGACGCTAAGGTGGAAGCTCTGGAAAGAACTGTAACAAATTTGCAAGAACGAGTGAAAGACATACAAACCAATGTCGGAGCACTAAATACCGTTATGGCGTCCATGGCGGAATCTCAAACTCGGACTGAACAAATGTTAATCAGTAAGATGGGTGATGATTCCACGGAAACCACGAAGGCCCTCGAAAAGCGACTATTGACGAACGTTCAATTGAGGAACATGACGATCACCATAATGCTAAACATGAAGGATGGCTGGGAAGGGTGGAGCAATACTTTGAAATCAATGCTACTCCTTATGATAATAGAGTTAAACTGGCTTACATTGCAATGCAAGGATCAATAGTGCATTGTTTCAAATGGATGAAGGTGTGGATCCCAAATCTATCCTAGGATCGACCGGCGGAGGAGTTGATCAAGAGATACCGTGAGCACGACACAAATCCCTTATAATTGATGGCTTCATTAAAACAAGGTCAGCAATCGGTGGGAACTTATATTGAGCAATTTGAAAGGTTGGTTGCACAACTAGGCACGTCCCAGAAGATCAATATCTGGGGTACTTCTTGAGTGGATTGAGGGGGGAGATAAGGAGAAAGATATTTGTGCATCGGCCTAGGTCAGTAGACCAGGCTATTTCATTAGCAAGAGGACTGGAGCTAGAATTGTTTGGGAAAGTAGTGGACAGGGCCACGAATGTGACAATTGCGGGGCCAGGGTGGGAAAACAAGTTCGGTAAAAATCAACATCAAACCTATGAGAGGAAAGACACGAGCAGAATCCAAATTGGGGGAGGGGGACCAACGTGGGGGGAGGTGAGGACCGAAACAATGGGCAGAGAGCCCAAGGCAATTAAGGGAAGGGATGGAAGAATTCTTTCAAATCAAGAGTTCATATGAAGGAGAGAAAAAGGGTTGTGTTTTAGGTGTAATGAAATGTATAGGACACATCAATGTACACACAAGGTTCTAAGGTAACTATTCTGGCTGAGGATGAAGGAGAGGAAGGAGAAGCAGAGGACGGTGAGAACGAGGAGGCGTCTAAACAAGGAGAGGGTGGAGAAGGAGAAGGTGAACTAGATAATGTAGAATGTAGAGTTTGGGAGAATAAAACTCTTTATTTCTGAATGCTTAATTAGAGAAATACAATGCAGTATAAATAAAATCATAAACCTAACACGCTCCTAAGATAAGATATACTGAAAATATTTAAATATAATGATTTTATCTCTAATAACTGAATAGATAATAAGGTTATCTATATTTTTTATTCAACACTCCCCCTCAAGCTGGGTCATAGATGTCTGTCATGCCCAGCTTGGAAATGAGATCTTCAAATAATGGATGGTGAAGAGCTTTAGTCAAAATGTGTGCAAGTTGCATGTGAGTGGAGATGTAGTTGAGCTCGATGATTCTCTTCTCAATCTTCTCACTAATGAAATGTTGATCCAACTCAATGTGTTTAGTTCTATCATGATGTACTGGATTTTAGGCTATGCCTATAGTTGCTTGATTGTGACACATCATTTCCACAGGTTGATCATTGCCTATCTTTAACTCGCTCAGCAATCTTTTCAGTCATATCCCTTCACATATGCCTTGAGCCAATGCTCGATACTCTGCTTCAGCACTACTTCGAGCTACTACAGACTGTTTTTTGCTCCTCCAAGTTACTAAAGTTCCCCATACAAATGTACAGTAAGCAGAAGTAGATCTTCTGTCTGTGTGAGAACCAGCCAATCGGCATCACTGTACACTTTGATGCATCTGTTCGAAGACTTCTTGAAGAGTAGAATTTCCTTGCTTCCGTTTTAGGTATCGCAATATGCGGTACACAGCATCCATGTGATCTTAGTTGGGTTGTTCATGAATTGGCTAACCACACTCACCACAAAACCTATATCAGGAACGTGTGTGAGAAAGATAGATTAGAGGATGAGTTAAAATTCTGGCCAAAGGATCCAGTATGTTTTGGTGCACCATCTGCAGTGGATTGTGCACTGGAAAAGGATCTAGGAATGGCCTACGCTGAACCTTCAATTGATGGTGAACTAATGGAAGAACCCATCATTAATTTCCGCCTGCTTTCTTCATGACGGACATCAGAGAAGATTTCCCGCAAACGGGGCAGTGGCTTGACAACTAGAATCCATGCGCGTACTTCGTCAAGGGCGGTACCACGACCCATTAGAAATTGGAACGTGCGCCTTGTTTCAACGATTGAGCGGAAAATTGCTTCGTCATCGGGACACTTCCACTCATAAGATGCGAAGTGATCCAACTGTTGCCAATAGCGTGTAAGAGTGGAGAAAAATTGAGTCACAGTGGAATCACCTTGTTTCAAGGCTTGCATATTACTTTCAATCTCAAACAACAACAATAACAGTAGAAAATCAAGTAGGGTGGGACACATGCGTCAGTCTTCTCCAAACGCTTCTATCGGTCAACATATCTTCTGCAATCTCCTTGCACTCAAAATCTTTGTGTATAACTTCGAGCCATGTCTTTTTCAGTCGTCCTCTCGCTCTCGTGAACTGACCGAAATCCATGGACTCCACTCGAGGCACAGGTGCAATAATGGGCCTACGTCGAACATGACCAAACCAACGTAAGCGGCTTTCTTGCATCTTCTCCTCTATACAAGCTACACCTATTTCAGCTCGAATATCTTCGTTCCTTATTTTATGTCTTCCGGTCTTACCGCACATCTAACGAGTATACACGTCTCTGCCACACTCATCTTTGGATGTGATTCTTCTTGGGTGCCCAGCATTCCGTCACATACAACATTGTGAGTCTAACGACGGTTCTATAAAACTTTCCTTTTGTGATGCATGAAACTTTTTTACCTCAAGTAAATCGAGAAAATGTGATAATTAAGAAGTAATTATGATTGAGTGCCATTTTGTTTCGGACTCAATTTTGAAGTGAATCGATAAGACTGATTATTGCGTTTTAAATCATAATTGTTGAATTGAAGAATTAATGGTGGTGATGATGAGAATTACCAAATTAAGATTTTAGAGAATTATTAACCATTATTGGAATTGTTGGAGTCAAGGTTTGAGATTTAATTGTCATTGACTTGTTGAACCTTGGAATTGTGTTATAGTGGGATTCAGAGCTTGTGGAGCTTTCGATTGAGGTTGCGAGGTAATTGAGTGAATGGGAGATCATTATTGAACAAGTATGGTTGTTAAAGAGTTTTGGTGCGGGTATTTGAAACTCGGGTTTTTGGAGCCTTGGTACTATATATACCAAGTGGACTCGATGTTCAACCATTCTCCACTTCACCCCCTCTCTCTCTCTTCTACGCCCTCCCCCCTCTCTCTCTTCCCCTTCTCCCCCATTCTTCTTTGAAGAAGAAATCGATGGTGGCTCGATTCTTGTTGGATTTTCGAGCAAAAATAGTTGGGTAATCTCATTCCCCTCTCATTTATCTAAGTTTTGATTGTATTTTTGTTGAGTTTGGTTGAGTTTGGAGATGGGTTTGAGTTTTGGGGTTTTTAGAGATTTTTGTTAAATTAATGTCTTGAGTTTATTTATGGGTTTTAATGGAGTTTTTGAAGTAGTATGGATGTTGGGAGTGTTGGATTTGGTTTTGGGTTCGAAAATCGCCATTGAAACGAAGTTTTTTTTGGAAAAATAGCAGGTCGCGATCGATCGCGAGGCTTGGGCGATCGATCGCGGCGAGACGAAGAATTTGTAGACAATGTACATTTCGAGTGATCGATCGCTTGAAGCTTAGCGATCGATCGGCGAGGTTAGAGATCGATCTCTGAAGGTTCAGAGATCGATCGCCAAAGGACAGTAGCCAAATCCGCCGAGTGGCAATCGATCGCCTGGGAAGCAGCGATCGATCGCCGCTGACTGATTTTTGAAAACTTATTTTGGGTTGTGATGTCACCGTATGCTTTGCCCGAGTCTTTTATGTGTTTAATCATCATGATTGGGTGATATATAGGGAGGTTGAGTACGTGTAATTAATTGTGAATTATGGAATTTATGTAGCGCATAATTCACCAGGTCTCAGGGTAAAGGCAAGGTTTGACTCTTACTATTGGATTATAAGGTACATGTGACGTACGAGCATAGTTAGAAAGATTATTGTCATGTTTATGAATAATATATTATTGTTGCGATAAATTGATATGCGTTAAGAATTGTGGTGATGCCGCTGTTGAGCGAGCAATGAGTATGATGCTGCCGCTGTCGAGCGAGCAATGGTTATGATGCCGCCGCTGTCGAGCGTGCGAGATGTTAGAATGCCGCCGTTGTTGAGCGAGCGATGTGATATGACGGATTATAATGATGAAATTGTTGGTTGACAATATTTGATTATTGTAAATCATTATCAAAATGATACAGCTATAATTGATCATGGAACTAGCGGTTTGAGCATGAGTATAGTAAATCATTGTAATGATTAACTGATTTTGGAGTTGATGATTTTGGTTATTGTGAGAACAAGAACTACATGGGATATCACATATGGTGACGGTGCATACAGGGAGTATTTACTAAATTTACAACTTTATATTCTGTAAATTATGTATTGTTAGATTGATGATATTGAGATTATGCTATTGGTATGCTCACCCCGTGTGGGGGCTGTTTCTGTTGAAACAGGTAGAACAGGTACAATACTGACTCTGGAGAGGAGTTCGAGCTGTTGATTGGGAATGCTCCCAGGACTGAGGTACCACTGTCGGTATTGATAATGAGACTGGTACATGCAGATACATATTCATTTATTAAGGGCTCGTGTGTGAGCGTTTTGAATAGGTGTATGTGGCATGTACAAAATGGAAACTTCTCTTTTCAATTACGTATTGCCTGCAATTATTTGAGAATCACTCAAATAATTGCATGATGAAATGAGAATATGATTGGTGCATTGTGAAGTGTGCTTATGCTAATTGAGTTGGGCTGAGAATTGGACATTAAGAGGAATTATATCAAAAAATTTATAGTCGTCATGACATTGCTATTGAAGCATGTACGAGATAATGCACTAATAGCGATATGCACTAATAGCGGGATTAGGACGTGGGGTGGTCCTTACACCCTTCAATTTCAGCGGGATATTACGATCACATAAACTCTGGTAGCGTTTCTCAATTTCAACCAGCCAGCCTGAATCATGTGGTTAACGTCACTGTCAATCTCTTCATCCTTTTGGATAACTAAACCTAGGTATCGAAGCTTGCTGCTCATCGATACCTCTAGACCACCGAGTGCTACAACACCGGAATCCCGAAATGTACGACAACTAAAATTACTTTCAATCTCAAACAACTCCGCAATATTTTCCTTACTGGAGAATGTATCCTGGGCTGCGCCCCATACATCTTTTGTGGTGGAATACAACAGAAATTGCTCACCAATATCGGGTGTCATTGAATTTATCCACCAAGACATCACCATCTTGCTTTCAATGTTCCACGCCTTGAACGCAACAGCGTCAGTTTTTGTCAGAGGCTTGTTCCTGAAATCAAATCCTCTCTGCCTTTCCCATAGATAACATCCGAACAGATTAGGACCATGGGAGATAATTCTATCCGTTTACCGATGATTGGTAATCGGGACAGAAGTATGATCGGAAAAGGTGGGTGTGTTTGGGGCAGTGGAATTATTTGTCGTATTGGAAGACGATGAATCGCCGGCGAAGCCCGAAGACGAGGCCATTCCGCCGTATTTCGTCATGAATTTAACGTCCTGGGATTGATACCATGAAGAATGTAGAGTTTGGGAGAATATAACTATTTATTTCTGAATACTTAACTAGAGAAATACAATGCAATATAAATAGAATCCTAAACCTAATAGACTCCTAAGATAAGATAATACTGAAAATATTTAAATACAATGATTTTATCTCTAATAACTGATAGATAACAAGGTTATCTATATCTTTTATTCAACAGATACTGATACAGGATGCAATACACGTGAACCTCCTGTAACAAGGATCAATCAACCTAAAACCTTGAAAGTAAGAGCATGGATCAAAGGCCGGAAATAACAGCCATGGTCAATAGTAGGGCTAGCCTTAACTTTGTTTCGAAGGAATTGATAAAAGAGTAGGGTTTAATGGTGGATGAAGGAGTAAGATTTGGCGTGTGTCTTGGGGATGGATATCGTATTAAGTGTCAAGGTTTATGCAGAGAGGTAGAGGTGGACCTTGGCCCATGTAAGATTGGGATAGAAGGTTATCTGTTTGAATTAGGGGGAATTGATTTAATATTGGGGATAGATTGGTTAACCACTCTTGGGGATGTAGTAACCAATTGGGCTAAAATGCGTATGAAATTTCAGTGGGAAGGGGAATCCGTGAGCCTTTAGGGGGATCCATCATTGACACGAACAATGGTTTCCTTTTGAGCAATGGCTAAGGTGGGAGAGATGGAATTTTGTGGGGTAGTGTTAGTCAAGTGGAGTGATGAGAGTGAGGTAAGAGAAAGATCAGTAGCTACTGAAATTGATTACCTTTTGGAGGAATATGCTGGGTATTTCTGGACCCCTCAGGGTTACCTCCACAGTGAGTCCAAGATCATGCAATCTCGATCAAGGATGGGTGCGGGCATTCTCGGTTCGTCCCTACAGGTACGCCTATAAGCAGAAGGATGAAATTATGCGTATGGTTTCTGAAATGTTGCAATCAGGTGTGATTCAACCCAGTAGCAGCCCGTATTCGAGCTCTGTGATCCTTGTTTTAAAAAAAAGGTGGGAGTTGGTGGTTCTGTGTTGATTATAGGGTGCTAAATCATATCATGGTGGCAGATAAGTACACGATACCTGTGATAAAGGAGTTATTTGATGGGTTGCACGGGGCCAAACATTTCTCTAAATTCGATCTAAAATCTAGATATCACCAGATCCAAGTACGTGATGAGGATGTACATAAAACAGCATTTAGAACTCATAAGGGTCATTACGAGTTCTTACTCATACCTTTTGGACTAAAGAATGCTCCGGCCACATTCCAATCTGTAGAAAGATGAGTTTTAAGAGAACTAGAAACTCATTATTCAAAACTATATAAAAGAAGAGATACAATGTAGGTTTATATAGACTCCTAATACTAAAGAATCCTAAGAAGAAAAAAACACTCCAATAAATCAAATAAAAAAGATTATCTTATCTCCTTATCTCATAACAATCTCTATCTATCTATTTATTCAACACTCCCCCTCAAGCAGGGTCATATATGTCTATCATGCCCAGCTTGGAACAAAAATCTTCAAATAAAGGATGATGAAGTGCCTTAGTTAAGATGTCAGCAAATTGCATGTGAGTGGAGACATAAATGAGATCAATAATTCTCTTCTCGATCTTTTCACTGATGAAGTGTCGATCTAACTCAATGTGTTTGGTACGGTCATGATGCACTGGATTTTTAGCAATGCTTATGGCGGCTTGATTATCACACATCATTTCAACTGGATGATTGTTGTCTAGCTTGAGTTCACTTAGCAACTTTTTCAACCACATTCCTTCACATATGCCTTGAGCCAAGGCACGATACTCTGCTTCTGCACTGCTCCTAGCTACAACAGTTTGCTTCTTACTCCATGTTACCAGATTTCCCCATACAAAGCATCAGTGTAAACTTTGACACTTCTGTTTGTCGACTTCTTGAAGAACAAACCCTTTCCAGGATTTCTTTTGAGTTACCTCAATATTCGATATACAACATCCATATGATCCTTGGTTGGGTTATTCATAAATTGACTGACAACGCTAACCACAAAACCAATATCCGGGCGTGTGTGTGAAAGATAAATTAGCTTCCCCACTAAGCGCTGATACCTTCCTTTGTCAACCAATGGACTGTCTTCTCTTGCTTCCAGCTTTACTTTAGTGTCCATCGGTGTGTCTATGGGTTTGCATCCCAACATTCCAGTTTCCTTTACGAGGTCCAATACATATTTTCTTTGAGAAATAAAGATACCGTTGGATGATCGAGCAACTTCCATTCCAAAAATATACTTCAAATGTCCTAGATCTTTCATTTCAAATTCCCTAGAAAGTATAGCTTTCACCTGAGTCATTTTATCATTATGGTTTCCTGTGAGAACAATATCATCAACATACACTATAAGAATATTGATCTTTCCTTCCTCTGAATTTTTGACAAACAATGTGTGATCAGACTGACACTGTAAGTACCCGTTCCCCTTTAAAACAGTGGAGAAACGATGTAACCAAGCTCGGGGTGACTGCTTCAGGCCATAAAGGGATTTCTTCAAGTTGCATACTTTATTAACCGTAGACTGAGTCCCAAATCTAGGAGGAATATCCATATAGATTTCTTCTCAAGATCTCCGTTGAGAAAAGCATTCTTGACATCAAGCTGATATAAGGGCCAGTCCATATTTCCAGCAATAGAGAGAAGAACTCGGATAGTATTTAACCTGGCAACTGGAGCAAACGTCTCTTGATAATCAATGCCATAAGATTGGATATACCCTTTTGCAACTAATCTGGCTTTATATCGCTCTATGCTCCCATCAGATTTATGTTTCACTGAAAAAATCCATCTACACCCAACAGTCCTCTTATTTGGAGGTAAATCAGTAATGAGCCATGTTTTGTTTTTCTCTAGAGCTATTATTTCGTCTAGGACAACAAATTTCCAATTTGGGTCTTGCATAGCAGTCTCAATATTGGGCGGTATCTGGACCTGATCTAAACATGACACAAAAGCTCGATATGTAGGAGATAAGTGATCAGTTGAAACAAATTTAGATATAGGATGCTGAGTGCATGATCTCAACCCTTTTTCTAACTGCTATAGGCCTATCATCAGAATCATCAATACTGTGGTTAGAAGAATCAGTATTACCTCGTGGTTTCTCAGCAAAACGTGGATCCAAAGAGGAGTCATGACAAGGCTGAATTTGTTCAGGTTCCCGATGCCTCCTAGAGTAAACCTGCAATGGTGGTTCAGGCACATGAGGTGGATGATGAGAGATTGTGAAAAGCTCTATAATGGGTATGGTTGGCTCTATAATGGGTATGGTTGGTTGGATTACTGCTGGAGTTTGAAATTCATTCAGATTGCTCTCCCCCGGAATCGAAGAACGAGGATAAAAAGGCTGATTTTCAAAGAATGTCACATCCATGGTATGGAAGAAACGCTTGAGAATTGGTGAGTAGCATTTATACCCTTTTTGGTTGGGAGAATAACCAAGAAAAATGCATTTTATCGAACGAGGGTCAAGTTTACCCCGAGCATGTGAGTGGATGTGTACAAAGGAAGTACATCGAAAGAAATAGTCAGTAAAAGGTTCGAGGTAGGATAAGTCCTGAGAAGGGTTTTTATAGGAGTATCAAACTTGAGGATACGAGAGGGCATTCTATTAATGAGGTAAGCGGCAGTCAGAACTGCATCACCCCAAAAACAAGAAGGTACATCATGGGAAAAGAGTAAGGAGCAAGCAACTTCAAGTAAGTGACGATTCTTGCGCTCAGAGATCCCATTCTGTTGAGGAGTATCAACACATGAACTTTGGTGGATAATACCTTGGGTATGTAGGTAAGAGCCAAGGTTGAAGTTAAAATAGTCACGGGCATGGTCAGTTTTTAATACATGAATACGGGTAGAGAATTGGGTTTGAATCATGGTGTTGAATTGCTTAAAAAGGTCACTTGTTTCAGATTTGTCTTTCATTAAGAAAACCAAAAGAGTCTAGTGTAATCATCAACAAACAGTAAAAACCAACGAGAACCAGTGACGTTTTTAACTCTGGAAGGACCCCAAATATTGCTGTGAATGAGTGAGAATGGATGGGATGGATTATACGCAATAGGTTTGAAGTAATGACGAGTATGTTTAGATAATTGACAAACATCACATGTGAAAGAATTCAAATTTTTATTGCGAAATAACGAAGGAAAAAGTTTTGCAAGATACAAAAAACTCGGATGCCCTAAACGATAATGTAATAATAAAATATTATTGTTCAAACTCAAAGAATTAATAGAAAATGAGGAATTAAATGAACGTGCACACTGAGAAGCAACAGCACAAGTGAGTCGAATGAGGTATAGGCCTGCACAGATCTCAGCATTGCCAATCGTCCGCCCCGAAGCCAAGTCCTGAAAAACACAAGAGGTAGACAAGAATTTAGTGACACAGTTGAGATCCATACTTAGGCGACTAACAGATAACAGGTTGCACTCAGGATCAGGAACATATAAAACCGATTTTAGCACCAAATCCTCCAAGATGGGTACTGAACCAGTGCCATCAACTGGCACGCAGCAACCATTTGCAATCTGGACAGAGCAACCTGAAGTGCTTGGCTGATAGGATTGAAACATGTTCAAATTCCCCGTCATGTGCTCAGATGCACCTGAATCAATGATCCAATAATCTGATAACATCTGATGTGAGAGCAAGGCTTTGGAAACAATACCTGTATGGGCATGATTACCAGCACCAAGAAGCGGAGCGTTGTTGGATGGAAGTGCTTTAGACAACAAATTTTGAAGGGCATCAAGTTGCTCTTTGCTGAAGGGTTGGGAAGCTTGGCCAGATCCGTCAGATTGGGCAACTTGAACACGCCGCTGACGGAAAGATTCCAGTTTGCCGGTTTACCATGAATCTTCCAACAAGTGTTAAGAGTGTGATTAGGACTGTTGCATTTTTCACACCAAGGGCGACCATTACGCATATTATTGGAGGAACCGGAAGGCTGCCCAACCGAACCAGTGTGATGAGAAGCAATATCTTGTTGAGGTGCCACACCAGGAAGGGTTCTTGGTGCTGCCAAGGCTGATCCCTCAATTAACTGGGTACCAGTCGGAGAGCTCATCATTATTTTCCTTCGGCTCTCTTCATGGCGCATGGCGGAGAAGGCTTCACGCAGCCGAGGAAGGGGCTTAATGGATAGAACCCGTGCCCGAACATCATCAAGGTTGGTGTTGAGGCCCAATAAAAATTGAAAAAAACGTCGAGTTTCGACGATGGATCTGTGAATTGATTCATCATCAGAACACTTCAACTCATAGGACTCGAAAAGATCCAGTTGTTGCCAGTATCTTGTAAGGTCTGTAAAATACTGGGTAACGGTGGACTCCCCCTGTTTCAGCGCCTGAATGCGGCTTTCGATGTCAAACAGCTCAGCGATATTATCCTTATCGGAGAAAGTATCCCTGGCAGCATCCCAAACTGATTTGGCCGTGGAATACAATAGGAATTGTTCACCAATATCGGGTGTCATGGAATTGATAAGCCATGACATCACCATATTGTTTTCGATATTCCATGTTTTAAACGCTGCTTCATCAGTTTTGACAGGGCGTGCTCAAGTTCCATTGTGATATTTTTTGCTGCAACAATATCTACCTCAGAAAAAAAAAATGTTTAGAGAGAGAAAGAGAGGAGAGGAATCTGAATTTTACCCCGCCCAAACCCTTCCCAGCCGAACGCAAACCTTTCCGGCAAGGCACTACCAGCGGACCACTTTGGAGCATCGCCTATACCGAAACCCTAACCATTTCCCAACCCGTTTTGAGAGTGAGCGCCCACACCCAAACCCCACGAACGGTAAGGAAGTTGCGCAGCATGGTCAGGGCAAATCGACTGTCTTCCAGAGCATCGGAGGTCTGCGCCAGGCTTTCCAGTCCACGTGAAGCGTATCCTAGAGATGTCAACGCCATTCTTCTTCACAAATTTCCCCGACGACTGGTATCAAACCGAAATGTGCGAACTTTTCGAAAAATTGGCCAGGTGTGTGATGTGTTCATCCCCCAAAAACGAACCAGTCATGGGAAAAAGTTTGAATTTGTTCATTTTCGAGGAATCACTGATGTGATGAAGATTGAAGCGGCACTAAACAGAATTCAGTTGGGAAAATTCCAACTTCAGGCAAATCTCAGCAGATTTGAACGCGACTCTTCAAAACCCATTGCTGCAGCGATATACAATATCCCGAATAGGAAAAGCAACTCAGAAAAATCCTATGTGCAGGCGCTGACAGAGAAGTTCAAGGCTAAACAGCCCGAAATCATGGTGAGGGATAAGCCCAAATGGCCAGGATTATGTTTTGAAACGACAAAAGAGGAAACGCGATGGTTGGAAGGATGTTTGATTGGCACGCTACATGATTCTGACAAATTGAATGAGATCCAACATGATCTCACACATAATGGTTTTGGGTCATTGAGGATTATTCCAATGGGATGTTCACTGGTTATGATCTATGATGAAAACAAGGAAAAGTTAACTGAATTGATCAAAGAAGAAAAGGAGTGGTTGGGAATATGGTTCAAAGATATACGACATTGGCAAAAGGAATTGCAAGTCCATGACCGCGAGGTGTGGATAAACTGCCTTGGCATCCCACTTCATGCGTGGAATGACAGGTTTTTTAATCTTCTAGCATTCCGGTTGGGCTCTTTGAAAAAAATCAGTGAGGATACCATGAGTAAAACTAAACTCGAATGTGCAAGATTACTCATTACCACTTCC
This sequence comes from Haberlea rhodopensis, assembly GCA_907163345.1. Taxonomy (NCBI): domain Eukaryota; kingdom Viridiplantae; phylum Streptophyta; class Magnoliopsida; order Lamiales; family Gesneriaceae; genus Haberlea; species Haberlea rhodopensis. Next base: position 1,079,000 of record CAJQUN010000095.1, read on the forward strand.
TCTAAGGAATTCATCAATACGGTCACTCAGGTTGACATTGATGGAAGGATATATTCTATCAAAATGTTAGAAGAGGGGATTGATTGGCCCACGGTGGAGAGGTTGATCGTCAATTCCAACCAAATGGAAGTGGTACCGGAATCCTCTTGTTCAAATTCGAATTACTTGGATGAGATCATTCCACAGTCATCTTGGGAAGAAGAAATCCACAAAAAAATCATTTTCAAGGGCGGATGGACGAAGCTGTAATTATTGAATCCCCGGGAAGGGAAGTGCAGGGGGTGGATGTAGGGATATTGGCAAATAAGAATCTGGAATATAATGGCAAACAGACACAATTCAATGACAGAAGTGAGAATCATTCGCTACATATTTTGAACACAGAATCCGAACAGCTGCCTGGGAGTAATGCGGAGAAAATTGTGAAAATTTTGCAGCGAAAAGGGGAATGGGGATCTGTCAGGGTGGAGAGCTTTAAGAATACATACCAACGGAAAAAGAGGTTAGAGGATAGTACCAAGGGAGAAACAGATAAAACAGTTGGTGATCAGATGGGTATAATGGAACAGGAATGTTTACAAAAGGCGACTCAATTATGGGAGATTGGAAAGAAGTTGGGGATTATGGGACAAGGAATTGGAGAAAAGAAATTTGGCAGCCATCGATAACCGTGAGACACCAGGGGTCGTCGGGGTTAACCAATGATCATTGTGAGTTTCAATGTACGAGGAATAGGCGGACGGGTGAAAAAAAGAGAAATACGGGAGTTGATTAATTAGGAAAAGGTAGATTTCTTGTGTCTACAAGAAACCAAAAAAGAATTCATGACAAAGGAGATGTGTGTGGCGATTTGGGGTGATAAAAACTTCAATTGGGCGTTCAAAGGGGCAGAACGTTCAGCAGGTGGTCTTCTCTGTATTTGGAATGATAAAACCTTTAAAATGGAATCATGTTGGGGAGAAGATGGATTGCTAGGAGTGGAGGGTTATTGGGGAGAAGGAAGAATTAAATGCCATATCATAAATATTTATTCTTCGGGGGTGATGGAATCCAAAAGGGCTATGTGGAATGTTTTGATTTCAAAAATTGAGGGGAAAGAAGAGGAAAAGTGGTGCATTTGTGGAAACTTTAACGAGGTCAGAAAAACATCAGAAAGAAGGGGACAGTCTGAGAACCACAATTCGTTTGGCATGAGAGAGTTTGACACATTTATCAGTACTTCGGGACTAATGGACCTGCCCTTGATTGGAAGAAAATATACATGGTATAGGCCTGACGGGACGTGCGTAAGTCGTTTGGATCGATTTTTGTTATCGAATGGATGGATGCGGGAGTGGCCTAATCTGACTCAATGGGGCCTCAAAAGAACTGTCTCAGATCATTGTGCAATTGTTCTAAAGAATCACATAAGGGATTGGGGATCGAAACCATTTCGGAGTTTGGATCCTTGGATAAAACACGAACAATTTAAGCCTTTTGTGGAACAACAATGGCTTAGCTATCAAATTCAAGGGTGGAGTGCATATATTCTCAAGGAAAAATTTAAACGATTGAAAATGAGCCTCAAACTATGGAACAAGGAAGTGTTCGGCTCATTGGATGGAAAGATTGAGGAAACTAAGGAAATGATTAGCAAGTGGGATGAACTGGCGGAGGTCAGAGAATTATCGTCAGAAGAGAATCATATTCGACAGAAAGAGGTCAGCGAATTACAGAATCAGTTAGGGATGAAAGACACCCTATTATATCAGAAGGCAAGAATAAAATGGATTCGGGAAGGTGATGTAAATTCAAGCTTTTTCCATAAAGTGGTTAATCGGAGGCGGAAGAGGAATGAGATTGTAGGATTGTACATCAATGGTCAATGGAAGGACGATGTACAAGGAATTAAGGAAGGGGTTCACGATCATTTCTCTAAGCAGTTTGCTAGGAGAGAATGGAGGAGACCACTTCTCGAGGGGGTCCAGTTCGATCATATCACACCGAACGAGAACATTCAGCTCACAGAAAATTTCTCAGCAGAGGAGATAAAGAGTGCGGTTTGGGACTGTGACAGCACAAAAAGTCTGGGGCCTGACGGATTCAATTTTCGATTCATTAAGCACTTTTGGGAGATACTGAAGGATGATTTCATGCTTTTCTTTCAACAATTTCACACATATGGAAAGTTGATTAAGGGGGGAAATCTGTCATTTATTGTGTTGATCCCAAAGAAAGAAAATCCCAATAAATTAGAGGAATTTCGAACGATTGCACTCATTGGATGTGTATATAAAGTTCTATCGAAGGTCTTGCGACCCTGCCAGAGTAAAGTTCTTGACAGGATTATTTCTCAATCACAGTCCGCGTTTATTGGACAGAGACACATTCTAGATGGGATTTTGATTGTCAACGAGATGATAGATGAGATGAAGAGGAATAAGAAAAAACGAATGATTTTCAAGGTGGATTTCGAGAAGGCTTACGATTCGGTGGATTGGAACTTCTTACAACATGTCATGACATTGATGAACTTTGATACCAAATGGATAAAATGGATAATGGAATGCATTTCAACCGCCACAGCGTCCGTCTTGATTAATGGGAGCCCCACAAAGGAATTTAAGCTACAGAGAGGATTAAGGCAAGGAGATCCATTATCTCCTTTTTTGTTCGTAATTGTGGTGGAATCCCTCAGTAGATTGGCTGAAAAGGCAATACAGGTTCAGTTACTATCACCTCTATATGTGGGCAGAGATAGAATAATGATCACATTAGGGGTGCTTACCGGTCCGGACCGGACGGTGCTTACCGGTCCGGACCGGACCGGAACCGGCCGGTTCCGGACCCGTTATGGGCGGAACCGGTGCGGTCCGTTAAGGAACCGGATCGAACCGGTTCCGGTTCCAACCGGTTCCGGTTAGAACCGGAACCGGTTAGGTCCGGTGGTTTTTCGATTTTTTTTTTTTTTTATGTTGTAAATGTTTCTTCAATGATGTTCATCACAAATTCAATATATTTCTTCTTCATTTCATAATATAGATGCATACAAATAATTGTAAAGACATGACAATTGAAAATCTAAATAAAAAAATATTACAATTTATTACTTAGCAGTCTTCATAATTGATAAGTATTGTTTTGGCGTTCTCTTCTTCTTGCTCGTCATAATGATTTACGAATTCGTCAACCGTCACATCTCTTCTATTTTTGCATTCTGCTTCAAACCAATCTTTAAGTAACGTGAGCATGCATAACGAATCAGCTGATAGACTACTTCTGTAGTCTCCAATAATACGGCCACATGTTGAGAATGCCGATTCAGCCGTTGCTTTCTTATTTTTTTTTTTTTTTTTTTTTTTTAAAAAACTACCGGTTCCGGTTACCGGAACCAAACCGGTAGCACCGGAACCGGCGGTGCTACCGGTTTGGTTCTTGGGGACCAGCCCCGGACCGGTTTCTAACCGGTTCGGGGCGAACCGGAACCGTTAAGTCCGGTTCCGGTTTCGGACCGGACTTAACGGTCCGAATCGGGGCCGGGCCCGGTTTGACCCGGGCCCGGTAAGCACCCCTATATCACATCTTCAATTTGCAGATGATACATTGTTTGTTGGTGAGGCGACAGAGGATAATGCCTTAATTTTCAAGGGAATTTTAAGCAATTTTGAATTGCTTTCTGGGCTGCGAATCAACTTTCATAAAAATCAGTTAATGAGGATTAATGTGGACGAGAATTCGATTGTCAACCTAGCAGAAACTCTGCGGTGTAAGGTGGGTAAATTACCATGCACATATCTAGGGATACCAATTGGGGTGAATTCAAAGCATAAAGCTACTTGGAATCCGGTGATTGATAAATACCGGAAAAGATTGGCGGCATGGGAAGATAAAAGTCTTGTCTCTGGGAGGACGATTGCTTTTGCACAATGCTGTGCTAACTTCCTTACCGATCTACTATTTCTCCTTTTATCGAGCTCCGAAGAACATACTCGCCAAATTACAGTCTATTCAGACTGCTTTCTTATTGGGGGGGTTGGGGGGGGGTGATTTGCCGGAAAGTAGCCTGGGTCAAATGGTCAGAGATTTGCAAAGCAAAGTCGAAGGGGGGGGTTGGGGGTTCGAAATTTGGATCATTTCAATAAATCACTTCTGGGGAAATGGGGTTGGGGGATCTTACAAAATGAAAGTACTTTATGGTGGAATGTCCTCAGGTCTAGATATGGATTTACTAGATGAAGTCTGATAGCTGAAGGGGGGGGGGGGGGGGGGGGGGGGGATCGGTTCAGGCATCGTCTTGGTGGAGAAACATTTTGAAATGTACGTTTCAAGATCATTCGGGTTGGTTTAAAAGAGGGATTTTTTAGAAAAGTTGGGGAGGGGATGGGGACTCGATTTTGGGGTGATGTTTGGGCGGGGAATAGTTTAAAGGAATCATTTCCTAGATTAGCGTTGTTAGCTCGTGATAAAGATATTCTTATAGCTCAGATGGGGGTATGGGTGGATGGGTTGTGGGAATGGCGTTGGGATTGGAGAAGAGAGTTATTGGATAGGGAAATTGCTTTAATTCATGATTTAGTTTCTTTGTTGGACAGGTATCTTTTGACACAGGGACAAGAGGATTTGTGGATCTGGCAATTGGATGAATCCAAACAATACTCGGTTCAATCAGCATATGCCACAATGTTGGAGGACACACCAATTGATGTAAATTTAACAGAGACATGATTCGATTTGGAACACTTTGGCACCTTCCAAGGTGGCGGCATTTACATGGAGGGTGATTCGAGACCGAATACCGACAAGATCAAATCTCCGTACGAGAAACATACTCCCGGGAGACGAAGCTGCAAATTGCGCGACATGCCTCTCAACGGAGGAGACAACTCAGGACCTGTTTTTCTGTTGCTCGGAGTCATATGCCTTATGGATGAGATGCTATCGTTGGCTGGGATTCTATACGGTATTGTCTTCGGAGGCAGTGCCCCACCATCTGCATCACAAAGGGTTATGGCCAAGCAAAAAGGGGAGGAAAGCTTGGATGACGATATGGAGCACAGTGCTCTGGACGATATGGCTTCATCGTAACAATCTGTGTTTCCAAGGTCGAGAGAACAAGGAGGAAGATTTATTGGAAATCGTTATCTACAGATCTTGGTTTTGGATCACAAATAGAGATTTGCCGGAAAGTAGCCTGGGTCAAATGGTCAGAGATTTGCAAAGCAAAGCCGAAGGGGGGGTTGGGGGTTCGAAATTTGGATCATTTCAATAAATCACTTCTGGGGAAATGGGGTTGGGGGATCTTACAAAATGAAAGTACTTTATGGTGGAATGTTCTTAGGTCTAGATATGGATTTACTAGATGGAGTCTGATAGATGAAGGGGGGGGGGATCGGTTCAGGCATCGTCTTGGTGGAGAGACATTTTGAAATGTACGTTTCAAGATCATTTGGGTTGGTTTAAAAGAGGGATTTTTAGAAAAGTTGGGGATGGGATGGGGACTCGATTTTGGGGTGATGTTTGGGCGGGGAATAAGAGTTTAAAGGAATCATTTCCTAGATTAGCGTTGTCAGCTCGTGATAAAGATATTCTTATAGCTCAGATGGGGGGTATGGGTGGATGGGTTGTGGGAACGGCGTTGGGATTGGAGAAGAGAGTTATTGGATAGGGAAATTGCTTTAATTCATGATTTAGTTTCTTTGTTGGACAGGTATCTTTTGACACAGGGACAAGAGGATTTGTGGATCTGGTAATTGGATGAATCCAAACAATACTCGGTTCAATCAGCATATGCCACAATGTTGGAGGACACACCAATTGATGTAAATTTAACAGAGACATATGATTCGATTTGGAACACTTTGGCACCTTCCAAGGTGGCGGCATTTACATGGAGAGTGATTCGAGACCGAATACCGACAAGATCAAATCTCCGTACGAGAAACATACTCCCGGGAGACGAAGCTGCGAATTGCGCGACATGCCTCTCAACGGAGGAGACAACTCAGCACCTGTTTTTCTGTTGCTCGGAGTCATATGCCTTATGGATGAGATGCTATCGTTGGCTGGGATTCTATACGGTATTGTCTTCGGAGTCAGTGCCCCACCATCTGCATCACAAAGGGTCATGGCCAAGCAAAAAGGGGAGGAAAGCTTGGATGACGATATGGAGCACAGTGCTCTGGACGATATGGCTTCATCGTAACAATCTGTGTTTCCAAGGTCGAGAGAACAAGGAGGAAAATTTATTGGAAATCGTTATCTACAGATCTTGGTTTTGGATCACAAATAGAGGAAAGCATAAATTTATGTACTCATTTGTTGATTGGAGACGGGAACCGTTAGTTTGTTTGTTAGCAGTTTAGTTTTCTAGAATATCGCGGTCTAGCTATTTTACTTCATGCTACATCTTGTAGTAACTTTCTCGTGCCTTTGGCACCACCTTTTATATTATATATTATTTGTCTGATCAAAAAAAAAAGTTTTGACAGGGCAGTGACTTGAGCCAGAAATAAAGTCATCTCGACCCCTTCCTCGAATAAACATCCTCACCGACTGAGACCATTGAAGGTAATTGAGTCCACTTAACCGATGATTCGTAATAGGATTGGAAGAAAAATCAGTAAGTGTTGGTGGGGTGAGTGTAGTGGTAGAATTTGTGGTGGCCGAGGAAGAAGAATCTGTAGAAGCCATTTGTGCGATGGGCAGTGAAGAATTGAACGGAAAAAAAAAATGGATCCTGGTATGAACTCAAAAACGTGGCTGGAAGCCACAGGCGGTGAAATTCTGTACAGAAAAATTCGTCCACTGTCTGCGATAAAGAGGGCGATGTGTATGCGCAATGTACGATGATGCGGAAGCGATGAATGCGACGTGTTTGTGTTCGCGTGAACAGTTGCCACACACAGTAATCACGTCCGCGTGAACAGTAGCCGAAAACAGTAATCGCGTCGCTTGAACAGTAGCCGCAAAAAGTAATCTCGTTCGCGTGAACAATAGCCGAGCACAGTAACAGCCGCGAAAAACTTTGGGAAAAAAAATTCGTATAAGATCTAATGGCTCTGATACCATGTACAAAGATGAGTTTTAAGAGAACTAGAAACTCTCAAAACTATATAAAAGAAGAGATACAATGTAGGTTTATATAGACTCCTAATACTAAAAATACTAAGAAAAGAAGAACACTCCAATAAATCAAATACAAAGATTATCTTATCTCCTTATCTCATAACAATCTCTATCTATCTATTTATTCAACACAATCGACTATGAATGAGGTATTTCGCCCTTATTTACGAAAAAATGTTAGTTTTCTTCGATAATATACTAATTTACAGCAAAACTTGGGAGGAACACTTGGAACAATTGAGAGTTGTGTTGGGGGTGTAGGAAAATGTTGGTTTGGTGTTGAATAAAAGTGTCAATTTGGTTGGGATAAGTAGAATATCCGGGGCACATCATTATAAGGCAGGGGATAGAAATGGATAAAAGGAAAGTAGAACGTATAGAGCAATGGCCGACACCAAAAAATATCAAGGGGTTGAGGGGATTCTTAGGTTTTACATGATATTACCGGAAGTTTATCAAGGATCATGAGAAATTAGCTATGGCACTTATGAAAAGTTGAAGAATGACCGTTTTGGGTGGAATGATAAGGCCCAAGAAGCTTTTGATATGATGAAGAGGGCTTTGGGCAGCACACCAGTTTTGGGGATGACAGATTTTGCAAAGACTTTGTAATTGAGTGTGATGCCTCGGGTGTAGGACTTTTTTTGTGGGTGGGTGGTGGTGGTGATGGTGGGAGGTGTTGGGGGCGGGGTTGTTAACCCAAGAGGGAAGGCCCATTGCTTATTATAGCAAAGCAATGGGGAATCGAGCAATAGCAAAATCCACATATGAAAATGAACAAATGGCTCTCGTGTTATCAGTTCAACATTGGAGGCAAATGAACAAATGACTCTCGTGTTATCAGTTCCACATTGGAGGCAAATGAATAAATGGGCCTATTAGCCAGGCAATGGGGAATCGAGCAATAGCAAAAACCACATATGAAAATGAACAAATGGCTCTCGTGCTATCAGTTCAACATTGGAGGCATTATTTGATAGGACGAAAGTTCATAGTCCTAACTGATCACAAACCTTAAAAATTTTGTTACATCAAAGAGTTTTTACACCAGACCAACAATATTGGTTAGCCAAACATCTTGGATATGAATTTGACATCAAGCACAAGTCGGGAGTGGAAAATGGGACTGCTGATGCATTGTCAATGAGGGAGGGAGGTATGGAGTTTGGAGCGATTAAAGCGGCTTCATGGGGAGATTTAGAAGACATCAAACAAACTGACTGAGGATGCTGAATTAAGAAAAATAATAGAGGGGCTGAAGGCTGATGAGAAGGGGGTGGAACATTAGTCATGGGTCAATGGCTGCTTGCTATATAAAAGAAGATTTGTGATCCCAAGGACCTCACTTTGGGTTAACAAACTATTGGAAGAGTTCCATTCCACCCCGTTAGGAGGACATTCGGGGGCCCTAAGGACTTACAAAAGGATTGGGAGCAACTTCTATTGGCCAAACATGAAAAGAGATGTGATGAAGTTCGTAGCAGGATGTTTGCTGCCTTCCGGCTGGGTTGCTGCACCAGCTGACAGAAACGGAGTTGATTTGGGAAGAGGAAGCCATGGATTCCATTGTGGGGTTACCAAAATCAAAGGGGTTTGAAGTGGTTCTTGTGGTGGTGGATAGGCTGTCAAAATATGGTAACTTCATGTTGATTAAACACCCGTACACAGCAGTTACGACAGCCGAGATGTTTATGAAGGAGATTGTGAAATTACATGGTGTCCCTAAAAGCATTGTGAGTGATCGAGATGCAGTATTTATGAGTCTATTTTGGGCAGAATTATTTAGATTATAAGGGACAGAATTGAATATGAGTACTAGGTGTTGAACAAATGTTTAGAAACTTATTTCACGTGTTTTTCATCGGAACAACCTGAAAGGATGGGCTCTGTGTATACAGTTGGCCAAATATTGGTATAACACTTCATACCAAACAGCTGCAGTGATGACACCATTTGAGGTGGATTATGGAAGAAAGCCACCCACCTTGGTCCGATATCTTCCTGGGGAAACGACAGTAGCTGTTGTATCTCAGTTGCTATGAGACAGGGATGAACTACTTAAGCAACTGAAATACAATCTTGATCGAACACAACAGCATATGATCAAGTTTGCTAACAAGAAAAGGAGGGATGTTTCGTTTGAAGAAGGAGAGATGGTGTTGCCTAAACTAACGCCTCATCGCCAAAGTTCCGTAGCCACTCTGTGTGTTTCAGAAGATGGCTGCCAATGGGCCATTCAAGATTATTAAGAAGGTGGGATCAGTAGCCTATAAATTACAATTGCTAGAAGGATCGAGAATTCATCGGTATTTCATGCTTCTTGTTTAAAGAAAACAATAGCCCAAGGGAATGTGGTTGTCAAGTTACCACAAGAACTTGAAAGAGATATGTTGCTGGACTTCGAACCTGAACTGATTCTGGCCAGAAGAATCAAACAAAAAAAGGGGAGCAAATTTCAGAATTACTAATACAATGGAAAGGAAGAGCTGAAGAAGAAGCAACCTGGGAAGTTGAGCAGGACTTCGAGACACAATTTCCAGAGTTTCGACTTGATAGACAAGTCAGGTTTTGAAGGGACCGGGAATATAATGGACCCGAACCAAATAGAAGATGTGGGCCGTGGAATCAAAGGAGGAACCAAGCCCATTTTCGATAAAGTTTATTCTAGAAGGGGAATAGGGAATACACATGCACACGCACACGCACACGGTGAATGAGAATAAAAAGGAGTGGGCGGGGCGGGGGGGGCGAGAGAGAGGGGATTCAGAATATTTGTTGCAGAGTTTGTTACTAGCAGTTAGCTATAGGGAATATAGGGATGCCTTGGGTTTATTTCTGTTATTCTTTTCAATCAAAATACCAGCATACATTTCAATTAGTGTTCTTATTTCTTTCCTTAATTTGAGCTATAGTTTCCGATAAATTTCCACTAAATTCACGAAGTTATCAAATCACTTCAGGATGGAGAATAAGTCTAGAAATAAACTTGATTTTTCTTAGTAGCTCTTTAACTATATAATATTAGCAAATATTTCAAAAACTTAAAAAACAACATACCTTTGATATAAGAAGAACCAGCATGATAAGAGGTAGAAGTTTCAGGTTGTTGGTAATCTCAACCATTAATTACACAAAGTGACACCGTCATCCGCATTGAACCACCAAGAAATGATGCAGCCCCCAATAGAGCATATCTAAATTCCAGCAGTAGAATTACAAACATTTCAGATGGCCGCCAAAGTTATCAGCAAAAAAAAGGTCATGGTTTGAAGGTACCGTATCAGACTCTACGAAGATGACAACTGATAGAAAAGCAACTATTCAAGAACATAACTGAAAAGGGACTCACGTTCCTTCCTCAATATTTAGTCTCTTATAGAAACTAACAACAAACATGCCAACCAGCCGACCATAGGTTGAGCCAATCATTATGCCAGGAACAAATTGACCAGCTGGAACAGCAGTACCAAAAGTGACTACTGCTAAGCTATAAAACATAACCTGAAGAAGAAATCAGAACAGAAGTATAATCTCATGAATATGAATCATTGATAATGGTTACATTTACCACAAAAACAGGGCAGATTTACAGCATCTTACAAAGTTATTCACTGAGATCAAATTAATAGTAGTTTTTGAACCAACAAAACCAGGATGATGCTCAAACATTCCATACAAGGGTACACAGATTTGAAATCACAGATTTGAAATCACATTTTTGTTTCATGTCAGGTACTTCCTCGTAATCTTACTTGAAACAACAGAAGAAACATCATTGCACTAGGGCGCGAAAGTGCTCACCTTGTACAACTTGCAGGGTAAATGCATTGTCAAAATCAAATTTATAAACTTAAGGAAGAATGTTGTTTCCAGGTGTATACTTAAATACCGTTGAGAATAAAATTCATGTACTCTTGAAAAGAAACACAGTAGGTATAATACCTATCATTATCATATATGGATTGAAATTCTTACATTACACTCGAAGTAAAATGATAATTTGACATAATAATGTAATACCAAAAATGTCAGCAGGCTTGGGGCACTGTATTCGTGAATTGTTTTTGCACTGAACAAATTTCTGATGGCATCATCCTGCAAACTTATATATGATACATAAGCAAGGATGCATATATTCTCCATAATAAACACAAACACTCAGAGAACTTCTAACCTGAGTGTTGAAGAATATGGTTGCAAGGTCGTTGTATTCCTTGGTGTTGACGCAATAAAACTGTCGTATAATAAAAGACACAATTATCATGCAAAAGAAATATAGAGCATGTAAATTTGAATCGACCGAAGTGTGTGACTAAAGCCCACAATAATACCACTCAGGATCGCAGTATATATAGAGAAATACAGTGTTTACTCGTCATTCTTTGAGGAAGCTCAAGATCATTCTCAATCAACAGTCAACTCAACAACTTTTGCTCATTTGCCCAGATTCTCATAAGCTATGGTTGAAATGGCTATGAATGGCTTGGTTTCAATGTGGCAGTGCATAAAGATACGGTGCCAAACTATCTTCAACATAAGGGACTTCGGCCGCACCGTAATGGAAGACAATGCTGGATAACTGTTTGGAGGACTGTAGTGCGGACTATTTGGTTACATCGACAAAGTTTTCTTCACATGAGCAGACTCTTCATATGACGATCTTTTTGAGTTGGTCTTGTTTAGGTCTTGGTTTTGGATTCATAATAAATGTGGTATAAAGTTTTTCACTCTTAGATTGGAGGAATGAGCCTGTCATCTGTCTTAAGGCTATCTAGGTTACTTTATTGGATGTTTGTAATAACTTTCTAAGTACATCTGGTACTTATTTATTATTTATTTATAATAGTTATTTTGTTTGATAAAAAAAAGTCATTCTCAATCAACAAAAGGTTGACTCCTAAGATACACAGCTTGTATACTACATGTTGAAATCCATAAAGAATCTTACATTGACATAATTTCCATACATCCCAGGCGGACGAGGACATTCGATACCAGCATCTCCTTCAGGACATGGGGTGCACTTCTTAAAAAGTGGCAATCCAAATGAAATAATCGAGGTTAAGACAGAAACGATACAAACTTCAATAATCTGCAAGATTACGGAAACAGTGTCAATTTATATTTCACAGAGCTATGCAAGAATGTAAATTCATTTTAGAAATGTACTTTGACACGATTCCCTCTCTTATGCAGGTAATTACGACGCCAGTAAGCTATGTAAAATGTAAGCTGATTAAAAAGAGCTCCTGTGATAAAAAGTGTAAGAGCATACATAAATATCACATCACCAAGAACATCCACTCAAGAAATTATAAGATTTGAGTCATTCATATACCAAGTAGTCCCCCGATAACACCAATAACAGCCATTGGCAAGAATTCCTGAAATGAATAATCTTCTTGCCCACTAAAACCAAACTGGGTTAGAAAAAACCAGTGCTTACAATAACTGTCAGCATGGAAGATATTATAGATATGATGGTAGAGAAAAGGTATAAATCCTTACTCCGAGATGTCCCATATAATGAAACCTCCAGAGCCAAAATGTCCACATTTTCCACTCTTACACCAACCCATTGCAGTACGTACAACAACAGCCACAATGGCAGACGTAAAAAAGACACGCCACATAAGCTGACTCCTCCACCTTAAAAAAAATTACAAAATAGCAGATAGCCAGACGTAACTAGACCCAGCTGATGCATATTATTAAGGATATGCAGACGTAAAAAAGACACGCCACATAAGCTGACTCCTCCACCTTAAAAAAATTACAAAATAGCAGATAGCCAGACGTAACTAGACCCAGCTGATGCATATTATTAAGGATATGCCAAATTTAAAACGTATTTATAGCTTTCGTATAGCTATATATATATATTGTTAGTTTGATACATGCATTTAGTAAGTTTTTTAAAAATATTTAAGCATAGGCAGGGGTAGGCGCAGGGCCACCCTTAAGGGATTTAGTATAGGAAATTCTACTTTTTCACCTCAATTCTTTAGTCATATATCAGTCAATTTTGAATGTTTAGTATTATACTTTTTATTTGATCCAGATCATCAAATTCTGAATAATACAAAATTGACAATGATTATGAAAAAATTGTTGTTATAAGTACAGTAACTGAATAATAATCGGCAAAAGATATTAAAGAAGACTACGTTAATTTTAAGGGAGGAGAAATGTTACAGGTGGTTGGGAGTCACTCTTGTTCTTCCTGGCAATCCGGCTTCTCACTTGCTGCAGCACAAAGGGCTTTGGGAGCGAAGAAGAGGTAGAAAGAGTTGATTGACTATATGGTTGGCGGTTATCTGGACCATATGGTTGGGCAGAAATAATATAATTTTCAGGGGAAGCAACGAGCCGGATGAAGATCTTTTCAATATAGTTCTATTTAGATCTTGGTTTTGGATTAGACATAGCAGCGGTCTTAGCTTCACTTATGTACTTTCGGACTGGGTCTAGGATTTGTTTATTAGCTTCTTGATCTTGCTTTCTTTCTTTTTCTTTTACTTTACTGCGCGAGCCAGCTCGCCTTTTGTAAACTTTCGTAGTACCTCTGGTACTCTTTATATATTATGCACTTTTCCGACCAAAAAAAAAAAATTTAGGGATTTTTTTAACTTTTCCGATTTTTATCCACATGAATAGATTGAGGTTTGTGTATAACATCTTTTGTCGTTTATATTTGTTACATTAATATCAATAATATGAAATACATTTACAATATTATCCTTCTCCATATTATGACAGTGAAAAGTAAACTTTGATGAAATGGGACAGTTTGGCCATATAAAAACGAATAATTGGTTTGGTCCTTTATATTGAGACAATTAGCTAGGTTACAACATTTTGAGAATGCATCCTTTGAAACTCCTGAAATTGCAATTTAACACGATATGGTTTTCTTGGTGTGTTTCAAATGATTCTATTGAAATTTTACCCCTCTATCCTCGAAAACCCAGGTCCAAACTGGAATCCAAGAATAACCAATTCATGCTGCAATGGAAGCACAAACTAATGCACCCAAACGTGCATCCAAGTTCCGAAGCTTGTGGTTTCAGGCAAAAAATTGAAAATCACAACAAAGAATTCAAGCATCTGCTTATAATGATGCTGACAGGAGAGCAAAATATAACAGAGAGAGATGATTTACCAAGAAGTTACTTCTTCCAGAGCAAACAATACACCACCAACAGGAGCTCTAAATGCTGCAGCGACACCTGCTGCACATCCACAGGTGACCTATTTCAAAACATTAAATTAAACCATATAAATGAGCAAGTTCTAGAGGTGTTATTACCCCTTCCATCATGACAGCTAGGAACATCTACTTTGAATCTTTAGATGAATCATAAGAGGTGTAAAAGAAATAAGTCAGCTTTCAACAATTTGATATGTGTAAAACTGTCGAGACAAAACAGTAGTCACATCTGTAGCTTACTTCAACTGATCTTGGTCAAACAATTACGAATTAATTCGCAGAAACAATTGAAATAAGTATCAGAAGTAACACATGCTTTGCTTTTGAAAAAACTATTTCGCTCGTTTTCTGAAAACACACTTGGCAGCGAAATTTTATCCCCAAAGTCCCCTTATATCGTTTTCCTCGCAATGCCTCAAATCTGATACTTCTCATTTCCTTAAAACTTTTTCCCAATACTTTCCCGTATCTACTTCCATTCATTTTCTCTACTTTGCAATACATTCAAAAGCTTCCAGAAGTTATACAGGAAGTCAAAATAACGTTATGGTCTTTCATCCATCACATCACAAAAAATAGCATACAACTCAAACAGAATCAATTCATTTCTCCCTACTCCCAATTTTCTTATCAGGTTTTCAAAGGATGGAGTAAAACACAAATCAATGCTACCGTGTCTTCAAGACATTAAATTTCATTGGTTATCTCTAAAGTGCATTCTCTGGATCTCACTTCAGAATAGCCAGGTAGCAGACATAAGACATTCCTAAACTGGTGGATCAGTGTGTGTAGGAGTCATATCTGTAGTTTATATAATCGTTTCTTTTTGTAATACCCATTGCTTGATTAAAATAGGTTAACCAGTCCTAAAGTAGTGTTAAGAAATGCTATATGGTATTTGTAGCATTTGTGTCTACAGAAACAGAAACAGACCGTAAACACACGCACACACAGAGACACAAAAGAGACCCATATCAACACCAAAGAAAACCCAATACTTAATCTACACAAAGAATAAATCATAATTGAACCATAAAATGTCACTTAAACATAATGTTAAAAAATGACCTATCTTTGGAAAAAATGTAATAATTAATGCAATTGCAAAGGTAAAAAGGTTCCAGATAATTATACAACCAGTTACTCACAAGATCACGACGATCTCTCTCACTCGTAAAAACTTGTAGCCACCTTGAACGCAGATGATATTTTGTAGATCCACCCTACATTTTATCCATTAGGAGTTAATCAAACAAGATTCCTTCGGAATGCTAATGCAGGAGTGCACAGATATGAATAGAGAAACAGAATGGCTGCTCAAAGATATCCAGTGCGCCATTAGATCGCCATAGTCTGAGGTAAGTAATACTACTCAATGAACTCAAACAAATAGATATCTATTCAATAATTATACACTCACTTGTCCAAGCAATGAAGCAATACAGGCACCAGTATGTACAAGAGGACCTTCTTTACCAAGGGCTAAGCCACCTCCCACTGAACCTATGCTTCCAAAAATCTATTAAAGAAATAAAGCATAAAATGCTTCCACCGAAAAATCACAAATAAACTTATTAAAAGAAAAACATAGATATATGAAATCAAACCTTTCCTACTAAGGTTCGGAAGAGAAGTATACCATGGGTGTCAATTCCTGATCAAATAAATGGGTATCATCACCTCAAAATAAAGTAATAATAAACTAACCCAATTGCAACATTAAATGAGATTACAGTAAGACTTACCATTTAAATAACCTTTGATTTCAGGAATACCCGAACCTGCAGCAGCTGGTGCAAAATGCGTGATGATATATACAGAAGATAACACTAAAGCCAAGTTGATCAAAGTATAAACCAAGAATCCAGCAAAGTAAGACTTTTGAATTATATTAAACGTCAATGAGTATTTCCATCCAGCAAAGTTCTCCACAGAAAGATTGATGAAAACAGCAGCTAATCCAGTTCCTAGATGCAATTAGAAACGAAGTCAATTTCTAGAGAAAACATGCGCAAATTTGAACTTGCCTGTGAGCCAAATTCAGAAGATTCAAATTCATAAAATCAAATCATCGACATGACAATGTGATGATTACGCATCGATTTCATGAGCAATTGTGGATTGGCATAAGAAATTTAACATACTCTCTTTCCTAATGGACTTGTCTTGTGGATTTGAACTTTCTTTTTAGACTAATCCTAGTTTTGGTTCTCTAAACAACCAACGCAAAGGAAGAAATGGCCTAGGAAATGGCTACTGTCGAGCGATGTTCACAATATGGCATGTTCATGGTACATATTGGATTGAGGTACATGCATTGAATAAAGTCGTTGAACAGCAGTGAGCATTAGCATCTCAAAGGATGGCCAATTTTAGAACTCTACATCAGTTTCATAGGCTATTGTGAAGTGGCATATTATAAGCTGCAGATGTAATTTCACCTAAGCCATTCGAGTTTGAGCTGTATCCTTTGACTTACACCCTAGCACAAAAATACATTGGAAGCCAATACAAAATAAAACTATAGAAGGAATGCTGAATCATCTGGCGCAACTATCTTTTTAAGCAGATCCTTATTCATGTTCTTCACAGGGCAGTAATACTCTAAAAGTTCACACAGACACGTCTTCTTTTCAGTAATATACTGACAAGTTCACACAGACACGTCTTCTTTTCAGTAATATACTGACAAGGTCGTAGAATTAACACAAGTATAGTTACGTCAGTATGCACCATGACCTGGAGTTGACTATCTGAAATAATGAGCATATCTCTTGAATAAAAATCATCGCAAGCAATTTATTGCAAAGAAAATAAAAGGTGACTATGAAAAACAAAATTAGCAGCTCAGGAAACAAGAGGCCTGCATAAGACGTAGAAATTAGAAGTCTGGCATTAGAATTAAAAGTTATATGATAGATTTAAAAAGACTTCAAAACTCACCAATCCCAATAAGGGATGCTAATAGCCACTTCACCAGCACACTATATCCTACATAAAGCTTCCCCCTTTTTGCCTGCAAATGAACTTTCAAATTCCACCAGCACTATCATTTGAAACATATGAAATAAATATATGACAAGCATTACTTCTGCCATTCAAGTAAAGCATTCTCATTGAATTTTATAAATTTTCCAAACGGCCAATTTATCTGAGAAAAGCACTTTTAAATTTCCCCATTCCAAGTTCACAAATTGTCTCAAGTAGCTATTCCAACACTATTACAAAATCTTATAGAAGTCCAAATACAAAAACAATATAGAAAAACTCGGCGACTATAATTTGAATTATAGCTACATAATCTCTCAATCAAAATATAGTCTTCTAAACAGCAGAAGTAGAGAACTCCATTAACCAATACAAAAAGAATCCACTCCTAAATTTCCTCTGACATAAAATTTGACCATATTAAATCTAAACTCAATGAGCAACACCAACACAAAATTCAAATAACTTAAAGCTTCATAAACATAACATATATGCACCTGCTCTTGCCTGTATGCATAATTCTCGATCACTTCATAATCAAGACTTTCGACACCGACTCCTTCATTCTTCCCGTTCCGACCAAATTCACCGATCGCGCCACCGTCATCAGCCTCTGCCTCCTCGTCCGGCAACCGCGACCACATCAACTTCGCAGTCTCCATTCCATTCTGCATGTGATTGGATAACATCTCCCCTATCCGTATTTGCTTAATTCAATCCCTAATTAAATTAAACTATAATCAACATGAAATTTAGAGGGAAATCTCGAAAATTCTTTGAACAAATGCGGATCTGTGTCTATAAAATCGACAAATGCGGGAACGGTTGAAATGATTTGTACGGATTCTCTCTCTTCCTCAGTTCCGTAGCGGACTCGCAGGGTTTACTTGGTTTTCGGATTTTCTAAGATTATTATCAAAGTTGTTCGTATTCCTAATCAAATTTCCATTTCTTTAAAAAAGGTAATGATTTTTAAGATATGAGAATAAATGCTTTGCTGATTTGAAGTTACATTTAAATGTGCCATAAGTCGGTGGTTGGTAGGGGTGTTAAAAAGAACCCCACAATACAACTCCCTCGTCCAACTCACATCCACCCATCTATATATGATGTGGCTAGAAATAAACACATTTATTGCGTTTAATTGTCTACGATTTGGTATATTTTGATGGATAAATTGATACATATGTTACATAATCGTATATATGTCTGAATATATGTGGAATCGAAGAAATCGAGCTAATAGTGGTGAATATGGAACAAGAAATGTATTGAAGTTGACAAGGGATCAAAATAGACCAAGAAAAATACATAAAAGTGGACTAAGACTCGTGATTGATCACCCTAGGAGCGTCGATCGATCGAACAAGACAGAAAAATCACTGCAACAAAAAGTTGATCTCCACGATCGATCGCTGAGATTGAGCAATCGATCGCTTATCTAAAAATTTTGAAAAAAAAAACTGGCGATCTATTGCTAGCCATCCGCGATCGATTCGCTAGAGGAGTCCAGATACAACATGAAAAACTTGATTTCTTTCCATCCTACAAGGACTCTAACCCCTTCCTCCTCATATAAATACCCCTCGACCATACGACCTTAGGAGGGACTTTTACACATACTTTTGCATACTTTTCATAGATAATTCGCATCTAGTTCATCATAATTCAAAAGCGGCTACGAAGATCGAAGCGAAGGCGGGCTTGACAACCGTGACAAGTGAAGATCTACATAGTTGCCTATTTTGTTTTTCATTTATGCTTTTTATATTAAATTTGATTGTTTTTAATTTAGTCATGAGTTGCTAAACACTTTTTGTGATTCTTGGTTAAGGAAGACAATACATTGGGATTTATTTTCTTATGGAATTCATATGCTTTTTCATCAATTTTTGAATGAGTATTAATTGTTTTCTATACTTGATTGATAGGATTGTTGTGTCTAATAATTTGATTGATCACCTAGTAATTGTGCATGTAATCTAACGCATGTTTTATGAAGCAACTATGATAAATAATTTTGCGCGTGTGAGATTGTTAAATTCTTATGGAAAACATTCAACTAGATTAAATATTGTGTGCATGGATTATATTGTCTAGCTTCAGTTTTTATCACTAGTTTATAAATCTATCATCTTTTAATCTTAATCGAATGCATTTGGATTAATTGATTGATAAGGGTTATAATAGAACGCGTGGGCTACGTAACTACGATTAAGGTGAGATGGGAATTAATTTTCCAATGGGGATATTCATATGCAAATTGAACCTTTTGTGAGAATTGATGATTAAGATAATAAACCCAATTGTGAAGTCGACCGAAAGCCAAGAATCGTCTTTCTCTCATAAATTTAATTACTCTTATTTTACTCATGCATGTTAGTTAATTCATAGTTTTCTTAGATTTTTGCATCATAGTTTAATTTGTTTATAAAATCCCCTTTTTATTTTCGTTTGCTCTAATTAACACAAAATTCAGTTCTTCCTTGTGGGATCGATCCCTACTCACGCTACTAGATTCATTACTGTTATTAACTTGAGAGGGTTAATTTGAGTGTACGCGATAAACTCTACCAAATTTTGGCGTCGTTGCAGTTTAATTTTGTGTTAATTTTTTTTCTATTTTATACTACTATTCTGGTTTATTCATGAGTGCATGTCAGTCATCTAATCACAAAGAATTCACATATGATCCTGAGATCGAGAGGAATTTGCACCGAAGGAGAAGAGAAAATCGAGGCACAACGGAGGAATTTAAGTTCGATACTGATTCTCAATTTGAGGAAGATGAGAATGACGATGGCAGTAAACCAAAGCTTAAGACAACTGGTGAATTCTACCTTGGATCAGCAGCCCCTCTGCATCACTTTCCCCTACTTTAGCAACTAATATTAACTTTGAATTACCTTCTTTCCATGGTCTTGCAGGTGGGGTTCCCCACAAGCACTTGATGGAGTTTAATGTAGTGTGCACTACCATGAAACCGCCTGGAGTAACGGATGAGCAAATTAAATTGTGAGCCTTTCCTTTCTCTTTGAAGGATGCTGCCAAGTATTGGCTATTCTATCTACCCTCCGGATCTATCACTACATGGAACGAGCTAAAGAGGACCTTTTTGGACAAATACTTCCCAGCATTTAGAGCTACAAATATAAGGAATGGGATTAGATGGGATCAAACAACAACACGGAGAATCAATTCACGAATATTGGGGACACTTCAAAAAGTTGTGTGCAAGTTGCCCATAACATCAGATAAGTGAACATCTCGTTATTCAATACTTTTATGAGGGTCTTCTTTCTAGTGATAGGAACCTAGTAGATGCTACAAGTGGAGGTGCTTTTATTGACAAAACACCGGAGGATGCAAGGAACTTAGTTGCAAACATGGCTGCTAACTCGCAACAATTCCGGAAGCACTCGGCATGATCACACGCCCCAAGGACATAATGAGGTAAATGTTTCTAGCCTGGAACAACAATTAATAAGTTTAACCTCTCTTGTTCGATAGATGGCAGTATGGAATGGACAAACTGCTAAGGTATGTGGAATATGTGCATTACCGAGGCATCCCACTGATACATGCCCCATACTTCAAGAACCATCTAGTGAGCAAGCAAATGTAGTGGGCGGATTTTTGGGACAGCCACAAAGGAGATATGATCATTTCTCTAGCACCTACAACCCATGATGGTGGGATCATCCAAACTTGAGATATGGTAATCAAGCTGAACCTCAAATGCAGTCCAACCCGCTACCCTACAGACCACCATTCCAAAAGGTCATAACAAGCCACTCCAACCCCTACCCCCGGTGAGTATTTAGAAACTATTGTTAAAGACCTTGCTAGTAGTAATTTGAAATTTCAACAGGAGACGAGATCAAGCATACAAAACTTGAATACTCAAGTGGGCCAACTTGCTACCACACTAAATTGTTTGGAGGCTCAAAAATCAAATAACTTGACTTCACAACCAGTGGTCAACCCAATGGAAAATGCAAGTGCAATCAAACTAAGAAGTGGAAAAGAGTTGGAGGAACCAGAGATGATGGAAACACCTCATGCCACACGAGAGGAAGAGATTGAACTCAGGAGTAAAGACAAGGAACCAAAAGGTAAGTCCCCTTTATGTTCTGAATATAAGAATGAACCCCCCTTTTTCCCTTGCCCTGAAGGAAAATAGGAAGGATGAAAGTATCAAAGAACTCTACGACACTTTTCGGAGATGCAAGGTGCACATTCCACTGTTGGTTGCCATCAAGCAAGAGCCTCGCTATGCAAAGTTCTTGAAGGAATTCTGCACCGCCAAGAGGAAGCAAAAGCTAAAAGGCTGCCACAAAGTAGAGTTGGAGGAAAATATCTCAGCAGTCATTCAAAGGAAGATCCCCACCAAGTGCGAGGACCAAGGTATGTTCACTATCTCATGCACAATTGGTGATACGCTGCCTAGAAAAAGCCATGCTAGACTAGGAGCATCGATAAATGTCATGCCATATTCTCTGTATGCTTCATTAAATCTAGGAACTTTAAGTGAAACTATGGTGGTTGTCCAATTAGTAGATATGTCTAATGCATACCCTAAGGGAATTCTAGATGATGTATTGGTGCAAGTAAATGAGTTGGTCTTCCCCGCTGATTTTTATGTGCTTGATATGGCAAATGGTGACATAGTAGTCCGATATTGTTAGGGTGACCCTTCTTGAAAACTTCCAAGACTAAGATAGACGTTCATAGTGGCACACTCACTATGAAATTTGATGGCGAGGTTGTTAAATTTAATATACGTGACGCCATGAAATACCCTTGTGACTATGATGATATTGTTTATTCTATCGATATTATTGATTACTTGTCCCAATGTATTTTTGAGCTCACAGGTAAAGATGAATTGAAGGTAGCCCTCACCACCCCTACTCACCCATCTTGAGGAAGAGTTGCCACTTGGAGACGAGGTGGAGCAAACCGTCACCACCTTGGATACCATGCCCGAGATATAAGGTAATGTTTCATTTGTTTCATTACCCATTTCTAACACTATGTCACTCCCTTCCGTATCGTAGGCATCCACCGTTGAGTTGAAGCCATTACCAATCCACCTAAAGTATGTATTCCTCGGAGAAGGAAATACACTTACCGGTAATTATCTCTAGCAAGTTGGGAGATTACCAAGAGAATGAGCTCATTCAAGTACTCAAGGAGCACAAAATCGCCATAGGATGGACCATTGCTGACATTACAGGAATAAGCCCCTCTACATGCATGCATAGGATCCTACTTGAAGACGAAAGTAAGCCTACACGCCAACCACATAGAAAACAAAATCCACCGATGATGGAGGTAGTGAAAGAAGAGATCCTCAAGCTTCTTGCCGTTGGAGTGATATACCCCATCTCTGACAGTCAGTGAGTTAGCCCGATCCAAGTAGTTCCAAATAAGATTGGCATCACATTGGTGAAGAACAAAGATAATGACACAACCCGCATTCAAAATGGATGGAGAGTTTGCATCAACTATTGAAACTAAATGTCGTGACCAGCAAGGACCACTTCCCCCTACCCTTCATTGATCAAATGCTTGAAAGGTTAGCATGTCCACTCTTATTATTGCTTTCTTGATGGATATTCTAGTTATTTTCATATTGCTATTGCCTCGGAAGATCAAGAAAAGACAAAGTTCACATGCCCCTTTGGAACTTTCGCTTATAGGCGCATGCCCTTTGGACTTTGCAACGCACCGGCCACTTTTCAACGGTGTATGGTTAGTATATTTTCTGAGTACACTTAGCATATAACTGTCTATGGTGATTCATTCAGCACTTGTCTAACTAACCTTACATTTGTCCTTAAGCGTTGTATAGAAACAAACATTGTGCTAAATTCTAAAAAGTGTCATTTTATGGTGGAACAATGTATAGTGTTAGGTCACGCTATTTCATCCAAATGTATGGAGGTAGATAAAGCTAAAATTGACATTATTCAATCTCTACCCTACCCTATTTGTGTGTGGGATGTGTGTTCCTTTCTTGACCATGCAGGTTTCTATAGGAGATACAGCAAGGACTTAGCCAAGATTGCATCACCATTGTGCAAATTATTGCAAAAGGAAGTGGTGTCCGAGTTTGATGAGGCATGAAAGACTGCATTTGACACATTGAAGGCATCCTTGACATCCACACCCATCATTCATCCACCTGACTAGAGTAAGCCATTTGAGATCATGTGTGATGCAAGCTGACTATGCATTAGGCGTTGTTTTGGGCCAAAACATTTGAAATATCTCTCATGCCATCTACTATGCATCTATGACCCTGAATGATGCTCAACAAAATTATTCTACTACCGGGAAGGAGCTATTAGATGTTGTTTTTGCTTTAGAAAAATTCCGTTCTTATTTGCTTTGTGCTAAAGTTGTTTATTCTGACTTCGCTACTTGATGACGAAGAAGGAGGCAAAGCCAAGGCTAATAAGATGGATCTTGTTCTTAAGCGAAATTCGACGTGGAGATTAAAGGACAAGCGAGGAACAAAGAACAAAGTTACGGATCATTTAAGACGCTTAACTCACAAGGAGGATAAACCGTGCTTAAAAGACGAATTTCAAGAAGAACATCTCTTCGCCACATGTGACGTGTTACCATGGTATGCCGATGTCATGAATTTTTTAGTTACTAATACACTTCCTACCAATTTGAATAGGACTCAAAAAGCCAAGATTAGGAGCGACGCAAAGTACTACGGTTGGGACAACCCTTATTTATGGAAATATTGTGCTGACCAAGTGATTCGGCGTTGCATTCCTGGAAATGAGGTAACCTTATACTTAACTTTTGCCATTCATATGAAGTAGGAGGGCACTTTGGTAAGGAAGGTATTATACTGTGGTTTCTTTGGCCATCTCTTTTTCGAGATGCATATTATTATTGCAAATCATGTGCTGAATGCCAAAAGACAGGTAACATATCCCAATGGAAAGAGATGCCCCAACAAACCTATACTTATCTGCAAAATATTTGATGTATGGGGCATCGACTTCAATGGACCTTTTCCTAATTCCTTTGGTAACATATATATACTACTTGTTGTGGACTATGTTTCGAAATGGGTGGAAGCTATAGCCACCCGGACTGATGATTCTAAAGTGGTTGCATGGTTTGTAAAGCATAACATTTTCTCTAGGTTTGGAGTCCCAATAGCAATCATAAGTGACCAGGGTACCCTTGCAATAGGACAGTGGAGAGTTTACTCAAGAAATATCATGTGACACACAAGGTGTCTACCGCCCTACCACCCCCAAACAAGTGGCCAAGCTGAAGTATTCAATAGAGAAATCAAGTTCATCTTAGAGGACAGTGAACCCTACTATGAAGGATTGGAACTTGAGATTGGATTATGCACTCTAGGCCTATAAGACTTCATACAAGACGCCAATAGGTATGTCTCCATATAGAATAAATTTTTTTGTAAACCCTGTCATCTTCCTGTAGAGTTGGAGCATATAGCCTATTGGATATCAAAAAGTTCAACAAAGAAATGGACGAGTGTGGAGAGTAACAGAAGCTGCAATTGCAAGAATTGTAGGAGATCCTCAATGAGGCATACGAGAGCTCAAGAATCTATAAAGAAAAGATGCAGGCATTTCATGACAAGATGATTTCGAGGAAAGAATTTGAAGTTGGTCAAAAAGTCCTCCTCTACCACTCTCGCCTTCGACTTGTTCCATGGTAAGTTGTGTTCTCGTTGGCATGGTCCATTTATAGTTACCTCTGTTTTTCCTCATGGTGCAGTGGAAATACAAAGCATGGACACAACAAAGACATTCACGGTGAACGATAACAGACTTAAGCATTATCACGAAGGTATTCCACAAGAAACTGTCGAGAATGTGGATCTTGAAGATCCACCAAGCATCCCATGATCCATGGACTGGCGTCGGGCCACCGACGTCAAACAGTGGCGTTGCTTGGGAGGCAACCTAAGGGGAGTTAGTTTTCCCTTTCCTTTTTACTTTTTATTGTTTTCTTAGTTTAACTTTTCTCTTTCCTAATAATTTTGACTTACATTTGGGACAATGTAAGATTTAAGTATGGGGGAAGTGATTAGTAATGTGCTATTGCTTTCTTATTATAAAAATTTGAAAACTTTTGAGCTCATAGTTAGTGATGAACATGAACTTTTGGAATCACTAGCACATGATGAAAGCTAAGTGAGGACGTGCTTGTTTTTTAACATAGGTAAATTGTTAACCTTGGAACACCTTGAACTATAATTATGCTTTGACATAGTAGTTGAATATTTTGAGCACGAGTAAGACTCGACTTGTGAAGTGTGCAAAGCATAGTGAAGGTTGTGTGAACATTTTGATAGTCTTAGGAAGTCTCTAATACATGCTAGAACTTAAATACATGATCTTTGAGGCGTGTGTCTAGACTACTTGAGAACATAAAAGTGATATGGCGATCTTTGATGCGTTTGAGCCTTTCAAGCCTACCATGTAAACGAAATTATCCCTAGTACCATTTTTGAGCTTTAATGTAAAAGAATGGTTGTGTGCTAAGCATACAAAAGACCCACATGCAACATTTTTTGGCTAGCTTATCACCCTTCCCTAATAAACCTAAATATGATTTAAATCCATACATTTGAAGGGAGTATGATGTACTTCATTCACTTGCACTTGTTATCAATGATTCATATATTTTGAGAGTTTTATTGTGAAAATAATGAAATGCATGAAAGAAAAGGGATGCCTTGAGAAAATTGCTAAAAACACGACTCCAATGGGAGTCAAGGAACAAAAGAAGAAAAGAATTGATTAAATCTTGCAAAAACGGACAAGGTTTGAAAACATCATGCAAGAAAAGAAGTTCATATTGTGCATATCATCATACTCTCTTGTTTGATATATTTTATCCTTTCTTTCATAAGCCAATACATAGGCCAAGCTACAAGCTAATTAAGATCTATTTGATTTATGTTTGCAAGTGGCTAAGATAGTGGAGAAGAGTGTACAAGTGAGCTTATACTTGTGTTGGTTTATAACTTAAGCTATTGTGGGTTACATTTATTGGATCTATAATTTGTACATGACACTTGTTTATGACCACACACACGTTCGCTGCTTTGTTGAGTATGAGATGTCTAGGGATTAATCTTGTTTCACTATTAACTTTTCACCGTCTTTCATTATTGTGCATGTTTAAAATTGTTGAGGCATTAAAGTGAGGACAAATTAGTTTGTTATGATGTTATGAGCCAACAAAAAGATTTTAGTTTTATCTGATTTACTCGAGGTCGAGTAAAGATTATGTCATGCCTCAATATGACGTCTACATATATGATATGAGTATGGTGTAATTATGATTAATTACAGTACGATGTGAACTCGGATTCGGGTTGAACCGAGCACGACTAATGTTAGGCATGAATGAAACCTTATGTAGATATGAGAAATCAAAGAGAGTGAGTTAAGAACATGAATATGTGATAGATGGACTTAACATTATTGTGTTATAGTGGAAAAGAGACTTGAAGTGCATCACATAGTTGAATACTAATGTGTTCGACATTTTACATGAATTTGGGGAGAATGTGTATCTGAATTTGTGTTGCATTTGGAAGTGACAATATATAGCAAAAAATCAGATTGTAAAACACATACCTCACCATTTTACACCTAGTAATCTCTACACACTCTCTCTAATTCTCCTTGAGTTGTTGTTGGAGTTGAACTTGCAAGAATAACAAGCAAGTGCATAACTTGGTAAGGCAAGTAGAATTCCCATGCTTTGTTATCATAGTTGATGAATATATGTGCTTAGTGTATCAACCTTGAAGCATGTTAAGTACTACTTGTATATGAATTGCTATGAGTTTAAAGTAATCATTTGAAAGTATAAAATGATGGAAAGTTGTGTATATGATGCTAGTTTATCTAGTGGTCAAGTTGTTATGGTATGAAGTAAGGTGTATGAGAAGAACCATGAAGATAAGCATCAAAAATCGCCATTGTTTGAAAAGTCTGTTGTCGACCGATCGATCGCTAGGATCGTACCGATCGATCGGTGAAACAGGGGAAAGTAAGGTGGTTCATGTACCGATCGATCGCTGAAGGCGACCGATCGATCGCTCAAATGCCATAGCATTTTTAAGAAATTCAGACTTTAGAGCGATCGATCGCTAGCTTCTGACCGATCGATCGCTAGGGTTGCATGTTTGGACCGATCGATCGCTAGAATGACCGATCGATCAGTAGACTTAAATGTTATATTTTTATAGATTTTGATTTTGATGCCTATGATAACATGATACATTATTGGTATTGTTGTAGCATCATCACAGGGGACGGGACAACGAGGCAGTTAGACATTGACGCCTAATATATATCATTTTTGTCGTAGAACAGGTACGTTTTAACGTACGCGTATATGATATTGTTGTGATGATGATGTGAGCATGGTATCATATGATTAGTGGTATCATATGCATGTGCAGTCATGATTATTTATATTGTTGAGAGGGATGCCACAATAGATGTGTAGCATATGCTTTGGCTGAGATCGGTGCCACGATAGATATACCAGTGTTGGGTATATGCTTTGGCTGGGATTGTTGTCACGACAGGTATGCTACGTATGCTTTGGCATGAGAGATATACTCCGGTTGGGTATATACTCTGACTGTTATAACATGTTAGGACGATACTATGATCTGTGCTGCTAATATGAAGATGTGAGGAGGTTCCACCTGACATATTGAACTGAGACAGACATATCATATTGGTCTGGTTATAACAGGATGAGGAATGAGACATGTCATGACATAATTGCATTTGATGATGCAGGATACAGGACAATCACATTGGATGTTTATAGTGCTTTATCGTTTATGTGTTTATTGATATGGCACTGGGATAGTTGTTCATCTATACTAATGTTGTGTGATTGTTTCTGTAGGGACTCATAGACGTGGGAGGACGGGATTGTGAGTCTTTTTCCGCTGCGAGCTGAACCACTGCTTATGAGTTTTGGTCTAAGTTGTTTTGCTGTATATATGATGTATATTAGGACATGGTTTTTGTCAACTTGTAACAACCTACATAACTAAACTCTTAATCACAGTATGTTTTACTTAATTCTGACTCATGTATGTATAAATGAACTGATACATAACGGATTAAGTAGCGAGGACCCCACATTAGTGGTATCAGAGCAGTGGTTCGAGAACGGTGTGAACAAGGGTAGAGGAAGGTATTAGGGAGTTACCTAATACGTTGAAAGCATGTTATGAATCATGATATAATGTTATACTGACATGCTTTATATATTATTGTTGGTGGTAACCTATATTTGCAGTAATGACAGACAGAGTACCACATAATGAGGGTGGGGATGTCATGAGTTGCAACGCTAGTGTTGGATTGGCGCCTGTGCCACCACCTCCATTTGGGCAAGGGCCAGTGGAACAGGTACTGTTACCTGGGGAGTTGACTTTGACACAGTTTCTGAGTTATCATCCACCTCGCTTTGAGGGTACTGAATCAGGGGAACAAGCAGAGGAATGGTTGGAACGTACTGAACAGATTTTTGTGTCAGCACCATGTGCCAAGTCTGCCTGGATAGGTTTGGCTGAATTCCAGTTGGCGAAGAAAGCTATGATGTGGTGGAAAGCCACATTGATTGAGCTGATGAGCTCAAGGACAGACAGTGAATTGGGATGTTTTCAGAACTCGGTTTCTTGATCACTATTTCTCTGTGGCTGCAAGGCAGAGGAAAGAAGATGAGTTCACAAATCTGAGACACGGAACAATGACAGTGTCTGATTATGCTGTGCAGTATTCTTCATTGTTACGGTATGTACCGCATATTGCTGCAAACACAAAAGCAAAGAGCAGACAGATTGTGAAGGGCTTGAGGCCTGAGTTGTTTGATAGGGTGATTTCTAATAACCCTACGTCATATGAAGAAGCATTGACTAGAGCTGAGATGGCTGGAGATTGTCGTTGGAGTGTACAAGGATGTAGGACAATCCCAACCACCTACATCAGAAAGTATGAGACCTAGAGGAGAACCGTTTAAATCATCACGAGGAGGTGCATCTTCCTCTAGATTTATTGGAAAGCGGTTTACTATGCGAAATGGTGGTGACCGAGGTACCAAAGGACAGTCCCAAGGTAGTAGTAGTAGCAGTGGTCGAGGGTTACAATGTTTTAAATGTGGAGGGCCACATTTTAAAAGAGATTGTTCACAACTGGATACTCCAGTTTGTTTCCGCTGTGGGAGGATAGGACACATGATCAGGGATTGTCCTCAAGATGGGGGACAACAGATGAGAGGGAATATATGAGAGAGTACTATGCAGCAGAGACCATGGGGTATTCCACGGACTGGTGGAGGACAGAGGACAGGACCACCTCAGGCTCAGGTGTATGCACTGAACAAGGAGCAAGCAGAGGCAGCTCCTGATGATGTGATTGCGGGTAAGTGTAGTTTATTTACTTATCCTGCTTTACTTTTGATTGATACTGGTGCATCACATTCATTTGTTGCACAAGCGTTTATTAACCGGTATCATATATGCTCGTCTCCACTGTTGATGCCTCTGTATGTCTCGACACCCATGGGAACTACTGTGATGGCTTCTCAGAGTGTGTCTGATTGTGTTATTCAGTTTGATACTGAGTATGAGATACAGGCCGATTTGATTGTGTTAGACATGATGGATTTTGATTGTATTCTAGGGTATTGATGTGTTGAGCAGATATAAAACTATTGTAGATTGTTGTCAGAAGATAGTGAGATTTCAGTCTGATACTGGAAATCAATGGATATTCTATGGACAAGGAATCACATGCTAAGATTCCATTGATATCTGCTCTTAGAATGTCTCGTTTGTTAGAACGTGGACATACGGGATATGTGATATATGCTGTGGATGTCACAGATAAGAAAGTAGAACGAAGAGTCGAGGATATACTAGTGGTTGCAGAGTATGCAGATGTATTTCTAGATGAGATTCCTTGGATTTCCACCAAGTCGAGAAGTAGACATTGGTATTGAGTTAGTGCCTGGTACTTCTGCAATCTCAGGAGCACCATATCGAATGGCACCTTCGGAATTGAGAGAAGTTGAAAACTCAATTACAAGATCTATTGGACAAGGGGTACATACGTCCTAGTGTATCGCCTTGGGGTACTCCGGTATTGTTTGTCAAGAAGAAGGATGGTTCAATGCGACTTTGCATTGACTATAGACAGTTGAACAAGGTAACCATAAAGAATAATTATCCTCTTCCTCGTATTGATGATTTGTTTGATCAGTTACAGGGATCTACAATCTATTCTAAGATTGATTTGAGATCTGGATATCATCAAATACGTGTGAGGGAAGGAGATGTACAGAAGACAACATTTAGAACTCGCTATGGACATTATGAGTTCCTAGTGATGTCATTTGGTGTGACGAATGCTCCAGCTGTCTTCATGAGCTTGATGAATCGAGTTTTCCAGGAATACCTTGATCAATTTGTCATTGTGTTCATTGATGATATATTGATCTATTCTAGGAGTGAAAATGAACATGTCCAACATTTACACCTAGGTGTTACTGTTATTGAGAACACATCAGTTATATGCCAAACTCAGTAAGTGTGAGTTTTGGTTGACCAGTGTAGGATTTTTGGGGCATGTGATATCTAAAGATGGTATACCCGTTGATCCGAGAAAGATAGAAGCGGTGTTGAATTGGTCATCACCTACTTCTGTGCCAGAGATTCGTAGTTTCTTGGCTTTGGCTGGATATTATAGACGGTTTGTTGAAGGATTTTCAGCAATTGCCAAACCACTCACACAACTGACACAGAAGGGAGTACCATTTAGATGATCAGAAGCATGTGAGCATAGTTTTCAGGAATTGAAACATCGGTTAACTACTGCTCCAGTATTGATTATTCCATCAGAGCATGACAGGTTTGCTCTTTATACTGATGCATCATTACTTGGTTTAGGTTGTGTTTTGATGCAGGATAAACATGTGGTGGCTTATGCATCACGACAGTTAAAGCCACATGAAGTGAAATATCCAGTGCATGATCTGGAGTTGGCAGCCATTGTCTTTGCTTTGAAGATATGGCGACACTATTTATATGGTACGTCGTTTACCATATATACTGATCATAAAAGTTTAAAGTTTTTATTCACTCAAGCAGAGTTGAATATGAGGCAAAAGAGATTGATGGATCTCTTAAAGGATTATGATTGTGAGATCGAATATCATCCAGGAAAAGCGAATCTCACAGCAGATGACTTAAGTCGAAAAGTTCACAATACTGTTGATGATATGATGCATTTATCAGCCTTGATGCATTCTTGTTGTACATTGGGTTATGAATTTACTGTAGACACAAATCAGTACGGGTATCAACATTGTTGGTTGAAGCCGATATCTTTGAGAAAATCAGAACGGCACAAGTTACTGATGATGAGGTACAGCACTGGAAGGAAATGTTATGTCAAGGACAAACATCTCAGTTTGTAATTGCCAGTGATGGAACGTTGAAATATAGAAACTGTTGGGTAGTACCTGCTGCATTAGGACTACGCAAAGAAATACTACAACGTGCGCATTGTAGTCGCTACAGTATACATCCTGGAGGAAAGAAAATGTATAAAGATTTGCGTACTCAATTTTGGTGGAAACACAACATGATGTGTTGAATTTTGTGAAACGGTGTTTGATCTGTCAACAAGTAAAAGCAGAACGACAAAGACCAGGAGGTGAATTGAGGAGTTTGGAGATTCCTCAATGGAAATGGGAACATGTTACAATAGATTTTGTTACCCATTTGCCACAGACTTCCTCTGGCTTTGATGCGATTTGGGTAATTGTTGATAAATTGACGAAAGTAGCTCACTTCATACCTTACAGTATGACATTTACTTATTTAAAAATGGCTCAGTTATATATTCAAAATGTAGTGAGACTACATGGCATAAATGTTTCAATTGTATCGGATAGAGATCCAAGATTTGCTTCTCATTTTTGGGAAAGATTAGAGTCAGCATTGGGAACGAAAGTACGATTGAGTACAACATATCATCCTCAGACAGATGGACAGATAGAGCGTACGATACAGACGCTTGAGGATATGTTGTGTGCCTGTGTATTGGAGTTTGATAACTCGTGGCAAGAGTCGTTGCCATTAGTGGAATTTTCGTACAATAACAGTTATCAAACTAGTATCCAGATGGCACCATTTGAGGCACTATATGGGCGACCTATAGATCGCCATTATACTGGGATGATGTTGATCAGACTGCACTCCATGGACTAGAAATGCTACTTGAAATGGAGGAGAAAGTGAAACTGATCAGATTGAAATTGCAAGATGCTCAGGATAGACAGGCTGCTTATGCCAATAAGGGACGTAGACCACTTGAATTTCAAGTTGGTGATCGAGTATTTTTTAAAATCTCACCTTTTAAAGGTGTGGTACGATTTGGTAAACGTGGAAAGTTGTCTCCACGATACGTTGATCCGTATGAGGTATTGCAACGTATTGGTACGTTGGCATATCGATTGGCACTACCGCCAGCATTGAGTAGTATCCACGATGTGTTCCATGTTTCACTGTTGAGGAAATATGAACCAGATCCGAATCATGTACTGCCACCATCTGAAGTACAGTTGGATACAGACGTGTCTTATGTGGAACGACCAATGAAGATTCTGGATAGAGCTGAGCGGACATTGCGTAACAAAATGATACCAATGGTAAAAGTACAGTGGGATCGACGGAGTGTTGAGGAGGCAACGTGGGAGACGGAAGCAGCATATGATACAACAGTATCCTGAGTTATTTTCTGGTATGAATTTACATTGTTATGATACTCTTGGTGAGTAATGGTACTTCTATCATATTGTTTATTTCCTTGTTATAATAGGATGGTAGAATGGAGTATATGCCTTCATTTTATGCATATGCAATTTCGATGACGAAATTCAATGAGTATGGGAGAAATGTCCTGCCTCAATATGACGTCTACATATATGATATGAGTATGGTGTAATTATGATTAATTACAGTACGATGTGAACTCGGATTCGGGTTGAACCGAGCACGACTAATGTTAGGCATGAATGAAACCTTATGTAGATATGAGAAATCAAAGAGAGTGAGTTAAGAACATGAACATGTGATAGAGGGACTTAACATTATTGTGTTATAGTGGAAAAGAGACTTGAAGTGCATCACATAGTTGAATACTAATGTGTTCTACATTTGACATGAATTTGGGGAGAATGTGTATCTGAATTTGTGTTGCATTTGGAAGTGACAATATATAGCAAAAATCAGATTGTAAAACACATACCTCACCATTTTACACCTAGTAATCTCTACACACTCTCTCTAATTCTCCTTGAGTTGTTGTTGGTGTTGAACTTGCAAGAATAACAAGGAAGTGCATAACTTGGTAAGGCAAGTAGAATTCCCATGCTTTGTTATCATAGTTGATGAATATATGTGATTAGTGTATCAACCTTGAAGCATGTGAAGTACTACTTGTATATGAATTGCTATGAGTTTAAAGTAATCATTTGAAAGTATAAAATGGTGGAAAGTTGTGTATATGATGCTAGTTTATCTAGTGGTCAAGTTGTTATGGTATGAAGTAAGGTGTATGAGAAGAACCATGAAGATAAGCATAAAAAATCACCATTGTTTGAAAAGTCTGTTGTCGACCGATCGATCGCCAGGATCGTACCAATCGATCGGTGAAACAGGGGAAAGTAAGGCGGTTCATGTACCGATCGATCGGTGAAGGCGACCGATCGATCGGTGAAGGCGACCGATCGATCGCTCAAATACCGTAGCATTTTTAAGAAATTCAGACTTTAGAGCGATCGATCGCTAGCTTCTGACCGATCGATCGTTAGGGTTGCATGTTTGGACCGATCGATCGCTAGAATGACCGATCGATCGGTAGACTTAAATGTTATATTTTTATAGATTTTGATTTTGATGCCTATGATAACATGCTACATTATTGGTATTGTTGTAGCATCATCACAGGGGAAGGGACAACGAGGCAGTTAGACATTGACGCCTAATATGTATCATTTTTGTCGCAGAACAGGTACGTTTTGACGTACGAGTATATGATATTGTTGTGATGATGATGTGAGCATGATATCATATGATTAGTGTTATCATATGCATGTGCAATCATGATTATTTATATTGTTGAGAGGGATGCCACGATAGATGTGTAGCATATGCTTTGGCTGAGATCGGTGCCATGATAAATATATCAGTGTTGGGCATATGCTTTGGCTGAGATTGTTGTCACGATAGGTATGCTACATATGCTTTGGCATGAGAGATATACGCCGGTTGGGTATATACTCTGGCTGTTATAACATGTTAGGACGGTATTATAACCTGTGCTGCTAATATGAAGATGTGAGGAGGTTCCACTGACATATTGAGCTGAGATAGACATATCATATTGGTCTGGTTATAACAGGATGATGAATGAGACATGTCATGACATAATTGCATTTGATGATGCATGTACAGGACAATCACATTGGATGTTTATAGTGTTTTATCGTTTATGTGTTTATTGATATGGCACTGTGATAGTTGTTCTATACTCATGTTGTGTGATTGTTTCTGTAGGGACTCATAGACGTGGGAGGACGGGATTGTGAGTCTTTTTTCGCTGCGAGCTGAACCACTGCTTAGGAATTTTGGTCTAGGTTGTTTTGCTGTATATATGATGTATATTAGGACATGGATTTTGTCAACTTGTAACAACCTACATAACTAAACTCTTAAACAGTGTATGTTTTACTTATTTCTGACTCACGTATGTATAAATGAACTGATACATAACGGATTAAGTAACGAGGACCCCACAGATTAAGTATGGGGGAGTTTGATGTGGCTAGAAATAGACACATCTAGTGCGTTTAATTGTCTACGATTTGGTATATTTTGATGGATAAATTGATATATATGCTACCTAATCGTATATTTGTTTGAATATAGGTGGAATCGAAGAAATTGAACTAATAGCGATGAATAAGGATCAAGAAATGCATTGAAGTTGACAAGGGATCAAAGTAGACCAAGAAAAATGCATAAAAGTGGACTAAGAGTCGCAATTGATCGCCCAGGAAGCGTCAATCGATCGAACACGACAGAAAAATCTTGCAACAAAAAGTTGATCTCAGTGATCGATAGTCGTGATTGAGCGATCGATCGCCCATCTGCAAATTTTGGGAAAAAAACTGGCGATCGATCGCCAGCCATCCGCGATCGATCGCCAGTGGAGTCTGGTTACAACGTGGAAACTTGATTTCTTTCCATTCTACAATGACTCTATCCCCTTCCTCCTCCTCCTCGATCGCCAGCCATCCGCGATCGATCGCCAGTGGAGTCTGGTTACAACGTGGAAACTTGATTTCTTTCCATCCTACAATGACTCTATCCCCTTCCTCCTCCTCCTATAAATACCCCTCGACCATCAGACCTTATGAGGGACTTTTACACATACTTTTGTACACTTTTCATAGATAATTCGCATCTAGTTCATCATAGTTCAAAGGCGGCTAAGAAGATCGAAGCGAAGGCAGGCGTGACAACCGTGACAAATGAATATCTACATAGTTTGCCTAGTTTATTTTTCTTTTATGCTTTTTATATTAAATTTGTTTGTTTTTAATTTAGTCATGAGTGGCTAAACATTTTTTTGTGATTCTTGGTTAAGGAATACAATACATTGTGATTTATTTTTCTTATGAAATTCATGTGCTTTTTCATCAATTTTTGAATGAGTATTGATTGTTTTTCTATACTTGATTGATAGGATTGTTGTGTCTAATAATTTGATTGATCACCTAGTAATTGTGCATGCAATCTAACGCATGTTTTATGAAGCAACTAAGATCAATAATTTTGCGCGTGTGAGATTGTTAAATTCTTATGGAAAACATTCAACTAGATTAAATATTGTGTGCATGGATTATATTGTCTAGCTTCGTTTTTCTAACTAGTTTATAAATCTATCATATTTTAATCTTAAACGAATGTATTTGGATTAATTTATTGATAAGGGTTTGAATAGAACGCGTGGGCTACCTAACTAAGATTAAGGTGAGATGGGAATTAATTTTCCAAGTGGATATTCATATGCAAATTGAACCTTTGTGAGAATTGATGATTAAGATAATAAACCCAATTGTGAAGTCGACCAAAAGCCAAGAATCGCCTTTCTCTCATAAATTTAATTACTCTTATTTTACTCATGCATGTTAGTTAATTCTAGCTTTCTTAGACTTTTGCATAATAGTACTAGTTTAATTCGTTTACAAAATCCCCCTTTTGTTTTCGTTTGCACTAATTAACACAAAATTTGTTCTTCCTCGTGGGATCGATATCTGCTCACGCTACTACATTCATTATTTTTATTACCTTGAGAGGGTTAATTTGGGCATACGCGATAAATGCTACCAATATCTGCCCGTTTTAACTTTCTGAAGAAAATGTTGCAGTTGAAAAATTAAGCAACCGACATTTATGTGAGCTGGTAGTGGATTGTTGCACATCCACCCGCCTACCCACCAAACTCGCCCTCACATTTATATATTAAGGATTTCTTTAATTAAAAAAATTAAATATTTTAGAGGTTGAACTTGCTAATTGTAATTTTTAAAGCATTAATATTTCAGTTTATTTCTTGTGTATTATTTAGAGTATAACTTGAACTTATCTTATTAGTATAATTTATTTTGTAGATTAAAAAAATGTTAATTCACTGAGAAACAATAGTTTCAAGTTCTTTCATTATAAATCTTGTAATAACAAGATCTTTTTCTTTTGGGAACTTCATCTTGTAGTAAGAAAACATATTTTTTTTACTTATGAATTATCATATTCTTTTATACAAGTAAATGTTTAAAATTATTGAAACCAAATTTGATGGTTGAAAATTTTGATATTTTAATTTTTTATACATTTTGTTGTGTGATGTCAGATAATATTTTCAGTTTAATTTTAGTGGATGATTTGTGATTTGAATATATATAATTTTTAGGATGACAGTGATATGATTAATGATCTTTCGTTTTAACTATCTTTGGTTTTCAATTGTAAATGATTTGATAATTATGATTTATATAATATTTTTATTCACATAATTTTAAAGTTTTATTATTTATATTGCTATATCATTTTATTTAATTTTTGTTTTGTTTTATTATCATCGACAGTAAATAGCTTAGTTAAGAATTTGTAAAATATGCTAATTGTAATTGATTTCTAATTGTTCGACTAACCGACTGCACCCACCCGCACCCACACCCTCCCAAACCGTGCGATTTGTATATTTATTGTGCAGTTGCAGTTTGACAATTTAGCAAACCGCACGTAGTGGATTGGGTGATTTTTTCATACCATCCTACCCAAACCCACCTACATACACCTCTACTGGCTCGAGAACTCCCGACATTTTTTTCACCAATGAATGGTGAATAGTATAGGTTGTATAAAAAAAGACCATGTAGTCTATGATATTTTACTTTAATCAATTTAAAATATTGTTTTTTTTTAAATGTAAATGAAGTGAACTATGTCGTGAAATTTTTAAGTTGGTTCAATAAATATTTAGTTAGTATTTGAAATTACTGAATTTGAGCCAAACTCGAACATGTTCAAATATTTTCAAGACAAATTTGAGTAATAATTATTTTGTTCAAAATAGTTCATAAGCCGCTAGCGAACTTCAATATTTTTATTAATATAATATCGTTATATATTATAAATATATTTCAAGCATTTCGATCCTTTATTTTCAAACAATAATTCGAATAGCTCGTAAATATGCTCGAATATTTCGAGTATAACTCGAATTCGAGCCCTATTCCAATTGACTTCAAGCCAAAACTATTTAATTATTTAAGTTCGAATTCAAACCTTAAATATTCTTGATATTTGACACCATTTTATTTATTTACACCCCTGATTACTACTGCAAATCACTTCCTAATGAGCTAGTCAATTAAATACAGTATTGCAAATCACTTCCTAACGAGCTAGTTAATTAAATACAGCATCGTCTTTGTCTGGAATGCATTATTTTTTTTCGTAATTTACTATTGAGGTTAAAGAAGGCGAACATAGAAGCAATTGTGCGAGAGGAAACCGAAACTCTTATTCCAGGAAAATGAATTCTGGATACATGAGAAGTAAGGGAAAAGGTTTTATATACAAGACACCTATGCATGAAACATCAGCAATTAACTGAACATATGGACCAACTAATGAAGTACATGTGTACATCATAATACTCCCCTCAAGATGAGGAGAGTATATTCATAACTCCCATCTTGGGTAATAAACTGTGAAAATGAACTGATGGCAACAGCTTTGTAAACAAATCTGCCAACTGATGAATAGAAGAAACATGAAGAACTTTAACAACTCCAGCAAGTAGCTTTTCTCGAACAAGATGACAATTGACTTCAATGTGTTTAATGCATTCATGGAACACCAGATTGGAGGCAATATGCATGGTTGCTTGACTGTCACAATACAACAGAACAGGAAGTGAAGCAAATATGCCTATCTCCTTCAAAATAGAACAAATCCAAACAGTTTCACAAGTGACATTAGCCATGGACCTATATTCAGCTTCAGCGGAAGATCTTAAAATTATGTAATGTTTCTTTGATTCCAAGAGGTCATTGCGGAACCAAGAAACACGCAAAAAGCCACTAATAGAGCGATGAGTATCCAAAACAAGCCGCCCAATCAGAATCAGAGAAAATACTAATCAGAGAAAATACTTAACTTAATTCCGAAGAAGAACTATAAAATAAATCTTGTCCAACAGTGTCTTTAATGTACTGAAGCACTACATAAGCAACCTTCAAATGTGTTGTTTGTGGCTTAGAAACAAATTGGCTCGGCTCATTTACAGAGTAGGACACGTCAGGACGAGAAACAGTGAGATATAATAATCCACCAATCAACCTCCGATATATAGCAGGATCTTGAAAGTGGCTCATTGCCATTTTGACTAAGCTTTAGATTAGCATCCATCGGAGTAATGCATGGCTTACAACCAAGAAAGTCTGATGAGCAATTGAACAGCATAATGACGCTGACAAAGATATATACCTTTATAGGAACAAGCAACCTCAATGCCTAGAAAATATTTCAAATTTCCCAAGTCTTTTAATGCAAATTGATTGTGAAGAAATAGCTTCAATTCCTCAACCTCTTTAATAGTGTTTGTAGCCATGACAATGTCATCAACGTAAGCCAACAAGGCAAGAATTACAGAGCCACGAATACGAAGAAGCAAAGAATTATCAGCCATAGATTGAACAAACTATGACTAAGCAAAGTGGATGGAAACTTTAGAAACCATTGTTTGGAAGCTTGCTTAAGCCCATATAAAGCTATTTATACCTTGCAGACTGCATTATTTGGCAAATAATGATCGTCACTTTTTTAAACAATAAAATACCATTAGTGACCGATTAATCCGCAAGTGCACGATTGCCAAGTTTTAGTATAGATAAAAAGAAGTACGAGTGTCGAACCCACATGGACTAGCTGTAAGTACCAAATAAGATATTTTTAACTATATTTAACCTACGACTATCAATTCAATAAAATATTAATTAATTAAACTAATATTAATGATCCAATCAAGCAAACCAAAGATGACGAGAAAAATCAACTAGAAGATTATCAAGACGTCGGTTTACCAATAAATTCCTTATGACCCTCGATTGAATATCCATATATTTCTTAAGTGATGAGTTCTTCGAGATTATCTAATATACTCTCTCGAGCTATATTAAACATAATACCAAATTGCAGTAGGTTGTCATGCACTTATTTAGCAATTAAATATTGCATACAAAGTATTTTTTTTCAGAATTTTCCGTCTGATGATTTTCATCCATCAGGTATTTATGGAGACTGAAGAATAAATAGCTTTCTTGTAGGACTCAAACTATAAAAAGTATTTTTTTTCAGAATATTCCGTCTACCGATCAATCGTTAAGAAGCTACCAATCAATCGGGATTTCTTACGAATTAATTCTTTTAGTTACGGCCCTCGACCATTCGATTGGAACATGGCTATCGATCCATCGGTATTTCTCGGAATTTATTACCCAACTCACGCCTTTGGTCGGTCGATCGTACAAGGTTACCGATTGATCGGTGGTTCTTTTTCTTCAAAAGTTGAGTTTTTGCCGTTTCTTCGATTAATTTGCTCGTTCGGGTCTTTTTCATCCTTGTAAGCTCAATTCCTCCAATTTTATATAATTTGTAACCTAATATGATCATACTCACTTAGGTTATATGATTCATGAATGTCATGCTATTTGTGTTGTAATTGCATTTACGTTGTATTGCATAACTCATTTTATTTCAATCATAATTAAATATTGAAACTCTCTTAGAATAATAGCTCTTAAACTCAAATATAATGGTCGATTTTATGACGAGATAAGAAGAAAAGTTAGCATAATTATTAACTAGGATTAGGCTACAAGCTTAGGAATGTGAATGGCGTCAGCAACATTTTTAGTTAATGTATGTTGGTTTGACTAAATACTTGAATGATTATGTATGAGAATCACATGCATGAGAGAAGGTTAGACATGAAATATTATAACTCAAATATAAGAATTGTTCGAAAATTGAATGGACAATTAGTATTTAATTTGTTAAACTCATCTTTGTATTTAACTGGATCAGCCTAA
Source organism: Haberlea rhodopensis (assembly GCA_907163345.1). Taxonomy (NCBI): domain Eukaryota; kingdom Viridiplantae; phylum Streptophyta; class Magnoliopsida; order Lamiales; family Gesneriaceae; genus Haberlea; species Haberlea rhodopensis. Next base: position 1,120,083 of record CAJQUN010000095.1, read on the forward strand.
AATTCGTATTATCAATTTAGTCACCTTGATGGATATACTTAAAACTCTTGAAGGAGATGATTGAACCGTATAATATGCATATACACATGTTAATTTTCCATTCTCACAACACAACATCATAAAACTCATTCCTCTAACTCCTTTTAAGAACCCAAGTTCGAAGCTTCAGTCTAATCTTCAAGCAGCCAAGGAATCGTGTTTATGATGCTCATAATTTCCTTAAACTCCTTTAGTTTTCGGTTATGGAGTTAATCTTCAACCGTATAATTGAAGGACAACAACAATTCTTGCATTTTATTTAGATATTCCCAGAAGATAATTTTCAATTAGACTACCTTTATTGTTTCTTAAATTTATTTAAAAGGAATACCTTACAGTGATTCAACCTGGTTGAATTTTGATAAACTTGTAACCCTCTTTTCTTCTTCAACTAGTTCAGTAGCCTAATTTAAACAATGGTGGTATCTGGGTTAAATGCATGTCAATTGCAAACTATAATATTTCTTCCTTTGATTTATTAGTTGCTTAATTATATAAGAGGAAATTCAGAGAAAAGGGAAATGTTTGATAGAAATAAGGGAATGTGATAACACTAGAATTTGCACATGAGAGAAATTCTTATGATATTAGTTGTTGTAGGCGTAGTATTTTGAAGGGTATAGTATTTATTAAGTTCTTTCTGTTGTTTATAAATATGATGATGGTATATGCTAAGCTTTGGTGCACAAAAAGGAATTTTAATTACAATCTGATGGTGACAACAAGAAATTGACAAAGTATAAAATTTAGGGAGGTGTTGTTAAACTCATTACATTTCAATTAAGCGATTAACATGTATTTAAAATGATAAATTAAGGTACCTGGAAGCTTATTCTAGATGTTATTAACCTATCAATCACGCATGATGATTAATATTTGGAAATGTTACAGATTGTTCCACCTCTAAAATTGGGAAGTAATACATGAGAAACATAGAGTAAGAGATCAACTAGAGGTAAGTAGAAAATCCATCTACAACTATAATGCATGAACATAATAATATTTGTCGTATTAATTGTAATATGGATGTTTGAATTAAATGTAATATCAGATATGTTATGCATTATTTGATATGTTTAATTGAAGTGATTATTCATCTGTATTCACACGTGCATGCATAAAACATGAGCATATTTGATGTCTGGCATGCACGACATTATTTTGAGAAAAAGAAATATTTTGTTGACCACTGCTATGGCACCGAGGTTTGCGAGGCAAACTTATATGATATGTTAAGTACAGTGGTGGGATACTCCTCAAAGGATTAAAAGGGTTGTTCGGGTATGTGCCCTTGGTAATCATGGGGGGATGGACCACTTGTTGGTATTCTTCTTTTGATTGATGCCGCGGGTGGGATACTTCTCGGGTGACCGTAGGAATTGTTCGGTGATGTGCCTCTGGGGGTCACGGGAGGATGGGCCATTTGACTGTATGGATCTTGTATATTGGTTGTGTCTCTATGGCTGTGTGCCTATTGATATTGCTCATAGCTCTGTTCCGGTGCATAGTAGCTGGGTCAAGGGCCCATGAAAAATATGATTTTGAATACAATGTTATATGTTTCCGAGTATGCATCTTGGTATACATGTTATTGATGTCTCATATCATTTTCATATCACGCACGATTTTTACTTACTGGGCGTTAGCTCACATAGTTCATGCATTGTAGGTGAGCATGACGATATCTGACACTCGGATTTACTAGGCAAGGTGATGAGCTCCGATGAGTTTCTGAGATCTGCAGTACATGGATGACGACCTGCTAGGCTATGGGGTTATCTTATTTTGGTTTGAGTATGCAGATTAAGCTTTTAAAAAGCATGTGGTTAGGTTATTTTATTAACTTTTGGCTTTTAAATCTGCAGAACTATCTTTTGAGAACTGTATTTTAAATATATATATATATATATATATATATATATATATATATATATATATATATATATATATATATGGTGTGTAGATAATGTGATGGTGACTCGTATATATGATGGTTTCTGGTGATATGGATTTATATATAAATATTGAGGTGGTTGTTGTGTTTCTGGATGTTACACAAATAGAGGAGATGCCGCCAAATTTTTTATAAATATTCATATATAGACTATAATTGTTAAATAGTGGGGGTGTGACATAAGTCGATCTTGATTAAAAAAACAACATAAAAGCACATAATATCGTTCATGAATCAACATAAACAATATCTAAAATCCTAGAAATATAAGCACAAAAATCACACTTATCAACTCTCAAACTTATCACTTGATCGTACTCGATCAAAAATTAAAATCAAAATGTAGAGTTCATTCTTGATACTTGAAACAAATCAGTTCATGACTAACATTTACCTCACACTCATCACTTACATGCATACAAAAGTTGAACAAGACATATTTTCTCATAAATCAAGCAACACATCTCAAAATCAGAAATCGTGTTTGTGATATTGTCAATCTCAAGTTTCATGCACATTGTCAAGATCAAATCATGCTAATCGAATCAATGTAAAGATTAAGAGCACACATCCTATTTTCAAACAACTTCTCCATTAATATACCCTAGACTTGGATCAAAAGATCTTTGTAAGCTAGTAATGTTAAGCATTTGGTGTAGAAAAAATAGGATAAGCACAAAGAAGATAGTATAATTGTATAAAGTTCATATTTGCGCACATTTTGAATTTCTCTTCTTTTTCTAGCCTTGTCCATTTTGGGTCTTATTCATTTTTATGTATCATTTTTTTCTCAAGGCTCTTTCTTTTCTTCTCTCATTCATCAATTACTTTTCACAATAAGCTCACAACATATAACAATGTAGACGCATCTAATGAGATTCATTACATTCCCTTATGGTAAGGATAAAACTTTGCATTCAGGCTCAACAAGGGTATGTATAATGAGTTCACCAATAAATGTAGAATATGGGCTAATTGTATGCTAAACTTACTCTGTTCTTTTTCAATTAGGCTCAAAGTAGGACATAGAGATTAATGTAAACAATGTAAGTTTGAAAGGCTCAAATGTGTCAAAGATCGCCTAGATCATTTCCAATTCAAGTTTGTAACTATAAAATTTAGCCTCAAAGTGCCCTCAAATATGTTCTAGGATAACCCTAAGATGCTCAAGACAAATCATCAAGTTCACAACAATTATTACTATTCAACATACAATCCACTTGATAATGACTCAATATGCTCAATATATTCCTCATTCTTGACATGCTAACTCAAAACAAGATATTAATGTACAAGTCTAACAATCATTAAAATTCAAGTCTATATGCATAGTGATATCAAAAATCCTCATTGAATAACAAAGTCACAACTATAATTTATTCTTTTCTCAAGTTTGAACTCATAAAAAAAAATTAGCTCATAATAATCGGACGATTCAAGTGTCAATTTCAGCACACATCATGCAGATTAAACACGTAAAACATGCAAGTCACTCCCCCACACTTAAATGAAACGTTGTCCTCAATTTTTAGAAGAATTAAAGGGAAACAGTAAACTCTCATGATCAATGCACTTGCATGAGGGCTGAGGGTGATTGGCTCTTAAAAGCTCAAATGTTGTAGGGGTTTATCGTTCCAACTGAGTACCTCGCAAGTCGACTCGAGAGATAATAAAACTAAAATGCAAAAAAACTGAAAATCAATTAAACAAAATAACAAAGGATATGGCTTGGGTTGCCTCCTAAGAAGCACTTGATTTCTAGTCTTTGGCTTGACCATCAGAAGCAACCATCAAATAGCGGCTTTCGCCCATAGTAAGTATCATATGATACCACAATGGGTCTTGCTTTAGTATGCCCTCAAGATTGGCAAGATATCTACAGTGCAAGTTCATCGCTCCAACAACTTTCTTCATGAATTGATAGGCATGGAAGAAGGATTCTTGGCTTGACTTTATCTCTTGGAGGGTGTAGTGGAAAAAATGGATCCACATATGGCATAGAACATGTCTCCATCGACGGGGCTTAAGTCAACATGGTCAAAAATCTCCTACTTCTCCAACATCACACTAGACTCATCTTTCCGTGGGAACTCCTCGGATAACTTTCTAAAGTAGGCTCAATCATTTCAGAAGACTGAAGTTCCCTTAACTCTTCCACATGAGTAGCCTCAGTCCCCAAAACTTGGTTGGTTGAGTACTCATCATCATGTAAGCAATCTTAGTTCGTCACCCCTTGATTTGTAGATCTCATCTCATCCTCATGGCAACTTACTGTAAATGTTTTCATGAGGGTCATTAATTGCTGCTCCATGTGACGTCTAGTGTTGTTTTGGCTCTCTATAGTGCTATTGCATGATGCCGTGAATCTAAGTAGTGTATCCTCCAACTGATCCATTTCTCCTTCAGAACTATCTCTCTTCTCTCCATGATGTTCAAATGGTTGGTGTGTATAATGGGGGTGTTGAGCTTCCGGCGGGTATTGGTGACTACAACCTTGTAGTGAAGGATCTCAATGCCAATGGTAATCGAAGTACGCCATATCATTAACAGGTGCAACATATTGTCTTCATATCTATCAAGCAGGGGACTACAATTGTCAAAGCTCCAGTGAATACCCATCCTTGTGTTTTCGCATCCAAACCATTATAGAAAAATTGTAGAAGAGTATAGTTCGAAAAATTATGATACCGGAATGTGTGTGCCAATTCATTGAATCTCTCTCACGCTGCATAGGACGACTCTGAAAGTAGTTGGGCAAAGCTTGTGAAGACTTGTTAATGAAACATCACAAGTATCTCGCAAGAAAAACAAAATTAAAACAATCAAATTTTTTTTTGAAATTAAAAAAAAATTGAATAAATTACAGTCAACGAGTCTCGTATGATATTACTAAAATTAGTCCCTGGCAACGGCGCCAAAAACTTGATCGTCACTTTTTTAAACAATAAAATACCAGTAGTGATCAATTAATTTGCAAGTGCAAGGTTGTCAAGTTTTAGTATAGATAATAAAAAGTACAAGTGTGGAACCCACATGGACTAACTGTAAGTACCAAATAAGATGTTTTTAACTATATTTAACCTACGATTAACAATTCAACAAAACACTAATTAATTAAACTACTATTAATGATCCAACCAAGCAAACCAAAGATTGTAAGAAAAATCCACTAGAGAAGATTATCGGTTTACCAATGTAATTCTCTATGACCCTCGATTGAATATTCAAATAGCTAAGGTGACTAGTTCTATGAGATTATCTAATATACTCTCTCGAGCTATATTAATATAATAGCAAATTGCAAAAAGTTGTCATGCACTCATTTAACAATTCAATATTGCATAAAACTTTGTGAGAACTTCTAGCTTTCGATTACTAGATATCTATGCTTATCACACGTATATTTGATCTCATCTATCGATCTCAATCCGAAATCCACAGAACATGTCGTATCACAATATCATCTCTCGATCGCAATCATGATAGCTAATATTAATTCAAATGTAGTTATTCCCTTGAAAGCATAAGAATTCAATCAAAATTTAATAGAAAAGTCATATGATAAAACCGATTGATCACATAGTCTTGATAAATAACTTTAGTCCATAATTGAAAAACAAAAATAACTAATATTAAAATGGAAGAATAAACTCCCGTAGTCTCGTTTGTAGATCATCGCTTCATTCTCTTGCTTCTTTCTCGATCGTTTCCTTCAATATCCTTGTTGGGGCATTCCAATTCCTAGGGTGTTTGATGGATTGTGGTTAATGGTGAAGGTGGAAGATGGGTGGAGCCTGAACCTAGGGTAAAATATGGTGTTCCATCTGATGATTTTGGTCTATCAGGTATTTATAGAGGATGATGACTATGTAGCTTCCTTGTAGGACTCAAATTCTAAAAGGTATTTTTTTTCCTAGAATATTCCGTCAACCGATCGATCGGAATTTCTTCTGAATTAGTTCTTTTAGCTACATTCCTAGACCGATAGATCGAAACATGGCTAACGATCGATCGGCATTTCTCAGAATTTATTACTCAACTCACGTCTTTGGCCGATCGATCGGTGCAAGGTTATCGATCGATTAGTGGCTCTTTTTCTTCAAAAGTTGAGTTTCGTTGTTTCATCGATCAATTTGATAGTTCGGATCCTTTTTCTTCGTTGTAAGCTCAATTCCTCCACTTTTATATAATTCGACCTTGATTCTGAAATACACAAAAACAACAGAAAAGCCATAATATCGTCCAATAATCAACATAAACAGTATTAAACTACTAGAAATATAAGTGTAAAAATCACACTTATCAAAATACTCCCCTTGTCTACAATACCCGGAGGCAGCGACATGTGGACTTCCTCAGACAAGTCACCATGCAAGAATAACTGAATGTAAATAGCACTCAAGGCCAGTAATTTTTTTACAGAAACCAATTTTGCAACTGGGGAAAACGTCTAAAAATAATCAATTCTATCTTGTTGAGCCTTAGCTACCAGGCGAGCCTTATAACCATGTAATGTTCCATCAGCCAGAAACTTCACTCTATACACCCATCTACATCCCACGGGTATTTTACCCGATGGTAAAGGAACAATGCTCCAAGTGCCATTCTTTTATAGAGCTTGCAACTCCTACTCCATAGCTTGTTGCTACTCAGCTATTGCAGCGGCTTGAGAATAGTGTTGTGGTTCAAAAATAGATTACACATTATGAACAAAAGCATAATACAAAAGTGGGCAATTGATGGGAATTAGGAAAATTAATTGGATGGGAAGTGGAAAGCTTAATATCTGAATTAGTGGAATAACATTGAAAATCTTGCAAATATGTTGGCCTAACAAGTGCACGTTGTGTCCTATTTGATTTTGGACACAAAGAAGCATCACTATGTGTTGTATCAATTGTGTGTTGAATAGAAGTAAGAGTGTTGTGAGCTGGTAACACTTGCTAGGAAAATGTATCATCTTTGTTAGGAAAGATATTATCTTAGATGATATTCCTCCCTAATCTCTACAGATTTGATTACAGATATGATTTCCTTAGATTGTAGATATGATTTACTTTCTTAATTGTATATATCTTGTTGATGTAATCTCTCCTATAAATTGAATATACAATATCACCAAGATTAAGGTGATTTTTATCTCATCACATATGGTATCAGCCAGTCCTAGGGCACCCAACTCTTCTGTCGTTCTCCTCTAGCCATCGCCCACTGTACCCATCTCTTCCCCATGGCTGGCGATCAATCCAACACCCCTCTGATAACTCCCTTCCTTTCACCACCATGATTCATATGCTCACTATAAAATTATCTTCCTCCAACTACCTTCTATGGCGGCATCAAATCATTCCTCTCCTACAATGCCAAAACTTAATGATCTATGTTGATGGCTCTCTGCCCTCTCCCCCGTCTGTCATTGTTGGCACCAACAATCAACCTACTCCCAATCCAGATTTTCAAAATTGGTACACTAATGATCAACGTCTCCTCAGCCTCCTCTTATCCTCTCTCACCGAAGAGGCCATGTCGGAGGTCCTTGGCTGCTCCACCTCTCGAGCAGTTTGGCAAGCGCTTGAAACAACCTTCAGTCGCAGTTCTAAGTACCGAGAACTTCGTATCAAAGATGACTTACAATTGATGTAAAAAGGCTCACACATTGTGACTGAGTATGGGAGGCAATTCAAGAGCCTATGTGATCAACTGGCTGCTATTGGGCGTTCCATTGACGAAACAGACAAATCACACTGGTTCCTTCGTGGCTTGGGACCATCTTTCTCTAGTTTCTCCGCCGCTCAAATGGCTATTACGCCGCTACCTTCATTTCGTGACTTATTGTCCAAGGCTGAGAGTTTTGATCTGTTTCAACAATCTCTTGATCACTCTCAGCTTCCCGCAGTAGCATTCATGGCCAGCAATACAAAATCTGCAGGCCCACACTCCTCTCGTGGCTGTGGTGGCAACTCCTCTTTTCGTGGCCGTGGGAGAGGGCTACGTGCTTATACACCAAGATGCCAAATCTGCCGCACCGAGGGGCACTATGCCGATAAATGTCATGAGCGCTACCGTCGCTCCTCCTCTTCGGACACAACCAATCTTGCAGAAGCTTTCAACGCTTCTTGTGCTCTCAATCATGCTGCTCGCTTGGATTGGTACCTTGACACGAGTGCTTCCGCTCACATGACTTCTGATCCATCTCAACTTGACTATGTTGAACATTATCAGGCTCCGATAGAGTTGTCGTTGGTAACGGTGCATCTTTAACTATCTCTCATATCGGTTCTCGCTCACTTTCTGCTCATTTGCACTTACTGGATGTCTTAGTAGTGCCTAATCTCACGAAAAATCTTATTTCCATTAGCAAGTTGACTAATGATTATCCTATTGATGTCTTATTTACTGACAACCAACTTACTATTCAGAATCGAGCAACAGGAACAACTCTGGCAAGCGGCCGGCGTGACCGTGGCCTGTACACTCTGGACCAAGGCCATTCGGCCCTTCTTGGTGCACACAAGTCCAGACGTCTCACTGCTTCTTTTGATTTATGGCATTCTCGATTAGGACATGTGTTGTTTGATATTATTTCTCATTTAAATAAACAGGGTCTTTTGTCTGTCACGTCCCTGCTCCCCAGTCCCTCTCTATGTTCCCATTGTCAACTCGCAAAGAGTAAATGTTTTCCGTTTTCTGTTAATGAAAAACGTGCTTCACATGTTTTGGATCTTGTTCATTGTGACTTATGGGGACCGTCACCTGTTGCATCTTACAATGGTTTTCACTACTATGTCATATTTCTTGATGATTATTCCAGATTTACATGGCTATATCCATTACGGCACAAATCTGACTTTTATGCGGTATTTATGCATTTTCAATCTTTTGTGGAAAATCAATTTTCAACCAAATTAAAGATTTTCAGAGTGATGGTGGCACAGAATTCACTAATAATCAGTTTCAGAATCATTTGCGTTCGTGTGGCATTTTTCATCGCTTCTGTGTCCTTACACTCCATCTCAAAATGGCCGGGCGGAGCGAAAACACAAACATATTACTGAAACAGGACTTACAATGTTGTTTCAATCTCATGCCCCTCTATCTCTTTGGGTTGATGCATTCAGTACCGCAACATTTATCATTAATCGTCTGCCGTCTCCAGTTTTATAAGGAAAGTCGCCGTATGAATTACTTCATTGCCTTCCGGATTATGCACTCTTTCATCCCTTTGGATGCCGAGTATTTCCCTGCCTCCGAGCTTACGCTACTCACAAATTTTCACCGCGCAGCAATCCTTGCATTTTTCTTGGTTACAGTGCAACTCACAAAGGTTTTCGATGCCTTGATGACTCTACCTGGTGTATCTTTATTTCGAGGCATGCTCGATTTGATGGGTTTATTTCCCTTTTCTGGATCTTCAACCACGTCGCCCATTCCTACTTTGGAAATTTCAACGTTTTTGGAGCCTTCTATACACCCTCCCTCTGCTCCTGCTTGCTCAGCTCCGGTGCCTACATCCACTGTCCAGTCCACGCCTATCAGGCCATGCTCTCTCTGCCAACCATCTGGTACTCCAACACCTCTGCCCACACCTCCATCCGACGATGCACCTCCAATCAATTTGCCTGCAACTTCTATCCAGCCCCCTCACCCTATGATTACTCGAGCACGAGCCGGCTTATTCAAGCCACGACACATCACCGACCTCAGCTTTGTTGAGAAAAATGGGCTCCTTCTGGCCTTATTTAATCATACCGAACCCAAAGGTTTTAAATCGGCCGCTAAATCACCTGACTAGTTGCAGGCATGGACGAGGAAATTTCTGCACTTCAGCGCAATAACACTTGGGATCTTGTTCCTCGTCCTTCCGGCACTAATGTTTTTGGGTTCGAAGTGGTCTTTCGCACAAAATACCTCTCGGATGGCTCGGTTGAGCGACTTAAAGCCCGATTTGTCGCCAAAGGCTTCACTCAACTTCCGGGGTTTGATTACAATAACACATTTAGCCCTTTTGTCAAGGCCTCCACTGTTCGCATTGTTTTATCCATAGCTGTCATGCGAAATTGGTCCCTTCATCAACTCGACGTGAAAAACACCTTTCTAAATGGTCTTCTATCTGAGACTATGCATATGGAGCAGCCCCCTGATTATATTGATCCACGTTTTCCTCAGCATGTTTGTCGCCTCAAAAAGGCTTTGTATGGCCTTAAGCAGGCCCCTAGGGCATGGTTTCAACACTTCAGTGACTTTCTTACTCATCTGGGTTTTACTTGCAGTCGAGCAGACACCTCACTATTTATTCTTTGCCGTGGTTCATCATTAATCTACTTATTGGTCTATGTGGATGATATCATTCTCACAGGCAACGATCCACCTTTGATTCAGCGCTTCACTTCTCGCCTCAATGCTGAGTTTGCCATCAAGGATCTCGGATGACTCAGTTATTTTATTGGCCTCGAAGTCACTTACACTTCTACCAGCCTTTTTCTCAGTCAAAGCAAGTACACTCGAGATATTCTTGCTCGAGCAGAACTTTTAGATTCAAAGCCTGTCTCCACACCCATGGTGGCTGGTGTTAGCCTTGTCTCCGCTAGCTCAGACTTCTCAGATCCCACTCTATACCGCTCTCTGGTTGGTGCTCTCCAGTATTTGACTATTACTCGACCAGATCTTTCTCCGTCAACACTGTCAGTCAGTTTTTACAGGCTCCTACGGATGAACATTTCCAATCGGTGAAGCGAATTTTGCGCTATGTGAAAGGGACATTACACTATGGTCTTTCCTTCACCAGCTCATCTCCACATGCCTTGCTTGGATATTCCGATGTTGACTGGGCTCGATGTCCAGAAACTCGTCATTCAACTTATGGTTATTCCATATTTCTTGCTGATAATCTAGTTTCTGGGAGTGCAAAGAAACACCCCACTGTCTCCCATTCGAGTTGTGAATCGAAGTATCGTGCTTAGCAAATACAGCAGCAGAACTTATATGGGTCACCTTTGTGCTTCGTGATCTGCGCGCACTTCCCGATGCTCCTCCTATTCTGCTCTGTGACAATAAAAGTGCTATCTTCCTCAGCCAAAATCCTGTTGCCCATAAGTGTGCCAAGCATATTGATCTAGATTATCACTTTGTTCGAGAACTAGTCTCTGGTGGCAAGTTATTGACACAGTTTGTCCCCTCTCATCTTCAGCTGGAAGACATTTTTACCAAGAGTCTTTCTCGTCCCCTCTTCGAGTTCTTTCGTTCCAAGCTTCGCGTTTGTTGCAATCACACGCTTAGCTTGAAGGGGGGTGTTAGGAAAGATATTATCTTAGATGATATTCCTCCCTAATCTCTACAGATTTGATTACAGATATGATTTCCTTAGATTGTAGATATGATTTACTTTCTTAATTGTATATATCTTGTTGATGTAATCTCTCCTATAAATTGAATATACAATATCACCAAGATTAAGGTGATTTTTATCTCATCACACAATCTTGATGTGGATAAGTGGATTGTTCTTCGAAAGGAAAGATGCGTTTTTGAAAGATCACATCTCGTGAAATGTAAATTTCATTGGTATCCATATTCATCAACTTGTAACCTTTATAACCCCGGAGGATAGCCTAGAAAAATGGACTTAATGGCTCTGGGAGTGAATTCAGTACGTTGAGAGACAAGAGTAGATCCATGGCAAAGACATCCAAAAACCTTTCAATGTGCATCAGTTGAATGTTTATTGCATAACAATACAAATGGTGCTTAATGGGATCGAACAGGTGAAGGTGTTCTATTGAGAAGATAAATTGAAGTATACAGTCACTCCAATTGTGATGTCAGCGTTAATTATATTTAATTAGTTGTTTTAATTGAGATAAATAGGGTGTGGTTGGATTATGTGATTAATTATGAAATAGTCAAATGAGAATTAGTAGTTAAATTGTGAAGCTAATTTCATTGTGCGCGATTTAATTGTGGGTTTACATTAGTAGAATAGATTGAATTAAGATGACATAAGTTAGAGGTAGAATATACATGTTGGTGTATATTGTGTTTAAGTCGATTGAGCATGAATTGAAATTATTAAAGGCATATTTGTTATACATGAAACTTAGTTATCTTAATTAAATTGAGTTAATGTGATAGTTAAGGAGTAATTATGAATGAGTGTCATTTTGCAATTGGACTCGATTTTGAGATAAATAGAATGTGATTGAAAATTTTGATTGAGTCATAATTATTGAATTAATAAATTGTTGAGATGAATCACGTGAATTATGAAAGTATTTATGAGTTTGAATTGGGAGGTAGTTATTGAAGTTGAACAATATTTCTGGAATTAGGGATAAATAATTATTGGGTAAAATTTGTAAAATGAATTACAGATGGGGGACTAAATTGCAAAGTGATATTGTGATGCTCGATTTTTTATGATACGTTAGTGCTTAAATTAATTATGGTGACATGAATTAGAGGCTTGGAAATTTGGAATAACACAATTATGGTTAAAATCATAGTGTTATTGATTTTGAGGAGGTTTATGCATTTAATTTTTGTGTGGGATTATTGTGCAAACAAAATCTTGTGAGAGGAATTATCTGCAAATATGAGATGTGTGGTCTTGAATTTGAGGAAGGGTACACAAAAGATTACACACAAAATCATTTTCCCCAACCCTTCTTAACGCCAAAATAGTCCATTCTTCTCTCTTTGTGCACAACTTCCATTCAACTTGAAATTGCTAAAGAAAACTCGGGGTAAGTGTACTTTTATGCTTTAGAAGTGATTTTTGTTGAATTTTGGACATATAATGAATTTTTTCTTGGTGTTTTAAGTTTTAAAGCTTGAATTTGTTGGGTTGTTGGTTGTTGTTGATTGGGTCCAACATTGTGTTATTTTGTGAAGCATTACATGTTATTCAGTACCGATGAACATTATTGTGAATGGTTGTAGTAGTGTTTGAGGTATTGGTGAAAGGTGAAGTTTTGAAGAGATGAAAATGGAGATGTTTCGAAGTACATCGCCGATCGATCGACCGGTAGCACAGATCGATTGATCGGTCAGCAAAGACAGTAGGCGATGAGAAAAAAATTGAGTCTTACTATCGATCGTCGTATAACAAATTTGAGTCTTACCTATCGATCGTCGTTTAAAAAAATTTTAAAAATATATTTCTTTTTCATCAATTTTGTGGGACGATTTTATTGGTCCATAGATGTTTATTGCTTGGATTTGAAATTATGATATTGAGCATAAGTGTTATGCTAAAGAAGTATAGGTTTATGATTTAAAGGCTTTGATAATGAATTTCTATTGCGTTGTTGAATTCATATAGAGCCTGCTCGTCAGTACAGAGAGGAGGATAACTTGATATTAATCTTGGACCAAAGGTACGTGTGACGTACGGGCATATGTAAATATATTATTGTTGTGTTTGAACTAGTAAGTAAAGATGTATGAGCCTTGAAAATTATATTGTTGCTCTATTTATTGAGTAACATCTTGACTAGTGTCGAGATCACCAATGAATGGTGCTATGAATTATGGTGCCGCCGATGTTGAGCGTAGGATGGGTTATAGTGTTGTTGCTGTTGAGCGAGTGATGTAATATTATGAGATATTATTTGTGAATTGAGAACTAAGATATATGTGATTATAGTAAATCGTTGTGGTGGTGATTTAATTATTATCGATTATGGAATTGAGAATTATGAATTTGATGGATTTAATTATTATAGATTATGTGATGCCCGGGAATTATTGGTGTAAATCCCGGTGTGGTGTTGATCCTTAATGGATTTTAATTGTGGAATTATGAATTAATTGCGGTATTGGGACTCCCGAGAATTTTAAATCCGGTGTTTGGGGTCGTTGGATCCAAGGGATGAGATTGTATTCTCATCGTGATGTTAAACCTTGGAATTGGGTTTTTGGTGGGATCTGGGATCTGTGGTGCTTTGTGTTGGGGCTGGTAATGGAAATTCAGATTGAGAGATAATTATTGAACACAGATGATTTTTAATGAGTCATGATGTATTTGTGGAGGACTCGGGATTTTTGAGCCTTTGTACTATATATACCAAGTGGACTCGATGTTCAATCATTTTTCCTTCTCCCCTCTCTCTCTCTCTCACGTGTCCCTCTCTCCCCAAACCCTTCCCCTTTTTTTCCCTTTGATGCAAAATCGATGGAGGCTCAATTTTGGAGCGGGATTTCTCGAAGAAAAATTGGTAATCTCCTTCCCCTCATCTTTATCTTCGTATTGATTATGGTTTTGTGGTATTTGGTTAACTATGGGGTTGGATTTGGTATTTGGGGATTTTTGATTAAATTTCAAAGTTGTATTTTTGGTGTTTTTATTGGTTTTAAATGGAGTAATTGAGGTGTTGAAGGTGTAAGGGGTGTTGGTTTTGAGTTTGGGTGTGAAAAACACCATTAAAGCTCGAGTTTTTCGGAAAATCGCAGGTCGCGATCGATCACGACATGGTGCCGATCGACGCGACGAGAATCTGATTTTTGGGGAAGATACACAGTGCTAACGATCGATCGCTAGGGGTCTGGCGATCGATCGCCGAGACTTGGCGATCGATCGCGGTAGTGTTTTGCCCGGCAGTGAGTTTGCCCGATCGATCGCGCGTAAACAACGATCGATCGCGGCTCCTTGGGTTGAGTTTTTTTCAAAACTTTGGTAAAATTTGAGATTTTGGAATCGGTGTTTAATTAGCCGATTTTCGGGGCGATGTCTACATTCCAATGGGAATGCTACACTTTTAACATTGAATGGTTGGACATGAACTTCAATAAAAATGGACTACTCAAATGTGCAATTGGCTATCATTAATCATGTTAAATGGAATATTTTGGGTAGTATGCATGCTCCGCCATAGGACTTTTAAAATGGTTAATCGTCATGGATTGACGATATAATTGGAGGTTGTGAACGTGCTTGGACACGTGGTTACATGATTGTAATTAATTGTGAATTGTTAATTTTGCTTAGCACATAATTCATTTGGTCACGGGACTAAAGCAAGGTTTGATTCGGACTATGGAACTATAAGGTATGCATAACATACGAGCATAGCCTTTTATATTATTACAACTGTGAAACGCATGGTATATTGTAATTGCAACAAATGAATATGTATGGTGGAATATATGGTGCCGGAGCGAGCAAAGGTTGAGATGTTGTCGCTATGGAACGAACATCGGTTATGAAGCCGCCACTATTGGGCGTACGAAGTGTTTTGATGTATGGAATATCTGTAATCATTATTTAATGATTTGGTACATTGATTATGGTAGGATTTAGTTAATCAATGAAATGATTAACTGGCTTTTGGGAATTTGATGGTTTCAGTTATTTTGATAACATGAACAGCACAAGATCTCATGTGGTAACGATACTATACATGGAGTATCTTTTACAACACAGTTTTATATTCTGTAAATTATGTATTGTGATTATTGGATCGGTGGTATTGGTATGCTCACCCAGTATGTGGGCTGTCTCTATTGGGGCAGGTTAAACAGGTACATCGGTAGCTCCGGAATTGAGATCGAGCTAATGATTGGAGGTGCTCCAGCACCAGTGCCGGTATTGAGTACGATATTTTATACATTAGATACACATTCACTCATTAGATGCTCGCATGTGGGTGATAACTGTGAATTTTACACTTATTTTGCTGTGTTTTTGTATTGATTTTCGTGTTGATTCCTGGATGATTTTACGTTTTTTGGTATATATTTGTGTATTTCAGGAATCTAGGTCCAAGGGAATAAAAGTGGAGGAAACAAGCTAAAAATGTTGAAAAATGACCAAACTCAGCGAAGACGTTAAAATGTGGACTGAATTCTCGAAGATTTAAAGTTAATCAGCTCGGCGAACGATCGCGGAGCTATATATTGAAAAGCTGAGCATATTACATTGGCGATCGATCGGTAAGAATTCACGATCGATCGCCAATATACAGTGAAGTCTCGCGATCAATCGGCAGGGAACGAAGATCGATCGCGGTTATGATAATTTTGGCCATCACGTCCACTAAGAACTCGCGATCGATCGGGAGGATTTGAAGATCGATCGCCGCGAAGAATTTTAAGAAAAAAAAAGACTTTCCATGTTTGGTTCAAGGTGGACTCCTTCCTACTTGGACTTGCCTATTTATCAGACCCATGGACGAAAATTAGAAAACTTTTGCACAATTTTCTGAACCCTAAGAGCAGCCACTCCTTCGTCCCAAAGAGAAAAATCATACCACAAATCATTGAAGAGCAAGAGCAACGCAAGGAACGGAAGGACGGAGCGACGCACGGAGCGACATCCTCGTTATCTTAGTATTTCTGAACTTAATTAATTTTTATTTCAGATTTTGATGTTGAATTTGTTTAAAGACATATTTTTGCATTATAATTTGATTATGGTTGTTGGCTAAGTTGTTTATCAAGACATAGGGGATCCCATGTTTGAACCCTTTAGTTAATTAAAGGTTTTGATTTGATTTCTATGATCTTTGTGCATAATTTATGTTTTTAATGCTTGTAAAAGATTGAATTGACCATAGGAGATTACGATACGACATAGTAAATTAGACCGTGGGTTTTAGGTTGAGACGAACCAAGTAAAATCTAGCACACGTGTGATAGCAATAGATTTACCAAAATTGAAGGCTAGTAGTTTTCACAAAGCGGTCTTCGGTATTAATCATTCACTAAATACACGGGAGTGGTTTACTGTAGATTAATGCTAGACTTGTTATAACCGGACCAAGGTATAACGAATGAAATAGGAAAACTCGTCATCCTAGAACATAGAATTTTGAATCTTAATTAATAGACAACTTTTGGGGGATTACATGGGTGAACCGATGTCTTGATAATTCGTTTATAATATGTATTCAATTATCCATCGCTGATGTTTAGGTTAATTTTTGTGTTTAAGTCAATTTAGTTTGATAATCATTCTATAATCATAGGTTAAATATAGTTAATCTAATCGAACGTGGTACTTATTTTCTAATCCCTGTGGGTTCGACACTCGTACTTCTAATTTCATTATACTAAAACTTGACACCGTACACTTGCGGTATAGAATCGCTACACTGGAAATAACTGTTTAAAATAAAAGCGATCAGTGAGCACTACTATATGTGTATATGGCAAGGACCTTTCTCTTTTCATTCATGTGTTGCATGCAATTAATTAAAGAATTACTAAATGAATTGAGAACAATGTTAGTGTATTATAAGATGCATACTTAAGGGTTAAGTGGTATGGGAGTTTGAACATTATATGGAATAATGTAAGAACTTTTATTGTTGGTACATTATGCTATGTTTGCATGTGGTTTTTCCCCTGATTACATGATTGTATGCACTAAATACATGGATTAATACACTAATCGTGGGTTAAGGGCACGTGGTCCTTACATTAGTGGTATCAGAGCAGTGGTTAGCTCTTTGGGATGTCTAAGGCCTGAGGGTGTGCCGAGAGAATTGAATAGCACATAATTTACTCATGATTGTAGTTTTGCGACAGTGTGATATAGCATTTACACATATGTGCATAGTATGATATGTATGGTATGAAACAATGTAAATTGTGTTATTGCTAACCGTTGCGGTTGCAGAATTGATTTGGGATAATGATGAACATGGCAATGAGGAATCATTGTTGATTCCAGTAGATACACCTATTGATGGCGGTATTGTTGAAAAGCTCATGAGTCTAGTGAAAGTGATGATGTCCTTTGAGATGCGTGGTGAATGATTTGCCACGCTGACGGTATGTAAAGTCGTTGGTAAATTGATGTCGTTGTCAGTAAGAATGAATTTTATCGAGTTATTCATGTGCCATATACGTGCACAGTGCTGAAAATTTGATTTTGCAGGAGAATCAAAAAAATGAGATATGGGATATGATGCCAGATGACATGAATTGTTTGGCAGCACTAGACTGTGGATATATGATGACTGGGTATGTGTATGTCATAAATGTGATGACACAGGTACGTGACGATGTACTAATACTAGCTCAAAGTATCCATGTATATTGTATTATGTATTTGTAATGCAGATATGGCCTAACGAGTGTTGGACGATAACGATAGTAACGAGTTTTCAGTGTGGAAATATTATTTGAGTTTTCTTTGACGGTATGGTGGGGAATTTTTCACTGATGATGATATTGATGGTTCTAGTGGATGGTAAATTGATGTTGAGTTGCTGGAATGGGCCGCCACCGACGAGTGTGCGATGTGATTGGGTTGCCACTGACGAGTGTGCGATGTGATTGGGTCGCCACCGATGAGTGTGCGACGTGATTGGGTCGCCATTGACGAGTGTACGATGTGACAGGGTCGCTGCTGACAAGCTAGCGATGTGTTATTGGGTCGATGCTAGAGAGAGCATGCGACGTGTATATTGTTATTGGGTCGATGCTAGAGAGAGTGTGCGACGTGCATATTGTTATTGGGTCGATGCTAGAGAGAGCATGCGACGTGTATATTGTTATTGGGTCGATGCTATGGAGACCATGCGACGTGTATATTGTTATTGGGTCGATTCTAGGGAGAGCATGCGATGTGATTATTGCCAGGATCGACGCTAATGAGAGCGTGCAATGTATTATATGTACCTCCGCTATAGAGGGAGGGTGATGGATATGTGTTGATTTAAATTGATCTTGTTGATTATGTGGTGGGTATTATGATGCATTGATCATTGTCTTGTGATTATGATATATGGGAATAGAATACTTGAAGCTCATATGGCGAAGCGATGATACATGCCGCTGTCACATTGAAGTGATGAGTTCGGGAGCAAAGTGCTACATGTGATGTGAGTCACCTCTTGAGTCCGAAAGGAACAAAGTGCTACATACATGTGAGTCACCTCTTGAGTCCACGTTTATGTCGGTGTATATGTAGCGATGGTGTATGCCGTTGTATACGTAGTGATGGTTTATGCCGCTGTCTACGCAGCGATGAGATATGTCACTGTGTGCGTAGCGAGGGATTCAACAGCCTTCGGGAGATGGATATTGATTTTACTGCCGTTGGGCGATGATACAGGTATGCCGCTATCATGTTAGCGATAAGTTATATTATCTTGCTGTTGTGTTAGCATTATTGTGGATGTCATGTATTGACATGTACCATCACGAGTTATTGATGATATTGTGGATGTCCTGTGTTGACATGTGCCGTCACGGATTGACGAGGTATTTGACAATTATACGATATGACAAGAGAGGATTGACGTGTGCCGCCGTTGCGATGAATAATACATATTAGATGTATGTATTAAATTGTATGGATTGAGTGCCGATGGCTGGCACAAAGTGGGTGTACGTCACCGGTTGACGAGACCACTATACCGAGCAGGTTTGCTCGATGGATAAATGGATGTGCCGCACATATTTGAGGTAAATGTTTTATGAGTAGTGGTACATTTGGGTATACTCGTTGGGATGGATATTGCCAAGTGATTGGTGGTAGGAGTAGTTATTGAGGAAACTACTTGTATATACCAATGTGATGTATGGTGGGCATGGTCACACCCACACATGAAGGTGTGGAATAAATCCTAATGGATTAGGATTGCATTGTGGTTGAGTAAGGACACCGGGATGTCCGTTGTGCATTTGTGTTAGAGAAATATTGGGTGATGACCCACTACTCTAATTGATGGTACGGTATGGTATACCGGGGTGGAATGTATGATACGTTGGTAGGTTTGGTATAAACCTAAGGAGGCAGCGATCTGCTAGCCAGGTATTGTTGCAGTGTTATAGTGAGCTTGACGTAGCCATGATACTGCTCATTGGAACCGGGTTTGCTGAATCGTATGATGATACGATGAGGGTTTATGGTGGACTCTTGTTGTCACGCCCCGGGCCCAGGCCCGCGCAAGCGCGACTGTACAATAGGCTCCTATAGCAACTACTTCGTATCCGTCCTCGCTATACGAAAATGGTTAACCCAAGTTGCTATAATAGTCCATTGTAAGCCTTTATAAACCACTTTAAATTTTCATCCACAACCAATTTGGGACAAGGGTATTACAATCACCCCTCCTTCAGAACGCGACGTCCTCGTCGCGACATAACTCATCGATCCACCGGCACCGGGAATCTAGAGGTGGCTCCTACAGGTTCAAGAGGTGGCTTCCGTCATGTAGCAGTCACGCCACGGGCCCAAGCCCGCGCAAGCACGACTGCACAATGGACTCCTATAGCAACTACTTCGTATCAATCCTCGCTATACGAAAATGGTTAACTCAAGTTGTTATAATAGTCAATTGTAAGCCTTTATAAACCACTTTAAATTTTCATCCACAACCAATGTGGGACAAAGGTATTACAATCACCCCTCCTTCAGAACGCAACGTCCTCGTCGCGACATAACTCATCGATCCACCGGCACCGGGAATCTAGAGGTGGCTCTTACAGGTTCAAGAGGTGGCTCCCGTCATGTAGCACTTTGCCCCGCAGGTTCAAGAGGTGGCTCCCACGCACGTGGCACTTTGCCCTGCAGGTTCAAGAGGTGGCCCCCGTCGTGTAGCACTTTGCCCTTTTTAGGTTCAAGAGGTGGCTCCCATACACGTAGCACTTTGCCCCGCATAGCACTTATCTCCCGGTGTTGCCTGCCGGTGACCGGCTCTGATACCATTCTGTCACGCCCCGGGACCAAGCCCGCGCAAGCGCGACTGCACAATGGACTCCTATAGCAACTACTTCGTATCCGTCCTCGCTATACGAAAATGGTTAACTCAAGTTGCTATAATAGTCCATTGTAAGCTTTTATAAACCACTATAAATTTTCATCCACAACCAATGTGGCTGTAATGCTCGAAATTTTGATATAGTGGTGTTAAATTGAAATCATATTATTCCTGTAAACCATTAGTTTGATTTTTGTGAAATATGAAATATTTCTGTGTTTGTATATATGGCTAAGACATTATATGATTATGATATTGTTATTCGTTTCTGTTACGTTTCGTTGGTTATATTGTAATACCTTTGTCCCACATTGGTTGTGGATGAAAATTTAAAGTGGTTTATAAAGGCTTACAATAGACTATTATAGCAACTTGGGTTAACCATTTTCGTATAGCGAGGACGGATACGAAGTAGTTGTTATAGGAGCACATTGTGCAGTCGCGCTTGAGCGGGCCTGGGCCCGGGGCGTGACACTTGTAGTCACTATGTGGCATGAGGATTGAGGCAGGGAATACCTCACGAGAACATTTATATGTTATATGATTTGAGGGACTTGTACTGGGACAACTCAATTTTGTTGGGAGTACCAACGTGACTGTCAACAATTCGTTGTTCGCACTGGTTGAGAATCCTTACATGTGGAATGCAATGGGGGACGCAATCGGAATTGTGGGATATAGTTAGTGGGGTGACACTACTATATTGATTGTATCTCTTGGAGAGATTTGGAACTTACTGTCATGGTGACAGCTAGTATTGGTCGATGGTTGATTGTGAATCAGCCACGGTAAGCATTACTGGTATTGGACTAGGTAATGGCTTTATATTTTAGATGAGACATACGAGGAGACGTCTCTGGGGAGATGCTCGAAAATTTGTAGTACTATGGTATTAGTACAGGGCATCGTTAGAATGGGTATATGTTGTGTATACGGGTTTTGGATTGGTAATAGTGGCAAGGATGCACTGTTTTGGACCAGGTGTATTTATTGGTTACGGGATATATTTTGGTATAAATATGTCGAGGTTTTCCGAACGGTGGTTCGAGGTTGGAGGGTCATGGGTTCATGACATTTTCCTTGTGAGGAATGCAATATTTATATACCTATTGAGAATCTTTGGAATATTCGATGAGTCGGCTGTGTGGTGTTGATGTTGGGATCACACGAACAATCAATATTCTCCGCGGGGTGGGAATAACTGGGGATTGACAGTTGTATTTGGGGCTTATGGGTATGATTGGAGATACTCGAGCAGAGTGCATTGAGTATGCATGTGGTGTTGGTGCTTAGGCATGTATACCGGTGTGTGTATACGAATGCCAGCATTTTGGTACTTGTCGAGCATCAGATTAGTATGCTTGGATGATGAATCTTGTTGGAATCGAAGAGGGGGGGTGAATGAGATTCCTTGGCTACTTTAACGTTTTAAAATGAGTTTGTAAAACTAAAAGAGTTTGCGCTTGCGGAAGCCTTACGTCAATCGATAAATAAAGGAAAAGAAGAAGTAAGCAAATAAATAAATGCGTAATGTAATAAAGCAATAAAAGACGCAAAGATTTGTTATAGAAGTTCGGCGATGAATCGCCTACGTCTCCTCTTCCCGGTTAGATAACCTCCAACCGAGGTTCCACTAGAACAAAAGATCTTGGCATTGAGGGCTCCAAGTTAGCCACTACACAATACTCTTCCCAAGTACACAAAGCTCTTCCCGAGCACAATACTCTTCACGAGTACACAAAGCTCTTCCCGAGCACAATACTCTTCCCGAGTACACAAAGCTCTTCACGAGCTACCAACACTCTTCACGAGTCTTCTTGGCCTTAAGGGCTCCAAGGATAGCCACAACACATGCACCAACTAAACTTGTAGATGACTTTACAATTTCCAACTTGCTTTGGTGTTGGAGGACCTTTACAATAAACCAACTAACACCTTCACGGTGTACTCACAAGAAGACAACAAGACTCTATCAAAAGAAAACAATTACAAGCTCCAATACAACAACAATGTATGGAGTTTGCAATGCTATAATAAATTTGAATTATGCAAGGCTTTGTAGAAGTTTGTAGGCTTGTTTCTTGTCTTCAAAATGCTCCAAAGCATCCATATTTATAGTGTAGGAGGCCCCTTAGGCTCCTACTAGCCGTTGCTACACAAAAGGCTGAAATCACTTGTCGATTGCCTCAGCCATCGCCTCAAACGATCTCCATCGCCGCGCCTCAACGGTCACCAAAAATCACGCATCGCCTCAGGCTAAAATCAAGGCCGTAGTCTCAGCCGCTCAAATCCTTCCATCGCCTCAAATGATCCGTCCATCGCCTCAGGCGTTCGAGCCATCGCTTCAGGCATTCATGCCATCGCCTCGGGCGAACTCCCCCGCGTGCATGCCTCGGCGTCACTCCAGTCGATGTGCGTGGCGATGCCCTGCCTGGCTGCCATCGCCTAGGGCGATGATCACCATCGCTTGGGGCGATCCACGCCAGATTGAGCACACTCCATTTTCTTCATTCCAATCCACTTTTAATCACTTAATCTGCACACTAAGTACACACATTAGTATAACAAACACAAGTTTTGTTGATCATCAAAACTCAAAAATAAACCGGAGATAAATTAACGCATTAAACACAACCATGCGTTTAAGGCTCAACAATCTCCCCCTTTTTGATGATCACAAAACTTGATAAACTTGAATATGTAATTATGCATGAAATGTGAGTAAACATGACTCCCCCTTAACAATTGCATAGCACATACAAGATTACCAAGTAAATCATATGCCCAACAACTCTCCCCCTCAAACCATGCATACACAAGCTCTCCCCCTTAAACTATGCATGAGTTAAGTTTCAAGTTAGGCTTCAAGTTTATCACAACATTCTCCTCCTTTTTGTGATAATCAAAAAGCACAAAATTTAAATAAACATAGCATAATTATATGTTGCCACATAGCCATATTTTAACACTGTCCTCATCAAGCATGTAATAAGCATAACAAGCCTAAGATTAAATCATAGAAAGGAATCACAAACATGTGTTTAAGGCAATCAACAATAAATTCCAAGTGTTGCAAAGTGTGCATATGTTCTACCAAGAGTTCATGCACTCATGCCCAATACACAATAGAATTCTCAAATCAACATTTGTTAAATTTATTAAGATCATGAAAATATTATATCAAAGATATAGCATCTAAACACTTATAGCATGCTTAATCACATAATATCACATAGCATATTCAATTTGAATTCAATGCACTTACTATAAAAGGATAGGCATACATCATGCAACAAAACAATTTATATGTGCATATGCTAAGGGGTTATGCATTTTACTACCAATGAATATTGAGCTTTATAATTTATCATTCACAATTAATTTGTGCCAATTAATTTTGAATTGCTCATTTAAAATGTGTAAAATAAATTTTACCTCCGATGACAAGAGTGTGTTCTTCATTGGTCCTATGCCTCGCGCCTCTTCTATAGTGGTGAATAATACAAACTCCTCCTTTGAGTTGCTTGTGCCTTCATCCTCCATCCCATTGTTGTCCCTACAAAACAAGTTTACAATATGGGGATCTTTGGTACCCATTTGATTTTTGGGTCCTAGAGGGTTAGCTTTCATTGGCACCTTTGGAATCCATTTCCACCTCTTGTTAGGTTGGTATTGGATTCTAGCAAACCTACATTTGTTCTTTGTATGCCCATTTTTACAACAATAGTTGCAAGTAGGAGAATCATGCTTGGCTTTAGCTAACATGCTTGAAAATGATTTTGATTTGCTTGAAAAGCCTAACCCGGCTTTATCAAAGCTACAACGTTGCAAGCCAAGCACTCATTCATCTTTAGACTACTCTCACTAAATTTGCAAAAAGACATCTTTAAAGAATTTAATTCATTTTTCAAAGAATTATTTTCTTCATCTTTCTTGACAACCTCAAGTTTGAGTAATTTGTTACTCATCTTGGTTTTGCCAAGAACATCTATAAGCTCATGATAAGAGTCTAAAAGTTCATCAAAAGATGGTACCTCATCATCGCTTTCATTTCCTTCATCATTTGTGTCATTTTTGGCCATGAGACAAAGGTTGGTTTCTTCTTCATCGGAGTCGCTATCACTCCATGTAGCTATTAGGGCCTTCTTCTTGCCTTTATCTTCATTCTTCTTCCTAGGACACTTGTTAGAATAATGACCTTTTTCTTGACAATTATAACAAGTTACCTCATGTTTTGAATCTTGTTTGGTAGCACTCGAGGCCTTTGGCTTGCTATGTTTGTTGAAGTACTTCTTGAACTTCCTAGTGAACAAGATCATCTCTTCATCCTCATCGTCATCTTCATCCTCGGATTGATCTTTCTTCCCAACCAAGGCGATCCCCTTTCTCATAGATCTATCATCCTCCTTTATTCCTTTCTTGTAGATACTTCAAGTTCATGGGTCACCAATGTGCCATGAAGCTCATCAAGATAGTAAGATGCATTCTCTCCTTTGTTGGACTCGATGATGGCGGTCCTCTTGGCATCCCATTCCTTTGGTAAGGCTCTTAGTGCTCTTCTCCATATTTGTTTCGGAGGGTACTTCTCTCCAAGTTGGGCAAGCTCGTTTATGATTTGAGTGAGCCTCCTAAACATTGAATCTACCTCTTCTCCGGACTCCATCTCAAATGTCTTATATTTGAGTTGTAATAAATCAATCTTGGTCTTCTTCACTTGATTGGTTCCTTCATGACAAATTTGCAATTTGTCCCATATCTCCTTTGCGGTTGAGCACATCGAGATCCGGTTGTACTCCTTCATATCTAAAGCACAATGCAAAATATTAATAGCTTTAGAATTTTGTGAAATTAAAATCATGTCCGCTCTTGTGAAATCGTCCATTTCTTTGGGAACACTTATTCCCCCAACTTCCTTTAAAGGAATGTGTGGACCTTTCACAATAATTTTCCATAGATCATAATCTACGGATTTGATGTATAGAGAAATTCTATTCTTCCAATACCCATAGTTATCACCCATGAAGAGCGGAGGTCTATTTATCGATTGACTTGAGCAAACTCATTTGCTAGATTAGCCATATAAAAGTTTTGATTTAAAAACAAAAATCAAATGGCTCTGATGCCACTTGTTGGAATCGAAGAGGGGGGTGAATGAGATTCATTGGCTACTTTAGCGTTTTAAAATGAGTTTGTAAAACTAAAGAGTTTGCGCTTGCGGAAACCTTACGTCAATCGATAAATAAAGGAAAAGAAGAAGTAAGCAAATAAATAAATGCGTAATGTAATAAAGCAATAAAAGACGCAAAGATTTGTTATAGAAGTTCGACGATGAATCGCCTACGTCTCCTCTTCCCGGTTAGATAACCTCCAACCGAGGTTCCACTAGAACAAAAGATCTTGGCCTTGAGGGCTCCAAGTTAGCCACTACACAATACTCTTCCCGAGTACACAAATCTCTTCCCGAGTACAATACTCTTCATGAGTACATAAGCTCTTCCCGAGTACAATACTCTTCCCGAGTACACAAAGCTCTTCACGAGCTACCAACACTCTTCACGAGTCTTCTTAGCCTTAAGGGCTCCAAGGATAGCCACACACATGAACCAACTAAACTTGTTGATGACTTTACAATTTCCAACTTGCTTTGGTGTTGGAGGACCTTTACAATAAACCAACTAACACCTTCACGGTGTACTCACATGAAGACAACAAGACTCTATCAAAAGAAAACAATTACAAGCTCCAATACAACAACAATGTATGGAGTTTGCAATGCTATAATAAATTTGAATTATGCAAGGCTTTGTAGAAGTTTGTAGGCTTGTTTCTTGTCTTCAAAATGCTCCAAAGCATCCATATTTATAGTGTAGGAGGCCCCCTAGGCTCCTACTAGCCGTTGCTACACAAAAGGCTGAAATCACTCATCGATCGCCTCAGCCATCGCCTCAAATGAACTCCATCGCAGCGCCTCAACGGTCACCAAAAATCACGCATTGCCTCAGGCGATCGGTCGATCGCCTCAGGCGATCAAAAGCTAAAATCAAGGCCGTAGCCTTAGCAGCTCAAATCCTTCCATCACCTCAAACGATCCGTCCATCGCCTCAGGCGTTCGAGCCATCGCTTCAGGCGTTCATGCCATCGCCTCGGGCGAACTCCCCCGCGCGCATGCCTCGGCATCGCTCCAGTCGATGTGCGTGGTGATGCCCTGCCTGGCTGCCATCGCCTGGGGCGATGATCACCATCGCCTGGGGTGATCCACGCCAGATTGAGCACACTCGATTTTCCTCATTCCAATCCACTTTTAATCACTTAATCTGCACAATAAGTACACACATTAGTATAACAAACACAAGTTTGTTGATCATCAAAACTCAAAAATAAACCGGAGATAAATTAACGCATTAAACACAACCATGCATTTAAGGTTCAACAAATCTCTTGTGAGAGATTGTGCCACCTGGAGATTGGTGATGTCAATGACACGATGTATTATGAAGAATGATCGTAAGGTCCGGTTGACTTCCTCTGAGGAGGGATTGTCGTATTGGGGTAATGGTAGTTCATTACATAGTAATTTGATAGCATCCCTGTGTTAGGATTGTTGAATCCTAGGGTAATCGAGGGATGACCATGGTTGGATTTATTGGTGTCGTTGTCGACACAGGTGGCGAGAATGCAATCATTTTTTCTTGCATGCCCTCTATGGGAACTCGAGGCATTGTGGACTCTCGATAGTGTGTTTGGACCAAGATGTGATTTCTTGGAACACACGGGATGTAGGCATCTTTGGAGATGTGTTTGTGTTGTTTGATGGCCGTGAGTTGCCCGACCCGAGTTGCAAATGGTGCAACTACTCCCTCGACGGAGATGGATTTGGAGAGCGGAAACCGGGTTCAGTTTGTGTACACTGTAGTATACTAGTGGTCTACGTCGTAACGATGTGTGTTTGACATCGTAGGCTAATTTGTAGAGATATCATAGAGACGATATCTATGTTGGAATCAAGAATGATTCGTTTGAATAGCAGTTACGATTGACTGACTGCATTTGGTTGGTTAGCATCGAGGCATGCTGTAATCTCCTTCCCCTCATCTTTATCTTCGTAGTGATTATGGTTTTGTGGTATTTGGTTAACTATGGGATTGGATTTGGCATTTGAGGATTTTTGATTAAATTTCAAAGTTGTGTTTTTGGTGTTTTTATTGGTTTTAAATGGAGTAATTGAGGTGTGGAAGGTGTAAGGGGTGTTGGTTTTGAGCTTGGGTGTGAAAAACACCATTAAAGCTTGAGTTTTTTGGAAAATCGCAGGTCGCGATCGGTCGCAGCATGGCGCCGATCGATCGCGACGAGAATCTGATTTTGGGGGAAGATGCACAGTGCTAGCGATCGATCGCTAAGTCTTAGCGGTCGATCGCGAGGGGTCTAGCGATCGATCGCCGAGACTTGTCGATCGATCGCCGTAGTATTCAGCCTGGCAGTGAGTTTGCTCGATCGATCGCCCTTAAACGGAGATCGATCGCGGCTCCTTGGGTTGATTTGTGATGTCCGGGAATAATTAATAATTTTTATTGGATTTAATTATGATGTTTATATGATATGCCGAGATTTAATTCTTGAGTATCGGATTTTGGAACGGAGTTGGGATAAATGATTTCGGGATTGAATTTAGTATGTTAATTAAATTCAAGGAGATTCTTAAATTCTTGGGAATGTCATTTTGGTCCGAAGTTGGAATAAGTAATTCCAGGTTAAACTCATAGTTTAGATTAAATTCAAACAGGGTTTAAATAATGATAATAATTAGTCTATATTTTGAAAAATAAAAACAACAATAATGGGAAGTGATGGTATTTGTATGGTGGTGATTAAATCTAAGGTTAGATGACAACACACACAATCTCTCTCACATCCTCACCCACCAAATTCTCGTCTCTTTCATTTCCCCATTTCCAATCGGCTTTGCAGCGTGAAGAAGAACAAATCTCGGCCGATTCTTCACCGATTTCTTCGAGGTTTGTATGTGTGTATAATCTCTTCCCATACCTTCATCATTCCTTCTTTGGTTTTTGTTCTAGCTATGACCGACGTTTCTTGCGGTTCTAGTGGGGAGTGTTCGTTCGAACAGAGTACTGCAAGAGAGGGGATGTTTAGCCATATTTAATCGATTTTCTTCTCCTTGGGTTGTGTCCTAGCTTAATTAAAACATTTATGGGAAAGTAGTAGCAATCTTTGTATCGACGTTCCTCCTAGCTGCAACTATAGCGTGAAAGGCCGGGGGGGGGGGGGGGGGGGGGGGGGGGGGAGGGGGTTGCCATTGTTAAATTCTCCCCCCTTTGTATTTTATTTTCTAATTCGATTTCTAGCTGCTAGAATTTCTGAAATAAGTGTATTAATGAGATGATCCTCCTGTGGACGTAGATCGTTAGTGATCGAACCACGTAAATGGTGTCTTTCGTTCTTGATTTCTTTATGTCATTTCATTGATATTTCTTGGTAGCGTTTATCACGTACGCCCAAATTAACCATCTCAAGTTAATAACAGTAATGAATGTAGTAGCGTGAGTAGGGATCGATCCCACGAGGAAGGTTATATCTTTGTGTTAACTTATGCAAACGAAAATAAAAAGGGGTTTTTTTGAAATCAATTGAATTAACTACTATATGATACAAAATTAAACTAGATGAATTAACTTATGAGAAAAGAGCGATTCTCGGTTTTCGGTTAACTTTACAATTGGTGTTTACTATCTTGATCATCGATCTTCACAAATGGTTCAATTTCCATATGAATATTCATCGTGGACGTTTAGTCCAATAATCAAAGTCCTATCTCACCTTAAGTTTAGTTAAGTAGCCCAAGCGTTCTAGTTTAACCCTTATCAAACAATCAATCAAAATACAAGCGATTAAGATTTAAATCGATGATATCATATGAAATAGAGAGATCGATGAAGCTAAACAATATAATCCAAGTGTCTATGTTTAATCTAGTCAATTGTTTTTCCTAAGAATTTAACAAACTCACAAGCGGAATTTAATTAATCTTATTTACTTCGTAAATTAGAGGGATCAAACGATTCCGTATTTGATATTTAATTTAGCAATAAATTGTATGAACAAAAGCTAGGTGATCAGTCCAACAATCATGCATAACAATTATGACAATCAAATCATAAAAATAATTGATACTCCATGAAAATCAACAATCAAAACTTATTTCACAAGAACCGTAAACATCCAATATATCGTTTTCCTAAACCGAGAATCACAAAAGCATTTAGCTACTTATAACTAGATTAAAAACAATCAAAATTAATCTAGAAAGCATTAAACTAATAGGAAAAGAAAAAGTTACTAAAAGGAATCACGATTCCGGTGTGTCGCTTCCGTCTTCATTCTTCGAGTTGTTCTTCAAAAGTTGAGAGAAAAATAAAATCTAATGTCTAAACTATGTTCTAAAGTCTGAATTACCCCTCTAATGGCTGATAAATTCGAGTATATGGGCTTGGAGGCTGATGGAGTAGGGTAGGATCCATGTGGGAAGGAAAGAAATCAAGTCTTTACACTTTCCAAAACTCTGCTGGCGTAGCTACGCCAGCAAATGGCGTAAAGACGCCTAATGACGTGTCAAAATTATGGCTTCCCGCGTTTCTGGCGTATTTACGCGTCAAAGTGGCGTAATTACGTCTGTCTTCAATTTTTTAGATTTTCAATTGCCGTAGCATTGGCGTAATTACGCGTCTTCAATTTTTCTGGTGAGTTTCGTATTTTGGCCGTACCTTTCTTGTACAAACTGCGAATTCGATGAATCAGCTGTCCAAGCGAAGATAACTGAAAGTTCTACAACTTTTCTATGGACCACATTTCCGAAACTTGGTTTGAACATATAGAAATTTGAGGAGAAAGGAGCAACATGTGTCTTGGATTCCGGTTTTTTCCTCTTTTCTTCAACTTTATTGTTTCTTTCATCGTTTTAGCTTGATTTCTTCACATTTCCCTATTTCTAGTCACATCAAATACCCTCATACTTAAACTTTACTCGACCTTGAGTAAATCATACAAAACTAATGAATATTTTTGCTTGGCTCATAGATTCATAACAAATTGACTTATCCCCACTTCAACGCCTCAACAATTATAAACATGCATAGTAATGAAAGGCGGTGAAAAGTTAACAGTGGAACAAGTTCAATCCCTAAACATTTCATACTCAACAAAGTAGTGAATGTGTGTGTGTGGCCCTAAACAAATGTCATATGCAATTATTGTAAGGACCCCCGTGCCCTTAACCCGTAATTAGTGCATTAATCTCATAATCATGTACATGTAACCATTTATGTTGGGAAATAACCATATGCTAACTTAGCATAATATACCAATAATAAGATTTCTCTGTTTATTTCATTCCATGTCATTTCCAGTTTCCTCAACTAAACCATTTAACATATCATGTACCCTTGAAATGCACTAATTACATTCTCAATTCATCTAGCAATTCCCATTTAATTGCATACCACAAATAAATGAAAAGAGAAGGACACTTGCCTTTTATACAACCCATGTACACATATACACTGCTCACAAGCGAGCACCAAATAAACGTATGTGTACGTAATGTATAAAATGCCATACTCCCAGCTCTGGTACCTCGATCCTGGAAGTGCCTCCAATCCACAGCTCGAGTTCAACTCCAACGCCAACCACGAACCTGTTCACCTGTCCCAACAGAGACAGCCCCCACACGGGATGAGCATACCAATACCATCGAACCAATATTACAGTAACAGAATTCATAATTTACAAAAATATAAATGCCATGAAATATAAAAGATACTCCCTGGATGGTATCATCCTCATACGGGAATCCCCTGTACTGTCCCCCGTTCTCAAAATAACCAAAATCATCAAATCCCTAATAGCCAGTTAATCATTACACATGAGAATATGCACTAATGATAGATTAGGAGTTGGGGTCTTATTCCAATAGATCAAAGATATTGGATTGGAAAAAAAAAAGAGAGAGCTCTGGCCACATTGAGAAAGTGTTGGTGTTTTCGTTCAACCATAGAATTTTGTTCGGGTCTTTCAACACATGAACGATAAAGAACAATGCCTAAGGATTTGAAAAGATCAGTGAAATTAAGCTCAGGAGCATTATCTGATCGCACAACCTTAATATCCTTATGAAATTGTGTGTGAATTAGTTAATGGAAAATTGGAAATACACGAGCAACTTTTGATTTCGTCTTTAACAAGTAAACCCAAGTGTATCTAAAATAATCATCAATGACAGTTAAAAAATAACGAAAACCTTCAACACTTTCTGGGGAAAAAGGACCTGAAACAACAATGTGTAAGATCAAAACAATTCTCAGAAATATGAGGATTCAAAGTGAAAGATAAACGCTTATGTTTAGACAAATGACACACTGAGCAATGTAACGCATTGTCGACTATAGGATTAAAATGTAACTCATTCTTAATGACAGAAATCTTTGTAAACGGTGGATGACCCATATGAAAGTGCCACACTCAGTTTTAGAAGGAAAAACATTACAAGAAACAAGTGAGGATCCAAAATCATTGAGGACATATAAGTTTCCAGACAAATATTGGTCAATGAAACATCACGAGATAAATGTATCACTCCAATGTGAGTAGCATGTACCATGGTGTTATTGGGAAGTTTAACCGTGGTAGAAAAAAGCTTTATATGAAATAAACGGGGCACAAAGTGGAACAAATATGAAGGAATTATACCATGAAAGCAAGAAATAGTTGTCTCGGTTTGCTGCAATTCCTGAATCTTTCCAGCACCATGTTGGAGTTGAGGAGATAAAATAGTAATAAGGAGTTGCATTGGATTGTGGTCAGATTCTCTCCGACTACAGTAGAACCAATGCCTTGAGAAGCATTCACTTTTCCATGATTCTGATTCTGATTTTGTTTGGATTTAAACTTCGGATGGCCCAGAGGGTATTTATGAAGTTTGTATCAGTTTTCAACCGTATGTCTTGTAAAGTCACAATATGTGCAAACAATCATATCAAGTCTCGATTTTACCTCCCTTCAACTTACCAAAGTTCTTTACAGTGGTTGCATCGGAAGCTTGATTGACTGAGATGTGTTGCGAATCAGAAACATACGTAGGACTTGATTGATAGATAGACCTTTGTCGTTCCATCCGTACTACGAGAGAAAACTTTCGAAATTGCAGGATGAGGATCCATCATAAGGATCTATGCGTTTGTGCACAGACTCATTTGAGCCCATCATAAATGTGAGAAGCGTTGCTTTGATGAAACGATCTTGTAGATCAATCCACATCTCCCAGGCCGCAGGTATGTACATTAGACTGTCTGCTATTTCATGTGAAATTGAATTCAAAATCCATGAAATCATCATGAGTTACATCACATCCAAGCAGTATACAACAAATCACCAGATGGAGGTTGATCAATAGTGTGATCAATGAGTCCAGGCTTATTTTTTGTTATTAACACCATTATCATAGCTCGACTCGAAGTGTTATAATTGGATCCAGTTAGAAGGTGTGAGATCAATACCAAACCAAGATGATCACCACTTTGTAGGAAGTTTGGACTACTCAAATCATCAAAATTATTTTGATTATTGTTCAGATTTGTATCAACTTTATTCAATCTAATTGTATCACATGATTGGAGGAGTGCAATATCAACTAGTTCGATGCTTCAGCTGGCACACCAATTGATAGAAGCTTCTAAGGGTGGTTACAGGAGTTCTCGGCAGTTGCAGGGGTAACTGGATGACTTGCTTCATCGGAGTTGGCAACCTATTGTTTAGGTGACCAAGTTGTACCTCTATAAATTAGACGTGCAGGCCACGTGAAGCATGAGGGGAAGGGACACAAATTCAGAGACCAAAAATGTAAGATACACAGGAAGAGGAGGGCAAGGAAACTCTATGCAATTGACGAGAGTTTTTTGAGAGGCAAGAAAATGTACGAGTGAATTCCATTGTGAAATCCATTGTAAATCATATTAGTGGATTGAGGGGATGGGAAAATCATGTATTGTAATGCCTTGTACACTCAAAGAAATTGCAATGAGATGATCCTCCTGTGGACGTAGATCGTTAGTGATCGAACCACGTAAATGGTGTCTTTCGTTCTTGATTTCTTTATGTCATTTCATTGATGTTTCTTGGTAGCGTTTATCGCGTACGCCCAAATTAACCCTCTCAAGTTAATAACAGTAATGAATGTAGTAGCGTGAGTAGGGATCGATCCCACGATGAAGGTTATATCTTTGTGTTAACTTATGCAAACGAAAATAAAAAGGGTTTTTTTGGAAATCAATTGAATTAACTACTACTATGATACAAAATTAAACTAGATGAAAATTAACTTATGAGAAAATAGCGATTCTCGGTTTTCGGTTAACTTTACAATTGGTGTTTACTATCTTGATCATCGATCTTCACAAATGATTCAATTTCCATATGAATATTCATCGTGGACGTTTAATCCAATAATCGTCCTATCTCACCTTAAGTTTAGTTAAGTAGCCCAAGCGTTCTAGTTTAACCCTTATCAAACAATCAATCAAAATACAATAAGATTTAAATCGATGATAGCATATGAAATAGTGAGATCGATGAAGCTAAACAACATAATCCAAGTGTCTATGTTTAATCTAGTCAATTGTTTTTCCTAAGAATTTAACAAACTCACAAACGGAATTTAATTAATCTTATTACTTCGTAAATTAGAGGGATCAAACGATTCCGTATTTGATATTTAATTTAGCAATAAATTGTATGAACAAAAGCTAGGTGAGCAGTCCAACAATCATGCATAACAATTATGACAATCAAATCAGAAAAATAATTGATACTCCATGAAAATCAACAATCAAAACTTATCTCACAAGAATCGTAAACATCCAATATATTTTTTTCCTAAACCGAGAATCACAAAAGCATTTAGCTACTTATAACTAGATTAAAAACAATCAAAATTAATCTAGTAAGCATTAAACTAATAGGAAAAGAAAAAGTTACTAAAAGGAATCACGATTCCGGTGTGTCGCTTCCGTCTTCGTTCTTCGAGTTGTTCTTCAAAAGTTGAGAGAAAAATAAAATCTAATGTCTAAACTATGTTCTAAAGTCTGAATTACCCCTCTAATGGCTGATAAATTCGAGTATATGGGCTTGGAGGCTGATGGAGTAGGGTAGAATCCATGTGGGAAGGAAAGAAATCAAGTCTTTACACTTTCCAAAACTCTGCTGGCGTAGAATGGCGTAAAGACGCCTAATGACGTGTCAAAATTATGGCTTCCTGCGTTTCTGGCGTATTTACGCATCAAAGTGGCGTAATTACGCCTGTCTTCAATTTTTTAGATTTTCAATTGCCGTAGCATTGGCGTAATTACGCCTGTCTTCAATTTTTCTGGTGAGTTTCGTATTTTGGCCGTAACATTCTTGTACAAACTGCGAATTCAATGAATCAGCTGTCCAAGCGAAGATAACTGAAAGTTCTACAACTTTTATATGGACCACATTTCCGAAACTTGGTTTGAACATATAGAAATTTGAGGAGAAAGGAGCAACAAGTGTCTTGGATTCCGGTTTTTTCCTCTTTTCTTCAACTTTATTGTTTCTTTCATCGTTTTAGCTTGATTTCTTCACATTTCCCTACATTTACACAAATATACGATTAGGTAGCATATGTATCAATTTATCCGTCAAAATAAACCAAATCGTAGACAACTATGCGCAATAGATGTGCCTATTTCTAGTCACATCAAATACCCTCACACTTAAACTTTACTCGACCTCGAGTAAATCATACAAAACTAATGAATATTTTTGCTTGGCTCATAGATTCATAACAAATTGACTTATCCCCACTTCAACGCCTCAACAATTATAAACATGCATAGTAATGAAAGGCGGTGAAAAGTTAACAGTAGAACAAGTTCAATCCCTAAACATTTCATACTCAACAAAGTAGTGAATGTGTGTGTTTGGTCCTAAACAAATGTCATATGCAATTATTGTAAGGACCCCCGTGCCCTTAACCCGTAATTAGTGCATTAATCTCATAATCATGTACATGTAACCATTTATGTTGGGAAATAACCATATGCTAACTTAGCATAATATACCAATAATAAGATTTCTCCGTTTATTTCATTCCATGTCATTTCCAGTTTCCCCAACTAAACCATTTAACATATCATGTACACTTGAAATACACTAATTACATTCTCAATTCATCTAGCAATTCCCAATTAATTGCATACCACAAATAAATGAAAAGAGAAAGACGCTTGCCTTTTATACAACCCATGTACACATATACACTGCTCACAAGCGAGCACCAAATAAACGTATGTGTACGTAATGTATAAAATGCCATACTCCCAGCTCTGGTACCTCGACCCTGGAAGTGCCTCCAATCCACAGCTTGAGTTCAACTTCAAAGCCAACCACGAACCTGTTCACATGTCCCAACAGAGACAGCCCCCACAAGGGATGAGCATACTAATACCATCGAACCAATATTACAGTAACAGAATTCATAATTTACAAAAATGTATATGCCATGAAATATAAAAGATACTCCCTGGATGGCATCATCCTCATCCGGGAATCCCCTGTACTGTCCCTGTTCTCAAAATAACCAAAATCATCAAATCCCTAATAGCCAGTTAATCATTACATTGATTAACTAATCATTTCCAAATTCCAATATCGATAACATTATTTCATTATCCAGTCATTACAGGTATTCTAGATATCTAACCAATGGTTCCATTTCCCGGCTTGCTCAATAGCAGCGGCATTCATAACTGATGTTCGCTCCATGGCGACAACATCCAAAATATCGCTAGCTCCATAGCGGCACCATACAATTGATATTATCGACCAATTCTATGTAACTGTATTCCATTTTCGTTATACATCAATTCGACACAATTATATTATATCATGCACCACAATTGCAATAATATATTAAAGATATGCTCGTACGCCATACGTACCTTATAATGTCGTAGTTCGAGTCCAACCTTGCCGGAGTCCCACGACCCGATGAGTGAAGTGCTAACATGCAAATAACTCCCAATCAAACATAGGCATCCAATCACGTGCCCAAGCACGTTCACAACTTCCAAACCTATCGTCCATCCATGACGATTACCAAAATAAAAGCCCCCTGGCTAAGCATGCATAGTACCCAAAATATTCCAGTTTAAATGTATAGAAGATAGCCAACAACTCAACCGAGAATTCCGTTTTAATAAACTTTGGCTCCAACCAACCGATTTTAAAA
This sequence comes from Haberlea rhodopensis, assembly GCA_907163345.1. NCBI lineage: Eukaryota > Viridiplantae > Streptophyta > Magnoliopsida > Lamiales > Gesneriaceae > Haberlea > Haberlea rhodopensis. Next base: position 1,157,101 of record CAJQUN010000095.1, read on the forward strand.
GTATGGCATTCCCATTGGAATGTAGACATTGCCCCGAAAATCGGTTAATTAAACTCCGTTTCCAAAATCCCGACATTTTCCAAAATTTTCCAAAAAACAAAATCCTACGGGCGGCGATCGATCGCCGCTTTTAGCGCGATCGATCGCCCCTGTCCAGTGGGCAACAGCGCCCTATCGCGATCGATCGCGAGTCTCCGCGATCGATCGCCAACTCGCTCGCGATCGATCACCGAGAACTCGCGATCGATCGCCCGCACTGTTCATCGTCACTAATTTTACAGCTGCTCGTCTCGATCGATCGGCCCTCCTCGGCGATCGATCGCGACCTGCAATTTTCCGAGAAATTCGAGCTTCCATGGTGTTTTTGACACCCAAACTCAAAATCTACACCCCCAACTTCCTCAACACCTCCAATACACCAATTAAACTCAATAAAAACTCTAAAAGCAACATTTTAGATTTTTAACCAAAACCCCCAAATCTCAAATCCAACCCAAAACTCAACCATTTAGCACAAAACTATAATCAAATCGAAGTTAAATGTGAGGAGAAGAAGATTACCAGCCTTTCTTCAAGAAATCGGGCTCCCAAGACGAGCCCACAACGATTTGCTTCCAAGAGGATAAGAGGGAAGGGTTTGGGGTGAGAGAGAGGCGAGAGGGAGATGAGAGAAGGAAGTGATTCAGTATAATGACGGAATACCGAGTCCATTTGGTATATATAGCACCAAGGCTCCAAATACCAATACGCCCACAACTACATCATGATTCATTAAAAAACGTCTGTTTTCAAAAATTACCTCCCAATCTCTATTTTCATTACCAGACCCAGTACAAAGTACTCCGGACCCCAAATCCCCCAAAGACCAAATTCCAAGGTTATCACCACGACGAGGATACAATCTCATCCCTTGGATCCACTGACTCCAAATACCTGATTTAAAATCCCCGGGAGTCCCAAAATCGCAATTAACCCATAATTGCAACAATTAAAATCCATTAAAGATTATTACCACATCGGGATTAACACCATAAATCCCCGGGCATCACAATTATCCCCCACTAATAAAATTCAGTCCTCGAAATTTGCACGGTGTACTCCACGTATTGCCGAGATTACAAAAAAAATCCAAACGGATTCACATCGTCGAATCATGAACATGTCATGAATAACACACCGACAGCGAGGATACCGACCTCGTACCAAAACCTGGAATGGGATAAACCTCCCAAATCATTACAACCGCAACAGAACGTCAGCATATCCCAATGCCAACCATTTCAAAGCAGTCAGCCAACCATAACTGCAAATCAACCGAATCATTCGTGATTCCAAAATAGATATTGCCTCGATGATATCCCTACAATCCAGCCCACGATGTTAAACATACATCATTGCCAAGTAAACCATCAGTACACAGCAGTGTACCTAAACTATATCCGGCTTCCGCTTCCAAACTCATCTCCATCGAAGGAGTAGTTGCACCACATTGCAACACGGATTGGCAACAACACGGCCACCGGCCAACACAAAACACATCTCCAAAGATGTCTACATCCGTGTGTTCCAAGAAATCACATCTTGGTCCCAAACACACTATCGAGACTCCATAAGGTCTCATGTTCTCGAAAGGACATGCAATAAAATCAATTGCATTCTCGCCACACGTGTCAACCACGACACTTAACAAATCCGACACAAAGCCATCCCTTGTTTACCCTAGGATTCAACAATCCTAACATAGGAATGTTAACAAATTAGTCAAAAATGACTTACCATCGCTTCAACACACGACAATCCCTCCTCAAGGGAGTCAATCAGACCTCACGATCATTCTTCAGAATACATCGTGTCATTGAGATTACCACTCCCAGGGTGCCACAGTCTCTTACCAGAGATTCATTCATCAAAGCATATAAATCTGATGCTCGACGAGTACCAAGAAAATGCTGGCATTCGTATACCTACACCGGCATACATGCCTAAGTACCAATACAAGCTGCATACTCAATGCAATAGACTCAGGTATCTCCAATCATACCCAAAGTCCCATAACCAACTGTCAATCCCCAGCTATTCTCACATCGCGGAGAATAATGATTGACAGACCAACGACCGATGGTGTGATTCCAACATCAACACTACACAACCCGACTCACTGAATCTCCCAAAGATTCCCAATCGGTAGGTATATCAATACCGCCTTCCTCACAAGGGAAGTGTCATGAACTCACGACCCTCCAACCTCGAACCAACGTTCGGAAAACTGGATATATTTATACCAAAACATATCTTGGAACCAAAAATACGCAACTGGTTCGAAATAGTGCATCAAGCCATTATTACCAAATTGACTAACGTATACATAACGTATACTTGTTCTAACAATGCTCCGTACTAATACCATAGTACTTCACAACCTCGAGCATTACCCCGGAGACGTCTCCTCGAACGTCTCACCGGAAGTACGAAGCCATCACCTACTCCAACACTAGTATGGCTTACCCCGGTTGATTCACAATCAACCCTCAACCAATACCAGCTGTCTCCATGACAGTACAATCCAAATCTCTCCAAGAGATAAAATCAATATAGTAGTGTTACCCCACTAGCTATATCCCACAATTCCAATTGCGTCCCCCATTGCATTCCATATGCAAGGATTCTCAACCAGAACCAACAATGACTTGTCGACACTCGCGTTGGTACTCCCAACAAAATTGAGTTTTCCCAGTACAAGTCCCTCAAAACATTTGACGTATAAACGTCCCCGTGAGGCACTCCCTGCCTCAATCATCATGCCACAAAGAGACTACAAGAGTCTACCATAAACCCTCATCGTATCACCGTACGATTCACCAAACTCGGTCCCAACGTGCAGTATAATGGCTCCAACAAGCACACTATATCACTGCCACGATATCTGGCTAGCAAATTCGCTGCCTTCATAGGCTTATATCAAGCCTACCTACGTAACATACATTCCACTCGGTATACCATACCATACAAATCCCCGGCAATGGCGAAATTTGGTGTGCGCTTATCGTGTACGCCCAAATTAACCCCACTCAATCCTCAAGATTGATAACAAAAATGTAGTATTGTGAGTATCGATCGATCCCACGAGGAGGTGTGAATTCTTGTGTTAATGAAAATCAAAATCAAAACAATAAAAGATGGGGTTGTGAATGAATTATACTAATTAAAATTAAAACTAAAGATTAAACTAATGAAAGCGATTCTTGGTATCGGTCGACTCTTCCTTGGAATTATCATCTATTTCATCGATTCACAAAAGACTCAATTTTTCATATGAATATTCAACGTTGAACGTTTAATCCAATAATCAAAGTCCTACTCACCTTACGTTTAGTTAAGTAGCCCAAGCGTTCTAGTTTAACCTTTATCAAACAATCAATCAAAATACAAGCGATTAAGATTTAAATCAATGATAGCATATGAACTAGTGAGATCGATGAAGCTAAACAACATAATACAAGCGTCTATGTTTAATCTAGTCAATTGTTCTTCCTAAGAATTTAACAAACTCACAAGCGGAAATTCATCAATCTTAGTTGCTTCGTAAATTAGAGGGGTCAAACGATTCCGTATTTGATATCTAATTTAGCATTAGATTTCATGCAAGTTATTAGGTTGTCAATCCAATAAACAAACACTACAATCATATCAATAAAATCATAAAAACTCTTGATACTCAATAAAATTGATAATTAAAAGCATAAGAATCTCCCCAAGATAAATAAATCCAAGGATTTGTCTTCCTCAACCAAGAATTAAAACTAGCTAGACATAATCTAAGATAAAGCAATAAATAAAAACAAAGGAAAGAAAACTAATCCAATCTCCGCTCGTCGAGGTGTCAATCCCGCCTTCGTTTCGATCTTCGTAGCATTCTTCAACAAAATTGAGAGAAAAATTGTAAAACTATCCTAAACTACTCTACCCTAACTATCTAGATGTTCTTTAGTCTGATTTTCGTCCATATATGTATAGGGAGGCTGATGGAGTAGGTTAAAATCCATGTGGGAAGGAAAGAAATCAAGTCTTTACAATTTCCAAAACTCTGTTTGTACGCCAGAAAATGGCGTAAAGACTCCTGATGACGTGTCAAAAATATGGCTACCCATGTTTTTGGCGTGTTTACGCATCAAAGTGGCGTAGCTACGCCTAGACATGCCGTAGCATTGGCGTAATTACGCCTAATAATGGCGTAGTTATGAATGTCTTCAATTTTTCTGGCGAGTTTCTTATTTTGACCATAACTTTCACATACAAACTCCGAATTCAACAAGTCAGCTGTCAACGCGAAGATAACTCAAAGTTCTACAACTTTTATATGGACCATATTTCTAAAACTTGTCTCGAACATATACAAATTTGAGGAGAAAGTAGCAACATGTGTCTTGGATTCTGATTTTTTTCTCTTTTCTTCAACTTTACTCATTCTTTCATCATTTTAACTTGATTTCTTCACATTTTCCTACATTTACACAAATATACGATTAGGTAGCATATGTATCAATCTATCCATCAAAATATACCAAATCGTAGACAATTAAGCGTAATAGACGTGTCTATTTCTAGTCACGTCAGTCATCACCCAATATTCTCTAAAACACCAAAGCATAATGGACATCCCGGTGTCCTTGCTCAACCACGATGCAATCCTAATCCATTAGGACTTATCCCACACCCTCAGGGTGGGTGTGACCATGTCTACCACACATCACAACAACAAGCAAGTAGTTTCCTCAATGACTACTCTTACCACCAATCACTTGGCCTTAGCCATCCCAGCAAGTATACCCAAAGGTATCACTACTCGAAAATATTTACCTCAATTACATGATGCGGTACACTCACCGGTACAATGCATCCAAAATCCATCGAGCAAACCTGCTCGGCATAACAGTCTCGTCATCCGGTGACGTAGACACCACCTTGTGCTCACCATCGGCACTCAAACCATACGACTAAATACATATGCACCAGATGTATTATTCGTCATCACGATGCTACACGTCTACATAGAATATCCACTATGTCATCGTCATCCTGTGACGGTATAAGCCAACATATGACATCCAAAATCTCATCGTCAAACACATGACGGTACAGGTAAATCAGCGCATGACATCGACAATAATGCTAATAAAATAGTAATACACCATACTTCATCGCTAACAAGATAGCGGCATGCATGTGTCCATCGTCCACCAGTGGTACGCAAGCAGCACCCATTGCTCGCAGGTGGCGTAATCCAGTGCTATGTACCTAGCGGTATAACCCATAGCTATAGAACCAGCGGCAAGATCCATCGCCATAGAGTCAGCGGTCATAAAGCATCACCATATATATCTGGCGGTATGAACCATCGTCATAGATGTAGCGGAATGAACCATCACTATAGTGATACCCGGCGGTATGAACCATCACGATAGATGTAGCGGAATGAATCATCGCTATAGAGATACCCTGCGGTATGTAGCGGAATGACCCATCGCTATATAATACCCGACGGCATAAACCATCGCCAATAGAATAACGGAATGACCCGCGCTATATAACACCTAGCGGCATGAACCATCACCAATAAACTAGCGGAATGTACCATCGCTATAAATACACAGCGGCATGAACCATCGCCAACAGAATAGCGGAATAACCCATCGCTATGAATACCCGGCGGCATAAACCATCGCCAATAGAATAGCGGAATGAACCATCGCAATGAACACCCGGCGGCATAAACCATCGCCAATAATCGGCGGCATAAACCATCGCTATACAATCGGCGGCAAAAACCATCGCCATAAAATCAGCGGTATAATCGTTGACTCAAGAGGTACTCACATTCATGTAGCACTTTGTTCCTTTCGGACCCAAAAGGTGGCTCACATTAAATGCAGCACTTTGTTCCCGATAGCATCTCTACGTCATGACAGCGGCATCATCGCTTCGACGTGGCAGCGGCATGTATCATCGCTTCGACACGACATCGGCATCATCGCTTCGACATGACGGTTGTATCATCGCTTCGACATGACAGCGGCGTCATCGCTTCGTCGTGACAGCGGCATTTACCATCGCTTCGACACGACAGCGGCATCATCGCTTCGACATGACAGCGGCATAATCAGGAATGTGTCACTTTGTTCCGCAGGCCCAAGAGGTACTCCCATGCACATGCCACATGCCCCGTAGGCGCAAAAGGTGACCCCGTCCATGTGCACATTGTCATTTGGACTCAAGAGGTGATGTCCATTCCGCATAATCTCATCGATATTTCCATACACCTGCATCAAGGTTAACACAACAATTCACAAATCCTACTACGTTATATCGGCGGCTCAATAATATCCCTCGCTATGATATGACAGCGGCATTAACCATCGCTTCGACATATGAGCGACAAATATTATGATCCATCGCGGGTGATATATCCGTAGCAGGACTCTAATTGCAATATATTTGCATGCTCAATATCAATTGAAATCTCATAATCATATGGAAATCATACCCGAATATTCCACTGTCTGTTATCCACCATTCATGTCCTTAGACAGCGTATAATGTTTCTCATTTCCTGATTTTCCTATAGCATCAAATTCTTAAAACACTTTCATATCAATTGCAATTTGTTCCCATCAATCTCCTTTCATCGTATTCCATATGATCCTGCAACCATCATGGTTAGCAATACCACATTCCACATCATAAAAGCACGTAAGCAAATAGTTGTGTCACACAACACTAACTACCATCATGCATAAATGTGCTACCCATTCCTATCAGCATGTTCCAGGCCCTCAACAGCCGCCAAAAAGCAAATCACTGCTCTGATACCACTAATGTAAGGACCCCCGTGCCCTTAACCCGTAATTAGTGCATTAATCTCATAATCATGTACATGTAACCATCTATGTTGGGAAATAACCATATGCTAACTTAGCATAATATACCAATAATAAGATTTCTCCGTTTATTTCATTCCATGTCATTTCCAGTTTCCCCAACTAAACCATTTAACATATCACATACCCTTGAAATACACTAATTACATTCTCAATTCATCTAGCAATTCCCAATTAATTGCATACCACAAATAAATGAAAAGAGAAAGACACTTGCCTTTTATACAACCCATGTACACATATACACTGCTCACAAGCGAGCACCAAATAAACGTATGTGTACGTAATAAAATACCATACTCCCAGCTCTGGTACCTCGATCCTGGAAGTGCCTCCAATCCACAGCTCGAGTTCAACTCCAAAGCCAACCACGAACCTGTTCACCTGTCCCAACAGAGACAGCCCCAAACGGGATGAGCATACGAATACCATCGAACCAATATTACAATAATAGAACTCATAATTTACAAAAATGTAAATGCCATGAAATATAAAAGATACTCCCTGGATGGCATCATCCTCATCCGGGAATCCCATGTACTGTCCCCGTTCTCAAAATAACCAAAATCATCAAATCCCTAATAGCTAGTTAATCATTACATTGATTAACTAATCCTTTCCAAATTCCAATATCGATAACATTATTTCATTATCCAGTCATTACAGGTCTTCTAGATATCTAACCAATGGTTCCATTTTCTCGCTTGCTCAATAGCAGCGGCATTCATAACTGATGTTCGCTCCATGGCGACAACATCCAAAATATCGCTCGCTCCATAGCGGCACCGTACAATTGATATTATCGACCAATTCTATGTAACTGTATTCCATTTCCGTTATCCATCAATTCGACACAATTATATTATATCATGCACCACAATTGCAATAATATATTAAAGATATGCTCGTACGTCATATGTACCTTATAATGTCGTAGTTCGAGTCCAACCTTGCCGGAGTCCCACGACCCGATGAGTTAAGTGCTAACATGCAAATAACTCCCAATTAAACATAGGCATGCAATCACGTGCCCAAGCACGTTCACAACTTCAAAACCTATCGTCCATCCATGACGATTACCAAAATAAAAGCCCACCGGCTAAGCATGCATAGTATCCAAAATATTCCAGTTTAAATGTATAGAAGATAGCCAACAACTCAACCGAGAATTCCGTTTTAATAAACTTTGGCTCCAACCAACCCATTTTAAAAGTATGGCATTCCCATTTGAATGTAGACATTGCCCCGAAAATCGGTTAATTAAACCCCGTTTCCAAAATCCCGATATTTTCCAAAATTTTCAAAAAAACAAAATCCTACGGGCGGCGATCGATCGCCGCTTTTAGCGCGATCGATCGCCCCTGTCCAGTGGGCAACAGCGCCCTATCGTGATCGATCGCGAGTCTCCGCGATTGATCTCCAACTCGCTCGCGATCGATCGCCCGCATTGTTCATTGTCACTAATTTTACAGTTGCTCGTCGCGATCGATCGGTTCCGAGAAATTCGAGCTTCCATGGTGTTGGACACCCAAACTCAAAATCAACACCTCCAACTTCCTCAACACCTCCAATACACCAATTAAACTCAATAAAAACTCTAAAAACAACATTTTAGATTTTTAACCAAAACCCCCAAATCTCAAATCCAACCCAAAACTCAACCATTTAGCACAAAACTATAATTAAATCGAAGCTAAAGGTGAGGAGAAGAAGATTACCAGCCTTTCTTCAAGAAATCGGGCTCCCAAGACGAGCCCCCAACGATTTGCTTCCAAGAGGAGAAGAGGGAAGGGTTTGGGGTGAGAGAGAGGGAGAGGAGAGAGGGAAGTGATTCCGTATAATGACGGAATACCGAGTCCATTTGGTATATATAGCACCAAGGCTCCAAAATACCAATACCCCCACAATTACATCATGATTCATTAAAAATCATCTGTTTTCAAAAATTACCTCACAATCTTTATTTCCACTATCAGCCCCAGTACAAAGTACTCCGGACCCCAAATCTCACCAAAGACCAAATTCCAAGGTTATCACCACGACGGGGATACAATCTCATCCCTTGGATCCAATGATTCCAAATACCGGATTTAAAATTCCTGGGAGTCCCAAAATCGCAATTAACCCATAATTTCCACAATTAAAATCCATTTTAAAGATTATTACCACACCGGGATTAACACCATAAATCCCCGGGCATCACAATTATAGATCCAAAAGATGCAAATCCACAATAGTTCAAGTCATACACTAACACAAGTATAAGCTCACGTGCACACCCTTCTCCACCATCTTAGCCACTTGCAAACACAAATCAAGTAGGTCTTTATTAGCTAGTAGCTTGGACTAGGTATTGGCTTATGAAAGAAAGGGTAAGATGTATCAAATAGGAGAGTATGATGATTTGCACAATCTAAACTTCTCTTCTTGCATGATTTTTTTTTTCAAACCTTGTTTATTTTTGCAAGGTTTAACTCAATCTTTTCCTCTTTTATGCCTTGGCTCCCCTTGGAGTCATATTTTCAAGGCATCCCTTTTTCTTTCATGCATTTCATTCTTTTGACAATAACGCTTACAAAACATTTGAATCATTGAATACATAAGTGCTTGTGAATGAAACACAGCATACTCCCTTCAAATGTATGGATAGAATTCATATTTAGGCTTATTAGGGAATGATGATAAGCTAGTCAAAGAATGTCAAATGGGGGTTGTTTGTATGCTTAACATACAACCATTCTTTTGCATTAAGGCTCAAAAAGGTACTACTGATCGATTTAGTTTACATGGTAGGCTTGAAAGGCTCAAACGCATCAAAGATCGTCTATATCACTTTCATGTTTGCAAGTAGTCTAGACATACGCCTCAAAGAGCATGTAGTTAAGTTCTAGCATGTATTAGAGACTTCTTAAGACTATTATAAAGTTCACACAATCTTCACTAAGCTATGCAGACTTCACAAGTCATGACAATATCGTGCTCAAAATATTCAATTACTAAGTCAAAGCACACTTTGCATTAGAGTTCAAAGTGTTCCAAGGTTAACAATTCAGCTATGTTCAAAATTATGCATGATATCAATTAGGTTTCATCATGGGCTAGTGATTCTAATGCATGTGTTCATTACTAACTATGAGCTCAAAAAAAATTTCAAAGTTTTCGATTTTTTTGTATTTTTATAATAAGAAAAAATAATAACACACCACTAATCCCTCCCCCATACTTAATTCTTACATTGTCCCCAATGTAAGGCAAAATACAAGAAAAGAGAAAAGTCTAACTACTAAAGCAATAAAAATAAAAGTAAAATGGAGAAAGGAAACTAACTCCCCTTGAGTTGCCTCCCAAGCAGCGCCTCTGTTTAACGTCGGTGGCCCGACGCTAGTCCTTTATCAAGGTGGGTGATGCATGTTGCTCTATCCTTCCTCTTCTGCCTCAATATCTTCTTGATTCCCTTGAATTTCGGTTTGTTTGCCTTTGAGTGGTCGTCCCCAGTCTTTGTTCCTCCTCCATAATTTGTTGATTGCTGTGGTCGATCCGGAGGGTGCTTCTTTTCAATGATACGATCCTGCAAGTTAGAAAAGAGAGGGTCAGCAGTATCATGAGTAGATAAGCGGCAATAGTGTGAACATTATGCATAAAATGAGAATACATACCTCTGTTGTCATCAAGGCCATCAGTAGCCTTTCCCATCTCCCCACAATTCATCATTATCAATATCAGAATCATATTCATCATTTATATCAATAGCGTAACTAGAATGCTCATGAGTTTTAAAAGGTTCATAAATATTGAATTTTGCAACCTCGCCATTAAACTCCATTGTTAACATGCCGCTATGCACATCTATCATAGATTTTGATGTTTTCAAGAATGGTCTCCCTAAAAGAATGGGGCCAGATGGATCACCATTTTCCATGTCTAAGACATAGAAATCGGCGGGGAAAACCAAATTCTCTACATGCACAAGTACGTCCTTTACTATCCCCCTAGGTATAACCGTGGACTTATCAGCTAATTGAATCACAGTGTTATTTCTTTTCAAAGGTCCAGGTTTCAGTTGAGTGTAGGTTGAGTAAGGCATGGCATTAATGGAAGATCCTAAATCGAGCATTGCCTTCTCAATCCTAATGGTCCTAATCACACATGGGATAGAAAACATACCAGGGTCCTTGCATTTTGTGGGAATGCTTCTTTGGATGACCGCCGAAACATTCTCACCTAGTTCGATCTTGGGGCAACAACAACACCACGAAAAAAGTCAATTATGGTTGCCCACTGATCTGATCATACGTGAAATCCCTTTGCGCTCCTTGTTCTTATCCGCTTTCCAAACTTCCTTCAAAAATCTCGCACATCAAGGTATCTTCATCATGGCATCATGTAGTGGAGCGTTTGCCTCACATCATCGGAAAGTCTCGTAGAGTTCCTTGATATCCTCATCTTTCCTATTTTCCTTAAAAGCAAGGGGGAATGGGTGTTCAATTTTATATTCAGAAAATTTAGGGAACTTACCCCGTGGTTCCTCCTCTTGTATGGGCTCTTCGACGTCCTTCTCCGTCTCCTTCATCTCTTCTTGCTTGGGTGGCGTCAGTACCACCTTCTCCTCAGCTGTATCTTCGCTCATCTTCAAAGTGATAGCGCTCACATTCTCCCTGGGGTTCACCTCCGGTTGTGAAGGTAGTCCATTTGAGATTCTTGCTTCAATCTTGTTGAGCGAAGTTGCAAGTTGTCCCATTTGCGTAGTCAAGCTTTGGATGCTCGCCCTCGTCTCCTGTTGAAATTGCAAGCTAGTTTCAACAATAAATTTAACAATATTTTCTAACTTGTCAGAAGGAGTGTGCATTGGTGGTGGTGGAGGTCGCTAATATGGCTGTCTGTAGGGTGGAGGTTGGTGCATCTGTGGGTTCCCATAACCTTGGTTCGGATGGTCCCTCCAACCTTGATTGTAGTTGTTTGGTGGATGGTCATAACTCCTTTGTGGTTGCCCTGGGAATCCTCCCACTGCATTCACGTGCTCAGTGGATGTCTCTTGTAGTGATGGACAAGCATCAGTGGTATGGTTCGCAGCTAGACAGATTCCGCACGGCTTCATCTTCCCTACATTGCCACCTGCAAGATTACGCACAAGAAAAGTTAAGTCTATCAGTTGTTGTTCCAGATTGGATACATTTACCTCTTTTCTTGGCGGGTGTCCATGGCGAACATGTTTGGGAGTTAGCCGCCATGTTAGTTATTAAGTTCCTTGCCTCCTTCGTTGTCTTGTCAATGAAAGCTCTCCGCTCGCCGCATCCACTGAGTTCTTGTCACCAGAAAGCAAACCTTCATAGAAATATTGAATTAACAAGTGTTCACTTATATGATGTTGTGGGCAGCTTGCACACAACTTCTTAAAACGTTCTCAGTACTCATGCAGTGACTCCTCGTGGTACTGCTTCATACCATAGATCTCCTTTCTTATGTTAGTCGCCCTTGAAGCAGGAAAGTACTTCTCTAGGAAGACTCTTTGCAAATCCGTCCACGTGGTGATAGATCCGGAGGGTAGGTAGAATAGCCAATCCTTTGCAGCATCCTTTAGCGAGAATGGAAAGGCTCGCAGTTTGATTTGCTCCTCCGTCACGCCAGCAGGCTTCATAGTAGTGCACACCACGTGGAATTCCATCAAGTGCTTGTGCGGGTTTTCTCCTGCAAGACCATGAAAAGATGGCAATAAGTGAAATAAACCAGTTTTGAGTTTGAAATTTATGTTATTTGCGAGAGCAGGGAAAGTGATGCAGAGAGTTGTTGATCCAAGTTAGGATTCGCCAACTGCCTTAAGCTTTGATTCGCAGCCATCGTGTTCCTCTCTTCTTCTTCCTCAAGTAACCTTGCTTTTCTTCTTCTCCGATGTAGTGTCCTCTCGAACTCAGGATCGTAGTAAGAATTCACTTCGTGATCAAAGGGTTCACCTGTACTCATTAACAAACCAAAGTAGCAATAAACAATGAAAAAAAAATTAAGTTAACACAAAAGTAAACGTCTTCCCCGGCAACGGTGCCAAAATTTGGTAGCGTTTATTGCGTACGCCCAAATTAACCCTCTCAAGTTAATAATAGTAATGAATGTAGTAGCGTGAGTAGGGATCGATCCCACGAGAAAGGTTATATCTTTGTGTTAACTTATGCAAACGAAAATAAAAAGGGTTTTTTTTAAAATCAATTGAATTAACTACTACTATGATGCAAAATTAAACTAGATGAATTAACTTATGAGAAAAGAGTGATTCTCGGTTTTCGGTTAACTTTGCAATTGGTGTTTACTATCTTAATCATCGATCTTCACAAACGGTTCAATTTCCATATGAGTATTCATCGTGGACGTTTAATCCAATAATCAAAGTCCTATCTCACCTTAAGTGTAGTTAAGTAGCCCAAGCGTTCTAGTTTAACCCTTATCAAACAATCAATCAAAATACAAGCGATTAAGATTTAAATCGATGATAGCATATGAACTAGTGAGATCGATGAAGCTAAATAACATAATCCAAGCGTCTATGTTTAATCTAGTCAATTGTTTTTCCTAAGAATTTAACTAATCTTAGTTACTTCGTAAATTAGAGGGAACAAACGATCCCGTATTTGATATTTAATTTAGCAATAAATTGTATGAACAAAAGCTAGGTGATCAGTCCAACAATCATGCATAACAATTATGACAATCAAATCAGAAAAACAATTGATACTCAACGAAAATCAACAATCAAAACTTATCTCACAAGAATCGTAAACATCCAATGTATCGTTTTCTTAAACCGAGAATCACAAAAGTATTTAGCTACTCATAACTAGATTAAAAACAATCAAAATTAATCTAGAAAGCATTAAACTAATAGGAAAAGAAAAAAGTTACTAAAAAGAATCACGGTTCCGGAGTGTCGCTTCCGTCTTCGTTCTTCGAGTTGTTCTTCAAATGTTGAGAGAAAAATAAAATCTAATGTCTAAACTATGTTCTAAGGTCTGAATTCCCCCTCTAATGGCTAATAAATTTGAGTATATAGGCTTGGAGGCTGATGGAGTAGGGTAGAATCCATGTGGGAAGGAAATAAATCAAGTCTTTACACTTTCCAAAACTCATGGCGTAAAGATGCCTAATGACGTGTCAAAATTATGGCTTCCCATGTTTCTGGCATATTTACGAGTCAAAGTGGCGTAATTACGCATGTCTTCAATTTTTCAGATTTTCAATTTCCGTAGCATTGGCGTAATTACGCCTCATAATGGCGTAATTACGTCTGTTTTCAATTTTTCTGGCGAGTTTCATATTTTGGCCGTAACTTTCTCGTACGAACTCCGAATTCGATGAATCAGCTGTCCACGCGAAGATAACTGAAAGTTCTACAACCTTTTTATGGGCCACATTTCCAAAACTTGACTCAAACACATATAAATTTGAGGAGAATTGAGCAATATGTGTCTTGGATTCCGGTTTTTCCTCTTTTCTTCAACTTTATTGCTTCTTTCATCATTTAGCTTGATTTCTCCACCTTTCCCTACATTTACACAAATATATGATTAGGTAGCATATGTATCAATTTATCCATCAAAATATACCAAATCGTAGATAATTAAGCGCAATAGATGTGTCTATTTCTAGTCACATCATTTCTTGCCATGTATTCTCTTGTGTGTGTTGATCATTTTGTGCCTGTAACATACTGTGAGTGAGTCTTTGAGTATTTGTTTATTGCAAGTTTGTTCATGCCGTCGTAGCTCAGTTGGTAGAGTTATTTGGTGATAGTGTGTTCTGCCATATAAATATTCAATTGGCCGTGCACTTGAGTTCTTGGATTGGGAATTGGTGGAGTCCAATTCATAACAATTACATTAACCGGACGAAGACTGTTTTTGCGCAGGTACTTGATTACCATTCACCGTTGAAGAATATCTGAGTTCCTGCAATTTTACTAGCTCTCTGATACCATATTGAGGTTAAAGAAGACGATCATGGAAGCAGTTGCGCGAGAGGAAACTGAAACTCTTAGTCCATGAAAATGAATTCTAGATACATGAAAAAGCAAAGGAAAATGCTTTATATAATACAAGAAGACACCTATGAATGACACATCAACAATCAACTAAGCATGTGGACCAACTAATGAAGTACAAGTGTACAAGGAAATAAATCATACATCCTAATATTTAGACGATTGATCTATCTTCAATATTAGTACCAATGGCTCTCAAGTGGGAGATTCTTTGTTACCTGAGTAATCATCTTTTGGTTTAAAATATAAATGTCTCCCAAAAGCGACCAAATTATGATATACGAGTAGGTTTAAAATATAATTGTCATATTGTTACTACATATGGTAATTTTTGTAGAGTTGTAAGCTTTCAGCCCAACAATTGTTATCAAAATCAAGATCACCTATTTGATTCTTGTGAGCTGCAAGTTGGTACAATTATTGGGAATGGTGTTGTTGAAGAGTAATTACTGCTCTTGCTGATAGGGTGATTGAAACGTGGCATTTGACCTATTATACTATTTGAGAAATTTAAATTACACGTTGTCATCACTTATAATTTTTAACACGGTGACAACTCTCGATTCCACAAACTTAAAATTGATATAAGTTTTTTCTAAGTGAAATTAAAATTGTCCACCTAATAATAAAATTTAAACCATATATTCAAGTATCTTAAGGATACATATATAATATGGTAACTATCATATAAATATCTTGATTGGTTTTACTATTTTCGAACATAACGTTTGTATCTCAATTTATTTTGGTATGTTAATACCAGTTTATAGTTTTAATCATTGGGACTTAGAGATATTAGAATTGGAAGTCTTATATTTATGATCTTAATAATAAAAGTTATAGGTGACATAAAACTAATGGCATATAGTTGAAGCATTCTCTGTTGACCAGTGACCAGTGACCACAATTAATACTGAATAAAGGTTGTTGTCAGCAAAGTATAGCATTCGGCGAAGTTCACTCTGCCAGCTTACTTCATGAATTTAACAGACTTCGAAGACTAATGTCACGGGATGAGAGCTTTCACCCAAACTTTCTCGAACCCGTGCGGCACCTGACTAGTAACCCCGCGTCGCTAGCAAGTCAGCCTTCCTCCCGAGTTGGTTGCTAAAGTGCTAGAAAGAGAGAACACAAAGAGATTGAGAGAATGCTTTGTATTGCTTGAATACTTTGACTGAAAACTTGATGGTTACAAATGAACTCCTCCCCCCTATATATACAAGTTCACCTCCTCAATGGACGGTGATGATCAATTTAATCTAATGGCTAGAAATGATCTTCTAGGATGTTCCACACATCTACAAGCTTCTACATACTTCTAATATGTATTTCTATAAGGTTCTAGAATGACCTACAAAAGAATGTACAAGGGATGTCTAGAATCTTCCGGGGTGCTCCAAAGTGTTCTTCAAGCTTCTGGGAGCTTCCGGATGTCCCAAAGCCCCTCCAATGTATGCCGGAATCTTCTAGAAAGTTGCGGGTCGTGACATTCTCCCCCACCTAAATTGGCGACGCCCTCGTCGCCTGAATATCGCAGAACTCCTTAATCTTGTGTGCAAACTGCCACAAGTGGTCTTCGTGCTCCCAGCTAGATTCTGCCTCGGGTAGACCCTTCCATCGCACGAAGTACTCGGTGTATGGGGGAACTCCTCTTTTACGTATCACTCGGTTCGCCAAAATCTCCTCCACGCTTTTGTCATATGATGTGACCACAGCAGTTGGCGCCCGATGTGATGTCCCACGGCTTGGATCCTCCATGTCTGCATGATATGGCTTCAGCTGACTCACATGAAACACTGGATGGATCTTTAACTTTGGCGGTAGTTGTAGTCGATAAGACACTGTGCCTATACGCCGCTCGATGGGAAAGGGGCCTTCATATCTACGTATCAACCCCTTGTGTACTGGTCGCAATGACTTGAACTGTTGTGGTAGTAGCTTCACCATTACAAGGTCCCCTTCCTTGAACTCGACCGCTCGTCGCTTAAGATCTGCCCACTTCTTCATCTTTTTGGCGGCTTTGTTCAATGATGCTCGAACCAAGTCAGTCTCCTCCTGTATGGACTTGGCGAATGTGTATGCTGTGGGGCTGCTTCCTGTGTAGCCCGTGGCAATGTTATGAGGTGTCATCGGTTGCCTGCCTGTGGCTAACTCAAATGGACTTCGTCCAGTAGATTCGCTCCGCTGCAAATTATAAGAGAACTGGGCTGTGTCTAAGAGTGTTGCCCAATCTCGTTGGTTTGCACTCACATAGTGCCGCAAGTATAACTCTAGTAGCGCATTCACCCGCTCTGTCTGCCCATCCGTTTGCGGGTGGAAGCTCGTCGAGAAAGCAAGATCGGACCCCAAAAGTTTGAACAGCTCGGACCAAAACTTCCCCGTGAAGCGGGGGTCACGATCACTCACAATGGTCTTCGGAATGCCCCAATGCTTGACCACATGCTTAGTGAAAAGCTTGGTTGTGTCAACGGCAGTGATGTCTGGCGGTGCAGCAATAAAGATGGCATACTTAGAAAATCTGTCCACCACAACAATGATAGTCTCGCACCCTTCTGACTTGGGTAGTGCCGTAATGAAGTCCATGGATATGCTCTCGAATGGGTGCTCAGGAATGGGAAGTGGTTGTAGGAGACCGGCTGGCTGCTGTTGTTCCACCTTGTCTTGTTGGCACACAAGACAAGTCCTCACATAGGCCTCCACATCCTCCCGCATCCTTGGCCAATCCTCCATGAATGCCATAGTGCGATGCATCCCCGGGTGGCCCGCCCACTTTGTATCATGACACTCCTTGAGTATTTCCCGGCGCAAATTTCCCCACTTGGGCACAAAGAGGCGGTCTCCCTTAGTGAATAGCAAGCCATCTCGAATCCAAAACCGTCGGGTTTTGCCTTCCCTAGCAAAGTCCATGATGTTCCTTGCCATCGGGTCTTGATCAAGCCCTTCCCGTATGCGATCCTTCAACATGCTGGCGGGTTGGCTTATGGCTGCAAGCTCTACCTTTCGGCTTAAGGCATCGGCTACACGATTGGTTGTCCCCGGCTTATACTCCAATGTGTAGTCAAATTCCGCAAGAAACTCCTGCCACCTTGCTTGCTTCGGAGTGAGCTTCTTTTGGGTTTGGAAGTAGCTTGTGGCAACATTGTCTGTCCGCACAATAAACTTGCTCCCAAGCAAGTAATGCCTCCATACTCGTAGACAATGGACCACCGCAGTCATCTCCTTCTCATGGACTGTGTAGCGCCGCTCGGCATCATTCAACTTGCGGCTCTCAAAGGCAATAGGATGCCCATTTCGCATAAGAACGCCCCCAATGGCATAGTCTGAGGCATCAGTGTGCACCTCGTATGGCTTTGTGTGATCCGGCAGGGCTAAGACTGGTTGCTCCGTCACCTTGATCTTTAGCTCTTCAAATGCTTCCCGACACTTTGGATCCCACTCCCACTTCTTGTTCTTCTTCAAGAGATTAGTGAGGGGTGTGGCAATGTTAGAATGCCCCTCTATGAAGCGCCGGTAATAGTTGGCTAGCCCCAGAAAAGATCGGAGTTGGGGCACATTGGTTGGAGCCTCCCAATCTCGTATGGCCTTCACCTTGGCCTTTTCCATCATGATATGCCCGGTCTTGATGTTGTGGCCCAAGAATGACACCTCATCTCGGGCAAAAGAGCACTTCTCCAATTTGATGTAAAGTTCATTCTCCCGAAGTGCCTGAAACACCTTTCTCAAATGCTCCATGTGTTCCTCCAATGTGGATGAGTAGATAACAATATCATCAAGGTAAACAACCACAAATTTATCCAAGTAAGGGTGGAATACCTTGTTCATGAGGGTGCAAAATGTGGCCGGGGCATTGGTGAGACCAAAAGGCATAACCAAAAATTCATAAGACCCGTACCTCGTGACCATGGCGGTCTTTGGCTCATCCCCTACGGCAATCCACACTTGCCAATATCCGGACCGCAAGTCTATCTTTGAAAACCACTTGGCCCCTCCAAGTTGGTCGAACAACTCTCCAATGAGTGGTATAGGGTACTTGTTCCGGACCGTCAACTTGTTCAAGGCCCGATAGTCCACGCACATGCGTAGAGATCCATCATGTTTCTTTTGAAAGAGCACTGGTGCACCATATGGGGACTTGGATGGCTGGATCATCCCCGCATCAAGTAGTTCCTTGAGTTGTTTCCTCAACTCTTCCAATTCAGGTGGTGCCATCCGATAGGGGGTGCGTGAGGGCGGGCTAGCATCCGCTACTAGCTCGATTTTGTGGTCCACGTCCCTCCTTGGTGGTAGCTTCTTCGGGAGCTCCTTTGGCATAATGTCCTTGAAGTCCTCAAGAACGACCTTGACTTCCATGGGCAACTCCCCCAAGCCCTCGGTCTTTGGCCCTTCGTCTATCTTAGGAACTATGGCATAGGTCTCCTCACTACGCCTAAGTCCCTTTGCGAATTGAATAGCCGACAACATGCTTGGCCCCTTGGCCTCCCTCTTGGCCGGTATAGTGCATGGAGTGTTTGCATCAAGGATATATAAAGAGTCTGAAAAGGGTAAAATGCAAGCCCGTACCTCGTCGAGCCACTCCAGTCCAAGTACAATGTCATAATCATCCATGGGCACCACTGTGTAGGAGACATATCCCTGCCATTCTCCTATCGTGGTCTTCACTCCCTTGGCCGCTCCGGCGATTGGTTTGGCCTTTGCATTCACTGACTTGATTGATCCTCCGGTTGGAGTGATGGCAAGCCCTAGCTTCTTCGCCGCCTCCTCTCGGATGAAGTTGTGTGTGGCCCCCGTATCCACTAATGCCTTGACTCGTCGCCCCCTGACCAAGGCATCCACAAACATAGACCCCCCCTTGGGTCCTTTAGCGCGCTCCACCTTTGCTTTGACGGCATTGAGGAGCAGTAGAGATCCAATCTGTGTGCCCTCCTCCTGTGGCTCATCATCTTCATCTGCAAGAGCTGCTAGCTTGTTTACTTTTGGGCAATTGGCCATGAAGTGGTCGGTCTTGTGACAAAGGAAGCAAGTCCTTTCCCGGTCATTGGACCTATAGGTTGATGGTCTTGGTGCATTGCCCCTGTTGTAGGTTTGGCTTGAGTTTGACTGGTTGCCTCCCATACCTTTGCCCTTGTCATCCCTCTTGCCCTTGTTGTTGCCATCGTTGGAGGGCCGCAACTCAATAAGGCTCTCGGCATAAGCAATTGCCGTAGCCAAATCTTGCACTTGACGGCGTTGGAGCTCCTGTTTTGCCCATGGCCTGAGCCCATCAAGGAAAGCGAAGAATGCCTCACGATCCGTCAACTCTGGGATCTCCAATATGATCTCTTGGAACTCCTTGATGTACTCTTTTATAGTTCTGTTGTGTGTGAGCCGTCGTAGGCGTCCCCGAGCCTCATACTCCACATTCTCGGGGTAGAATTGTCGTTTGAGCTCGGCCTTGAAGTCTTCCCATGTATCCATGCGGCATGTGCCTCGCTCAATATCGGCGTGTCGCCTCCTCCACCATAGAGTGGCTGTGTCGGTCAGGAATAGGGGCGCTGTGCGAATCTTGGCCTCGTTGTCCCGTACATTCGAGGCTGCAAAGTATTGCTCCAAGTTCCATAGAAAGTTATCAAGTTCCTTAGCATTGCGAGTCCCATTGTATGGTCTTGGCCTTGGAACATCGATCCTGGTTGGTGCCGTGGCCACATGTTCCCCCGCATTGGCCATGGCCCTTTTGCATATAACCATGTCGGCCTTGAGAGTTTTGAACTCTTCTTGCAAGGCCTCAATCATGCCCCTAAATTCATTGAATTGATTCTTCGCAACAAAATGGAAAGAGTTAATTTGTTGGAGTACCTGACCTTGAAACTCCTCCCCTGAGGTGTTTTCTTCAAGTTCCCGTACCCTCTCGGCCACCTCCTCGAAGGCTTGGGAGTGATCCGCCATGTATTGCTCCAGTCGGATCATCCGGTTCTCCATGCCACCCATAAAGTCGACCGAGGGTTCCCTTGACTGGCCTCGGCCCTTCCTCGGTGCCTTCTCCGGCTTCTCGGGTTGTTGGACCACCCCTGAGTCCGACATTCTTTCTTCTAGCAAACACCAACGAACAATCTTGAGTGCGGAAGCTTTAAGAGCCGACCTAGGCTCTGATACCACTTGTCACGGGATGAGAGCTTTCACCCAAACTTTCTCGAACCCGTGCGGCACTTGACTAGTAACCCCGCGTCGCTAGCAAGTCAGCCTTCCTCCCGAGTTGGTTGCTAAAGTGCTAGAAAGAGAGAACACAAAGAGATTGAGAGAATGCTTTGTATTGCTTGAATACTTTGATTGAAAACTTGATGGTTACAAATTAACTCCTCCCCCCTATATATACAAGTTCACCTCCTCAATGGACGGTGATGATCAATTTAATCTAATGGCTTGAAATGATCTTCTAGGATGTTCCACACATCTACAAGCTTCTACATACTTCTAATATGTATTTCTATAAGGTTCTAGAATGACATACAAAAGAATGTACAAGGGATGTCTAGAATCTTCCGGGGTGCTCCAAAGTGTTCTTCAAGCTTCCGGGAGCTTCCGGATGTCCCAAAGCCTCTCCAATGTATGCCGGAATCTTCTAGAAAGTTGCGGGTCGTGACACTAAGCTAACTTTGAAGACCAACTTACTGCTAGTCTCGGTCCACTTGTCAACAGTACGATTTTGCAGAACTTTTAAGAAGATAAAACCCAATAATTGTAGACGTTCTGACGATGACAAAAGAATGTCAGATGTCAGCATCAACCTCGTACTATCAGACGACGAAATCAAAGATTAACGTAATGTTGGACGAAACACTATGCCACGCCTCGAAACGGGTCGATAACACCGACGTTGACTCCAAATAACAATTCAAAAATCAACAAGCCTCGTAATACAAAATTAACTAAAATCAGTCTTTTATTCCATAAAATACATATTTCTTACACCTTGCAAATTAGAACTTACAAAAATGGATTCAGTATAGCTTGACCAAAGTATATTGGATAACATATGAAAAGTCGTCACCTTATAACGTAGATTTTCAAGTCTTAACTAATAGGAGAATTGTGGGAAATTATATGGGTGAACCGAAGTCTTGATATTCATCTCTATTGATTTTTGTCTCTCTTTATCGCTAGCTTGATTGGTTTGGCTAATTTTCTGGGTTTATTTTATTAAGTTTCACTCAATAATCGTATGCTAAATATAGTTAGACTAATTAACTTTGGTAATTGCTACTAGTCCCTGTGGGTACAAAATCTCTACTTTCATATCATTATACTAAAACTTGACACCGTGCACTTGCGAGAAAAATCGCTACATTAAAATTTTCTGTTTAAATAAATAGCGACCAGGATGCGGTATTTATTATCCAAGATAACACCAAAGCATTGCACATTTCCCATTATGAAAGTGTTCATACAGCCTACAGATGACCGAGGACAAGTTCAATCAATGAAACTAAGCTTATTCTTAGCTAGCAACGCAATTAGCATTGCACAGCTCTAGACACGATAATTTTTTCTGTTACAATAAGATTATCAATAACTAAATTCATACCTGGAGTATCCGATGGATGACATGAACAAAAGATCATTGAAAATCACTGTCACCGCCATTTATGAATTCCAAAGCTCGAAGAAAATATGTACACTTAAATAAATATTAAATTGACATGGAATCAATTAAGAAATTGGTTGTAAGAAAAAAATCAAATTATAAACGATAGATTGAATTTAGCCTCGCTCTGCTACAATGTTAAGATTTGAGCACGATATTTGGAGGGAAAGTTCGAACCCCATTTTTGAGAAAATAAAAAACTCTACTAACAGTCTGATTACAATGGTGTCATATTTGTACAAAACAAAGGTAAGAATAACTAAAATCGTGTTTTCATTTTTAGCACTTTTACTCTTCAACTAACTAACCACCAACATTTCCAATTCACGTTGCCTCTCTCCTTTTGCTCCTCGGTCGTCAAACTCACGCCTGAATTGTTGATTTTTGAAGGGCTAGTCCAAAAGCAACACCTATATTAATTTTGATAATAAATAATTTTGAGATTACATGAATATTAAAAAAAACTGATAATAAATAATTTTTATATAAAAAATTTAGAATTTATATTAATTTAAAAGCTTTAGAAATGATTTTTTATAAGTTTTTTATTACTTATTAGAATAATAATTTAAATATAATAATTTTTTTATTTTTAAATTTATGATTTTATAATAATTTTTAATATTCTTATCATCTAAAAGTTCCAAAGAATATAGATAAAGATAATTTATTAAGTTTAAAAGTTTTGATAAGTTGATGAGATATATATATATATATATATATATATATATATATATATATATATATATATATATATATATATATATATATTAGTTTTTGTTGGCACCGCACAATGCGCGGTGTCAGGTACTACCATGTTGGTCAATTTTTTTTTAATTTGATTGAAAATAACATTTTAAATGACTAACTTTAACAAACCTTTTTTTTAGAAAAAGAATATGGTACTGTAATTGAATGGAAAAAAATAACCAAAGGACTGACTCTAAATTTTTTTTAAATTTTGTCAATCTTACTATAAATTGAAAAAATAATATTTGAAGTTGCGCGCAGAAACAATCGATTAAGATATAATTTTTCCTAGTCGGTTCACGCCAAACCCGGTCATTAAAAAATTTATCCAACAAAAAAATTTTAAAAAAAGTTTTTCGAAAATTAAAATGTAATTTTTTAAGGAATAGTAAATTAATATTTATTACTATTCATTAATGAATAGTACTCTCTTGCTCTCTTATATATAGGTATTATTATTATATATAGGTATATATATAAATATAGGTCGTTTGCGGTCAATATTTATATTTTCTTGGTGTGTTTTTCTTTTGTTAATTGTAATTGTTGTATCTTTTTCACTAGAAAATTAGAGTTTCTTGTCACGATTTCATGAATCATATAGGTCTAGCTTATCTTAAATGGAGGCAATGTTATTTTACATATTTGATTTCTTTTTTCTCAACATGCAATTATTTGTCATGTCTTTCCATTGAAGAGGTCGACTATTTCTCCGCCCTAGGGGTATTGTCTTTTTGATATCTCAAATCATTAATTATCTACTATTTTGATTATAATTAATCTAACACTCAGTTACTAGTGGTTTTGATTATGATTATGTATGTCCCCCTGATGGGAAAGAATATGCCAATATGCTGTATTCCAATGAGCCAGTGAATATGACCATATCCCCATTTACGGATGCATATCTGAGTAAGGGGCACTTGCAAAAAAAATTTACCTTAAAAAAAATTTAAAATTACATCTTACTCCCCAAAAATTATAGTTTACCTCTCAAAAACTACATTGTGTCCCTCCTAAAATATCTTTACCCTCCATTTTTTAGTTCAATATTTGTTGCCTCCTTGCAAAATTTACTGCGTCCGCCCTGTATATAGCTGTGTTATGGAAAGATTTAGTTGAGATTGGTGCACTTTGATGGTGGAGTATTTGATGAATTGTGATCATGTACCCATTCAGTAACTGACTTTGGTGAAGTTTTCATAAATGTCCATTTAACAACTGATTTTGGTGAAGCCTTTAATGGATTTTCATAAATGCCCTTTAAATATCAGTTAAAATTCCACTTTCTGTTGGATTAGTATTCAACCAATGTGGAGACAACTTAGCAACCAAGTTTGAAGTCTACAATGGGGTGCCAACTTTGAAGTCCACAAAGTTGCCCAAGTTTGAACATGCTAACTTGTTATCATTTCACACCATGATTTTCATGATTTCACACCAAGAATTTTCTTGGTTTCACATCATGTTTTTCACCTATAAATAGGCAAGAGATTTGCTCATTTGTATCACAACAAAAATCAAAAGTTTTGTAAGCTTTGAGAGAGAGCAAAGTGTGATTGAGAGATTTTGAGTTGAGTTGAGCAAGTTTGCTCCTTCTCCGAGAGTTGTGAGTTTGTACTCCTCTTGTAATCCTTCATATTTGATATAGTGAAGTGTGTGTGCTCCGTGGACGTATGCGAGTTTTCCCGAACCACGTAAATCTTTGTGTCTCTATCCATTTGTGTGTGCATTGTTTTTCATGTCCCTTATAGCTCCTGCAACTTCCGCAAGAACGTGACAGCAGTCATAGTTCCCTAACAACTGGTATCAGAGCCATGATCATTTTGTTGGGGAGAGCTTTGGTGTGGTAGGCGAATACGTATTGACTAAGGAGGTTCTGTCTAGGAAAATCGGTATTTAAGTGGGACCGGTGTGACCCCACCAATTTTCCTGAGAATCTTGAAGCTCTGTCTAGGAAAGATCGAGATTCTCTCTTTCCTGGGAGCTTACTTAGCGTGTACTATTCAAGTACTTCATCAAAGTATCAGGAGCAATGGCCGCAGACGAAGGGAAGCTAAAACTCGAAAAGTTCGATGGTGCAGATTTTGGATTCTGGAAAATGCAAATAGAGGACTATTTGTATCAGAAAAATTGTATCAACCTCTCGAAGAAAAGAAGCCAGAAACAATGTCAGATGAAGATTGGAAAATCCTCGATAGACAAGCTCTTGGAGTAATCCGCTTGACATTATCCCGCAATGTTGCTTTCAATATTGCAAAAGAAAAGACCACAGCAGGTCTCATGAAAGCTCTCACCAGTATGTACGAAAAGCCGTCAGCCTCAAATAAAGTACACCTGATGAGACGATTGTTCAACTTGCGGATGACGGAAGGCGCATCAGTGGCTCAACATCTCAATGAGCTTAATACAATTACAACTCAACTGAGCTCAGTTGAGATTGAATTTGATGATGAAGTACGAGCATTGATACTTTTGTCTTCTCTATCTGAAAGTTGGAATGCTACAGTCACAGCAGTGAGTAGCTCGTCGGGAAGCACTAAATTAAAATTTGACGATGTTCGTGATCTTGTTCTTAGCGAAGAAATCCGAAGGAGAGCGTCAAGTGAGACGTCGTCCTCTTCAGCTTTGTCTATAGAATCAAGAGGAAGAACCAGAGGAAATGGACGCGGCAGATCAAACTACCGAGGAAGATCAAAGGACATGAGGTCCCAATCTAGGAATCCCCCTAATTCTCAGAACTCAAAGACTATCGAGTGATGGAAATGCGGGCAGCCCGGACATTATAAAAATCAGTGCAAAAATGCACCGAAAAACCAGGAGGCGAAGGCAGAAGCAAACGTTGCTTCTAGAGATGATGCATTAATATGTTCTTTAGAGTGCAAGGAAGACTCTTGGGTGTTAGACTCCGGAGCATCATTCCATGCTACTTCGCAAAGAGAACTCTTCGAGAAATATGTCCCCAAAAACCTTGGTAAAGCCTACCTTGGTAATTAACAATCTTGCGAAATTGTTGGCAAAGGTATCATAAAGATTAAGTTGAACGGGTCTGTATGGGAGCTGAAGGATGTCAGGCATATTCCCGATCTGAGAAAGAACTTAATCTCAGTTGGTCAGTTGGCCAGTGAAGGTTATACAACAGTCTTTCACGGTGATACTTGGAAGATCTCAAAAGGTGCAATGATAATTGCTCGAGGCAATAAGAGTGGTACTCTTTACATGACAGCAGGAGCACGCTGTTCAATTGCAGTTGCAGCAAACAAAGAAAGTCCTACTTTGTGGCACCAGAGACTCGGCCACATGAGTGAGAAAGGAATGAAGATTATGCATTCCAAGGGAAAACTACCAGCCCTCCAGTCAATAGAAATTGACATGTGTGAAGATTGCATATATGGCAAACAAAAGAGGGTCATTTTTAAGACAAGTGGCAGAACACCAAAGAAGGAAAAACTGGAACTCATTCACTCTGATGTTTGGGGACCAGCCACTATCTCATCCATTGGTGGAAAATATTACTTCGTGACATTTATCGATGATCACTCTCGGAAGGTATGGGTTTACTTTCTAAGGCAGAAGTCCGAAGTATTTGATACTTTCAAAAGATGGAAAGCTATGGTTGAAAATGAGACAAGTCTTAAAATCAAATGTCTCAGAACAGACAATGGTGGTGAATACACAGACACCAGATTCAAGAAATTCTGCTTCGAACATGGGATCCGAATGGAGAGAACCGTGCCAAGTACGCCTCAACACAATGGTGTAGCTGAGCGTATGAATCGAACGTTGACTGAAAGAGCCCGAAGTATGCGTATACAATCAGGTCTACCAAAGCAGTTCTGGGCAGAAGCAATCAATACAACAGCTTACTTGATCAACTGAGGGCCATCTAATCCATTAGAGCACATGATACCCGAAGAATTATGGAGTGGAAAAGAAGTAAAACTCTCACATCTTAAAGTCTTCGGTTGTGCTGCATTTGTACATATCAGTGATCAAAGCAGGAGTAAGCTTGATCCCAAATCCAAGAAATGCACCTTCATCGGTTATGGCGATGATGAATTTGGATATCGCATATGGGATGATGAGAGCAAGAAGTTAATCCGCAGTAGGGGTGTTATCTTCAATGAAAAGGCTATGTACAAAGACATACACACAACGAGCACTCGTGCGTCAATGAGTGATCCTGTCTATGTTGAGCAGGATGATGTGCCAGAGAATAGTATGTCACATCATGAAAATCCGATTTTAGATCCGGAGGAACTCGAAACGCAGAGCAGTGGAGAGCAGTCTGGTGAACCGCAGGTTCAGAGTCCTCCCGCATTGAGAAGATCATCTCGGCCTCATATACCAAACATAAGGTATATGAATTATCTATTGCTTACAGATGGAGGAGAGCCTGAATGCTACGATGAAGCATGTCAGGCAGAGGATGCTGGCAAGTGGGAGATTGCAATGAAAGATAAAATGCAGTCTCTTATCTCCAACAACACTTGGGAGCTAATGAAGCTACCAAAAGGAAAGAAAGCCCTTCACAACAAATGGGTGTATCGTGTGAAGGAAGAAAGTGATGGATCAAGAAGATTCAAGGCCCGGTTAGTAGTCAAAGGTTTTCAACAGAAAGAAGGAATTGATTACACCGACATTTTTCACCAGTAGTGAAGCTAACCACTATTCGGTCAGTGTTGAGCATTGTTGCTGCTCAAGGACTACACCTGGAACAACTGGATGTGAAAACTGCTTTTCTCCACGGGGATGTGGATGAAGAGATCTATATGCAACAACCAGAAGGATTCTCAGAGATAGGAAGGGAATAGGCTTCGGAGGAGCTTGTATGGTCTAAAACAAGCCCCTCGGCAATGGTATAAGAAATTCGATGGTTTCATGCAGAGGCAAGGATTCCACAAGTGTAATGCTGACCATTGTTGCTACTACAAGAAGTATGAGTCCAGTTATATCATCTTGCTACTTTATGTCGATGATATGTTGGTAGCAGGACCAGACATGGACGAGATCAAGAAGTTGAAGATGCAACTGTCAAATGAGTTTGACATGAAAGATCTAGGTCCAGCTAAACAAATTCTCGGGATGCGGATCACCAGAGATAAGCAAAAAGGTACATTGCAGTTATCTCAGGCTGAGTACATCAACCGTGTATTGAATAGGTTCAACATGAGTGATGCTAAGGAAGTAAGTACGCCCTTGGGCAGTCACTTCAAGCTATCCAAAGATCAGTCTCCGAAGACAGATGAGGAGAGAAACTTCATGGCTCAGGTTCCCTATGCATCAGCCATTGGAAGTCTTATGTATGCCATGGTCTGTACAAGACCAGATATTGGCCATGCAGTGGGAGCTGTTAGCAGATTTATGTCAAATCCTGGAAAGACCAACTGGCAAGTTGTGAAATGGATCATGAGGTATCTACGAGGTACTAAAGATAAATGTTTAGTATTTGGAAAGGGAGAAACAAAAATACAAGGCTATGTAGATGCAGACTTTGCTGGCGAAATCAATCGTAAAAGAAGTACTACGGGTTATGTGTTCACAGTGGGAAGCACATCAGTTAGTTGGATATCACAGATACAGAAGATTGTAGCTCTATCAACTACAGAAGCTGAGTATGTAGCTGTGACTGTGGCTAGCAAAGAAATGATATGGTTACAAGGATTGTTAACAGAATTGGGATTCAATCAAGTAAAGAATGTACTGTACAGTGACAGTCAGAGTGCGATTCATCTAGCGAAAAATTCAGCATTCCATTCAAGAACCAAACACATTGGATTACGTTATCACTTCATCAGATCCTTGTTAGAGGAAGGTGTATTGAAAGTCGAGAAAATCCAGGGCAGTAAGAATCCAGCGGATATGTTAACAAAGGTTGTCACCATGGACAAACTGAAGTTATGTACAACTTCAGTTGGTCTTCAAGGATGAAGACGAGGTCGAGCACACCACTGATCAAGGTATGAAGACAGATTGAAATCAGTCTTCAAGTGGGAGATTGTTGGATTAGTACTCAACCAATGTGGAGACAACTTAGCAACCAAGTTTGAAGTCTACAATGGGGTGCCAACTTTGAAGTCCACAAAGTTGCCCAAGTTTGAACATGCCAACTTGTTATCATTTCACACCATGATTTTCATGATTTCACACCAAGAATTTTCTTGGTTTCACATCATGTTTTTCACCTATAAATAGGCAAGAGATTTGCTCATTTGTATCACAACACAAATCAAAAGTTTTGTAAGCTTTGAGAGAGAGCAAAGTGTGATTGAGAGATTTTGAGTTGAGTTGAGCAAGTTTGCTCCTTCTCCGAGAGTTGTGAGTTTGTACTCCTCTTGTAATCCTTCAGATTTGATATAGTGAAGTGTGTGTGCTCCGTGGACGTAGGCGAGTTTTGCCGAACCACGTAAATCTTTGTGTCTCTATCCATTTGTGTGTGCATTGTTTTTCCTGTCCCTTATAGCTTCTGCAACTTCCGCAAGAACATGACAGCAGTCATAGTTCCCTAACACTTTCTACTTCCATCTTTCACGTTCCATGTTAATCTCTTCACCTTCTTTAATATAGTTGATTTCAATCTTAAATATTTATTTCAATTCTGAAAACAAGAACATCTTCTTCGCTCTCTCTGCACGGCAATTCAAGAAAATAAGTGTAAAATTGTAAATTTTAATTTTATCAATTTCAGTTTCTAAGTTTGTCTCATGGGTTTAGCTTGCTATCAAGTTCATTGCAGTTACATTTGAATTCCGGCATTAGAAAATGATCAAAACCCAAGTGAATTTCTCTCGATTTTTTGGCTATATATTTTTTTTTAATTTGTTGCATATTTAAGCGATATTTAGCATCTCATCTGGTTAGACACAGATAAACCTTGAATCGAATCAACAATTGAAGTGTTTGTCCCCCTTCAGAACTTGAAAATGAGCCAAAAACACATGTTAGCAGTTTGTGTCTCAGTCACACACCGTGGTCGGAATGCTAACATCAGCAATTTTTCCGAAAATTTAATTTAAAACATCAAAGTCCCACAAGTACCGAAAGATCAATAACTAGTCTTTTATTTGATAAGTCTTTAAAATTTGAAAGCAAGTTGGTTTGATACAATGAATAGAATCGTGCTTTTGAAATTTGGTACGCTTGAAAATTAAACTGAATGGACTTCGATTACAAGAGCAGCGATAACATATCGATGTAGTCTACCATATTTACCAACCTACTCCCATGAAAATACACACTCAATAATCATTATATTCCCCCAATCAAGCTGTTGGTGGTGGGAATTACTTACTCCTTTCAAAACACCTTACCACAAACAGCGGGAGGTGTATAAATAACATTTACCAAACTTAGGTAAAGGTAATTCTTCTTACCAAACAAACCTGGAAGCAATTTCCTGAATCCCAACTTGGTTTAGATTCAGCAAAGCGATAATGAAAATAGTATAGATTCGACTCAACGTGCTAAGGCCTGGCGAACACAGGCAACTACATTAACTGCTGCTTCGCACGATGCATCACTTGATATATTCTACAAGAGTTCCATCAACTGATGAGCAACATCTGTAACAAAGAACCTTTAATGTGTAAAGAATCAAAAACCAGAATAACAAAAAAAGGGCACGCTGAAATTTGAAATGAATGAGCTAAGAAAAGCATTCAGAATATACACCGTTAGATGTTCTTTCAAGAAACCTTTCTCCACTGAGACCAAACAAGATACTTTGATGATTATTTTAGCAGAAAAAGCAAATACTCAAGATTTAATCAAACTAAAAATAAGCTTACCGACGAAAAGTTTGGGAAGATGCAATTGATATAGAAGGTGCATTCAATATGGTATCCTTTACGTTTTTAGAGACACCTATGAGGCAAGTATAGGAGATTTAAAAATAAAACAGCAGACTCAAGCTGGATGGAGATGCTAAAATTAACTTTTTAACATAGATTCAGCGACTGGCAATCACTTTAACTTCAAACAGCATTTGGTGGTTGAGATAAAAGATCCAAGTAGCTGGTGCCAATCAATTTGACATTAAGGCGTGTACAAACAATGATGATTAAATTGAACTGAGAAACAAAAGACATCAAGAAATGAATAGTTAAATCCTATCTCATGACTCAGCCCACGAAACTTCATCATCACATCAGGAATCCTATAAAGCTACCACCGCAATTAAAGCCTGTTTTTTTCTGTTTCTCTAAGGTGCAGAGCACCGAATATTTGCTAGAAATAAATCAAATAAACAAGTTTAAAATAAATGGAAGCATTATCAGAAGCATGTATCAAAATTCCTTACCTTTGAGCACAGCCGGTGATGTGTGGAATTCCTGCCAACATTGTGGCAGGAGGCAAGATTCATATTTAAAAATTTAGCAGCAAGGTACGCAGAACCAGCAGCAATCTGATGAGGTTTAAACTGAAGCCACAGTGAGCTTCGAAGCCTGCAAAAACAAAAATACCACATCAAAACATGCCCTATTGTATTCCCTAGTGAATGGAAGGATTATAAACAACCATTCCACATCTAGATATGAGGACTAATGAATAAAACAAACCATATGTAGCAATGCCAACAATTGAACTAACATTGCCGCCCAAGCTGATCAAACATATTCGCAACAATCATATATCAACAAAGAAGACGTGCAAAAAAACATTAAATACAATCCCGTTTCTGAAAAGCCAAAAGTGAACCAAAGCAGCATTCCCTTACCAAC
Source organism: Haberlea rhodopensis (assembly GCA_907163345.1). Lineage (NCBI taxonomy): Eukaryota > Viridiplantae > Streptophyta > Magnoliopsida > Lamiales > Gesneriaceae > Haberlea > Haberlea rhodopensis. The sequence continues at coordinate 1,189,147 of CAJQUN010000095.1, forward strand.
TAAAAACTCAGCAACAGATGCGGAAAAATCCAGGACTCCTCTGCAGACAGTAGATTGAGTATCTTAAAATAGAAAACATGTCACACCATCTACGGAACAGTCAAATCCTGTTCCACCTCCGCAGCATTGCAATACTGACACATATCGCTTTGGCATAAAAGAAGTAGCACCATACGCTGCAGGAAGTTAAAACTCCCTCGGCATGACCAAAATCTCCACACATTTTAAAGGAGGGAAGAATGAAAAATGTAACTTTACAAGCCTTTTAAGTATTGAAACAAAAATGCTCAAAGAGAATTACTGCACATCTTTGCGACAGAGATAAAATACACAGCTTGACTGAACTAATTATATGGACAAGATGTCAATATGTCAAGTTTTTTTAAGTTAAGAACATTAATATGATTTCCAAAGCGCAAATAACGAACAGGTCAGGTAGGTGTACCACTTTTGAATTGAAATTCCTTCATTTATTGGGAAGAAATGAATGAATCATGCAATAGCATTTATCTATATGTTTTAAGTGGGAAAATATAATTAGTTAGTTGAATCTAGAAATATTTCTGAAATAAAAAACTAATGACATGATAAATTGTGTAAAGGCAGAATAATTTATTTCTATACTTGGCTGAGAAAAGAAGAATGAGAGTGCTATCTCAATACTAACATTGAGCAAAAAAAGCAAAGAAAGATTCGTCCAACTCTGATCCTTCAAGCAACTCTGCAGACGGGTAACCAGTAATATATATATATCCTTTTTTTCAAATTTTTTTCAATTAGAAAATTTATCAAGACAAGCATGTCGTATGTGCATCTCGATACTCCAATGGAAGCATATAGATAAATATTGAAGTTCCTTGAATGCCTAAATCAATAGCAAATGCCTAAATCAATAGCATTGCAAGAAACCAATTTCGGTGTGCGTTCAAAAATCATGAATCCAATTCTGATTATATGGTACCTATTACCCAAAAAAATCGTATTTATAGGTTTGTTTAGAATAAATGCTAATCAGCAATAGAAGCACCTAAAGTACTTAGAATAAGAATTCTTGTGGGCCCTTATTCCATTTAGGTAATTCCGTAGTTATAAATTACCTACATTAATAATTATTGGCGAAAACGATTTAAAAATTTATATAACAGAGACCAAAAATAATAATTATTTGATTTGTTTATTATACCATAGTATTTCTACAATCAACAGTAAGATAAAGAGATAAGCGTAATACAATATTATAAACGTTTGAACTTCTCGGGACATAACTGAGAGAATATAACAAAAATTTGAGACTATGCACGTCCTCCTCCAGATGGTCCACCACCTATCTCAAGAACCCTAGTTCACCCGTTAAAGTCCACATACCGAGACATTAGCCGCCCCCGAATTGGTGAGCAAAATACCCAATATAAAACGATCACGACTAATAACTGTATAGGATGTTATATCTTATGCAATGAATGATATACACGTTCAACAAAAATTCAAGTTTGAAGGGATATATCGGAATCCAAATAAATATGGTTACTCACATACAACACTCTTCGAACCTCAAGGGATGGCTTCACAGACATAGTGTCCACTTCAACTCACCAGACCACTACCATGTACCATATCTCGAACCCTAGAATTACGGACTCACTATGCCTTACGAGCCTCCAGCAACTTTACGGACTAGTCACAGCACCGTCAATCCCTCAGCACCTCGATCCAACGAGAATATACTAGGGTAACAAGGATCAACGTGTATAATGCAACAATGTATTGATGCTAAATTAAAAATTGTGTTACCAAAATGTATTTTATATTTTGACCATCTATATGATAATGTCAACCAAACAATTATGTCACGTAATTACGTAAACAAATAACAACCATATTTTGATGATTAATATTTTGATAGTACGTTGTCTCTTGTCTGCTTGTTCACTCCTCGTATCTAGACAAGCCAGAGCATATTTATAATCGAAGTTCATTTTTATCATTTTCTAACAAGCTCTAAATTTACAACATTGTTTTAATAGAACCGCCGTTAGACCCGCAATGTTGTATGGGACGGAATGTTGGGCACCCAAGAGGAATCACATCCAAAAGATGAGTGTGGCAGAGATGCGCATGCTTCGTTGGATGTGCAGTAAAACCACAAAAGATAAAATAAGGAATGAAGATATACGAGCTAAAGTAGGCGTAGCTTGTATAGAATAGAAGATGCAAGAAAGCAGCTTACGCTGGTTTGGTCATGTTCGACGTAGGCCCAGCAGTGCACCTGTGCGTCGAGTGGAGTCCATGGATTTCGGCCAGTTCACGAGAGCGAGAGGTCGACCGAAGAAGACTTGGCTCAAAGTTATACGCAAAGATTTGGAGTGCAAGGGGATTACAGAAGATATGTTGACTGATAGAAGCGTTTGGAGAAGACTGACGCATGTGTCCGACCCGACTTGATTCTCTCAATTGTTCATGTAGCCTACCCCAATTCATTGGGATTAAAGGCTTAGTTGTTGTTGTATTGTTTTAAAATGTCTACGAATAGTACTCATCCGTTAATGTACTGAACAGATAATTTCCAGGAAAAACCATATAACAGTCTCCTAAACAGAATCACCCTTCTAAGCAAGTTCCTGGGAAAGGCAGGAGGGGTCAAAATGGTCCTTCTTAAAACCCAGTTTCCTTGTACAAAACTTACTTACATAGTACATATTTAATTACTTTACCTAAACATGGCAAGATTTACGTAATTTTAGCATAACTACTTAGCCCTCCACATGCACCTCTACTAGCTATTTATCCATAATTACTTAAGACTGAAACTAAAAGAAAAGATAAGAGTATTACCTTAGGTCGCGAATACTCCTGTTGTAGCTGACTCCCGCTCCTAGTCGAACTTCTTTACTAAAATTTAGACTAAAAGTTCAGTCCCAGTAGTACTACTGGAACTAAACACTTCGCGATTTTCTCTTGCCAAAATAGGCTTCGAAAATGCCCAAGAAGATTATTTGAGTTGTGATTCACAACTCAACTCCAAACCTTTATTTATAGGAAAACTTGAAGCTTGAAATGAAAAATGTTGCGATGTGGGATATTTCATTTGTTTGGTATTCATGCATTTGGTATTCATGCAGAAGAAAAAAAACCATGTAAAGCCAAAACATAGATCTAAAACTCTCATGTTTTGAGTTTTGATCAAATGCATAAATAACTCCAAATGTTTACGGAATTTTTGGATAAATTCCAAAGAAATTTCCATATGGAAACATTCTTCATTCTAAGCCTCAAGTTTTCTATAAATAAAGACTTGAAACTGAGTTGTAAATCTCACATCGGATAATCTTCGTGGGCATTTTCAAAGCCTATTTTAGCAGCGGAAATCCCGAAATAATCTATCTTTTCTTTTAGTTTCTATGTTAAATAATTAAGGATAAAATAGATGGTAGAGGTGCATTATGCTTTAAGTAAATCTTAAGATGCTTAGCTAAAGTAATTAAATTTGTACTGTGTAAATGTAAATAAGTTTGGTATAAGGAGATCGGGTTTTAAGATGGACTATTGTGACCCTTTCAACCTTTCATAGGAACTTTCTTTAGAAGGATGGTTCTGTTAGGAGGCTGCTATATTGTTTTTCCTAGAAAGTATTTTTGATCAGTATATTTACTGGATGAGTACCATTCGTAGACAGTAAAACAATGATGTAAATCTAGAGTTGATTAGAAAATGATAAAATGAACTTCGAATGCTCTAATTTTTCTAGTTAACAAAGAGTGAACAAACAGGCAAGAGACAATTTACCATATCAAAATAGTAATCAACAAAGATATGTTAGGATATACTGACATACGACAAGTATTTGTATTGGTTATTAATCTGTTTACGTGACTTACGTGATTATGTGACATAATTGTTTGGTTGACATGGTCATATCGATGCTCAAAATATAAAATAAATTTTGTTAAAACACAATTTTTAATAAAGTATCAATAAATTGTTGCATTACACATATTGAGCCTTGATCCTTGTTACCCTAGTATATACTTGTTGGATTCTGATATATATTTCCAGACTTGAACTGTTGTTAAACATGTATCGCATACACTGCATAACATGACATATCATACAGATCTTAGTCGTTTTCATTTTTACTGTTTATACTGGGTTTTTTTTGCTGACCCCTTCGAGGTCGGTTATTGTTTTGGTGCATCGACTTTAATAGGTGTGATTAAGGTTCCTGATGCAGGTGGTTGACAATCTGAATCAGGACATGTGTGGTCTCAGATTTATGTCATTCTCCCAGTTTAATTATAACTAAACGGGATATGTCCCGAGAAGTTTCAACGTTTATAATATTTTATTATATTGTGTGGATTTTTACGCTTATTATATTTACCTTACAGTTGCTTGCATAAATATTACAATATATTAAATAAATCAAACAATTATTATTTTTGGTTGATTGCATAAATATTACAATATATTAAATAAATCAAACAATTATTATTTTTGGCTTCGGTTGTATAAATTCTAAAATGGTTGCCGCAAATAATTATTAATATGGGTACTTAGATTCTAATTACCTAATAAAATAAGGGTCTCATAGATTTGGGGCATTACATGCATTCGGACGCTTCTCCTCGGTGCATAAAATTGGAAGATTTTTCTATAGGAAATTTACCAATTTTTTGCACAAAATATGAGCTTACCATCATAAAAAAAAACCATTTCATCATAAAATTCTGGAAGATAAAATATGAGGTCAATGAAAAGTTGAATTCATAAAAAATTCTTCTAAAGGATTTAAAAACCAGGCCTTCTTTGTCCAGGAGATTTGAATGGGAAGGAGTAAAATATTGAAATGAATAATCAGAATTTTTCAAAACCATTTCTAGAACAGGGACAGAACCTTGGTTCAGTAACAACCATGGATGTCACGTCTGCGGAACAATAAGCAACAGGAAGTTTCTTTGAAAATTCATCAACCTGTCTGTAGCTATCGTATAAATAGACAATGGCATATGCCGCACAACTAATTCCATAAGACATATAAGAATGTCAAATGGCCAATTAGTTGACTCATCCATGAACAGTCTTCTATAACCGATGAACATGTATCATTAGTGTGTCATCAAGGAAAAAGCGCTCATTATCCCTAGTTCAACTTCAGATGGAAAAAAAACATTTCATGAATAGCACATGAACCGCCAGCTATTAATATCACAAGATCAGCATGCTAATCCTCTACAGACCCTGCAATTATATGCCAATCCAAAACATCAATATCACACCCTAAAAAGTTAACAGAAGAAATACAGCACCAATATATAGGCAACCTGATGAATAAAATAACACTATTCAGATTTATCCTGCCTCAAAATGACTGCACCAATGGGTTCCTTTTCAAAAATTCAGATTTCTGAATCTCAAGTACATATGACAGTTGAAACACAGCATGGTAGCTAAAACCTATGAGTTTGAAGCTGAAGAGCTATGATTTAACATTAAATATCACTGAATCAGAACCATTAAGCAAAAATGGATGTGGTAGACTTACCCTTCACCGACCAAACGCAATGCCAGATTCACAAGCATTGATTGCAAAAGGCCCAACCTTTTAAGTGTTGAGTTAAGGGATTCATATGGATGCTGCACGTTTAGCTCAAAATTTAAGGTTCTTAATATCAAATGCTCGGCCTCGGTTATCCTTTCACGATACTGCTCGGGCCAATCCTATAGATAGCAAAGGATGAACACACCAACTGAGTGACTCATAATTCGAATTTATGAAATAATAAATATCAAATTTCAAATTAGAAGAAGAAAAAAAAAACAATCAGGTTAAAAAGGTTCCCAGATTAGTAACAAAATTCTCGAAGGTCGGTATGGTAAATGTGTTTGGACATGAAGTCTGCGTAAGGAAAGTAAAATCCCTGTTGACAAACAAAGTGGAAAGAAAAAGAAAAACCCTGCAAAGTCGTACTTAACTTGTTCGACTTATTAGGTAAAACCTTCGTGCTAATAATTTGTCTTCTCATCAAATATATCTTACTGTAACAGATTTGTTTGTCATGTCCTGTTCGATTGGTTAAGAACTCCTCAGAACATGAAGATCGTGAGTAATTAACCCAAAATCTACATAATATTCTAGAAATTGCTTCGGTGCATGATAGATTTATTTTTACTACAAGTGAATTCTGAAGGCCCTGGTAATTTCACACATAATAGAAGTTGATTATTCTCGCATTACGGTGCATAGGACCAGAAATTAATACATATGGAAAAGAACAGCGTGAGTTCAGAAAGCTTCACAAGATCTCATTTTACAGCGAATTGTTTAAAAATGAGTTCAGAAGAACTGATCCAAACGATTGAATGTGGGGCCACTGAAGCAAAAATGAAAAATTTAAAATATTGGAAAAAATAGGTTAAAGAGAATTCTATCTCAGACCCTAGCACATTAGCATATTTGGCAGGAGTAGCAGGACATATTTCCAGTTTCTTAGAATCATCAACCAACATTTAGCATTTTAAAGTGATTGCTTACGGTTCAAACTGCATTGCCAAGTTCAGTCAAAAAGGTAGATCTGCAGATACTCAAAGCAAAAATGAGAAATACAGGACTGGATACTCACAATTGGGAGCGTATATGAAAGAAGAGTGAAATCCTGACTGTGGAATATTTCACATGATGCTCTGAGCACGTCGTTGAGAGAGCGAGGTGTTTCCTCAGACTTCGAGGCAAGGAAGAGTGCAGACGTAGCAATCAACTGCCACAATTACATATTGGCGTATTAGATTTAGCAATGACAGGTCAACCATTTCAACAAATGCTAGAAAATAGGAATAGTCTCTTTGAATCATGCAAGAATCTTATCTTCAAATCAGTGGGATCAGTTGGAACATCATCCATTCGGTTTCAAAAAGAAACATGGTAGATTCAAATAGAAAAGTATTGATAAGGATACTAAGAGTTTTGTAGATCTTAGATTATAGATTTACTTATCTTATATTTAAATTGTAGATTAAGATTATCTTTTATAGTATTCTAAGATAGTAGAACTCTTTTCTCCTCTATATATAAAGGACCTTTCTTTGTATTCAAGTTAAGTTGATAAATTAATAAAAAAGAAGAAGTAGAGAGCACAGACTCTCTCGATTTATTCCTTCTATTTTGCTTTAAAAAAGGGAGAGAAACTCACGAATCTATCATGAGAGGCATGAGAGCGGCGAACAAAAAACCGATGGCACAGAATCATAGCAGTTCCAATAGTGGTTTGCGGGCTGCAAAAAATAAAATAATCGGTTCTTAAAAAAAATGATTCTAAAGCTACAATACCTGCACCTACTCAATACAGTGGCAAGATAAATATTATAATTGCACACTGAAGAATCTTCCAGCAGACAACATGAAAGCATAATGCAAGCTGAAAGACTAACAGATCAAGCCGAGCTCCAAGATTCTGAAGGAAGTCACAATAAGAGTACCGCAGATGTGCCTCATGCAGTGAATCAATACCATCTTTTCTCGAGGGAGAGAACCTTTCTATCTCATCTTTTGACATAAGAACAATTTCTTCATCCTCAAGCTTTGATCTATCACGTTTAGATGTAGACGAAGCATAAGCACTGACACCATCATGTCTACTAGCAGCAATGACAGTTGAACTGTCATCGAAGACTGAACGGTCATTGAGGTCAGCAAAAGGGTACTCAAACAGTGCATATTCACACTGATTCGTATTGTTTACAAGATGATTTTCATATTGCTTTTGTTCTTGATAAGGTATACCGGTGCTCTTACAAGGGAAAGTTGATATCTTTCTTCTTTTCGACGAAGGTGCAGCATCAGGCCAAGCACAGCTATAATTAGGTCCATCCAGCCTACTATTAAGAGAGTAATCATGGGAATAATTATAATTCCTCACATAGAAATTGGCATTGTACGCGTGATTATCATTGTTACGGTCGCAGTTCATAGCAGCAGTAATTTCCCTCGAGTTTATGATGTGATTTATACCAATAGACGACATACAATAATTGTGAGCATGGCCACCTTGCTGCCTGAAAGATTGAGCAAGAGACATGATTCCTGCTGAATTCACAATAGTCAGAAAACTTAGTGATTTCCGAACACAAAATAAAGCTACAAAACATCATAACTTTATCGCAAAGAAAGAGAATGTTCTCAGACAAAATTATCACAAGAGTAGGCAGCCTAAAAAACCATTCAATAACAACCAAATAACCAAAATATGTATTTCAATTTCAAAGATAACTAGAAAAATTACAGTTAAGTGCCTGATTAAATCCTTCCATTTCCATCGTAACTCAGCTTATCCTCCATTATTATGCCAATTGCCAATGGTAGAATGTTCATAACACAAGGAAGGAAGGAGATGTCAGCACAGCGACGATGCAATTCTAAAGAAATATTCAAATAAATCCATAAGCATTCAAGCTCAAGCTTTGCTCTTTTTCCTTAACCACTGGATTAATCACATAAATTATATTGAATTTAAGGGATCATGAGATCTTGTGTATGAAAGAAAATGTATAAACTCTCTTCCCCTCCTCTTTATCTTCTGGTACCCCGCTCCTTGTTGTATCTCTACTTTCTACTCTTTTCTACAGCTTCAGTTATGCATACCCAAATCACGAAACTCACAAGGTATCGGAAAGGATATACACAAGAATTGCAAAATACAGGGAACGAATCATGATTTTGATCCAAGCGATTTGGATCAAAAGAAAAGGTTCCATCGGATCTTATCAGCTCCTTTAAAAAAACCAAGGCTTTACAGGTCTAGGAACATATCTTATACTTTTCTATTTTCTAATACACCACTACACGAATATTTTTAAAAACATCATTTTTTGTATACGCAAAGTCAGAATATCAAGCAAACGATAGAAATCGATTCATAATTGTCGATGATCATAAAGAAAAAAACTTCCCTGAATCGCGCACACAAACATATATAACTGTAAGAATAATTTATCCATGTAGGGGGGAGAGGGTCTATTTACCTGAAGATCTAAAAACTCCGATCTCGCTGGAAACGAACGCTCGTGGTAGAAAATATGTTATATTCAAGAGAATTTTTCTCTTTTCTGAGACCAGTGTTCGCGAGGGTCCGTTTATTTCATTTCTATTCACGGTCGCTGAATTCTGAATGCTAATTGGAAAATGTCACTCTGTCATGTGTTCGATTACAAATACCAATTGATTTGTGTTAATTGTTATTTTTATTGATAATTATGAGTAAGCATAATTCCTCATGCTTATCTCTTATCTTTTTTTTTTGCTAAGTAAATGAATTGCATTAAAACATCAAATGAAATTACATGGTCATCGAGACCAAAAGTACGGACAATGATCAAACCAACCTAAACATCGAGAGAAGGAAAGAAAAAAAAAACTATTACGGAGGAATAAAGATAAATCTATCCCACACAGGGGAAGTAGCAGAGAGACAACCAAAAACATTTGCATTGTATGACCATTTAGCCAAGTTGTGAGCAGCTTCGTTGAGATCCCTTGGTATTTTGGAGATGGTCCAAGAAGGGTTCAGAAACAAAAGTTTTTGCGCGGCTACAATGTCCGGGAGGGCCGTCCAACTTGGGACCGGATCGACTTTGAGAACTTGTCTTACCGTGTCATCTGAGTCACATTCAAATGATATATTTCGAATTTGAAACTCATGTGCATATTCCAAGGCTATGAGCAACGATTTAGCTTCCGCTGCCAGTGCATCCGAGGCCCAGGTAACCGAGGTTTCCGCCCTAACAACTGATCCCGTATGATCCCTCATAATCCAAGCAGCTACAGATTTACCTGCATAGAAAGCAGTATCAGAATTAACTTTAAGAGATCCAAAATCAGGTGGGGACCAAACTGTCTGGGGGATAGGTATGAGTTTGAAAACCGTTGCTTGTACGTTAAAGTGGTCCGTAGCTTTAATCAAAATTTTATTAATAAGTTTGCTTAAATCCACTTTGTAGTTGTTAACTCTAATATCATTACGAAGATTCCAAATTTCCTCCACAGCACAGATGGAGAAAATCACAAACTCAAGGAAGTCAATCCCATCCAAAGGGGAATCGATGCCCTTAATTAAATAATCAATCCAATCCATGAGAGGGCGCCCTGCAAAAGACACTAATTTGAAGTTCCATTTGGATGAAAACCAAACTTGTTGGGCTATGGGGCAGTGTAAAAATAAGTGATCAAGAGATTCTTCAGAGTGGCCACAAAGAAGGCAGCAAGAGTCATCAATGGGGAGAATCAAGCGAATGCGAGAGCGAGTTGGGAACACATTGGCTGCTAACTTCCAGAGGAAAAGCTTGTGTCTCTCATGCATTTTGAGTTTCCAGATAGAGGCTTTCCTAGCGTTCCCAATGGAATCCGTTGACATAAATCTATGAGCTTGGTCTGTAAGGTAAGCGCTTTTGGTGGAGAAGACTCATTTACTCGAGGGAGTCCACACCAAAGCATTGTGTTCCTCGGAAGGAAGAATAGGAACACAAAGGATAGCATTCCGAACCTCTAAGTCAAAAAGAGAAGTCAGAAGATCCAAGTTCCAGATACGAAGCCCAGGGAGCATGAGAGAACTCACTTTAGCGAATTTCACAACAGTGTCACAGTCAAGGTGGTTGTATGGAGGTTTGAAATTTGGAATCAAAGGTATCCAAGGGTCTTCCCAAGTGCAAATATTGGAATTAATACCAATTTTGAAACATGCACCTTTAGTAATGAGATCCCGACATCGCAGAATATCACGCATAATCCACGAGCAGCCCGAGAATGTTTTCGGGGAGTCCAAAAAATTCCATCTCCCAATGTATTTATCACGAAGTAAATTGTGACAT